>JADWQK010001647.1:0-1232405 GCA_017933935.1 Sesamia nonagrioides
ATTGCAAAAATATATGTTGATCCCTAGACACTTTTGATGTGTGTATATTTTTGCAATAACTTTTCTCCTGATTGATATTAATTAAAATTTTCTTTAAGGATTCATCAAATAAAGTGTTTTCGTTTGTCACAGTAACGATAAACCAAGTCACCTTTGCATTAATAAAGAAATTTGCCATTTTCCTAATAAAGGGATATTTGACATTTGAACCACTAACACAAAAGTTCGAAAAAAGACTGAAATAACAGTTTTCTCTAAAATTTTATTGGGTAACTTAAACAATTAATAATCCGTGTTTCTACCGCGAACACTAACAACACAAGAACATCGGTTTGGCATACTCAAAATGAGTTCATCCAAATCACGCTGTGGAATGGCCGCCCATGTTCGTTGCAACAACAAAAAAAGGTCTTCTTGCGACTGGATACCCTCCATATTCGGCAGAGCTCTTCTCTGTAGCATATCCCATGCATGCTCAATCGGGTTCAAGTCTGGCGACTGAGCAGGCCAGGGCAGGACATTGATGTTAGCTGCGGCGAGAGTCTGTCTTACAACTCTTGCGGTGTGCGGTCGTGCATTATCATGCATTAACTGAAATAAGGGACCGATTTGCACTTGTAGAGGAACGATGACGTCTGATACAATCGTTTCAGCATAAATTTGAGCGTTGAGGTTGCCTCTGATCCAAATCAACTCAGTTCTTCCGCCGATCCAAATACCCGCCCATACCATGATGGTTCCACCACTATAAGGATGGACTTCCTGGCAGGATTTTAATCGCTGTTGGCGTCCAGGGGTTCTCCAGTGTCGTATACGTCTTGTATCCGGTCTCATACCAAAACGAGACTCATCAGAAAAGCACACGAAACGCCATTGTTCTTCTGCCCAATTTCTGTGTTCAAGAGCCCATTGATATCGAATCCTACGATTGTGCATTGCTATAGGTGGTACCCGTAGCGGTCTTCGGGAATGAAGGTTCACTTCATGCAAGCGGTTTCTGACTGTTTGGTCGCTAATTAAGTTCCCTGAAGAGTGATGAAGCCTCACGGCTAACATCATGGCGGTTATTGTTGGAGCTCTTCGAGTTAAGATTTGAATGTATCGGTCTTGTCTCCGTGTGGTGCAGCGATACCGTCCTCCATGGCGCTCAGCCACGGTACCAGTGCTTCGGTAACGTGTCCAAAGTCGACTGATAACACTCTGACTTGTATTCAGAGCTAAAGCCACAGTACGTTGCCGGGAACCAGCTTCTATCATTCCCACGGCTCTGAGCATTTCTTCCCTGCTTAAATGACGTCGCCGCTCCATAATAACGTTGGTTTTAATCAGTAGTAGGGAAACAGTAGCACTAATAATGTCTTCAATGCGTTGTATGTTTTTATAGGGAAAATATTGACAGCTGATTTTCATCTTTTACTCGAATTTGATTCACAGTTCCTGATTCAAATTATGAAATGCACCAAAAAGGATCCATATAAATTTATAAAATCATAAATTTATTACAAAGCCACATCTCAATCTCAAGAAATCCGCATAAAAATGCTTGATCCCTAGACACTTTTGATGTGTGTATGTTGATCCCTAGACACTTTTGATGTGTGTATATTACTAACAAACAAATCCTAAATCAACCCGACCTGAGGGTCAAACGTAGAATCTAAAGCAATAGCATTATGATGTAGTACTTGTAAGCTATATAGTAGGCTATATTATTCAATATAGTCAGCGTATTCTCGAAGCTCACTCGTTTCATTTGCTCTCCGTAACACGCTTCCTTACACATTTTATTCTTTTGTTTGTGTATGTTGTAATTTATTTACATAAATTCTTTACATAATATGAAGAGATAGTTGTCACAAACAATGCAGTCACCATAGCCAAAATCAACGTGGGTTTTATGTATGCATATTGGAAGATATCAAACGATCTTGGAATCATTTCACCCATATCCTCCCGTGGGTGTTGTAAGAGGCGACTAAGGGAACTCTCACCAGGGAAGCGGGCAGAAACGCAGAAATGCTTCTTCTGTGGAATATCGAATTACTGCGGTCCGCGTAGGGATTATTGAAAACGTAGACAGCAGAACCGACTTCAAAAAAAGGAGGTTATAAATTCGACCCGTATGTATGTAAGCCAAATTTCAAATCTATGTACCTATGTATGTTATGTTTCTGCGCGCATATTTCCGGAACTACAAGTCTGATTTCAGTAATTCCTTTTTTGTTGTACTATGTATTGTTCAACTTAGGAAAGTTACTTGAAACTTGAAGTTTTATCAAAATCGGTTCAATAGTTTTTTAAAATAGGGATTTTTTTCGTATTGTTGAGAACTTATTCTAACATGGGTTATGGCTGCCACTATTGTTATGAGGTGAAAAAAGTAATTTTCGAATTTCAACTAAGACAATGAAAAGTAAAAGTAAATTCATTTTTCCTTTTAAGTGTTTTTTTGAAGTCGGTTTCTATTTTTTTTTTTTAAGTTTTTATAGTGTCACATTTCGTGGTTTTCATTACATTTGTATTACACTGGAAGCCAAACTGGAGCTATATTTTAAAAATACGTTCTACTAACTTTTTAGAATTATCTGAATAGTGGATTAAAAGTAAGTAACCGTAATGTTTACAGTTATTTTTTTACTATGAAAATAAAGCCTTGCAAGTTTCCAATGCATTATTTGCATATAAATAGAACTATAAACGCAATGATTTCATTCCTTTTACACACTTTTTACCTAATTCTAAATAGTAGAACACATTTTTAAAATAAAGCTCCGACTAAATAATAAAAATTGAAAACAGTCGTCTGTAGTAAACGCTCGCTTTTCACGTTGAGATTTTTACGAAATCGATCGACAGCTTCGTCGTGTGACTGCAGTCCATTCTCGATGTATAACCCTCATTACCTTCTTCCTCATTCCGTTCATTTACCATCGCTTTTTTCAGCGATGGTGATGAGATCAAAACGATGATATTTAGAATATGTTTGTTGTTGTGTGTGTTTGATTATTTTTGACTTGTGATCGTGGGTTTTATCCGTGATTTAATTTTTCTTCTCGTTTTTTACTTTTAAAATGTATAAGTAGTAGCAAAAAAAAGTAGTAATAATTTACTGTACATACAGCTTTAAGTTAGCTTGTGATTTAACATTATTAATATTTTGGTCACTTACTGTTCTTTTTACATCTTTGCAGAACAATTGTATAATTAGGAATGCCAACGAAAGCCAAACAAATATTAGAGCAGAAACGTGAGCGCTATCGACTACAAAGGCAAAGAAAATATGCATAATATGTTGATAATATGTTGTTGTGTCGGGAGTTTGGTCGTGGAGTCTCCAGATCAATCTCGCTCTAGCGCAGCATCGTTTAGTCGTGTTGGTCTTGGGTTTAACATTGCATAATAACCTCGCTCAACTGCCGTCATCCTTCCTATTCCTAAGTTTTTTAAGTGAATAGGCTTAATAAGCTAGTGCGCTTTACCATCAACGATTACATCACTGCTTCCCATCAGGCGGGATTGCAGTCAAGCACTAGTTTAGAATTATAAAAAAAATAAATAAGAAAGATGCCGTAAAGAAAAAGCAAGATACATTAAGAGAAAAGAAAAGAAAAAATTAAATGTGCGAAAGAAATGATACCTAGACGGTTAAGAATTAGGAGGAAAATGTGGAGAATTAATTCAAAACATCATTATGAAAATAAAAAGAAAGAAAAAGCTATTCAACAATTAATAATAGACAATTCTCTACCAAATAGTGATACTGAAGTACTCCCAGCTGAAAAAGCTGGGAGTACTTCAGCTCCCTCTCGCTTGACCAGCTTCAAGTCCCATGCCTAGTACATCCAAAAATTCTTTAGGTGATAGTTATTCTTGTCCACAGTGTATGAAAAAAGATGTACTTTTGAGAAAACTTCGCTACAGATATAAAAAAGAATTAGGTATTTCAAAACAAGAAAATGAAAAAAAAGAGAAACAGAAAGATGCTATTAGAAAAATGTTGTACAGGGTGATGAAAAATAAAAAGAACAATGAAAGAAAATCAACTGCACAAAAAATGAAACTATTCATAAATTATGTGGACATATTTAGGGACATTTTATCAAGAAATGTCGGGGAAGGATACGAATGCTTGAGAAAAAAAAGATAAGAAAGAGTTCTCAGATCTAATTATGACTGAGAAAGAAAAATTTAAGGAATATAAGCAACAAAAACGAAATAATTCACTGTTAAAAACAAAACAGACAATAAAACAGCTAATAAGAATAAAAACTTAGTGGAGCAAATAATTTAGATTTTTTTAACGATACAGTGACTAGTATTGCGGCTGATAAAAAAGAATACACTACCAAAAATAAAATAAGAAAGCAGAAAAGATACCTAACGGACACATTGACAAATCTATACAAAAAGTTTAAGCATAATACTAATGTCAAGGTAACGTATCAAACTTTTTGTAAATATCACCCCTTTTGGGTTTTATACCCAAAGGATTCCAGTAATCCTTTTAATCCTAAACATCTAGTGTTCGTATGGATTGCTGAGGGTCACAGTATCAGTGGTCAAGTGATGGCACCTACATCATCAATGCTAACAATACTGCGTATCATATTGACGTCACGCAAAATATGCAAAAGCAGAGTTTACCGTGCAACTAACATATATAAGGTCCAGGCCGGTTTTTGTATGGAGGATGAGTAAACTTGTTTGACTTCTTAATTTATTCTTCTTCTTAAATTTCAAAGTTTTACAATAAATCCAGGAAATAAAAAAATAAATAAAATTAAACAAATTATAAATATTTAATAAATAATATCACAGCCAAGATTTACTTAAAATCTCTTGAATTTCTAATAGACTCTTCCCTTTAGTCTCAGGTACAAATACTATACTAAAGAAGGACGCAAAGGCGCATGCGCCAGAAAATATCCAGAAGATAACGCTAGGTCCCAACGCCAACATGTAGCCGAATGCGGATGATACTGCGAAACCGAACAACCAGCCGATGGTTACCGTGAAGGTACCACCGAAACCTCTACAGGTATCTGTAAACATCTCGCCGATGAATGTGTTGGGGACGATTCCAAAACCTGGGGAAAGAAAATCCAGATTAGTATAAAGTATGTGTCTCTAAACGAAGTCATCCGGCTAGTAGGGGCCTACACTCTTGAATCTGTCAACGAAGACACAGGCTAGTAGATGAACCAGAAGCAGTTCGATACTTTGATGTTAACCATCCTCCCGATTAATAATATTTTCGGAAGGGTAAAAATTCAGGAGTAATGAAACAATAATAACATAATATTCTCTGACATTATCTCTGATTTATCTTGTCTAGCTAACAGCGACTATGCACAGGCATAACCAAGTAGCTATGATTATTTACCAGCGCAACTTGCTTTGAAATAGAAACTTGTGGATTTTGAGATTATAAGTGGGTGTGTGCTCAAGCCAATTCAAGAAAATCTATGGTGGTACTGCGATCGGTCTATCGTTACTGACAGGAATATTGTCGTGAATAAGTATGATATAGTAGTGATAGATTTATAAGCGCACCGCACAATGGTTGTCGATGTTACCATTCCACATGACGGTAACCTCGTTAAAGCTGAGAAAGACAACAAATCAAATGTCTTGTACACGAGGTTGTGATTGTCATATCATCCAATGGCCTGATGACAATGTGGGTCACACCGTGAGGAGGTTCCTTTCTCTGGAGCTCTAATCACCCGTACCTTGGACCCTCCTCGGTATCGGTAGATCTTTTTTTTAAGTTAAAACATAATTAATAACAGACAATAAATGGAACAGACTTCGTGGATGGTCACCGATGAAGTGAACTAACCTGTAAATGAATGTCCAACAGAGATAGATGGAGAGAGATCTTGCAGCGAGTTACACCAATGTCTCGAATTCAGTCATAGTGACCACTACCGTTCTGTCAAGAACGAAACGAAGACGCAGAGATATAATACATAAGTGGGCTTATGCCTTAAGACATTCGGTTATTTACTTCACAACCTTTTTGAAATCTCTTTTGTGTGAGAACATTAACCTGTAGTGTAATTACTTAAGACACTATCAGTAGCAACGGGTTTCATTTTGATAGTTCAACAACATTGCGGAATTTACGTTGTGAAGGAGATATAGTTTTAGAACACATAGAGGAATGGTTTAGCAATATGCTTTAGATTGATGCCAATTTAGTACATAATAGTGTGTTACGCAATTAGGCCGCTGCCTCAAATCTTGCGGGCAGCGGGGCGGCGGCGGCGGCAGCAAATGAGCGGCAGGATCTTATGCGTGAAATCAAACGGACCGGTTCTCGAAAACAGCGGCGCGGCAGCGGGGCGGTGGCGGGTAGCGAACGGTGTACTTCTCGCGCTCGAATCTTGCGGGCAGCAGGCGGGCAGCGAGCGGTGATCGAGCGTTAGGAATAAAATTGAATCAAAAAGATGTTGCCGCCATTGTTCAGACATTTCTTTCGTGAATAAAAACAAATATCTCGTCGACACAATCGTGAACACAACACTACGCGGCTATAGTGACGCTCGATCTACCCGCTAGTTTCGAGAACGGGTCTTCGATGCCCGCTCGGCTCCCGCACCGCTGCCGCCACCGCCCCGCTGCCCGCAAGATTCGAGGCAGTGGCCTTAGGGTGCCAATCAATCGACACGAGCACCTCTCAACATAGGTACAGTTAGATAGGCTAATCAAAAGCTTATCTGCTTTCTATATTTTCAATATATGTAAATAAATTAAGAAAACTTACCAGCATAATAACACATGAAGAATAACATAAGTGATACTAGTGAAAGCCACTGCAAGTCGTCAGCTATGGGATAACCATTGTCGTACAAGAAGAAGTATGTTCCAAGTGCAGCCTGAAAAATAACAAAAAAAAATTATGATAAGTCTACATCGAGAATGGACTGCAGTCACGCGGCTAAGTTGTCGGACGGTTGCTATAATCCCTACTCTTGGCAGGCGGGTTGAGGATCGTAGTAACTTGATATTCCACAGGAGAAGCGCTGCTGCCCGCTTCCCTGGTGAGAGTTCCCTTCGTCGCCTATTACGACACCCACGGGAGGATATGGGTTGGTATGGTTGGAAAAAGGTAAAGTTAAACAAAACAAAGATCTTACCAAACTCAGTGAACAACCTAATGACGAACCACCAAGAGAGATTTCCTTCCAGTTCTATCGACAAGCATAGGAGCAATGGTTGCCGCAATCATTTGTGTGACACCAATGATAATAGACAATATATGCGACTCTAAATGCGATCCCGTCAAATCGAAAATCATTGTGGCGAAGGCAATCACAGCTAACACTCCACTCATTTGCTGCATAATGTTTAGTACTATTATTATAAATGTAGCTCTTCTATTCGATCTGATCGTGTACATTTCCGTCAATTGTGCTAAATTAGATTTCGGTTTTTCATTGGCTTGAGTTACGATTTCGTCAATGTCGTCTTGTCTCCCAAGTGAAGCAAGATTCTCCATCGCTTCTTCTCTTCTACCTGAAATAGTATATATTTTTATACTATGTGTGACAGAAGTCCTTTTGCTATATAATGATGAGTATATTTTAATTAGAAATTTCGGTTTCTGACACCAATGTATTTAAAAATTTCACAACTTTTTTTTTTTAAATTATAAACTAGTGCTAGACTGCAATCGCGCCTGATGGTAAGCAGTGATGCAATCGTTGAGTGTAAAGCGCACTAGTTTATTTAGCTTATGCCTTCCGAACAGTGTAGTGATGGGATTAAAAATGATTCCAATATCATTTGATATCATCCTAAGAAGCCATGCCGTTGATATGTATACAACTTTTTTTTTTCTTTATACAAATCCTGATTGTAGTCTGTTCAGAATAAGCAACTGAATCGATTCCAATAATTTTTACACCATGTTAATTTTTTCCCAAATACATGTATGTATATTTGTTGCAGTTGCGGTTACCGAGCGCACAACACAGTTCACTGGTAGATCAGTCGCCGCTGAAGCGAGGTCGTCGGAGGTCGCGTTGACCATATTTTTGTAGGGGTACCCAGGTAATATAACAAGCTCATAACTTTGTGACTTTTCGTGATATCTTTTTAAAATTTTGTACATTATATAGATTCTATACTTAAACATCCTGGACACGTGTTTCGGGTTTCGCATGTACAAAAAATAACGTTGTATATACAACGTGTAACAAAAAGGGTATATACATACCAAGGGCATGGCATCTTTAGATGGTATCAAACGATATCGGAAGGGTTTCAACTCAAAATAAAATACTCAAAAAATTGGTACCAAATTACCGGTTTCGTGTGTTTCTTAAAATCAAATCTAACAAACGTGGCAGCACACTAAATACGTTAATAACTACTCGTTAACCGTCACGTTACTTGCCAAAATCCCATAAATGTCTTCAATATCTCTGTGCGACTAGTATGATAGTAGCCTATCACAGGCGGTGTTTTTCCTTATAACTTCCTAACATAAAGAGATAGGATTAAAAAACCCTTCCAATATCGTTTGATATCATGTTAAGATGCCATGCCTTTGTTATGTATATACCCTTTATGTTACACGTTGTATACATACACATACTTCCCATGTTGATTTCGGCTACAGTGACTGCTACTGTTTGTGACTGTGTCTCTGCATATTATGGTATTTTATATATCATTTAAAGAATTCATGTAAATGAATTGTAAATGAATTACACTTAAAATAATAAAATAATTCTTACCCTTCATAACTAGATAAACAGCAGTTTCAGTAACGAAGAAAAATACCAATATAAGGTATAGACAACTTAGAGCCGCTCCTAGCCAACAAACTGCTGCGTAAGATATAAATGGTCCTACTGAATACACTGTCACCGTTCCCAAAGTGAGAGAGAATCCCGTAAGAGTTAAAAGAGTGCCTCGAATACTCGTTGATCTGAAAAAAGAAGACAGTATTACTCTAGATGCTGTAAGACGGCGTGTTATGGAGAGCACATGAAAGTATTCTTTGGACCTAGAGCCACCCATTTTTAGCAACACGAATGTGACAAATAAGACGTTTCAAATACGTCGGGTGCTGCGATGTTGTAATCTTCATATTAGAGACCACAGTAACTTGCCACTAATTGAAATATTTTGTCCATATACGACTATGGAGCACACGCGCGCGGCCCCGTTTGGACTTAGCGTCCTGTTATGTTCACCATATAAGGGAGCGTGTGTAAAGAGCAAATAAAACGAGTGAGCTTCGAGAAGACACTGCCTATATTGAATAATAGTAGCCTACTATATAGCTTACAAGTACTACAGCCCAATGCTATTGCTTTAGATTCTACGTTTGACCCTCAGGTCGGGTTAATAGGGGGATTTTACCTGACCATATACTTTAATAGAACGGTTTGCGTTCATTTTAAAAATATATAGACAAGTTTCGAATTAATTTCTGCCTACATGACAGACAAAAATAAACTGAAAAATGTGTAATATAAGTGTATGGTTACTCACGCAAACTCTCCAATGTAGACAAGATTTGTTACAAAAATCATTCCGTTGCCGACTCCAATAATAGCACAGCCTGCATATATCATTGCCACATTAGTGGCAAAGGCTTGCAGAACGTAGGACGATAAGAGAACGCTTCCACCAATATATAGGCAAGGTTTTCTGCCTATGATGTTACCGAGATATCCTGAGAGGTAGGGACCTGAAAAATTGAGAAAATTTCTTTTGTTATTGGTCTAATATACTAGGTCGACTAAAGAATTTTTGAGGTTTTTGGATAAGAATTTCTCAAAAGCCAATATCCCTGCCACCCTGTGTACCGTTATGCAAGCTGGTTTACAGGCATGACGTAATGTTATTAATCTAAATACTGGACCCTGTGTTATAAAAGCTTTTTCATCGCCTTGAGAACAAGATGAAATAGTCTATCTCATAATTTTTATAAACGAAAAATAGTGTAGACTTTCTTAGAAAACTTGATAAAGAAGTAATTTATTTAATTTCTAATTGTGTTGACATCGATTTTCTCAGCTCCCAATCTGTTTGCATCTGAATATATTTTAAGAAGAGACAAAATAAAAATGTAAAGTTCATATTAGAATCTGACCTCTACATTTTTGTGACTATGAAGACTATCAGCCCCCTAATCGGCGAACACTTTTTTGTCTAATGATTGCGACTAGTTGGGATCGTTTGGACCGCCCATTGGTCTGTTCGGTCCAAACAATCCCAACTAGGTCAGTACTACGACTAGTAGGTCATTTTATTTATTTTGTGTTTACTCTGGTCTGCTAGTTTTTGTAATGGACTGGCAGTTTGAGTAATTTATGTGACCTACCCTAAATGTCCTTTTTTTGGTATTGTTTGTTGAGTTGTTGAGCTCTATAAGTTATGAGTTGAGCTGTATGAATTCTTCAACATGTTAAATTTTTATTCCTTAGTTTCGAACCCCATCACGCCTATTTACTTTGTGTAAATTATTTTCATCACCACTGCTCTCAAAACGGTGTAGTAAAACATCGTGAGGCATATCCTCGAGGCAAAACTTCATACACTTCATACCCGCGGCCCGCACACCTTCTCACCGAGAGGAAACTTGCGTCTTAGGAGCGGAAACATTATAGGCTGGTGATTATATTATTAAAAATTGCAATTTGAGTCTTTCAGGTATTCGATGACGCATCTACTACTACAACCAAACAAAAATTCGACGTGTTTGGCGATCGGTATAACGCAGTCAAGTGTAGTTCTAAATTTGAAGATTCTGACTGGTTGATCTGAATTTCTACCTCTGCGGACATTTCCTCTGGGGGTCGTTCCCTGCCAGCTATTCTTCTGCTGGTATGTTTCTATATATTGGCAAAGTGTGCAATTATTATAAAATGTGACCCAGTTTTATCTTACGATAAAATATGTAATAATACTACTCGATAAAAAGGCTTGATAAAAAATAGATTAAGGTAAATCCAAACAATATAATCTTACGTGGAATCACAGTTTGAATCATGTGTTGCACTGAACTGTTACATAATGATTAAACACTATCTCAACTGTGGTTCAAGGTTTGTTTACTGTTTTATGAATTAATACACCAGTATTCACTAAAAAGGAAGTTGTTTATCGATAGTCTCAATTCAAAACCAGTAGGGTGTGGCGTATTGTGTCACAACACTAGTTAATATTAAAACCCTCAACACTTAATGTTTCCGACAAAATAAACATAACTCTGCTCGCGGCTAGCACCAGGGTAGTACGTACACAAACCTTACGACGAGCAGTCGTTAGTAAAGAGTTGACCCTAACTCTCATAACTTATCTCAGTGTTCCCAGTGTTTTTTCTACCATTGATATCTAGCGTTAAGTTACGCCTATAATTGTGATAGTGAATTAAACTGTTTTTCCGGTATCCACGACTTTTATTTAGGAGTGTACCTCCAAAAGGTTAATTGCGTTTCAGTAGCAATGGATTTCATTTTGACAGCTCAACAATATTCATTGCCTTATTTACGTTGTAGAACAGACACAATTTTTGAACACATGGAGCAATGGACATATCAAATGGAATAATTTTGAAGGCAAAAAACAAAACAACATATTTAACTGTCAAAATGAAATCCACAACCATAACACCAACCGCGATGGTATACTTGGACATCCTGGGTTTCTCGCAGTTACTTAATTATTTATTTACAACGCCAAAGTAGGAAATATTTGAGGTTAAAAAAAAAACAAGCGCACTCATAGAGCAAAATGAATGTAATGACAAGTGTGATGTAGGTGGGTGATGTGGTGGTAGTAGAGGGTAATGGTGGTGATGGTGACAGTGGTTGGTTGTGTGGTGGTAATGGTGATAGTGGCGTGTGGTGTGGCGGTTGTGGCTAGTGGTGGTGTGGTGGTCCTGCACCATCACACCACGTGTGTGCTTATTAAAAAGTCAACACGCCTACTTGCGACGTGGAGGCCCCGAGATCGATCCCCGATCAGGTTATGATGGAAATCGATCTTTTCCTGATTGGCCTGGGTCTTGGATGTTTATCTATATATGTATCTGTTCTAAATATAGTATCGTTGAGTTAGTATCCCATAACACAAGTCTCGAACTTACTTTGGGGCTAGCTCAATCTGTGTGATTTGTCCATATATATT
The DNA here is from genome assembly GCA_017933935.1 of Sesamia nonagrioides. Lineage (NCBI taxonomy): Eukaryota > Metazoa > Arthropoda > Insecta > Lepidoptera > Noctuidae > Sesamia > Sesamia nonagrioides. The sequence continues at coordinate 12,154 of JADWQK010001647.1, forward strand.
TATTTATTTTATTTAATTGCCTACTTTTTACTCACCTAAGATGCATCCAATGAAAATGAAGGATACGACCCAGGAAGCTTCTGCATCAGTGATGACATTGTCAAAGGGTGTCTCGTCGGGATCCTGTAGTTTGATCAGCACTGGTGCCGTCCAGCCAAACGTGTAGCCGCCTATTAACTGGCCAAGGTACACTGAAAAAAAATTTTTTTTTCAGAACGTGATCGTTATAGTCATCTGTAATTTAGTATTATACTTCTGCTAGATTATAAGAAATGACGTCTTCAAGCTAATATTTATATCTATACCTAATATTATAAATGGGAAAGTGAGTTTGTTTATTCCGCTTTCACGCCGTAATTGTTGAACCGATTGCTTCGAAATTTTGCAGACGTAAAGTTAGAAGTCTGGATTAAATAATAGGGTACTTTCTGTCCTGGAAGAATTTGATATTCCCGAGGGAAAACTAAAAAGCGCGATATAACCGAACTCCATGCGGGCGAAGCTGCGGGCGGAAAGCTAGTTGTAAATAAAGAAAGAAAGAATACGTTTATTTGCGGTAAACATGACGTAAAAGTTTACAAAAACACAAAAAAGTAAGAAATTGTTGAGGGAACATGGGTTACATGCATCCACGCAAAATGGCTTTATTGAATATTAAACGATATTGGAAGGGATTTTTTACAAGCTTTTTATTAGCTTCACTTGTATGTTTGCTTGCTTGCTTGCTTGTTTGCTTGCTTGCTTGTTTGCTAGTTTGTTTGTTTGTTCGTCTCATTACTGTAAAATGTCCCATCGTTTTCAATACGTTCGTACGTTCCTTTTTTTTAAAAAAAAGAATATCGAACTAAAAAGTTGAAACTAAATATAGTTTAAAAAACTAAAAAAATGCTTTTAAAAAATTTCTAACTAAAAAGTTAAAAATAATTTAAAAAAAAAGCGTGAGGCGCTTAATATACAAAAGTTATGGCACAAAGTGACTCGCGCTTTTTTTTAAATTTATTTTTAACTTTTTGGTTTGAAATTTTTTAAAAGCATGTTTTTTTTAGTTTTTAGGGTTCCGTACCTCAAAAGGAAAAAACGGAACCCTTATATGATCACTTTGTTGTCCGTCTGTCTGTCTGTCTGTCTGTCAAGACCCTTTATCTCAAGAACGCGTGGACGTATCAAGCTGAAATTCACATCAAATACTCAGGTCTATTGTCCCTTTAAGCGATCAAAAGATACAGCCGATTATGTCAAAGGAATCAAAACCTACAGGATACTTCCCGTAAACTCAGAATCTTGAAATTTAGCATGAGGAATTGTCATATAATGCAAATATAGAAATAATTGCGAAAATCACATTTTTTTAGTTATATAATATAATAAAAATATTTTAATAAAATGAAACTACTACTACCTTTTTTCTCACGAACCAATAGAGGTATCAAATTGAAATTTATACCAAATACCTAGGTCTATTGTCCCTTTAAGCAGTGAAAAAATCAAACTTCTAAGTTAACGCGATCAAAAGATACAGCAGTTTATACTGACACCTTAGACGAATTTCCGTCATACGCTAGGAAATCAAAACCTACAAGGTACTTCCCGTGAACTCAGAATCTTGAAATTCGGCACGAAGCAACGTTATAACAGACAGATAAAGGAAAAATTGCGAAAATGATAAATTTGAAGTTACATAAAATATTAAAATATTATTTTTGCTTACATGACATAAAATATTTTTTAATAATTATAAACTTACTACCCTTTTTCACATGAACGCGTAGAAGATATTAAAGTTGAAATTCATATCAAACACTTCTTAAATCTAATTACCTCTAAAATGTGAAAAATTCTAAATCAACGCAAAAATTCAAAATGCTGAGGTACCTACCTATAATCATACCGCATATTTTGAAATTCGCCACTACTCGCAACGGAATCAAAACATACATAGACTACTTCCCACTGACATTGAATATTGAATTTTGGTATGAAACAATAACTTAAGGTAACCTAACAGAAAAACCCGAAAATTTTTAAAATTTTCAGGCACAGTAACTAGTTAAACCAAAACAAAGACCAACACAATCGTCATTCAATCTAAATATTTTGGTGAATCTAGTTCTGTATATAACCTAAATGCGTCCTAACTGCTGTGTTATACTTAGTACTTATAAATATATTCAAAGACATTAATTGTAATTTCCTATTGTTGTCAATGATTATCAGACAGCTTGCTTCCTACTGGCGAAGCGGGACAGGGGGGAGTAAGTAGTAACGAACGAACGCGCAAGAACTAGCCGCCCTCTGGCGCGAAGGCAGGCTGTTGGTCAAGGGAAGGGGTATCGCGGCACAGCGAGCGGCAGCCGTGCGCCATACGCACGAGCGCTTAGATGCTATTCGCACGTGTACCGAAATTAGTAAAATTTTCGACAATTTCTCGTTGATTTTGTTTACTTCTACTTTGTTTATCAATAAACCGCTTTTTTATAAGTTATAAACTAGCGCTTGACCGCAATCCCGCCTGATGGTAAGCAGTGATGCGATCATTGATGGTAAAGAGCGCTAGTTTATTAAGAGCCTATTCCATAGCCATGGAGTTTCTTGCACGTTCTTCTCCCTATAGACCTACGCTTTGGAACGTGCAATTTAGCTTCATTTTTTTTGGACTGACCGACATTGACTATTCAAAAGCACCAACTGTCGGTGAATTTGAAATAAACAATTTTGATTTGATTTGATTCACTCTAGCCTTGAAGACACTCAAATTGTAATGTGACGGAAACACCATCGCTGGCAAATTGTTCCAGTCCCTCGATGTAGGCGGTATAAAAGAGGAAGCGAAACGCTTCGTCCGGATCGCAGTGGTGTCAACAACGTAAGGGTGGAAACTCGCCTTAGGACGGGTCGTCCGATGGTGGAACGGAGATGGGGGACCGCTACGTTTGTACGGCGGAACCCTCGGTGTGCGAGTCCGACTCGCACTTGGCCGGTTTTTTTTAATCCAATCTCTACTTCATGAGAATTTTTAAAATATGATTTTAAATAAAAATATTACTTTTTCTCGTACTTGGAAAGGAGTGTCGTTATGATCTGACTATTGGGAGGAAAATGCTGCTTTCCTCCATCGAGAGGGAAAAATTCACAGACTCGATGTACGCGGTATAAAAGACGAGGCGAAACGCTTCGTTCAGATCGTTGTGATGTCAGCAACGTAAGGGTGGAACTGGAAACTCGCCGTACGACGGGTCGTCTGATGATGGAACGGAGATCATCATCATCTCAGCGTTAATCCCAGTCGCATCCGTAGCTTTTCAGCTTTGGAGTCTGGGGTCCGCTTTTCCCAGTCTAACTGCTGATTTTGGCTAAACTTCGATATTTTCCGTGAAGCGACTGCCGTCTGACCTCCACAACCCGAAGGCGATATTTAATTAAGCATTGCAGTTAGACCAATTGTTAGACTTTTGAGGGCTCCAACAACTCGTAACGACTGCCACTAGATGTTCATATGGCAACCGGGACCAACGGCATAACGAGCTTTCCGAGGCACGACCAGACCAATGCAAATATTCATATTCATGCATACAAATATTTGCACTGTGCGGGGATCGAACACGCGCCTCCTTGCGCAACGGCCGCGTTCGCTACCGCTACGCCACGGAGGCTGTCAAGATGATGATGGAGTAATTAAATCATATAATTCCCTCGCACACTCTCCAAAATGTATCCTATAGAACACCGCCAGACTGGCTACTCTTCGCCTGTGTTCCAGGCTTTAGAGACCGTTTCGAGTTAAATCTGGGTCGCCAATTAGCCTCTTTGCACCCCTCTCCAAAGTAGCCAGGTAGCATTTTGCAGCACCAGCCCAAATGTGGCTGCAGTACGCCACACACGAACGGACCTGTGCTTTGTATAACATTAGAAGCTGTCCTGGTATGAAGTACCGTCTGACTTTTGCAATAACGCCAAGTTTTCTGGCAGCCACCTTGGTCTTGGACCCAATGAATCGCTCAAAGTTAAGGTTCGAGGAAATCCCAAAAGCTGAAGGCGGTCGGTGCAATCCAAGGATACGTTCCGAAAAGTAGGAGCCAATGTGAACGTGCTTCTTTTGGCGGGTCCTGTGTTTTGGCGGCATTGCATGCTACAAGATTGGCTTTTCCCCAATCAAAGAAACCTTGTAGTGCAACACTCGTACGCTCTACCATAGCCTCTGTTATTATTTTAATTTAAGATACCCCAAATTGATACTGATCAACCCTTAGAATATTTTATTTTGAGTTGAAACTATGTACTTATAGTGATTCTATACCAGCTGTTATATTCATTATCATCAACACTTTTTTTTATTGTCCCAATGCTGGGCACACATCTCATACAGAGAAGGATTGAGCGTAATCACCACGCTTGCTCAATGCGGGTTGGCGATTCCAGACTTAAGGTCCAGGTTTCCTCCAGATGTTTTCCTTCACCTTGTAAGTCTTACAAGGTTGGAATGGATTACAAGGTGTGTTTTCTAAGTATCCACACGCTCATACTTGAGAGGCTGGTGTTTTAACCACTAGGCAACCACGATTATAAATCAAATCAAATCAAAATCGTTTATAGCTGTTATATTAAGTGCTTATAAGTGTCAGATACACGTTGTGTAAAGAGAAGTAGAGCATTTCAAAGTGGTGATTTTCAGCCTAATTTAGGTACATAAAAGGCAGTTGGTTTTGAAATAATTCTAAATTAAAAATTTGTTTAAAAAAAAAGTAGGTATGATCTGTTCTAAAAGTATCTGATGAAGATGTAAATGAACCTTCTTCAAGGTAAATTCTTACGTAATTAGAAACTACAGGGAAATAATAACACATTCATAAGAACTTATAATATTTCAACTTCTTCCCAGTGAAAGCACCAGGCGGTGGTGAAAAGCGGGCGTTTCGGGGAACTGTCCTTTGAAAATTTTTACGTTTAAAAGTGCTGATGATCAGCTTAATTTACATAAATAACTTATGATTTTGATTTAGATACAATTCTAAAATAATAGTAAATAGGTACTTACAACATGATGCGATCAAATATTGTTTAAGTAAACTGTTATTGCTTTTGGCTCCCATTACAAAAATTTCAAAATTTTTCACTAATTACATAAATGAAATAATTTTATTATAAAAAAAATGAATTGCGTCAAGACTCAAGCACCTTTGTTCGAATATCGCTTTAAACTGGTTTGTTTCTATATTTATAATATATCCAATAATATCTCAAATTGCCGGAATCTTTCTGATTATAAATAAATTAGGGATCAGTGGAAATTTTCAAAATTAAAACATAATTTTTGCATGTCAGGTACTACCTACAATACAGTGTGAAATTTACCATTTATACAACATCTATTGTATAAAAGCTGACAACAAAAAAAAAAAACAGTTATAATAATTTAGCATTTATACAATCATCATCATCATCATTTCAGCCGAAAGACGTCCACTGCTGGACATAGGCTTCCTCCAAGGATTTCCACGACAACGGGTCCTGCGCCTACCGTATCTAGCGGTTTCCCGCGATCTTCACCAGGTCGTCGGACCACCTTGTCGGGGACCTGCCCATGCGGCGTCTCTCTCTTCACCTAACTTTTTACAGCGAATATTTTTATGCAATCGATTTACAAATGGTGACACAATGGGCGATCTTATTATGTTTCTTGAGCAACAAAGTTTAAAGCTGTCGATCAATTTAAAGCCTATTTCTAAGTAGCCGACTTACCCGCTTGAAAAACATAGTGTGAAATTATGTTCTGATGAACCTTCTTCTTCTTCTTCAGCCTATAGAGGTCCACTGCTGGACAAAGAGCTCCCCCAAGGCTTCCCATGATGACCGGTCTTGTTCTGCCTGCATCAATCGGCTTCTGATGAACCTAGTAAATATAAATCAAACAAATAAAAATTACCATAGGTATTTTGTGCGGGACCAATTTTATTTAAAAAAAGAACTGTTTTTTTCAAAATGATTTGCGATAATGTTGCAACAAATGGTTCGTATTAATATAAAGGATTATTGATAAAAATCTTTGCAAAGACGGCAGTCACGACACGTTATTAGGAATATTTACCTTACGCAGCATATCTTGAAACAATTATGGCGCATTTCCAGCAGGCTACGTCACTTTGTGACATTTATAGATATCCGATACAATATCTCTGTGGTGACGCTATATGATTGGGGAAACCCGTGTTTCCTTAATACCTAAATACCTAAACAAAAAATAAACCGACAAAGAAAAATCAACGTACTGACTAACCTACAAAATGAAGGGTTAATAAAAATCTTACCAAATTGGGTTATATCCTAAAAATAATTTAATGTCCATCAAATGGATTTATAAAAAATATTGAACACCTATTTTTAATTTTTTCTTTCATTCAAATACTTAGGAAAATACATATATTAATTTGAAATGACGCATGACGTCACACCATGTTACAAAATATACCACGTCGTGATGTAATTAGCCCCCACTCCGTAACTTTAAAATGCTACATCTCAGTAGTTTTTGGTAATTTCGACAAAATAAAAAATACGGCTCTTAATTTTTTTTTTATTATCTATAAAGACGGACTAAATATTTTTTTGTTTTTATACCTTGGATTCATCCCTATTGTTGGACCGCCGTTGTTAGGTACCATGTTTAGTGTTATGTGGTGTGTGTGACAGTTGCCCTAAAGTGTAGCATAAATATACTTATAATATAAATACGATTAATTAAACTGTATGTGTAACTTCCCGCATCTTCCTTCAGCACTGCAGTAGCCGGTCCACTCTGCTTTGTAATGCACCATTTCGATAAAGGAAACTCAGCTTCCCTAAGTTCAATAGATTTATCTATAATATTATACTGTACGCGTCGTCGCGTTAATTTATATACTTACTAGCTTTTTAGATTTCCCTCGGGAATATCAAATTTTTCCGGGATAAGAGGTAGCTATGTCCTTTCTTAGGGTCTTAAGATTGTCTGTGCCAAATTTCATCAAAATCGATTGAGAGGTTTAAGCGGGAAAGCGTAACAGACAGACAGAGTTACTTTCGCATTTATAATATTAGCACAGTATAAAAATCATACAGTAGGTCGACGCCTTTGATCTCGTGTAAAATGCCGACATCGTCTAGACAGTAACGCATCGGCCAGGATTGTCACAAATAAACAATATTTATGAAATTATTTATTTATTGCAGATCAACATCGATAGGTGTATTATATTTAATTAATTTGCTATTTTTACTAAGGGAACAACTCGAGACAGATTTAAGTTATTTAGATGGCATTTTCGTAACCAGCACCCCAATCCACCTCGGAATCAACACCCATATCATATTAATATACATTTAAATTGGCGTCCGCCATCTTGGATTTCAAAAAGGGTCGCTTTTTCGTAACAAGCACCCCAATTATACTCAAAATTGACACTCATATCAAATTATAAAAAAAATGACGTCCGCCATTTTGGGTGTCAAAAAGGATGCCTTTTTCGTAACAAGCACCCCAATTATACTCAAAATTGACACTCATATCAATTTATAAAATAAATAAAAAAACAAACACGTGTTAGCCCTTAATGATAGATACCGAGTTACGAACATTGTTTTGTTCGCAGCTCGGGTGCCGCTTACCCGCGTCTCGCCCCTCACACCCCGCACGATTGCTCTGTCTAGACGTCTTCGTCGGACGACTGTATGATTTTTTAGACTGTGATATTAGCATGGATTATATTGTACCGAGAGCAATTAAGTGCCCGTACGCACCGATGAGGCCGCATTTTTTTTTTTATAAACGTTGCCCTACACTAGGAATTTCTCCTGTATCGTAGTTGCGTTTACAACACTCACATACACAAATATCCAGATCCAGAACAACTAAGTACTTGTAGGTCATACAAGTATTATTTGTTCCGTGCGGGAATCGAACCCGCCACACGCAACGCAACAGTCAATAGCTTTACCAGTGCGCTAACCGTACAGTCAGACTCTGTGAAGTATTTATATTATTTATTCACACAATTAAGTACAACATTCGGCCATCTCATCTCATCATCAAAACTTCTGGAGGCAATGGCGCTTTTTCAAAATGCATGCAGTGGATGTCCTTCTTACAAAACTACCTATGTTTGAACCATGCGTTCAAATGAATATTTAATGTAGCCACAATATTGTATTGTTTTAAAAGGATTTTGTATAAAAGAAGCAAGCTAGCAAATATATTTTCTATTCTACATATTCTACGCAAACTCTATAAAGTCCGAGTCAGGTTCCTGATGAACTACGTATCCTGGCCTGTCATCATGTACGGCTGCGAAGCATAGGCTCTGAAAGAGGACACTACACGACGCTTACAGGCTTTTGAAATGTGGTGCTACCGTCGTATGTTGCGATTAAGCTGGACCCAAAAGGTCAGAAATAACACCGTCCTTCAGCGCGTTCAAATGCCTCGAAAGTTGTTGCTCACCATAAAGAAACGCAAAAAAGATTATCTTGGTTACCTGCACCGATACGATAGATATGCGCTATTTCAACTGATTATCATGGGCAAGGTAGAAGGACAGAGGCGTACTGGACGAAAGAGAAAATCGTGATTGCGAAACATCAGGGAGTGGACCGGCATTACTTCCGTCGGAAAACTTTTCCGACTCGCGGTTCTCAAGACCGAATACAAGAAGCTGACGGCCAACCTTCAGGATTGAAGAGGCACTGCAAGAAGAAAAAGAAAAGGAATTCTACATATAGGTACTCATCATCATCATTTCAGCCACATGAAGTCCACTGCTGGACATAGGCGTCCCCCAAGAATTTCCAAAAAGAACGGTTGGACGCGGCCTGCATCCAGCGCTTCCCTGCGATTTTGGTCAGATCATCCGACCGGGCGTCTGACGCCGCGCTTGCCGGTACGTGGTCGCCATTCAAGAGCCCTTCTGCCCCATCGGCTATCGGCTCTACGAGCTATATGCCCCGCCCACTGCCACTTCAGAGAGCTAATCCGCTGGCCTATGTCGGCGACTTTAGTTCTTCTACGGATCTCCCCATTCCTAATTCGATCACGCAGAGAAACATCTAGCATAGCCCTCTCCATAGCTCTCTGTGCGACCTTGAGCTTTCTTATGAGGCCCATATAGGTACTTAATAATTTTTAAACTTAAAATAGCATGGGGTGGGCAACACTGCGCACTTTAGGGTTATTATTCCACTACCATCCATCACGCTGCATGTTGCGGGTCTGTTGAACTAAATAACCGCGTGAATGCATTTTCTGTGCTCGAGTGTGCGTGTTTTCTATACAACCGGAGATATTTACAAGCAACGTTGTTTGGTAGTCTATGTATGTAGGTGCCAGTATATTAATAGTCGTTGGTGGCCTATTGGATAAAACACCAGCCTCTCAAGTATGAGTGTGCGGGTTCGACTCCAGGTCAGGCAAGTACCAATGTAATTTTTCTAAGTTATATGTACTTTCTTAGTAAATATATCTTGGGCACCAACGACTGATTACAAAGTGAAAGATCTGGAGGAAACCTGGACTTTAAGTCTGAAATCATCAAGCAAGCGTCGTGATTACGCTCAATCCTTCTCAGTATGAGAGGAGATCTGTGCCCAGCAGTGGGACGATAAAAAGGTTGATGATGATGATGAGGTGCCAGCGAGCCTCAAAGTCGTCTGTATCTCGAGGCTCAGGGTACGATTTCTAGAGTTTTCCACACTAAACTATGAAACGATTACAAATATGCGAATTCATATAACTGATATTATACCTGCGTTTTTTTTTTAATAAGAACCGCCCCTATTGGTTTGCGGCGTGATGTTATATAGCCTAAGGCCTTCCTGGATTAATGGGCTATCCAACACAAAAAGAATTTTTCAAATCTGAGCAGCAGTACCTGAGATTAACGCCTTCAAACAAACAAACAAACTCTTCAGCTTTATACAATATGTTAAGAAAACCCTGTCGAACCTGAAAGGATAGTAAAGGTTAGGTAAACACATGACCAAATAAAATATGAAATTTTACATAATTATCATAGTAACAAACTAGTGAATTTTGAAATAATCTTTTTTTCCCTCGAATTAATTCCAACTTCCCCAAAATTTGGTAATTTTTAAAAAGCGGCAACATTATTATAGACGGTATAATTCTGAGCGAATAGCGATGCGACCGCGTGCCGCGTGCCCTGCCCCTCTTCGCCCGCGCCTGTATGGCCTACCGCACATGTTTTAAGTTACCTCTTTTTGCGAAATAATATTCATTTCTTTAGGGGGATTTTTTTTATGTTTACCCCGGCTTTGTAGGCATTAGTAGAATCAGTTATCGATACCTAACAATACCTACCTTCACGGATCGGACATGGTTTTCTTTACATATTGTATATTAGTATAGATGTAAAGAAAACCTTGTCCGACCCATAAGGATAATAAAGGTTAGGTAAACACATGACCAAATATATATAATACTAGCTTTCCGCCCGCGGCTTCACCCGCGTGGAGTTCGGTTATATCGCGCTTTTTAGATTTCCCTCGGAAACATCAAATTTTTCCGGGATAAAAGGTAGCCTATGTTCTTTCTCAGGGTCTAAAGATTGTCTATGCCAAATTTCATCAAAATTGGTTGAGAAGTTTAAGCGGGAAAGCGTAACAGACAGACAGACAGACAGACAGACAGACGGACAGACAGACAGAGTTACTTTCGCATTTATAATATTAGTATGGATGGATAACATTTTACATAATCATCATAGTAACAATACTAATGAATTTTTAAATAATCTTTTTTCCCGTGAATTAATTTCAACTTCCCCGAAATTCAGTAATTTAAAAAAGAATATAATTTTATTTTGACGGTATTATTATAAGCGATGCGACCACGTGCCGCGTGCCCTGCCCCCGTCGCCCGCGCATGGATTGCCTACCATACATTGTATTAAGTTACCTCTTTTTGCAAAATAATATTTATTTTTTTGGATTTTTTTTTACATTTAGCCCGGCTTTGTGGGCATTAGTAGAATCAGTTATCGATACCTAACAATATACCTTCACGTATCGGACTGGGTTTTCTTTAGATATTGTATAAACCCACTATCTAATAATTTACTATATTATCTTAAACATCTTTAGGTATTATACCAAAACTTAACTATTATCAATATCGTAACACATAATAGTATATTAACAATTTCCGTGTCCGTATCTATACAAAAGAAATATAATTATATTGTCTTTTTACATTTTTTTTATTAGCATCACTTGTATGTTTGCTTTCTTGCTTGTTTGTTTGTTTGTCCGTCTCTAACTTTTTGGACTACGAGTGAGCGGCTCATTACTGTAAAATGTCCCACCGTTTTCAATACGTTCGTTCGTTCGTTTTTTTTTTTTTTAAAGAATAACGAACTAAAAAGTTGAAAATAAATATAGTTTACAAAACTAAAAAAATATGCTTTTAAAAAATATCGAACTAAAAAGTTAAAAATAAAGTTAAAAATATTTTTTTAAAAAGCGTGAGGCGCATAATATACAAAAATATGGCACAAAGCACCTCAAGCTTTTTTAAAAATTATTTTTAACTATAAAGTTTGATATTTTTTAAAAGCATATTTTTTTATTTTTGTAAACTATATTTATTATTATGTAAAAATCACGTTTAATGCGACTCTTTTCTGACAATATAAGATGGCCGATTTTTGCGATTGATAGGCGGACGTGCGCGTTGGGTTGCGACTATTGGCAGACTGGAGGGGGCTCGCCGGGTGTGACCAGCATGTCACTGTGTCCAAACTCTCAGTACTAAACTAGTGATGCCACTTAGTTCTTTAGTTTACATTATTAAATAATATTATTAAAATTACAGTATTGAGCGCGTCGCTAACACCTACTGTGTAGGATATTATAGCAGCAAAATAATTCCTGAAAGGATTTGGGGAAGCTTTTGCTTAGCAGTGGGACAGTGTCGGCTAATATAATAATTATAATGGTAACAAAAAAAAAAGCATCTGAGAAAATGTCAACTGTCTAGCTATCATGATTAATAAGGTACAGACAAAGAGATACAGTAGATATAAATAGTTTATTTCACTATTACATATTTATCATCATCATAATCAACCTTTTTATCGTCCCACTGCTGGGCACAGGTTTCCTCTCATACAGAGAAGGATTGAGCGTAATCACCACGCTTGCTCAATGCGGGTTGGCGATTTCAGACTTAAACTCCAGGTTTCCTCACGATAGTTTCCTTCACCTTGTTTTCCACATTCAGTTGTGTTGCGATGTGTGCCGTTACGACGCGCCAAATGTTGTTGTGTTGGGAGTTTGGTCGTGGAGTCTCCAGATCAATCTCCCTCTGGCGCAGCATCGTTGGTCGTGTTGTTGCATCTCCTCACTCAACTGCCACCGTTCTTACTATTCACTTAGTATTTTTGAGTGAATAAGCTCTTAATAAACTAGCGCACTGTACCATCACTGCTTACCATCAGGCGGGATTGCAGTCAAGCGCTATTTTATAATTATAAAAAAGTGTGTTAATCGTCGTAATGATTGGGTTCCGTTTAAACCTTTTGGGTAGGTAGCTCTAAAAAGTATGTCTGTATGGGTACTGGTGGTTCAGTCGTAATGGCCGCATTCTATGAGTTAAAAATCGAACTCAGACAGGCGTTACTTTGTCACACGTAGCCTCTTTTTTTTTTTTTTGTAGTGTGGCACTAGTTATGACTTTGTGCCAATGTCAAGTAAAATAAAAATCTTCAAAAGTTTTTCTTTCTTTACACACGGAGGAAGATTTGGTTCATAGCCATGATGTGGCCACTATGCTACAATATTTCACTGTTCTTTATGAATTATTCACTGAATGCACTTTTTACTAAATTAATCACGCGTTTTTATTTGGTAAACGACACTATGAATAATTTAAAAGTCCAATGAAAAATGAGCGTGGCACTCATCTTAGCTTCCCGCCAAAAACCTCCCACGTACCCTCTTATTCATAAAAGTTGCTTAAAGTTAACTAGTGATTAGTGACTGTTTAACCAATTTTTTTTTATTTCATTGGCGCCGATTCTGTTATTCACAAACTAGTGCGCTTTACCATCAACGATTGCGTCACTGCTTACCATCAGGCAGGATTGCGGTCAAGCGCTAGTTTATAATATATACAGTATGTTAACTAACAGAGGGCGTTCCCGTTAACCCGAAATAGTATAGCATACATACATGCTAAAAAAAATATTTCCATCCAAAAACTAATTTTTTTTTGAATTTTTCCAATAAGAAAATATTCAATAAAAATTTAAAATTGACATGTAAAAGAAACACACTGTACACGCGAACTTGAAAGACGGCAAGGTCGCAATTTGTTTATGATACTACGCTACTATTTTGATTTAAAACAGGAGGTTTCAAATTTATTTCCAATTAGAATTTTTTTTATTCGGATTTTTTTATGCTTATTTTTCTATGCTGATATTTTTATTTTAATCTATTAATGATATATATTAACGAGTTTAAGGGAACACCCTCTGTTATTTAACATACTGTATATATAAAAAAAAACTAATTTTAAGTTATGTGCATCTTTTTCTTTCCATTTCGTTAAGAAAAGGACAGAAGATAAAACGTCAGTTTATTCCTGTCAAATTAAGATACTCCATAGACAGTTTAGACGCGATTATAAACATGGCGACTAAAATACGCAAGTTTACGTCAGGAGCGCACTAATTTGAGAGGACTAAACTGACATTTTAACTTCTGTCCTTTTTTTAATGAAATCGAAAGAAAAAGATGCACTGAATTTAAATTAATTTAGTTTGTGAACTAAAGAATCCGGGCCATTGTTGACGTTTTAACGCCACTTTACTTTAATCATCGTTTATAATTAAACCCTTTAAACACTATGGTGTTTATCCATAAACCATGATTAAAGTTGTGATTGTTTAACTATACAGGGTGTATCTGACTTCGTAACGCAAACTTCGCGAAAAGGCTAGACCGCATGCCACTAATATAATTATGATAGTCATTTATGTCGTTAATGAACGGTTACAGAATACACAGTGTTTAAAAAAAAGTCTCGGTTCGGCTTTTGAACGTTGCAAGCGTGCCGCCGTGTGAGTTTGTGGGTATGACGTTGATCCTAGATGTGAACCTTATTAAATCAGCTGATAAGATCGTTTTTCGGGTTTTGTTTTCATTGCGCTTTTTTATGTAATTAGCGAATTATTTAATTTTTACTTTAAAATCTTATTGGGTTATAAAAGTATAGCAATTGTGAAGTGAAAAAAAACTACAAGTATTTTTTTTTAATCATGAAAAAGCCGACGAAAAATTCCACCACTGGGGGGTTCAGAATCATGTACTGGATCCATGGTACTCGTTTGTGCGTCGATGTCAGATACACCCTTTACATGTTTGACGTGCAAACGTCAAACATTCATGGGTACGAGAGGCGGGAACGGCTGGCCGCTATGTTTGTTAAACAACGTTCACAGTTTTTCCGTAGTGTAATTACTAATTAGTATCAGCATTGCATTTGTGTGAAGCAGAGTCCGGTTGCTAGTATTGCATAACTAGCGCCCTAATCGGCGAACAGATTGTTGTCAAATGATTGTGTCTAGTTGGGATCAGTTGGTATCGTTCGGACCGCCCATTGCATTGGTCCGTTCGGTCCAAACGATCCCAACTAGTCGCAATCATTTAACAAAAGTGTGTTCGCTGATTAGGGGGCAGGATTAGCATATAGGATAGTTTTTATCCGGATATGCCCAATGGATCGAAACTTATGCGGGTGAAACTGCGGGATGTAGCTAGTGAAAAATAAAAATATGAATGCTTGGAAGATATTAATGATAACATGACTCGCATTATCATTAAATGGCGATGGAATTAATGGGATTAATGAGCAGCACTCTATTAGATAACGAAATAATTATAATTAATATGAAAATTACTGCTGACAGCTGAAATTATAAATAGAATAACTATTTTGATATCATTGTTGGGGCAATCGTAGAGCAGTGGTAACGGCTACCCAACATACGAGTCCTATGTAGGTCGTAGATTCGAACCCAACCATACACAATACTTTTCGTCAGTAATTTCATCATCACTGCTCTCAAAACTAATGTTTATCAGGCCCAGGGTTAATAATATTAATTATCCGTAGTCCCATGAGATATTTTTCTGCCCGTCTGGTTATGTAGATAGAAAATTAACACAACCATGAACATAATTAAGACAAATCCAAAATAACAGCATGGCTTACTTCAAAAAGAGATCATATTACCAAGAGAGTGTTTTGGTTTCATATTAGGCTGTGAAATAGGCGCACGTTAGGTATATTGAAACTGAAATACCGAGAGAAACCGCGAGCAAGCACTCCCAAATAATGAAGGGGTTGGACCCCCCCCCCCCCCACAAAAAGAATGCCATTTAAGTATGGACTTTGAATATTGCTCTTAAAAAAAAAGTGAAGCTAATAAAAAGCATGTAATACTTATATCTATATAATTACTACATGCTTTTTATTAGCTTCACTTTTTTTTGATATGGAATCTCGTAGTTGACCATTAGAGGCCGTGACTACTTAACCGGACTTTCCTTTCCTGTGGCTCATATAAATTAAAATTAAAGCCTCCAGCCAGGGCTACTAAAAACTAAGCGACTACGCATTAAGGGCACCCCCTGTGGGGTACGACGAACCTCGGCTTAGGGCGTCGCTAGAGAGGACAGCAAGGGACGGCTGGATTGAAAGTATTCTTAGTGGCTTGATGACCACGGCGTTTCCTAGTGCTAGCACTGAGAAGAAACGCCGAAACAAACTCAGAGGTCATTGTTGGGGCATTATAATAATTACTGGCTCAGCTGCGGCGCGGGCCGGCCTTCATCGGGCAAGGATTAGCTTCACTAGTATGTTTGCTTGCTTACTTGTTTGCTTGCTTGCTTGTTTGCTTGCTTGCTTGCTTGCTTGTTTGCTTGCTTGCTTGCTTGCTTGCTTGCTTGCTTGCTTGCTTGTTTGTTTGTCCGTCTCTAACTCTTTGGACTACGAGTGAGCGGCTCATTACTGTAAAATGTCATGTGTTAATTTTTTTCTTTTTTTAAATAATATCGAACTAAAAAGTTGAAAATATAGTTTAAAAAATTATTCTTTTAAAGAATATCAAACTATAAACTTAAATTTTTTTTTAAAAATAAGCGGATGCGCTTAATTTACAAAAAATATGGCACAAAGCGCCTCACGCTTTTTTAAAAATTATTTTTAAGTTTTTAGTTTGATATTCTTTAAAAGCATGTTTTCTTAGTTTTTCAAACTATATTTTTTTACACTAGCTTCATAAATTAGCAGACAGCTCGCTGTCAGCGAGCTTAATGCCGTCAGACTGGTCTGTAGTTGACGCCTCGCTGGCCGCACGTTGCCGCCGCGCCGTCGCCGCTGGCGCTGTCTGTTGCTGAACGCAACCGACTGAGCGGTCAAAATCTTCATCTGCTATTTGTTGGGTTTCTCTCATCTACACTAATATATAAAGCTGAAGAGTTAGTTTGTTTGTTTGAATGCGCTAATCTCAGGAACATCATGCTGCGACCAGTAGAAGCGGAGCATAACTCCATGCGAACGAAGTCGCTAGCGGCCGCTAGTACTCAATATAGCAATAGCAATAATTGCTAGATTGCGCGTTGTGAGTCGGGAACTGTGTGATAGCGAGAAGCGAGAGCAGTGGGTGGGTGGAAAGCTAGCCGTTTGCTAGGTGTCGCCACGTGGACTGCTGGGTGCTTGCTAGCTGTCTCCGAGTGGACTGCGAGCATTCGTCTTAGTTTATGGTGGTATTGGAGCAGAGTCGTTTAAGTGTGCCTTTACCTGTACTCCTGGTGTGCTGGAGTGGATGGAATCCTCCGCCAGATGTTCACTTAGCGCTATAGACTTGCCGATAAGCTCACCGGCCGGTGCCGGTTTGGATTTCGGTTACTTGACGTTGAGAAAGCAAAAGTACACTGAAGA
The DNA here is from genome assembly GCA_017933935.1 of Sesamia nonagrioides. Classification (NCBI taxonomy): domain Eukaryota; kingdom Metazoa; phylum Arthropoda; class Insecta; order Lepidoptera; family Noctuidae; genus Sesamia; species Sesamia nonagrioides. The sequence continues at coordinate 29,144 of JADWQK010001647.1, forward strand.
TTGAATGGAAAAGCTTTTTGAGGTTTGCTCGTTCTCATTCAAGATTTATCAAGGAACGTTGTGGATATAATGTGGAATAAAAGACTGAATTAAATAAAAATATTTTATTTTACATCATAATTGATTATAATTATCACAGTTCGGTCACATACCTATCCATTCCTATTATATTTGTGCTACAATTGTTATTTACGCTTCAGTGATATCTACGTTTTCCTTTTATTTGCCTTTTAAACATCTGGGTATTTTTATTTCTGACATAGGGATCACTTTTTCTGAACGCCGAACTCCGCATCCAATCCAAATGCAATCGCCGCGGGAATACGAGGCCTTTGCGTTAATGTTTTACTTTTTGTTCGTAAACTTGAACACGTCGTTGCCAATTAAGACCGCCTACCGTTTTCCGGATAATTATGGATGCGACAGGTGGAACATATACGTCCTATTAATGTAAGACGTACTCTTATACATGAGTGACAACCGCCAAAGCTTGTGTAATTGAGGATCATACTCATTTTGTCGACGGGATTCGAGAGCTGCATTTACCACGCCAGTTGACGCGTATGGCTCGTGTGCCTGGGTACGGACGGCAGCAGGTCAAGCTACCCCAAACTGTCAGATATTCCCAATCAACCTTGAGCCTTAATGCTTTAGAGATAAAGTTGAAAATCTAATAAGGAAATCTGACAGATTGTAGTAGTACCCCTTCATCAGTTTAGGTAGATTACTGAAAGTAAATAAAAAATCACGACTTAGCTGACCGACTAAACGTAATACCAATTAGCTCAATTTTCTTGCAACGTTATTTTCAGTTGTACTTTCTAATTTAGCAATGTTACAATTCAAATATAGTACAATTCAGACAGCCTCCGTGACGTAGGTCGCACTGCGTGGGTTCGATCCCCGCGCAGTGCAAATATTTGTATGCATCAATATGAATATTTGCACTGGTCTGGTCGTGCTTCGGAAAGCACGTTGGTCCCGGTTGCCATACGAACATCTAATGGCAGTCGTTACGGGTTGTTGGATCCCTCAAAAGTCCAACAATTGCTCTAACTGCAATGCTTCGATATCGCTTTCGTGTTGTAGAGGTCAGACCGCAGCTTCGCTTCACGGAAAATATCGAAGTTTAGCCAAAATCAGCATATTTTTCAGGTATGAAAATTAAAAAAATAATTAGCCCGTCTTATCTATATGTACCAATATACAACGTGTAACATAAAGGGTATATACATAACAAAGGCATGGCATCTTTACATGATGTCAAACGATATTGGAAGGGTTTTTAAACCCTATCTCTTTATGTTAGGAAGTTATGAGGAAAAACACCGCCTGTGATAGGCTACTATCATACTAGTCGCACAGAGACATTGAAGACATTTATCGGATTTTGGCAAGTAACGTGACGGGTAACGAGTAGTTATTAACGTATGTAGTGTGCTGCCACGTTTGTTATGATTTGATTTTAAGAAACTCACGAAACTGAAAATTTGGTACCAATTTTTTAAGTATTTTATTTTGAGTTGAAACCCTACCGATATCGTTTGATATCATCTAAAGATGCCATGCCCTTGGTATGTATATACCCTTTTTGTTACACGTTGTATAAAGCTGAAGAGTTTGTTTGCATGTTTGTTTGTTCACGCTAATCTCGGGAACTACTGGTCCGATTTAAAAAAATCTTTTGGGGTTGGATAGCCCATTAATCCAGGAAGGCTTAAGGCTATATAACATCACACTGCGACCAATAGGAGCGGAGCATAACTAAACCACGCGAACGAAGTCGCTGGCAGCCGCTAGTAGATAATAAAAAAAGAAATAAGACTGGTATTTTTTATTTTGAGAAATTACCAAAGATTACTGAGATATAGCGCATAAAAGTTACGGAGTGGGGCTAATTACGTCACACTGTGATATATTTTGTACCACGGCGTGACGTCATGCGACATTTCAAATCAATATATTATCTTCCTAAGTAATTGAATGAAAGATAAAGTAAAAAATACTTGTTCAATATTTTTTACTAGACATCCGCCCGCAGCTTCGCCCGCGTGGAGTTCGGTTATATTACGCTTTTTAGATTTCCCTCGGGAATATCAATTTTTTCCGGGATAAAAAGTACCCTGTTATTTAATCCAGACTTCTAACTTTACGTCTGGAAAATTTCAAAGCAATCGGTTCAGTAGCCACGGCGTGAAAGCGGCACAAACAAACTCACTTTCCCATTTATACTTAATATTAGTATGATAAATCTATCTGATGGACATTAAATTATTTTTTAGGATACAACCCAATTATAAAACAAATAATTACAACAAAATAATTTTAACATTTATTATTTTCTTCTCTCTTCCCTCTCAACATGTTTTGTATTTCTGCGAAGCTCTTCCCCTTCGTTTCAGGGATGCAGAACAAGATGAACAGACATAATAATATGCAGTTTCCACTGAATATCCAGTAGGTTGTGGCCGGTCCAATAGCTAAGGTTACTAGGGCAAAGTATTTGGTTGTCAGGAAGAGGAAAACGCTCGTCATTATGAGGGATATGGACATTCCCATTCCTCTTGATGGGTCGTCGAACAGTTCTGCCATGATAACCCAGTTTAGGGAGCCGAGTCCTGTAAAGCAGAAAAGTACAAGTATAATAAACTACACTAGAAATTCTCCTTCTTCTTCTTTTTTGAAGGTGAGATTCAACCTCAACTCTTGATCAATGACCTCTGTGGAATAGATACCACAATTTTGCCAATAACACTTGTAACAAATTATAGAAATTCTCTGAAAATTTTATTTCACTGTAATGGCGGATATCGCCAAAGACAGTTGAAAAAGACTGCCGCGTGAACCGTCTATGAGGGAGGTTTGAGGCAAAGTCATGATGTGGCCACTATACGTCTTGGTGATCACTGACATACGACCTTTGCTTTGTTAGTAGCGGCGACTGGTTGCGCCACCATGGTGTCACGGTGAAATATAACCCTAAAACAATTCATACCATTTCTTTTTTCTCGTATTCTGAGTTAAAATATATTTTTTTATATTGATTTGTTTATTTCTTCACTGTTGTGGCGAAAATTAAATTCGGAAAACCTTTGATGACGTCTCTTATACGGTTGATTGAAGTACTTACCTTCAGTTTTTAATTAAAATCACAAATTTATGTGCCAATGAGTTTGATAAGTGATAACGACAATATATCGATAGCTAGATAAGTACTTCTTTGACGAGTCACAAGGGAGCAAAGGTTTTATCCTCGTTCGTATGTTTAGCGCTGATGGCTATTCAGAATACATCGAATTTAAAACTTGAAATTACGAAGGAAAAGTACGGACGACACAGATCAAGCTATTAGCAAATTTTGCCAATCAATCTTGAGCCTAAATACTTTAGAGATAAAGTTGAAATCTAATAAAGAAATTGAACACATCATAGTAGCTTGATGTGACGTCGTTTGCACATCATTTCGAAAAAAAAATATACGTAAGTCCTTGTCTTTGATTTACTTTTATACATATAAGCATCAATCACTTATGATACACTGGATACGCAGTCTCGAACAAAACTCTTATCAAAAATGGCGACAAGTATTAAGCAGTCTAAAGTAGTCAAAATAAATATTTTATTTAAAAAACCGGCCAAATGCGAGTCGGACTCGCACACCGAGGGTTCCGCCGTACAAACGTAGCGGTTTACAATTTGTGACGAGCTAGTACGTTATAAATTGTAAACCGCTACGTTTGTACGGCGGAACCCTCGGTGGCTTTCCGCCAGCGGCTTCGCCCGCGTGGAGTTCGGTTATATCGCGCTGTTTAAATTCCCCTCGGAAACATCAAATTTTTCCGGGATAAAAGGTAGCCTATGTTCTTTCTCAGGGTCTAAAGATTGTCTGTGCCAAACTTCATCAAAGTCGGTTGAGAGGTTTAGGCGGGAAAGCTAACAGACAGACAGAGTTATTTTCGCATTTATAATACTAGCATTGATTTAGAATTTTTCACAGTTTAGAGGCAATTAGATTTAAGAAGTGTTTGATATGAATGTCAACTTTAATATCTCTACGCGTTCATGTGAAAAAGGGTAGGTAGTAAGTTTATAATTATTAAAAAAATATTTCATGTCATGTAAGCAAAAATAATATTTTAATATTTTATGTAACTTCAAATATATCATTTTCACAATTTTTCCTTTATCTGTCTGTACTATAATATAACGTTGCTTCGTGCCGAATTTCAAGATTTTGAGTTCACGGGAAGTACCTTGTAGGCAAAGAGATTTAAGATATATAGAGAGGGCATGTGTCAAAATGGCATAGAAAAACTGTGATCCCATGGCTCAGTTCCGCCATCTAGTACAATATAGCAAAATTAGATCGACAATTGGAGACATCAAATAGTTAAAATGAAATAAGTTCATATAAAATATATTCAGCTATTGCCCGGTAGGTGGCCGGTGTGGTCTATGTTGCCAGATCCGATTTAATACCCTAGTATTTTTTTTTTTTTTATATACTTATAAACTAGTGCTTGACTGCAATCCCGCCTGATGGTAAGTAGTGATGCAATCGTTGATGGTAAAGCGCACTAGCTTATTAAGCCTATTCACTCAAAAAATTATAAGTATAGTTCAAATCGGGTAAATAAATATTGAAAAGTAAATAAATTAAGTGAAACTTGTCTTGTACAAACAAAAACTGTTTTAGAATTTTATTCGCTACTATTCATTTACCGTAACACCGTCTATTGGCATTTTAGATGTTTTATGCTTACGAATTATTTTAACGCTCAGTTTATTGCGATTTTTGAGTGTAACAGACCTTTTAGGCCATAAAGCGCATTTTGTTTTGCAATTTTCGTTTGCATTTCGTTTTTAGCAAAATTATTCTTTTTACACGTTTGTTTGCAAATGTTTTTAAATGGCAATGCAAAAAACTGTGGTAGGGTTTGTATCATTTCGATATAAAGTTATCGATAATATTCAAAGAAGTTACTACGACGATGTTTTGTCGCATTATGATAGCTTGAAACAAAAAATTAGGAAGCAGAATAATTATGGGTAATTTTAAGTTTACAAGTTTCTTATTTATATAATTCTTTTAATATAATAGGCGTTAAAGTTTAAAATTGCCGATTAGTACTGAAAATCTAAATAATTGCTTATTTTTTAATTTTTAAATAATTCATTTATAATCAATATATAGGAAGGTCGTTTATGCCTTTGTGATAGAACTCTGAGGATCTAGACTGCACAAACTGTGTGAAAGCAGAACTGTCTCCTGGGAAGAAAACTTCTTGTCACGTAGATAATTGTCCAAATCACGACAAAAATAATAGTCTGCTGGAGCAAGACCTTTACCAGATACGTACGCCATTATCTTTAAAAACGGCAAAAAAATCACGGTTATTGTATGGGAGCCCGCCTTCAGTATTTATTTTATTTTAATTATTTATTTGTAATTTGAATATATAACCAAATATTCTGTGAACATTTTAAGCGTCTATCTGTTTCCGTTATTAATATGGAGCAAAAAACGGCAAAAATTCACGTTTGTTGTATGGGAGCCCCCTTAAATATTTTATTATTTTTATTCTTAGTACTTGTTGTTATAGCGGCAACAGAAATACTAACACAATCTCTGGAAATTACAACTGTCTCGCTATTGCGGTTTATGTGATACAGCCTGGTGACAGACGGACAGACGAACAGAGAAGTCTCATGAATAGGGTTCGTTTTACCTTTTAGGTACGGAATCCTCAAAATCACAAAGTAGCTCGCAATCATTGTACTACATATACGTACCTACATATTTTATGGATATATTTCATTATAAATAAGTTATGTAATCTACGTACTGATCCACTTAACCGTAAATTTTATTCCAATTTTTACGGTTAAGTAGAAAAGTACTGAAATTAATAACTTACTATTTCATTTCTAATACAAGGTACCGATTCTTTTTTTTTTTAAATTTGATCGACAAGTCTTTCCAAAGTAGATAACTTCTCTTTTAAAATGCATTAAGCATAATTTCGACGAATGAGACGGAAGCCAATTTTCTTCTCTACGGTCTATCTGGACCAATCACTTTTTCCCTACAACATTATTTTTATTCGGAAACCAAAAATAACAAAAACCTAGATAAATGAATAGTAATTATTCATTAAATTTTGTTTATTAATATGATATGATTATATTTAAATAGAGTTAATAATAAATAAACTTGAAATATAGTAATATTTTAAGTTTATTTAGCTATATTTTAAATGTCAATAAAATACAACAAAATGTATTCATGTTAATAAGTATTATCGATAACTAAATCGATAAACAACATTACTACATCTCTACAAGAAAATAGTAAAACTACTCCACAATAGAGGGCGCTTATTACAATAATGGAAAATTTTCTAGAACTATTTAAGATTTTTTTTTAAATTTGAATTGCAGACGAAATATAAATAATTCATAGAAAAACATTCCGAAGTTAGGTCTAGTCGTTTTACTATAACGAGATGTACAGTAACACAAAGCGCAACATGGCATATTTCCTTAGAAAATGTTTATTCTTGGTGGACACAAATTACGTCCTGACGCGCAGACTAGACTGAGCGCCTTTTAACTAAGTCGATAAAAGTATTGGCTTACGATTTTGTTCGTGATGTCCTATCTATTGTAAATATAATAAATTGTAGGTTTTGATTCCCTAGCGTGTGACGGAAATTCGTCTAAGGTGTCGGTATAAACTGCTGTATCTTTTGATCGCTTTAACGTAGAAGTTTGATTTTTTCACTGCTTAAAGGGACAGGGAGATTTATTATTATTATTATTATTAATAGACCTAGGTATTGGGTATAAATTTCAATTCGATACCTTTATTAGTTCGTGAGAAATAAGGTAGTAAGTTTCATTTTATTAAAATATGTTTATTATATTATATAACTCAAAAAAATGTGATTTTCGCGATTTTTCCTATATTTTCATTATATGACAATCCTTCATGCCAAATTTCAAGATTCTGAGTTTACGGGAAGTATCCTGTAGGTTTTGATTCCTTTGCGAGTGTCGAAAATTTGTTGAAAATATCGACATATCGGCTGTATCTTTTGATTGGCTTGGCTTAGAAGTTTGATATTTTCACAGCTTAAAGGGACAATAGATCCGAGTATTTCGTGTGAATTTCAGCTTGATACGTCCACGCGTTCTTGAGATAAAGGGTCTTGACAGACAGACAGACAGACAGTCAGACGGACAACAAAGTGATCCTATAAGGGTTCCGTTTTTTCCTTTTGAGGTACGGAACCCTAAAAAAGGTGCCATTATTTAATATATTTATAACTTTTTTTTTATTTTTGTTGTTTTGCATTTTGTTACATGTTCTTTTGCATCTTACTTGAATATAACTTTTTATTAGATGGTTTTACGTCAAAATCTATCACAAGATGATATTCAGAACCTTTTTTTGGACAGTGACAATGAAGAAGAGGTGGTGCTTGGCGATGAATTAGAAGATGAACCACATGAAATTATTCCGACTTTCGCGACGAACAGAATACTGCAGATCTTCAAAGGACACAAAGTAAAAAAGAAAAACGTGCTTATGATTTCCACTATGCAATACCAGGCAGACAAGACAAATCTGTGAATTTACCAGAAATAATAAGTTTTTAACGAAAAAAACAAAAGGAGGTGTGATACTTTCGACCAACTTTGTCATACGTTCAGTGTAAACTCGCCACTGGAGTCTTTGTGTTTTCTACGGAATAATTTTGAATAATGTCGGTATATATCAATTCTATGATACTACTGCATTATCTAATGCCACCGGTAAACAAGTTTTCAAGAATAGACGAACATATCTGAAGACTCTAGCTTTTGACCTTATAAAACCTCACTTAGAGGACCGATTTTTCTACAAAACTTTACCGATGCATCTCCAGATAAGTATTGGAGGTATATTAGAAAAAAGCGCTCTTCTGAAACTCCGACCCCTTCTAATTCCAATTCTGGAAGTTGCTCATTTTGTCCCAGGACAAAAGACCATAAATCACGCACTCGTTGCTATAAATGTAAAAAATATATATATATATATATGTTTAGCGCACCAGGCAAAGATTTGTCAAAATTTAAAAAAAAAATTATCTTTTATTTTGTCTAATTGTTACTATTGAGACTAAAATAAGTGCCATAAAAGTCCTATGTAAGTTAATTCATAATAAATGTTTATTCTTATTTGAAAATGTTGTTTTATTTACAGGGGTACACCAGCACCCCAGGGTACTGTTACTGAAAGTCTAATATGGGTACGGTTCTAGGGTTAGTGCAGTGTATAAAGTTCTTATCAAAAAGCAGTACAAAAAGCCATTATTTTGTACGACCGAGTCTGTCATCAAACCAAATTCAACCTTACACGCATGCATTAAAGTCAGAATTATAAAGTAAATACTAAATGAAAGAAGCACCCAAGTGCTGCGTTGTGCGCTTGTTCAGTTGTCAAGCAATCAAGTAAAAAAAAAATGTTGTCAACTGTTAAAGAAAAGTGAAGAAGACGAATAATTATCAAAGTGGAGTTGTTGTTTGTGCGTTGGGTTTCAGCATATTAATCATCAAAGATCTCTCTAGTCATGTCTGATTGCGTGCTGTCTTATTGGGAGATGGGGGTAAGGGTGGAGACGGTGCACAAGTGTCTAGGAAGACACTTGTGCACTATTATATCTCTGGCACTGAAAGCTAGTCTACCTTGAGATTGGCCGTTGGTGGAGGACTATTATTATATAACTGAATATCATAATAACATTGCGATTGAATATAGATAATAATAACTGCGAAATTTGTTTTTTAATTGTCCAAGCATCTTGCTGAGAAAGGAACTTTTGGCTTCCAAGTATTTTGCTTAGATAGGAGTCTTTTGGCCTTCAGATAGGACTTTCTGATTAATTCTTTTCTTTATTGCTTTTTTAATATTTTGATTTTTATATTTAATCTGTGTTCAATTTTACCTGTGCGAGTCATAATTTTTCATTCATTCTTTCTTTTCTTTATTATACTTTTATAAAGAAATTCGGATGTATGCTTATGTGTAGATATGGTAATGATCCTAGAAGGTATGCACATTATTTGTCACTCCGATAGCTCACAGCGTGTTAGGTACGTTTTCATTTTGGCCAATTTGAACTATGCGCTGTTTTTTTTAAAACATTTTTAATGGTTAGTATTCGCCAACCATCACTGGGCCTGATAGTTTACGGCCCATTCCTTTAGACAGAGAGGCGGTCTGAAACTCTGTTACTGGATGCTTCCAGTAACCCGCACACTCCGCCTCACAAAGAGGAAACATTAAAGGCCGATTAATAAAATGTCTAATATTCTGCGTGTTTAGTATTGGATCCAATTAGCAAGTGCATTTCATCATTTGAATCAAAAGTCGTCCACTTGCATATATGATTCCGCCGCTATGCGATGCTTGTCTGATGCGATGTTGTTTCCACATCCAGCGGATTCTTAGAGACTTCCCTAGTTCCACCTATTTTCTATAGGATAGGTTTACACAAGGATGTAATTACCTCCGTATCTATTTTATAGGGCTACGGGGGTCCACAACGTGCGTAAGGATAAGTTAATTAAAAGTTGCCAATTTTTTTTCGCGCGCAAAATTTGTGTTCTTAATTTGGCAACACCCTACATTTTACTACGATTATCACGGGCTGCGAACTGAGAAAGTGTATATTTAATTTGAATTGTTTGGAACAGTGGCCTAGCTTTACGAAAAATATTTCTTTTAATTTTATGCATTTTCTTTGTGAGCATTTTTTACCCTTCCAAAGGGATCCCAAACAATTTTGTACTGGGGCCCTGTCAAGGCACGCTACGCATCTGAGGTTCCAATATTACACTTACCTGCACTATAGCAGAAAACCACCAATATAAGAGATATAAGCGGTAAATAGTTCAGGAAGCCATCCACTGGGACCTCCTCTTTCAGTTTGAAAAACAATCCCAGGCCGAGCTGAAACAAATATAATAAAGTAGATTATTTCTTTTACAAAATATTTAGTTCTGATAAATATAGATATTGGCTCCGATTCTTGTGTTCACAAACTAAACATGTATTAGGTTAAGTGTATCTTTTTCATTTTAGTCCATTAAGAAAAGAATAGAAGACAACATTTTAGTTTAATCCTGTCAAATTAAGGTAGGTATAGATATTTTTTTTTGGTTCCGTTCTTTCCGTTCGGGCGAATGGAAAAGGCAAAGGCTTAGTACGCCATACAGCCAAGTCTTCAGTAATTTTTTTCTTCATTATATATCTATCCTAACTTATCCTAATTTATCCTAACTTATCCTAGCATAACTTAACCTAAACTAACTCCTTTCGTTTTACGCGTTTGGACGATAAGGAGCGGTTTAGCGTAAAGACATGATGAGGGCACTATGCTACAATATTTCACTGTTCTTTTTGAATTATTCACTGAATGCACTTTTTACTACATAAATCACGCGTTTTTATTTAGTAAACGACACTATAAATAATTTTAAAAGTCCAATGAAAAATGAGCGTGACACTCGTCTTGACATTCCCGCCAAACCTCGTAGGTATAGATATTTTAGGCTCAATTATAAACATGGCGACCAAAAATACGCCAATTTACGTCAGAAGCGGACAAATTTGACAGGTCTATACTAACACTTAATCTTTTGTCCTTTCCTTAATGAAATAGATATAAAAAGATGCACTGAACTTAAATTAATTTAATTAAAAAATAAAAGTGTGTCTGTCAGCTCCGACGTACGACTGGAGTTTACTCCTTAAAAAAAAAATAAAAAGAATATTATTTTAAAAAATATTTATAAAATAAATCATAAAAAATTTAAAAAAAATTATAAATGCAATTTTATGAAAATTTACGAGAAAAAAAAATTAAAAAAAAAATATTATTTTAAAAAATATTTATAAAATAAATCATAAAAAATTAAAAAAAATTATAAATGCAATTTTATGAAAATTTTAACCAATTTTAAGAAAGTTGATAATAATTTTTTTTTTATAAACATTTTTTTTTTTAATTACTATAATTTTTTTTTAAATATAACATTATCTTAATAACTAACAAAATATAGTTGTAAAAAGATAATTATGCCCCTTTTTTAGAATAGAAAGTTGCGCACCAAAGGTGCCCACTAAAATAGTAACGCTTAAAATTTGTTACTCGTTAGTAGGTTTTACCCCTCGGATTTTTCTCATAACGGGCGCCTTATATATGAAAATCGATTCTTAAGGAGTAAACTCCAAAAAAAAAATATTGGAAAAATAAATTTAAATTAATCATACAATTTAATCGGGGCTAATATTCAAAGGATTCCTTCTTTAGTATCGTTGTGATTTTAAAATCGATGTAACGAAAAAGCGGCAGTAAAAAGAGAGACAGACATATTATATTCATAAGATTTATCATGGGAGAAAATGAGATAGGAAAAATTGTATGTCATATGTAAATATGTCATCGACATAAGGTACATTCGTAAACAATATGTAGCAGAATGGTACTCACCATTCCCACACCCATTCCAACAGATGTTACTGTCAGAATTGGCTTCCGTCCAAACTTATCAGTCACCAAAGTAGTGCAAAAGCTAGCGAATAGCTGTATCAAGCCAATAGTCACCGACGCAATCTCAGGCTTCACTGTTGTTTGTGTGGATTCCAAAACGGTTTGCAGATAAAATGTCACTGCATTGAATCCCACAAATTGAGATCCAAAACCCAAAACTAATACCAGAAACAGGGATTTTAAGAATAATTTGTTTTTTAAAATGTCTGTTTTGGAAATCTTGATGTTATTCGTCTCTGAAGCTATGTCGTACTCTTTGAGCTCTTCTTTTGCTAGTGACTCTGAGCCCCGAAGGAATGTTAGGACTTTTAGTGATTCGGCTTTGTGTCCTGAAATTGAGAAGATGGTTTTCATTAGTTTGAATTGAAATAATTTGAACATCAGAATTTAATACTTTCCTCTTTATTATGTACATATTGCAACTATACATACATTTTACAAAGGTTGGTCTTGTTTTAACTCCTGAATCTTGACAGCACATCAAGCTATTACAATCTGTCGGATTACTTTATTAGATTTTCAACTTTATCGATAAAGTATTAAGGCTCAAGGTTGATTGGGAATATTTGATAGTTTATAGCTTGACCAGATGCCAAAAAAAATTAACACATTCTCTAAAAAGCGATTGAAACCTGAAGCCATAGTTAGTTAAACTAAATGCCGGATATATACCTCTAGAATACAAAGAGTATGGTCCATCAGGTAAAATCAGCAGGGGTAAAGTACTAAAAATGATGATGCCAGTGAAGATCATGTTGAGCATTTTGTAGGATATGAAAGGACCCATGGATAACATGGTGACGATGCCAAAGGAGCACATGATTTGGAGTATAGTTCCCAGACTGCCACGGATTTCTTTCTGGAATTAGAAAAAGGTACGGTATATTAATTGTTTCTTTCTAAAATTATTAGAGTGTTTTTGGTTAAAACTCTCATCATCATCATCATCAACCTTTTTATTTTTCGTCCCACTGATGGGCACAGGTCTCCTCTCATACAGTGAAGGAATGAGCGTAATCACTACGCTTGCTCAATGCGGGTTGGCGTTTTTAGACTTAAAGTTCAGGTTTCCTCAAGATGTTTTCCTTTGCCTTTTAATCAGTCATTGGTGTCTAAAATAATATTATCTTCTATACTTTTTCCATGAAATAGGAAGAAAAAGATGCTCTGATGCTATATTTAATTTAGTTTGTGAGGTAGAAAATCGGCGTCATCATCAGAACAAAATATTGACCTATCATTTCATCAGTGACGTCATTGCGGATTTATGTAACTTTTGATCGAAGATCCTAAATAGCTTATTATTACGCGATTGCATCAAAACATAATCAGCCTATAATGTTCCCACCCCTGGGATACCTTGTCCGATGAAGGCAATCCCGCGCCGCAGCTGAGTCAGTAATATCATAATGTCCCATCAATGACCTCTGAGTTTGTTTCGGCGTTTCTTCTCAGAGCTTTTACTAGGAAACGTCATGGTCATCAAACCATTTAAGAACACATTCGACCAGCCGTCCCTTGCTGTCCTCTCTAGCGACGCCCTAAGCCGAGGTTCGTACCCCACAGGGGGTGCCCTTAGTGCGTAGTCGCCTAATTTTAATTTAGTTTTAAGTGCCCCTGGCTGGAGGCTTTAATTTTAATTAAGGCATCCACAGGAAAGTACGATTAAGTAGTTACGGTCTCCTAGTAGCCACCTACGAGATGCCATATAAAAAAAAGACCCCTAGGATACAGACCTCCTCTCGGTGAGAGGGAGTGGGCTGTAATCTACCACATCGGCCCAATGCGGGTTGGTAGATATCACATGGCCTCAATGTCTTGTCTGTCTTGTTTGTGTTTGCTTCTAAGACATTTGACGTTTCCTTACGATCTTCTCCTCCACCGTTTTGAGAGCAGTGGTGACGAAACAATTAACAGAACGTAAAGCGCCTGACGGGGTTCGAACTTACGACATACAATGTGAAGTCGCGGCTGATACCACTAAGCCACCGCTGCTCTCACGAATTGCATATCCTTAGTAGATTAGATATAAATATAGATAAGTTATTTTTTATTGGGTTTAATGTGCTGGTTTATAGAACTTTCAATCAACCCAGCCTATTGCAGTCCACTGCGGGGCATATTCTTTTCCCAGGGTGCATATAACACCCTGTCAGACTGGATACCTCCCGCATCCAGTTTGATCGAGCTTCCTTCTACAGGTCGTCCATCCATCTAGCTGGGGGGCGTTCCACACTACACTTACTCTTCAGGTCTTCACTTCAGGGCTCATCCAGACTAGCAGCCGTCGGTCTTTCGACAGACATAGTCTTTTCCATTTCAGTTTCCGGCTATGTTGGTAACTCCGGATACTTTCCGGACAAGTTTATTCCCAATTTTATACTACAAAGAGATTTTCATACAACCATTAATATAAAAATAATAAATACATTTATGCTACTTACACTTGCTATCTCCGAAGCGTACATAGGCACCAAAACGAAAACTCCAGCATCCGCTATCCCAACCAGAGCTCTGCCGAGCAAGATCATCCACACTTCACTGGCGAATATTAATACGAAACCGGCTACAAACTTAGGTATGCTAAACAAGAGGAGACATTGCTTCCTTCCGAGTCTATCTACGAGGACTGCTCCGATGAAGATGTTTGCTGAAATTAAGAAGATTAAAAGGTTTACTATACAATCGAAAATAGTAAATATAGTCCACAGAATAAAGCAAGCTAATTGACCCGGCGGTTCTAACGCCCAACCTACTAGGCCCAAAGAGGTAGGAAGGTAGATCAGGCCCAGTGCGACGGCGCGTTGTGTTTCACGCGTGCCTCAAAGAGATGTCTGCACATCGTGACGGGGTCCACCAAGACCGATGCCTGCCAGGGCCGCTGGTTTTGAAAAAGATACCGTGGCACTGGGGCACAGGCAAGTTAGAAACATGGTTAGATTTTAGTCAGAATATTCTGAAACGGGCTTTTGCTCCACCCAGAGCGGGAGAAGTTATTTGATGATATCCTATTCACAAAAAAGGGAGACCAACGGGAATAAAGTAAGACCTGTCGATTGACTCTGTACAATCATCATCATCCTCATCATTTCAGTCGAAAGAAGCTCACTGCTGGGCATAGGCTTCCCCCAAGGATCTCCACGACGACCTGTCCTGCGCCACCCGCATCCAGCGGTTTTCCGCGACCTCCTCCAGGTCGTTGGTCCACCTTGTTGGGGGCCTAGCCACGCTGCGTCTTCCGGTACGTGGTCGCCACTCGAGAACCCGTCGCCTCATCGGTCCTACGGGCAATGTGTCCAGCCCACTGCCACTTATGTGTTGCGATTGTTCGGGCTATGTCGGTAACTCTCGTCCTTCTGCGGATCTCCTCATTTCTGATTTGATCTGTATGAATATAACAGTGAAAAGTTAGGTGAAGTGAACTAAGAGTTAGTTATCAATAGTGTCAAGCCCTAGCAGTGGTTGGAATGATAGTTCACTCCTTGTTCACTTCACCTGAGTTTTCGCGGTGAGATGGTAAAAGAATCGAACTGCTGTGCTTAACAATGGTGCTGATGTTCAATGGTTGTGGTGATAGAGGTTGATAATGACATAATTTAACTTGAGTCTAATTTAATGTGAAGTCTATTCACGGTGATAACATCATTGGACCCGTGTTCATTGATGGGACTTTGAACGGGGATAGGTTTGTTAATTTATTAAATGATACGGTGTCAGAATACACTAACAAATTAAACGTCTGTCAATACCAACAAATGTGGTATCAATTAGATGTCGCGCCAGCCCACTCCATAACAGCAGCCAGGCAGTGGCTAAATAACACGTTTGGCGCCCAATGGATCGTTAGATTTGGACCTCGTAGGTGGCCAGCAAGATCGCCAGACCTCACGTCATTCAATTTTTTTGTGGGGGTGCCTCAAAGACCATGTTTACGCGGAGAACGTGGATTCGGTGCAACAATTACGCCATTGAATAACAAACGCGTTTGAAAAAGTGAGGGAAATGGCATTACGTGATAATTTATTATCAAACGTGCGGGAAACCATGAAACGTCGTTTAGCCCTCTGTGTCCGCCAACAAGAAACTTTGAAATAAAAGTAGTGACTAGTGATGAACTGATGATAGTTACTTATAAGTAATAATAACAGTTAAGTGGGATATGATTAGTGTTTGACTATAACTAACTCCGCTGTAGCTACCATTAGCACAAAGAGCGCGCGCGCCGCCGGATTTATTGATACAAGCCGTCATAGAATCATAATATTACCGATTACGAATACGTAGGTACGGACGACAGCAGGTCAAACTACCCGAAACTATCAGATATTCCCAATCAACCTTGAGCCTTAATGATAAAGTTGAAAATTGGATAAAGAAATCTGACAGATTGTAGACTTAGCTTGATGTGCTGTCGTCTGTACGATTTACGCTTGTGTGCCAGCCCGCTAACAAGTTTGGTACGCGAAGCGACGCGTTCTAGCCCCGAGCACCTCCGAGGTAAGTAATTGCATGAATGAATTTTTGCAAGGGTGATCCCAATTTTGGTTACTTTTATATTATTTATTTTGTTTGAAAAATTTTTTTTTTCTTTTTTCGAGTTATTTTAAAATATCAAATGTCATATGATTAATGGGCACTAGCACTACTCGTGTGTTAATTTAATGTCACCATTATGGCGCCACGCTGTATAATATAGAATGAACACGATTACCCCACAATTTCCTGAACAAACTTATAAATTTTTATGGCATCTAATTTCCCTATTAAGTTACGTTATAATGACTTTAGCGGATAAAACTGTTTATCTAGAAGAAAATATTAGTCTTTAATCTTTAATAAAATAAATAGATTAGTCTTAAATCTTTAGGTTTATATCTCTATTTTGTCAAAAAGAGACATTTAGGTTATAAACGCAAAAACTGCAAAAAAAATGGTTACAAAACTAAAGATTGACACTCGAAAATTAACAAGGATACCACTGAGGTGAATGCGTTGTCGAAGACCAAATGAATCACCTTCACCTATTACATATATATGATAATGCAAAATGCGTTTGCGAAAACCTAATGAATCACATAAGAGTACCGCATACCTTCGTCGTTTATGAACCGGTTTTGATAATTCTTTTTCTGTTGGAAAGAAGACTTACCCAAGGTGGTCCCATGATAAGGATATCAGGGTTTGAAGGTGGAAGACCAGAGAAAACAAGGGGAAATTTCAAAAATTGCAGAGGCGACTAGTGTATTTCTTAGCATTTTCATTAAATATTTTAAAGCACTACAATTTAATAAAGGTCTGGAGTAGATTTGATGATGGAGCCGGGAGACAGTCGAAGGAACTCCTCAACAATTCACAGCAGCTACCTTGTGTTTGGGCTCGATTAATTTGTATTGATAAGAACTTTACACCTAGATGAGTTGTGACTGTCATAAGAGCTCTCATGATGAAGACAAAGGCCAGTTCCGGGAACTCCTCAACGGTTTACAGTAGCTACTTTGTAGTTGGACTTCATTCATTTATATTGATGAGACCTTTGCACCCATTGGGTTAAAATAATGGTCTGCAGTAAATTTGATGATGAAGACCATAGGCAGTTGAAGGAATACTTACGGGTAAAAATTAAAGTAAACAAAATTACGTCGTTTCCTAACTATATTGGCGCCAGCTTCCAGTCTGACGGATGCAACTGAATACATAGTATTTTTAACAACTAAAAAGTGTAAAATAAAAACTTTTTTACAAAAAAATAACCGACTTCCAAAAACCACTACAAAGTGAAAAATAACTAATTTCGGAAGTCGGTGTCAAATAAGGAATATACAAAACCAAAGACACCGACTTCCGAAATTAGTTATTTTTCACTTTGTAGTGGTTTTTGGAAGTCGGTTAATTTTTTGTAAAAAAGTTTTTTTGAAAATCGCCTCGGTGTTAATATTATTTCAAGAGGGTAGTTTTTTGTTATGTCAAAATACAATTGATTTCTACCCGCTATTTCGTCCGCGTTAAAATTATTGTTCCCTCGACCCACCTCTTCGCATTGCACCGCGTGCTCGCGCTGTTACTAGTTACTAGGCATGCCTTATAAGTTCAGTTGTTTCCATATTTCCCGGCAATTTTGAATTTGGAACTATTGCATATTAGAATGTGTTTAAATTTGGAATCTCGAAACAGTTGAAAGTATTAGGAATAATGATTTCGTTTAGTACACAGCGTCGATTGCAATCTTTCTAAGTAAAATGTCTGTGCAATAATTTTTTATAACTTTAGAAGAGGCCTGACATGGCTTCAGAGTTAACATCCGTATTCCATGATGACGCCTCGCGTCTGCGGTATTTAGAATTTCAATGTTAGTGATGAGTCTCGCGAAGGACGCCCAAAATGCGCCTTCATTGAATATAACATTATTGCTGTGAGAAAACTAATCCTCGAAGATCGTCACGTGACATATCGAGAGATAGAGGTTCTATTAGGCATCTCAGGGACAACCATTCAGAAGATCTTGCAAGAAACGCTTTGTGTGAGAAAGCTAGTTTGCCGTTGGATACAGCATCTGCTTTCCGACGATCACAAGGCGGCCCGCGTCAGATGGTGTAAGAAAACTCTGCAAAGGTTCAACCGAGGAGAGTCAAATCACGTTTACGAAATCATCAATGGGGACGAATCTTGGATCTATGCCTACGATCCTGATTCCAAACAACAATCTAAAATACTGGTCCATACCAGGCGAGCCAAGCACTTCAAAGAAAATGGTGGCCACATTCGTTGGAAAAATCGGCCATGTTGCGACAATTGCACTTGAAGATCATAGAACGGTTAACGCAGAGTGGTATACAATAGTTAGTTTTCCACAAGTCATCGCCGAACTTAGAAAATTTAACTCAAAGCGATGCATCATCCTGCACCACGACAACGCAAGCTCACACAGCGTTCGTCAAACAATTGAGTAATTAAAGCAGAAAATAGTAGAAATTCTTTATCATCCTCCATACAGTCCTGACCAAAGCCCTAAAAATTTCTTAACATGTTTCTTCGGTTTTTATTTATTTATTTCCCTGTTTTATTTAAATAATTAACCTAGCGCTTGACTGCAATCCCGCCTAATGGTAAGCAGTGATGCAATTGTTGATGGTAAAGTGAGCTGGTTTATTAAGCCTAGTTTATTTCACTTAAAAAAATTAGTGAATATTAAGGAAGACTGCAGTTGAGCGAGGTGATGTAATGTTAAACCCAACAACACGACCAACGCTGCTGCACCAGAGGGAGATTAATCTGGAGAATCTCCACGATCAAACTACCGACACAATAATATTTGGGGCATCGTATCCGGCACACATAGCAACATAACTGCTCAGACTCGTCCTCCGTACGGCTTCACCAGACATGAGCGTCGTCCTCCGTGGCGCAGCGGTCAACACGCCTGCCTGCGACGTGGAGGCCCCGGGTTCGATCACCGGCCAGGTCATGATGGAAAACGAACTTTTCCTGATTGGTCGGAGGTATTTTTATCTATATATGTATCTATTATAAATATAGTATCGTTGAGTTAGTATTATGGTGATTTATCCGTATAGGTATATTTATTATTTATTTTATTTATTATTTATTTATTTATCATGCCAGAACACGAAGAATCGCTTGGCGGCAAGGTTTTGTCTGCTTGGCGGGGTGGGCGGTCAAAGGTTCGAATTCGGTGAAAAAGCACTCGACGCTTTCAAGTCAGCCATTTTGAATTTTTGATAGACTAAGGCAAACGTTTTTAAAAATCCCAGAATCAGTCTCTAATTGCTTAACATGAGCGTATAATTAAGCCACGGGTTCCTTCCTCATGTTAATCATGTACTTAGCGTGCCGACATGTCTTTGAATTGTGTCATTAACCTTCGTATACTCGTGCGTTGGTCTCTCAGACCGAAAAATCTATCTATTCTTTGTTTTCTCAAAAACTATGAATAGTGAGACTTCACGGTTTTTAGTAGCTTCTTAATTTGTTGTTTGGCGTTGTTAGTGAGGCACAGATATAGGTGTCGAGTGGCAATGTGTTACTTGTTGATCGTTATCGGTCTGTGAGATCGACGCAAGTATATGTGTTACTGTTTTATGTAACTTACTTATTATGTACTAGGTTTCCGCCCGCGGCTTCGCCCGCGTGGAGTTCGGTTATATCGCACTTTTTAGATTTCCCTCGGAAACATCAAATTTTTGCGGGATAAAAGGTAGCCTATGTCCTTTCTCAGGGTCTAAAGATTGTCTGTGCCAAATTTCATCAAAATCGGTTGAGAGGTATAAGCGGGAAAGCGTAACAGACAGACAGACAGAGTTACTTTCGCATTTATAATATTAGTATGGATTTGACAATATTACTCAATGAAATGTATTAATAAATTTTAGTGTTATGTGTTATTGAATATAATGAGTAACGTCATTTTAGAACCGTCTAAAATTATTTAAAGTTATTTTTGTCACCGTAGTAGACGAAGAAAGAATAAGGACGCTTTTAGAATGTGAATATTCTGATTCGAATTGTGATGTTTTCAACATGAATGATGTAATCAAATATTTGTAACAATAGCTTGAAAATTTAAAAGAGTGTCCATGGAGTTTCTTGCCCGTTCTTCTCCATAGGTACCTACTCTTTGGAACGGGCGACTAGCTTCATCTTATTGACTGATCGACTTTCTGACAATTCAAAAGTGCCTGTAACTGATTTATTTGAAATAAATACTTTTGATTTGATTTGATGACAGGTACACACCTGTCATCAGAATTCACTGTCACCAGTGAGGCAGAGGAAATACCCACACTGCACTGCACTGCTCTGCTGTTTGCACTGAGCAGGAGGGTGATTCATCAGAGGAAATTGAATAGGTTTAGAATACATCTGTAAACTACTATATTCGTCAAGATAAAGCTAATAGATGGAACAAAAATAGTCCATGTTTTAGTGTTAGAAAAAGGTTTTAAAATATTCTTATGCATCTTTCTGGGGTAATAAGAGAAGCAAGAAATACAAAAGATCCAGGTGAGACCTGGATTTGTTTTTCTAATAAAGTAATCCATCTAATTACAAAGAAAAGCTACTTTCACTTGAATTAAAACAAGCTCGGAACTGTCGACTAACAGACGAAGAGGAAATTAAAGCTTTACTTGGTTTTCTTTTATTTGCTAGCGTTAGAAGAAATAGTCGTTTGAAAAGAGGCTAAAGACCTGCCTCCTAATCGGCAAACACATTTTTTATCAAATGATTGCGACTAGTTGGGATCGTTTGGACCGAACGGACCAATGGGCGGTCCGAACGATCCGAACTAATACCAACTAGTAGCAATCATCAATACATAGTATAAAACAAAGTCGCTTTCGCTGTATGTCCGTATGTATGCTTAGATCTTTAAAACTACGCAACGGATTTTGACGCGGTTTTTTTTAATACATAGAGTGATTCTTAAGGAAGGTTTGTATGTATAATAAATGCATAATATAGTGTTCGTTCCCGAGGGAAATCTAAAAAGCGCGATATAACCGAACTCCACGCGGGCGAAGCCGCGGGCGGAAAGCTAGTTTGACTATAAAGTGTTCGCCGATTAGGGGGCAGTTCAGGACTGATGAAATACAAAAACTATTTTTGTCTCGAGCATGCAGTGATTTTATGTTCTGATTGTTATACGAATGAGTCCATTAATGATTAATACATTTGCATACATTTATTTTATTCTTTTTAATTTCATTTATTATATTTCATTGATGTTCTTTTCCGCAACGTAGGGAGGCCCCTTACAAGGTGGACCGATGACCTGTTTAAGGTTGCGGGAAGCCGATGGATGCGAGTAGTACAAGACCGGTCAGCTTGGAAAGCCTTGGGGGAGGCCTTTGTCCAGCAGTGGACATCTACAGGCTGAAGAAGAAGAAGAAGATGTTCCTTTGAGTTTACACAAAAAAAGTTAAATTTGTCATTTAACTTAAAGTACCAAAAAGTACGCAGTTTTTAAACGGATCATTCTCCTGCCCTTGTCCCAATTTATTTGGGGTCGGCGCAACATGTTTTTTTCTTCCATACATCCCTATCAGAAGCCATCTCGGCAGTCACCCCCTTCTTAGCCATATCATCCTTCACACATTCCATCCATCGTTTCTTTGGTCTTCCCCTACTCTTATAGCCATCAACATTCATAATTAAAACTCTCTTCACGACATTCTCCTCATTTCTCCGTAACACATGCCCGTACCATGACAACCGATTTCCACACAACTTTTCAGCTACCAGTGCCACTTTCAGACTTCCTCTTATGTACTCATTTCTTATTCTATCCATTCGTGTAACACCACACATCCCTCTTAGCATTCTCATCTCGGCTGCATGCAATTGCCTTTCATTCATCCCTTTCGTAGCCCAACATTCTGATCCATACAAGACAGCAGTTCGGATCATGGTTTTATATATTTTCCCCTTAAGTTTAAGGGGAATGCGGGAGTCGCAGATTGTTCCCGTGACCTGCCGCCATTTCATCCACCCAGTGTTAATTCTGTGCTTAACCGCCCGATCTATTTCGCCATCGCTTTGCACGAGTGAACCGAGATACCGAAAGTCGGAGCAGATTGGGAGAAGTGCGCCATCAAGCGCTATGACTCCAGAAGTGGAGAGACCGCCGAAATCGTAGAACATATATTCGGTTTTGGTTCTGCTGATTTTCAAGCCAACATTCTCCAGCTTCTGTTGCCATTTCTCCAATCTGCTCTGGATCTCAGGTCCATCTTCACCGACGAGAACAATGTCATCGGCGAACAGCATGCACCAGGGTGCCTCCTCCTGGATGTCCGACGTAAGAGCGTCCATAATCAACAGGAAGAGGTGCGGACTTAAAGCCGATCCCTGGTGCAAGCCTACCGCCACACTGAACTCGTCGGTATTGCCAGCAGCCGACCGGACGTAGGTACGAGATCGACTGTACATAGCACGAATTAACTCTACATACTTCCCAGGCAAAACTTTCTCTTTCAGGGCCCACCACAGCACATCACGAGGTACCCTATCATACGCTTTCTCCAGATCAATGAACACCATGTGCAAGTTCTTGTGTGCACGTCTGTACTTCTCGCACATTTGGCGGAGTGCAAAAGTAGCGTCCATTGTTCCTCGACCTGGCATAAACCCAAACTGGTTTGGGGTAATCTCACTCTCCTCTCGCAATCTTTTCTCAATCACTTTCTCCCATACCTTCATACTATGTGACATGAGCTTTATCCCTCGATAGTTGCTACAGTCCTGTACATCACCTTTATTCTTAAAGATGGGCACTAGTGAACTATTGCACCATTCTTGTGGGATCCCTCCTTCATGCAACAACTTATTGAAGAATAAAGTCAGCCACATACATCCATCTCCTTTTAAACACTTCCATAAACGGAAGATTTAAGAAATTGTTTGTACCAAATAAAATTATAAAGTACAAGTAGTTTTCAGTTGTTTCTTTCAGTTAAGACTTCTAGTGTAAAATAAATCTCAATAATATTTCAAAAGTTTATGATTACAAGTTAGGCATCTTTGTAAGTGTATCTTGAACACCAATGACTGATTACAAGGTGAAGGAAAACATCTTGAGGAAATCTGGACTTTTAAGTCTGAAATCACCAACCCGCATTGAGCAAGCGTGGTGATTACGCTCAATCCTTCTCTGTATGAGAGGAGACCTGTGCCCAGCAGTGGGACGATAAAAAGGTTGATGATGATGATTACAATAATCGAGACCAACTTTCGGTCTGAGACATATGCGCGAGTATACCTATTATGTGTAACGATTTTGTGCGCGAGTATACTTAGATTAAGGGCCTATTTTTAAATAGCCTATATTCTTTCTTAAAAATTGGGCTATTAAGTACAAAACTCTTTTTCCAAATCTAACAAATTTTGGAGGAGTATGCATGGGAGCAGCAGTGAGCGCGCCATGGCCTAGAAATCAACTATAGTGTAGCCACCGGTAGTAGGGTCCCCATGTGGACAAACATTTGACTACAGATTAATCAGATACTTATTTCGATCTTTATGTATTTGAGGTTTGTGCCTTTTATCTCAGTTGACGCAAGAAATGTAAGACAAAGTTGGTTTTTGGAATTAACAAGAAATTAACCGGCTTTGATAAGTGAGTAGGAAATAGAGATACATATACAATAGTAGATAAGTGAGCATTTGACATCTGTAGGTCAAGACAGCTGTAAATGTTTGAACAAACAAATCCTGTTAATCTTGGTTAGACACCAAAGATATAAAAAAATACACGATAATCTGCCGAAAAGCAGAATTGTGTCTTTGTCTTTGGCTACGTTTACTTAATTCACCTGAGCTAATTCACCTAGGTGAATTAAACACACTTTTAGTAAACTTTAAACACCTGGGTGCATTAAAATTACTTTAAAAAAACTTTATTCAGCTGGGTGCATTAATAATAATAATAATAGATATAGGCCTGATATAGTGATGGTGGATCGATCAGAGCGGCGTGCAATGATTGTTGACATAACCATCCCGCATGATGAGAACCTCGTGAAAGCCGAGAAAGATAAACAAATCAAGTACCTTGATTTGGCTCACGAGGTTGTCGACATGTGGGAAGTGGATTCAGCAATCATTGTATCGATAGTCGTGACAGCCAATGGCTTAATAGCCAAGAGCCTCGACCAACACCTCAGGAGGCTCTCGTTAGGCAGCTGGATCAAGGGCTTGATTCAGAAAGCAGTACTGCTGGACACGGCTCGCATCGTCAGGAAGTTCCTCTCTCTGGAGCCCTGACCGCCGGTAGCTTGGACCCTGTTCCCGATACCGGTGGGCTACTATTTTTTATATTTTTAAATGTTTTGGTTTTTTTTTATACAAATATTTAAAAATGTAAATTATATGTAAGGAAGGTAAATAAAAGAAATAATAATAATACTTTATTTGCATTAAAATTATTTTACAAAAACTTTGTTCACCTGGAACTAGTTTTCGAATGCCTCTATTGTTGTAGTAGCAAATACTGCTGAACATAATCTTCAGCCTGCAGCAGTCACTGGTGGATATTGGCTTTTCCTATTGCAAGCCACTTAACTCGATTTTCGGCAACTCAAAAGCATTTGCTACCAGCGAAGGTTGTTGCTCCTAGTAGCCTAAGGACGTCCTACCTTACTTTTACTGATTCAAGGTCTCTACTAAAGATCATATCTATTCCTACGGTCATCGATTCTCCGGCTAATATGGCCGACCCATTGCTAAGTCATGGTTGCCTAGTGGTTAAAACATCAGCCTCTCAAGTATGAGTGTGCGGGTTCGATTCCAGCCCCCTAATCGGCGAACACATTTTTGTCAAATGATCGCGACTAGTTGGGATCGTTTGGACCGAACGGACCAATGGGCGGCCCGAACGATACCAACTTAACCAACAAGTCGCAATCATTTGACAAAAATGTGTTCGCCGATTAGGCTGCAGGTCAGGCAAGTACCAATGTAACTTTCTGAGTTATATGTACTTTCTGAGTATATCTTGGACACCAATGACTGATTACAAGGTGAAGGAATACATCTTGAGAAAACCTGGACTTTAAAGTCTGAAATCGCCAATCCGCATTGGACAAGCGTGGTGATTACACTTATCCTTCTCTGTAAGAGAGGAGGCCTGTGCCCAGCAGTGGGACGATATAAAGGTTGATGATGATGATAGCTACTTAGCTTGCTTATTCCGTGAGCTATGTCTACAACTTTGGCTCTGTGCCGGATCACCTCTGTGTGGATTCGATCCTTAAGACATAGCCCGTTCCATAGCTCGCTTAGCGACCTTGATTTTATGGACCAGCCGTACCGTGAGTCTAGCGCTGAGCATGAGCCATGTAAATGGGGTATCACAGTGGAGTAACTTCCCCATTCTTCTCCATACGGTATTACCATTTGGAAGAGGCGACTAGAATTTATACTACTCTCTAAATCTTGACATTTAAAAGGTGACCTTTTATTTATTTATTTTTATATACTTTATTGTACACCAAAAACATCATCATCATCATCAGCCTCTACTCGTCCACTGCTGGACATAGGCCTCCTCCATGGCACGCCAACAAGCTCGATCCTGAGCAGCTCTCCGCCAACCACTACCAGCCACCTTTTTAATGTCGTCGCTCCATCTCGCCCAAGTGCGAGGCGTCCTACGCTACGTTTGCCGAGACGCAGTCTCCACTCGAGG
Source organism: Sesamia nonagrioides (assembly GCA_017933935.1). Lineage (NCBI taxonomy): Eukaryota > Metazoa > Arthropoda > Insecta > Lepidoptera > Noctuidae > Sesamia > Sesamia nonagrioides. The sequence continues at coordinate 54,944 of JADWQK010001647.1, forward strand.
ACTCGTTTACCCCAACGGTTGTCGGTCCTGCGGCATATGTGACCAGCCCATTGCCACTTCAGCTTGCTAATCCTCTCAGCTATGTCGGTGACTCATGTCCTCTGTTGAATCACCTCATTTCTGATGCGGTCCTTCAGAGAGACGCCCAACATAGCCCGCTACATAGCTCGCTGAGCGGCTTTAAACTTATGGACTAGTCTGACCGTTAGTGTCCACGTCCACCAAAAACATATACAAATTAAAATATATTCAATACATCAAAATATACAATGAGCGGCCTTATCGCTAATGCAATCTTTTCCAGGCAACGAATAATAATTTTCATTTGCATCATTTATACATTTGAGTTTTTGCTTTGTTACTAAATTTGCTTTTTTTGTGAACAATCTTATATATTATTAGATAATATTTATACTATTTAACACAAGAAATATTTTTTTTAGCTTGAATTGTTGTAGTTTGAATAGCATGGTTTGTAAATATATATATTTTTTTTATGTATTTTGTGGAAAATGTTGTTGGTTACACATTTGCTCGTATCTTTTTGTATTTATCTGTATAAAAAACTTTTTTACAAAAAAACAACCGACTTCCAAAAACCACTACAAAGTGAAAAATAACTAATTTCGGAAGTCGGTGTCTTTGGTTTTGTATATTTGTTTTTTGACACCGACTTCCGAAATTACCTAGTTATTTTTAACTTTGTAGTGGTTTTTGGAAGTCGGTTGTTTTTTTGTAAAAAAGTTTTTATTTTACACTTTTTAGTTGTTAAAAGTACTATGTATTCAGTTGCATCCGGTCAGACTGGAAGCTGACGCAAATATAATTGGGAAACGACGTAATTTTGGTTACTTTAATTTTTACCCGTACCTAAGTATTCCCTCAACTGCCTATGGTCTTCATCATCAAATTTACTGCAGACCATTATTTTAACCCAATGGGTGCAAAGGTCTCATCAATATAAATGAATTAAGTCCAACCACAAAGTAGCTACTGTAAACTGTTGAGGAGTTTCCGGAACTGGCCTTTGTCTTCATCACCAGAGCTTTTATGTCGGTCACAACCCATCTAGGTGTAAAGCTCTTATCAATACAAATTAATCGAGCCCAAACACAAGGTAGCTGCTGTGAATTGTTGAGGAGTTCCTTCGACTGTCTCCCGGCTCCATCATCAGATCTACTCCAGACCTTTATTAAATTGTAGTGCTTTATAAAATTCTTAATGAAAATGGTAAGAAATGCACTAGTCGCCCCTGCAATTTTTGAAAGGTCCCCTTGTTTTCTCTGGTCCTCCACCATTAAACCCTGATATCCTTATCATGGGACCACCTTGGGAACGTCTTCTTTCCAACAGAAAAAGAATGATCAAAATCGGTTCATAAACGACGAAGTTATGCGCGAACAAACATAGAAATAAAAAAGCATATATACGGTCGAATTGAGTAACCTCCTCCTTTTTGAAGTCGGTTAATAACCTCCTCCTTTTTGAAGTCGGTTAAAAATGTAATGTGTCAATGTTTGTTTTCCCAAATAAAGAAAATAAAACCAATGAATGGAGAGAGCTTCTCCTGAACCATAAATGGGACTGTCTTCTTTTATTTATATAATTAACTATCTGAAACACATGATTTAACTTCGTGGTATTGCTATCCGAAAACAAGCGCTGGTATAATGTTTCTACTTTTTCTAATTTATTTATGTTTTTATTTGGCTCAGGCAACACAGGCCCATAATAAAATACGATCTAATACTATACTATAACATACAATAAAACAAATATAAAATACTACATTATTGACCTAAGATTGAAGATATCTTGAAAATTTCTCTTTTTTCTTGTACTATTCAGTTAATTGGGTAGGTTGGTTGGTTGGCTGATGAGGTCCTGGGTTCGATTCCCAGATCAGGCAATGTTATTAGATTTTTTCTTGACACATTTCTGTCTGGATTTATGTTTTTATCACATGGAAAAACATAACTGGGGCCCTGAACTGCTATTTTCATAAAATTGACATTCCAAAACCATTCCATTGTCATTCTATTGTCACTACAAGTTCATAATCTGCTAAATTCATAATGATCGATCAATTATCGGTCAATCGTCTTGTAAAGGAATGGTGATAGAATGACATTGCCGTATTGCCTTTATTATAAAACCCGTTAGTAGAATTAATGATTTTCTAAAAACTATTATTCAATTAAAACATTCATTAATATGGAGTAGAGTGTCAGTGATTGACCACTGAAAAGTCATAATGACACAATTTTGTTAGTATATTACAAAACTTGTCAAAAATGATCATTATGATATCTCTGATCGCCCTTTCTGACACTTACCTATAGCAGATTAGGGCCACTATAGATATATGTATATCTTTCACGACACACGGTCGTAATGTTATGTCATAGATTTGAATAAGGCCACACAAGCGCAATGAAAGCAAATTGAATCTGTTCACTCAAGACGAGTTTGCCAGTTACGACGGGTTTTTCTCGCAATAGCAATAGGTTAGAAGCTTATTTCATTCAATAAAAGTACCTAAAATAATATTGCAATATATTTTCCAAAAATGTAAACAGATATGGTTTTACGGAAAAATTACTTTCAATCATACACAATAAAGTCTAGACACGCGATAGTGTGTCAGCCAAGTTCAAGTTGGCGAGCAGCACTGTATGTATGTTTACACGAACCATTTGGAGCCACTTTTGACCACTTCATAATCAAAATCTGTTGACAGAATTGACTGGTAGAGAATTAAGTCCGCCTCTGTACAGTTCATGTGCGAAAGTGAAAATAAATAAATAAACTAAAACGCACCAAATTTCGCATACTATTTATCTTACATTAGGTCAATCGACTTACTTTACATTAAACACATGTTATTGTTGTAAATTGTAAGGGTTCCCAATTCTAAATATTTAATTTGTTAGTACAAAACTAGCCAAGTCAATTGATGAGCCTCAATAGAACATAAGTTATTTGTTGTGTCTTACAAATCGATCAGTGTATATATTCCGACAGCCTCCGTGGCGTAGTGGTAGCGAACGCGGCCGCTGCGCAAGGAGGCGCGGGTTCGATCCCCGTGCAGTGCAAATATTTGTGTGCCTGAATATGAATATTTGCACTAGTCTGTTCGTGCCTCGGAAAACACGTTAAGCCGTTGGTCCCGGTTGCCATACGAACATCTAATGGCAGTCGTTACGGGTTGTTGGAGCCCTCAAAAGTCCAACAATTCGTCTAACTGCAATGCTTCGATGTCGCCTTCGGATTGTGGAGGTCAGACGGCAGTCGCTTCACGGAAAATATCGAAGTTTAGCCAAAATCAGCAGTCTGTTAAAGCGGACCCCAGACTCCAAAACTGAAAAAGTTTCGGATGCGACTGGGATTAACGCTGAGATGATGAAGAAGAGACTGTATATATTTTGTGCAAAACTTCAAAGACACCACGCACAATGGTCCGCTGGAGGGACTGAGTACGGAAACCAAACCAATAACATAACATAACATAACTTCAAAGACATCAGTCAGTGTCCGTTTCACAACGCGTCCATGTCATTGCGGATTCTCCCTACAACTTCCCCACATCAACCGTAGAGCAAGTGCCCGCTAAACACAACACCCTTTTTTTTGTTAGGATGGGAAATCATCAAATGACTTCTTCCGCTCTGGGCGGAGCGGAAGGGCGTGTCAGACTTTTACTGACTAAAACCCACCCGTGTTTCTTCACTTGCCTGTGGGACGGTCAGGGCCACGGTTTCCTGTTTAACCAACCCGCAACCCTGACCCAGGAGGCATCGGTCTTCGTGGACCCCGTCACGATGTGCTGACATCTCTTTGAGGCGCGCGTGAAACACGACGCGCCGTCGACTCGGGCCTGGTCCTTACCGGGCGGCGAGCTAAACACAACACCCTGACGTCTGGTCAGAGGATGCTTCCTTACTATGGAGGATGAGCGAATTTTACACCCTATAACTACTCCTCATACTTCTAAAAATTTAAGAATAAATTACATAATCAAAGATTACCTAATAACGAGGTCTTACCAACAATCCCAGTCAAGGACCCAATGGAGACAATCCAAGATCCCTCCTCAGCCGTGATGACCCTCGGCAATATTGCCTGTGATTCATCATTCAGCTTCACTAAGACTGGTGATGGCCACGCCAAGCCCACTCCAGTGCACAGTACGCTTAGATTCACTGAAACAAGACACAAGACAAATATAAATAAAATACTTTTTATAGCATTTTGTGAGAATATATTGATTTGAAAGTGTAGGTAATAAATTGGTTTTGTTTGGTTAAGCCGCTGGAGTACAGGCGTAGAGTAGTAGGCGGCCTGTCGGTGTTCTATAAATCTGTTCTGAGCTGTTCTAGAAATCGCATCACTTAATTCTGCCATCTCCGTTACTTCATTGGACGATCCATCGTCTGGCGAGTTACGTTCTTGACACCACTAAAATCGAACCGGTCGCCTCGTCTATTATTTATTTATTTATTTATTTATTTAATTATGGCACACCAACGACATATTTACAATAATATTGGTATAAAAAGCAATCACAGGTCTTCAGTTTTGTGTAAATACATCACTTATAGGTATGCACAACATTCACAATAGGAGATCTTAACTATCAACAATTCCATTCAATAGAACATATATTAAAATTAAATGACAAACTAAAATTAAAATTAAATAACATTGAATTACAATTTATAAATAAAATAAAATCAAATAATACGAATGTTAAAAATTAAAAATTGATTAAAAATTATACCGCGTATATGTATGGATTGGAACAATTTGCCAACGGCGGCTTTTCGTTTGACTACAATTTAAGCGTCTTCAAGGCTAGAGTGAATAGCTTTGGATCGCTTCACTGCTTACCATTTTTTTGGGATCGGAAGTCATCAAATGACTTTTCCCGCTCTGGGCTGAGCGGAAAGGCGTGTCAGACTTTTACTGACTAAAACCCACCCGTGTTTCTTCACTTACCTGTGCGACGGCCACGGTTTCTTTTTTAACCAACCCGCAACCCTTTTTATTCATTTTTTTTTTTGTACGAGTGAAAATGCGTTACGCACCGTACCCGCCGCTAGCTAGGCGACAGGCGTGTGTGGGACTCGCCCGGCCGGAGCCGGGAATACCCACTAAAAACACTCGGTTCCCTCGAGCCCTGCGTTGAGAGTGACCCGGGCTCGGCCCGAAGATCTGACTCTGGGCCACTCTCAGGGCTTACCGGCCTAATTTAGGCCGGTTTCCGCGCCTTGGGAGGATTACCCGGGAACGGATAATCCCCAGACATGGTGACCAGTGCAATGCGCGTGCGGGAGCTACCCACACACGCTGGTCACACTCGGGGGCTAAAGGAGACGGGGGTTCGTCCCCCGCCTTCTTCGCCCCGCCCGTCTACGCCGGAGGGGAGCGGCAAGAGCATTCTCTACCCGCTCCCTCTCCGCTGCCTCCTTCTGCAAGAAGACGGTCTCGCAGAAGGAGGCGGCAGCCTCCCATGCACTCTCTCAACCAACCCACAACCCTGGCCCAACTGCTTACCATCAGACGGGATTGCGGTCAAGAAGAGTTTATAATTATTAAAAAAAAACCAACCCTATTGGAACCAAGCTCTCTGTGCGTGCAAACACATGAAACTTCATTTATTTACCACTATTTATAGTTAGTAATTTTGAAGACTAAAATCTTCATCCAGTGCATCCTACCCGTCATGAGTTACGGAGCCGAGACGTGGACTCTATCGATCAGACTAGTCCATAAGTTTAAAGCTCAGTGAGTTATGGAGCGGGCTGTGTTGGGCGTCTCTCTGAAGGACCGCATCAGAAATGAGGTGATTCGACAGAGGACCAAAGTCACCGACATAGCTGAGAGGATTAGCAAGCTGAAGTGGCAATGGGCTGGTCACATATGCCGCACGGCCAACAACCGTTGGGGTAAACTAGTCCTCGAGTGGAGATCGCGTACCGGCAAACGTAGCGTAGGACGCCCTTGGGCGAGATGGAGCGACGACATCAAAAAGGTGGCTGGTAGTGGCTGGCGCAGAACTGCTCAGGATCGAGCTTGTTGGCATGCCATGGAAGAGGCCTAAGTCCACCAATGGACGAGTAGGGGCTGATGATGATGATGATGATGATAGTTAGTAAAAACGGTACTACACCATTACGTTGACATTAATGATAAATAATTCATTTTCTCTAAGAAGGTTTGTACGAACAGTTTTACAAGTGAACCATATTTATATTTCAAAATAGATGAACTCGGCGGATGAACTCGTTTGACTACTCTGAGAAGAAAGATCACACAGATGGAGACGAACTGTCCAGTTAGGTCTGCTAAGCTGAACTCAAAACTTAAGTCCCTTACACTTACAGTCCACCTGTAGTCTCTGGCCCTAACGGGCGGCTTGCCGTCCAAAGTCTGCATAGCTCACTCACTATAGCGATTACCTGCCGACAATGGTTGAACAACGGCTCTGAGTCTACACACTAGCAGGTGGCAGTCGACTGTTTCACACGTTTCATCACGGACTGTCCGGTCGATACCTGTCGACGCAGGCCGGTGACGGCAAGTGGCCACATATGTACTTTGGGTTCGCATTAACTATCGATACGAAATAGTCAGGGGAACTGCGTGTCTGTGATCTTTTCCGGTTAACTGACAGGCTGATATCTACCGGCGAACTGTTAATGTGTGGGGCCCTTTATAAATCTCAAAGATTCGACGAACAATACCAAAGAAAAGAAATTTTCGTAGGCCACATAAATGACTCAAACTGCCAGATTATGAGAAAAAATTAAACGAACAGAGAAAATAAATAAAATTGCACACATAATACTAACTAATATAACTATTTTATAACTAACAGGGAGTAGTAAACTCTTTTGCATACTCTCTCTCATATAATGTGTATCTGACATCGACGCACAAACGAATACCATGGATCCAGTACATGATTCTGAACCCCCCAGTGGTGGAATTTTTCGTCGGCTTTTTCATGATTTAAAAAAAATAAATGTATTTTTTTTTCACTTCTGACCATTCACAATTGCTATACTTTTATATCCCAATAAGATTTTAAAGTCAAAATTAAATTATTCGCTAATTACATAAAAAAGCGCAATGAAAACAAAACCCGAAAAACGATCTTAACAGCTGATTTAATAGAGTTCACATCAGGGATCAACATTATACCTACAAACTCGCACGGCGGCACGCTTGCAACGTTCAAAAGCCGAGCCGACACTTTTTTTTAAGCAGTGTGTATTCTGTAACCATTCATTAACGACATAAATGACTATCATAATTTTATTAGTGGCATGCGGTCTAGCCTTTTCGCGAAGTTTGCGTTACGATGTCAGATACACCCTGTATAACATTAACCTATAATTTGACTTCATTCATCTGGAACACAACACATTTAAGATTGGCAGTTGCATCCTTAAAGGTTGTCTGTAAAAGATCGCTCTTTTCGATAAGACCGCCCATTGTGTCACCCTTTGTAAAATCTTTATTTTTATGTTTTGTAATCTATATGGTGTACATAATAAAGAGTATTCCATTCTATTCACGCATACAAATATTTGCACTGCACGGGGATCGTACCGCAGCGGCCGCGTTCGCTGCCGCTACTCCACGGAGGCTGTGCAGTAATTCCTGATATTATCGCGTTCAAACAAACAAACTGTTTCACCTTTCGATCCAGCCGTCCATTGCTGTCCTGTCTAGCGACGAACGCAACCTAAGCTGAAGTTCGTACCCCACTGGGGGTACCCTAAGTGCGTAGTCGCCCTTAATTTTAGTTTAGTTTTTAAGTGCCCCTGGCTGGAGGCTTTAAATTTAATTAAGGCATCCACAAGATAGTCCGGTTAAGTAGTTACGGCCTCTCATGGTAACTACGAGATGCCAATATAAAAAACAAAAAAAAGACTCTTTAGCTTTATAATATTACTTGCTGCGCCCTGCGGTTTCACCCGCGTAAGTACTAGAAATATAAAAAAAAAATGATAAAAACCTATTCTCATGCCTAAAGAATGTACATATATACGAAATTGAATTAAAATCTGTTCAGCCATTTTGGTGGAGTTCGAGGACCAACACTGTGAAAGGAGATATAGGTAACTAGCTGTTTCCCGCGACTCCGTCCACGTGGACTTCAGCTTATAGCGCGCGGTGGTTCCCGTAAATTAAAAAGAACTCAGTTGATATAAAATAAGCGCCTGTATAATCCAAAATAAAGGGAGCAATATGTACGGCCGCGTTAGCTCCCGTTTTCGCAAAATTTTTTGTTACTGCTCTGCTCTTATTGATCATAGCGGGATATTATATAGTTTATGTTCTTTCTCATTCTCTAGACTATCTGTGTACCGAATTTCATTACAATCGGCGGTTTTGCGTGAAAGCCGGACGGACAGACAGAGATACTTTGGCATTTATAATATTAAGTAGTGATAGAAGATAGTATAGATTAAATAGGATATGACCTGGTTATATATTGGATGTAATGTTGATTGATAACGATAACTGACACTAATAAAACAACAATTTACGCTACAAAGACTATGAACAGAAGTGCATTAGTGGTAACGTCCGCAACTTACGAGTTGGGTCGTGAATTCAAACCTAAGCAGTCACAATTTGTTTACTACTAGCTGTGCCATACGGTTTCACCTGCGTAAGCTTCGAAACGAAAGAGCTCAATTGATATAAAATAACCGCCTTTTAAAATAATGGGAGCAATATGTACGTCCGTATTTGCTCCCGTTTTCACAACATTTTTTGTTCCTGCTCTGCTCCTATTGGTCATAGCGGGATATTTTATAGCCTATGTCCTTTCTCAGGCTCTAGACTATCTGTATACCAAATTTCATTACAATCGGTTCAGTAGTTTTGGCGTGAAAGCCGGACAGACAGACAGACAGAGATACTTTCGCATTTATAATATTAGTATGTATGTATAAATTATTTTATCACCACTACTCTCAAAACGGTAAAGAAAAACGTCGTGTCGTAACCGGCTGTTCAAGGACCAAAAATTCGTCACATGACACAGCTTTTCCTTTTTTTTAAAGCCAAATTCCAAGTCCGTTATATTCTAAAGCTGCGTTTCCACTAGGCATTGTTTGGCACGCATACGGCAATGCTACTCAGCAACACTGTTGTCGAGTGGAGAGGACGGGTCTGAGCAGTTATGTTGCGATCTGTGCCGGGTACGATGCGCCAGATCCAGGTCAACTTCCCTCTCGCGCAAAATTGATGGTCGTTGTTGGGTTCAACATTGCATCACCTCGCTCAACTGTCATTTTCCTTCCTATTCATTCATTTTTATTGAGTGCATAAGCTGAATAAACTAGCGCGCCATCAACGAGACAAAATAAAAATAATAAAAGTACAAATAAGAAAAGTAGGTGTGCACAGCGGGCGCACGTCCTCTCGTTTAAAGTGCACCTCTCAAACATGCGAGGTCTGCACTCCAATATCGATGCAGTCCACCACCACCTTGAGACTGAAAAGCCTCACCTACTTTTCTTGACGGAGACCCAGATCAGATGTCCGTCTGATGCGGCATACCTCAACTACCCGGGATACTCTTTGGAGCATCATTTCCTGCAGCGTGCTGGGGTCTGTGTGTATGTCCGCAATGACATCTGTTGCCGGCGTCTCCGTCACCTCGAAGACCCTCATCTATCGACCTTATGGCTGTTGGTTGACACTGGTGTAGACAAAATTGTCTACACCTGTGTCTACCGATCGCACAGCGGTGATCAGGAGACAACTCGGTTATTCGACCACCTCAGTGAGGCTGCTGACAATGCGCTGCGTCGGCACCCTGACGCTCAGTTCGTCGCTCTGGGGGACTTCAACGCCTGCCACCAGGACTGGCTCTTCCCATACCAGAGGACCGACCACGCTGGGAGAGAAGCGCGAAACTTCGCGCTTTCTATGGGCCTTTTCCAGCTGGTAGAGCAAGCGACTAGGGTGCCTGATGTAGTGGCCATACTGCCAACTGTTTGGACCTTCTGCTGACCACTGATCCGGACAGATGTGTTGTAACAGTTTCCTCACCGTTGGGAACTTCAGACCACTGTCTGGTGAAGTCTGTGTCATCCTTCTCCCCTCCAGATCACGACTCTCGTGGTGAACGGAGATTGTGGCGATACAAGTCAGCAGATTGGGATGAGATGCGCCACTTCTTTGCGTCTTATCATTGGCAGCAGGTCTGCTTCTCTTCTGACAATCCGTCGAGCTGTGCGGACGCTATAACCGATGTGGTGCGTCAAGCTATGGAGTATTTTATCCCCTTCAGCGACGTGCCCGTCGGTGGCTCAGCTCGCCCATGGTTCAATGCCGATTGTGTCAAAGCTGAACAGCATAAGCACGCGGCATTTCTCACCTGGGTTGACGCTCGTGACCACAGAGCTCCGGATCTAAGCTCAAAGAAGAGAGCCTTTAACCGTGCTGCCAAGTCCTACAAAAAGGCGCTTAAGAGGGCTCGCTTCGACCGTATTACCCATATTGGCAACAAGCTATCTGCGCAGTCATCCGGTAGCAGATCTTTTTGGTCCCTTGCCAAATCGGTCGAGGCGAACTTCTGTCGACCCACACTGCCTCCGCTGGCGAGGCCTGATGGAACACTGGCCCATACGGCGAGAGAGAAAGCAGGTCTCTTTGCATCTCTCTTTGCCCATAGTTCGCGTCTTGATACTGGCAGTGCTACTCCACCTAATTTACCTCATTGCGGAGCTTCAATGCCTGAGGTTCGCATTAGAAACAAGGAGGTTCTGAGAGTACTGTGTCGTCTGGACGTGAATAAGGCTAGTGGTCCGGATGGTATACCAGCGATTGTTCTTAGAGCATGTGCGCCCGAGTTGTCTCCTGTATTGACGCGCTTGTATCGCCTCTCATTTGGGACTGGTATAGTGCCCAAGTCCTGGAAGCTTGCCAACGTGCAGCCCGTGCCCAAAAAGGGTAGTCGTGCCGATCCTACCAACTATCGGCCGATTTCGGTAACCTCCATACTCTGCCAGATTATGGAGCGTGTATTGAATTCGCGCCTCTTGGCTTACCTGGAAGGTAACGATCTCCTCAGTGACGACAGTACGGTTTTCGGCGCAATCGGTCAACTGGGGACCTACTAGTGTATGCCACTCACTTGTGGGGCGAGGCCCTCGAGAGAAATGGGGAAGCGATTGCCGTCTCCCTTGATGTCTCGAAGGCCTTCGACCGAGTATGGCACGCTGGCCTTTTGAGTAAGCTTCCAGCGTACGGCGTTTCCGCTGGCCTGACTGGCTGGGTTAAAGACTTCCTGACTGAACGGTCCCTCCGAGTTGTTGTCGACGGATGCTCATCGGAGCCCATGTCGACCAATGCCGGTGTTCCTCAGCGGTCTGTTCTCTCTGCAACTCTGTTCCTGCTGCATATTAATGATCTGCTGATGCCCGGTATCTATGGGTATGCAGATGACAGCACAGTTGTGGAGAGATATCTGCCGGAAGCTCGGGCTAGTAAGGAAGCAATCTGGTCCGAAAGAGAGGCCATGGTAGAGCGTACGAGTGCTGCACTACAGGCAGTCTCCGAATGGGGCAAAGCCAATCTTGTAGCATTCAATGCCGCCAAAACGCAGGCGTGTCTTTTCACCGCCAAAAGGAGCCCGTTCACCTTGGCTCCTACTTTTCAGAATGTATCCTTGGAGTGCACCAACCGCCTTCAGCTTTTGGGAGTAGAGATTTCCTCGAACCTTAACTTTGGGCGGTTCATTGAGTCCAAGGCCAGGGTGGCTGCTAGAAAACTTGGCGTTATCGCAAAGGTCCGGCGGTACTTCACACCGGGGCAGCTTCTGATGTTGTACAAAGCACAGGTCCGCTCGTGTGTGGAGTACTGCAGCCACATTTGGGCTGGTGCTGCGAAATGTCACCTGGATACTTTGGATTCAGTGGAGAGGCGTGCGAAGAGGCTGATTGGCGACCCAGACTTAACTCGAAACGGTCTTCAAAGCCTGGAGCACAGGCGTAGAGTAGCCAGCCTTTCGGTCTTCTATAGGTTGCATTCTGGTGAGTGTGCAGGGGAATTGCATGATTTAATTCCCCCATCACCGTTCCACCATCGGACGACCCGTCGTACGGCGAGTTTCCACCCTTACGTTGTTGATACCACTGCGACCCGGACGAAGCGTTTCGCTTTCTCTTTTATACCGCGTACATCGAGGGACTGGAACAATTTGCCAGCGACGGTGTTTCCGTCACATTTCAATTTGAGTGTCTTCAAGGCTAGAGTGAATAGGTTCTTAATAAACTAGCGCGCTTTACCATCAATGATCGCATCACTGCTTACCATCAGGCGGGATTGCGGTCAAGCGCTTGTTTATAACTTATAAAAAAAAAAAAAAAAATAACGTTGTATAGCTCCCAATAAGGCATATGTATACCTATGTATCATTTAAACTTATACATCATTTAAACCAGTCCTATGATGCGTTTAACACACTACGATTTCGCCGTATACATACGTACGGTGCGATTAGGACACCGCAATAGGTGAAGATGTGTTTGATAAATACAATATGGACACACTTGAGTGCCCCGGAGTATCCACCTTATGATTTCTCTCACAAAACATGTCATAAGTACCTAAACATGATTGAAACAAATTGTCAAGTTCCCTTCATTTGCAATCTACGTAGGTTTAACTGACTAATCGTCTGAGTTCGCATCCAATTGAGTTTGAGCTCTTTTAATTACAGGCTTAGGTTGCTTTTCAAGTGACCAACGTTCTTTCCATCGTAAGTACAGAACTTATTTACGGTATGATTATTTCTACTAATGATTCCATATCAACACAGCCCACCGTTCATGTTTTTCCTCTTTGTGATCTTCCAGTAATAGAAAGACGCAATCGCAATATTGTAATATTAAATAGTTTGGCAGTTTTGCATGCTTGGAGTAAGAGACTTTTGGTGATACTTATTATTATTTTTTGTGTTTTTTTTTGTATTTTGTTTGTTATTGTAATTTTATGGTATTTAGTTGTAAGGTGCGTTTTGTCTGTGCGGAACAAAGAATTTTTCTTTCTTTCTTTCTTTTCTTTCAATAAATCTTTTTTCGTTCTGAATCGGTAAGTAAATGTTTGAAAGCAAAAAGGTTGAGTGGAGTATTTCCATTTTTCGACGTCTTACTAATCTATACTACCTAATATATAAAGCTGAAGAGTTTGTTTGTTTGAACGCGCTAATCTCAGGAACTGCTGGTCCGATTTGAAAAATTCTGCGTTGGATGGCCCATTAATCCAGGAAGGTTGCGTGGTGCCAATGTTGTGTTGTTATTGTTTATTTGTTTTTGTGGCCTCATACGAAGGCTCAGAGTCACAAAAAGGGCAATGGAAAGGGCTATAATCGCAGTTTCTCTGAGTGAGTCTGAGTGGTGAGTTTTTATAAAAAAAATCTACTAATTTAAACACCGTTCACAATTTGATCTCTATCTGTCAAAAAATATGTCTGATTTTTTTACATTTTGACAAGTTTTTTGTTGACAAGTTGATATTGTTTGTGATTATTTCTTAATCAAAACACGACATATCTCAATTATTTTTATATCAAAATTCAGAGGAAAGCTATACCTACGCTTCTATTTTTTTTTGTCAATAACTTATCACATATGTCTAATAGCCGTCTGAACATCGAGGTATAGATCGCGCCAAACATCTAGTCCGCTCTGAAGTTGCTTCGCGCAATTGTATTGCAGGTGTATTTTATACATCCATACATACTAATATTATAAATGCGAAAGTAACTCTGTCTGTCTGTCTATCTGTCTGTTACGCTTTCCCGCTTAAACCTCTCAACCGATTTTGATGAAATTTGGCACAGACAATCTTTAGACCCTGAGATAGAACATAGGCTACCTCTTAACCCAGAAAAATTTGATGTTCCCGAGGGAAATCTAAAGAGCGCGATATAACCGAACTCCACGTGGGCGAAGCCGTGGGCGGAAAGCTATTATTATATATGTATATTTATATATATAGTATGCGTATTTACACATAAATTTATATATATATCTTTATATATATAATTCTGCTGTACGTGTGTATGTCATTGAACTCCTTCTAAACGGCTTGACCAATATTAATGAATTTTTCTGCATGCGTTAGAGTGGCGACCTGGATGGTTTAGATTCACAAATCAGCCCGGCAGATGGCGCTGATCGCTTAAAGAAGCATGTGATCTCGGAAACGGCCCTAACGATTTCGCTAAAATTTAATATGTGGAGGTTTTCGGGGACGTGAAATTGATCTAGCTCAGTTTTATGTCTGGAGAAGCGCATATTTTCGAGTTTTCTCTTTCGCAATATTTCACGCATAATATGGGCGCTAATTTCACGCGGCTTGACATAGCGGCTGTGGCGTAGGCGATAGTGGTATGGTCTACTCGCGATGGCTGGTGTTCCTCGGTTCAGACCCGGGCAATCACAAGTTTTTTTTTGTTTTAGACAAGTTTATAGTTTTTTTTTAATTTTTGTAGTTACTTAAAAAGAAAATTGTACATAAGAACTAAAAGGGGAAAAAATAAAAAAAATATTTTAATTTTTTTTATTTAACTAAAATTGTACTTATGAACTAAAAGAGAAAAAAATAAATAGAAATAAATAAATATTTAAGATTTTTTATTTAACTTTAAGAGACTGAAACAAGAGCTCCAGGGGTAGAGAGAGGTATGATATCTTTGCTACAAATGTAGATGACAATGCTTTCCATGGGTATATTCCTAAATCTGCTGTACCTGTGTACGTCACTGAATTCCTCCTAAAGGGCTGGTCCGAATTGAATGAAGTCTATGTATATAAATGAAAGTCGTGTTAGTTACTCTATTTATAACTCAAGAACCGCTTAACCAGTATGGCTCATAATTGGTAGGGAGATAGATAAGAACTGGGAGAAGGACATATCCCATAGGATACTTTTAATCCCGTTCCAGTTGTTCCCGTCGTTCCCGTGTGACGTGGAATAACAAAACAACTCAGTCAAAATATAAGTTAGCGGTTCATTTGTTAGAAATGATACAAACACACTGCTGCACTACTCAGCATATTAAAAAAAATCTTACCGATTGAATGTTGATGCATTCATTTAAAGCAAGGAATATAAATACTCTCTGTCGGTTTAATTTTTTTAATAAAAGCCCCAAAGCAAACTTCAACTTCAAAATTTCTAATATTGTATTGCTGTGCCATTTACCACTTCACTACATACTATAAAACAAAGTTACTTTCTCTTTCCCTATGTCACTTTGTATGATTAAATCTTTAAAACTACGAAACAGATTTTGATGAGGTTTCTTTTAATAGATAGAGTAATTAAAAAGAAACGTTTATATGTATAATAACATCCATTAAATTGTGTCCATATCCAATCCATAAAATCGCAGTACAGCGGACAGAGCTCCGGCGGGATCTCATGGCGACATGGAAAGTGTGATTGTCGCAATCCAGCACAGAGCACGCCACAATAGCGGCGGTAAGTCCTCTCTTTGAGGAGTAGCTAGAGAGGTGCCACGGCGTCCTCACCTTCCGACTGACGTAGGTCCTCACCGGACACGGCTGTTTCGGGAGGTTCCTGTTCCGTATAAGGCGGGAGGAAACGCCAGGGTGACCACTGTTTGCATCGCCCTGAGGACACGGTGGAGCATATGGTGGAGGTCTGCCCGGCTTGGGTAGAGCACAGCCGTGTCCTCGTGGCGGCGATCGGCGGCGATCTCTCGCGTCCGACCCTGGTCCGGGCCATAGTCCGGAGCAAGAGTGCATGATGGCAAGCTTTCACCTCCTTCTGTGAAGCAGTGATGCTGGCAAAGGAGGAGGCGTCGCGCGTGAGCGAACGGAAATCCTACTCTCACGCCTCAAACCGCCGCAGGAAGCGCCCTGGTTGGGTGGCAACATCGGACTCCCGACCACAGTAGGCGCGGGCTTGCGGGTGACGAACGATAGGCAGCTCGCCTCCTGGTAAGAACCAGGCCCGAGTTGACGGCGCGTTGTGTTTCACACGCACCTCAAAGAGATATCAGCACACCTTGACGGGGTCCACGAGGACTGGTCTACAGGGTTGCGGGTTGGTTAAGAAAGAAACCATGGCACTGGCCGTTGCACAGGCAAGTGAAGGAACACGGGTGGGTTTTAGTCTAGGTAAAAGTCTGACACGCCCTTCCGCTCCGCCCAGAGCGGGAGAGGTCATTTGATGATTTCCCATCCAAAACAAAAAAAAAAAGAACTGAAGAAGAGCAAGAAATTGCACTTGAAGAGCGCAGCCTTAGTATGACTCGACTTCGTGCTTCTCACTCACCAGAACAAAGGGAGGCAGCCCATGAAACGGCTCAGTTGGCAATGCGAAATCGTCGAGCAAACCTCAGAGATCAAGCGCTAGATAATAATTTACGAAGCACAAGAAGAAATTCATCAAATACTGATTTGAATCGGGCAGCGTTTCTATACGCATATAATATAGCGCAATGACGTTCGCATTGGGCCAATGGATGTTGTTTCCGAGTATTGTAGCACATTAAAGATTTCCGGAGAACCGCCAGGATTGTGCTCCCAAATAAAGAATCATTGAATAATAATATTTATTTATTTAAAATTATCCTAATTTAAAAAGTAGTCATGTGATATTGCCTTTAAGGCGGAACGAAGTTCGCCGGGTCAGCTAGTATATATATATGTCTAAATATATATATTTAAATAGTATGCGCAAATGCAAAAATGCGCGAAGCAACTTCAGAGCGGACTAGATGTTTGGCGCGATCTATAACTTGGTTACTTTTCGCGAATTTGAAATATCCTATTTTTTTGTTAATTAAGTTTTGGAAAAAATCAAACGATAGGGGATCACAATCAAGGTGTAAAGCTGTAGAAAAAAAAATTGCTCCAAAAGCGTTATCCATGAAGAAAATAGCGGAATACGTTTGTATAAAGAAAGCGCCTCTAGAGTCCCATCTTATGACGTCATAGTAAAGCCCCTGATTGCCAGTCGGCAAAAGCCTTTTACTAAATTTTGTAGGTAATAAACATAAATTAATATGATGGTTAGCGAAAATAAGAAGATCAGTGACGAATGTGACGATATTGGTTTTTGACTGACGTCAACAACCAATAAAGGAGGAAAACATTTTTCCTTAAAAGATTTACTTACCAGGAATAAATTATTAATAATGATCTATACTACTTAATTAAACCTACGCAGCGTGGGTAGACCCCCGACAATGTGGATCGATGACCTGGTGAAGGTAGCGGGAAATCGTTGGATGCAGAAGGCGCAGGACCGGTCGTCGTGGAGATTGAGAGAGATGAGACTAGGTACTTAATTGATATAAATGGGAAAAAGTGTCTGTTTGTTTGTCGGTCTATCACAATAATACCAAGCGACAAATTGACATGATTTTTGAAGTGGTGATGGTTGAAGGGATTGAGAGTGACATAAGCTATTTTTGTCACTTTCTAACTCCCCATTTCTCTAAAATGGAGGTAGAAGTTTGTAAAGATCATTTCGCAATTTTCAAGGCATAAAGCTAAAAATTCATTTATTTATTTAATTATTTATCCATTTATTTCAGGCATCAAGGTCCATATAGTATGGTTTGGTTAGTACTGTAGCGATGGTCGCAGTCGCTACAATACAACAATAACACAAAGGATTGCCCAACTATTGACGTCCCAACGATTGACGACCTTCCGCGAAAGGGTGCATATAAATCATACCAGCGTCAAACAAGGATCATGTAAGACAAAGAACGTGTGGGTCCTGACAGCCTCAGCGAGGGTGTTGCACATCTGTCTGTTAACCCATTGTTCGTTGGAGAAAGTGCGCGGACAATATCGAACCGCCTTGCACGTGGACCGAAGGCGCGGGCCCGGTCCACGGGCCAATCAGACGGCACGTTCTCCCATGATCAACAAATCAGGATCAAGAACGCCCGATCAGTCAGCCCCACTCCGGTTTAGAGATAGCTGTATTAATGTTTAGTATTTAAGCTTGTGCATAGCTCGTTAGACACCACATTATCACATTACCACATTAACCCATTATCATATATCGTATTATCACACATTATTATCAGATATTTTACATTGTAACATAGTCGC
Organism: Sesamia nonagrioides; assembly: GCA_017933935.1. Taxonomy (NCBI): domain Eukaryota; kingdom Metazoa; phylum Arthropoda; class Insecta; order Lepidoptera; family Noctuidae; genus Sesamia; species Sesamia nonagrioides. Next base: position 73,078 of record JADWQK010001647.1, read on the forward strand.
GTCTCTCCTCTTGTAATTAGGTAGTTCATAGCATACATTGTACTCTAGACTTACGTGCAATATACAACGTTATACCTATTCGCGTTTTAATTACATAACACGCCCCGTATCCTGGTAGGAGCATCGGGACCCCACTCTACGTATCATTACTTCAGATACCCAACCCCGGTAGGAGCATCGGGACCCCACTCTACGTATCGGGGTCACCACTTTAGCGCGTAGGGCGTGTTGTGTAATTAAAACGCGAATAGGTATAACGTTGTATATTGCACGTAAGTCTAGAGTACAATGTATGCTATAAGTTACCTAATTACAAGAGGAGAGACGCGACTATGTTACAATGTAAAATGTCTGATAATAATGTGTGAATATATATATCATATTCATCACATTATCACAATATCATATATATATTCACACATTATTATCAGACATTTTACATTGTAACATAGTCGCGTCTCTCCTCTTGTAATTAGGTAACTTATAGCATACATTGTACTCTAGACTTACGTGCAATATACAACGTTATACCTATTCGCGTTTTAATTACACAACACGCCCTACGCGCTAAAGTGTCGGGCGAACTTGATGGCCTGAAGCTGTACCACTTCAAGAGACAACCGCTGAAACCGTCGCAAGAAAGCTATACGAAGTCTGGATATCCCGTTTCGGTTGTCCAATAAGAATCACAACTGATCAAGGACGACAGTTTGAAAGTCGACTATTCAAAGACCTAGCCCAACTACTCGGCGCAGACAGAACCCGTACTACTGCTTACCACCCGCAGAGTAATGGAATCGTCGAGCGTTGGCACAGATCGTTGAAAGCCGCACTCATGGCTAGACTAGAAAACAGCAACAAATGGATCTACGAGTTGCCCACTGTTCTAATGGGTCTAAGAGCCGCTATCCGCTCCGACTCTGACACAAGCGCAGCGCAACTCACCTACGGTCAAGCTATACGCCTACCAGGTGACTTTATATCACCAACTCCAGCCACACCGACGATGGATCACGACTATGTCAATCACCTGCACGACATCATCACGAAGCTCACACCCACATACAAATCGCATGCAAACAAGCGATGTATGTTCGTGCACAACGATCTACAAACATGTAGCCACGTGTTTGTACGCGACGACACCGTCCACAAACCTCTGCAGCATCCATACCAAGGTCCATACCAGATCATCGAACGCAAGGAAAAGTACTTCACAATACAACTACCCGGACGATCAAGCAACATATCGATCGATCGCCTCAAACCTGCGTACACTATCAACACAGTAGATGATCCCAAGCAAACAAACAGCGTGACCAGTCAAGCACCTGCAGTTACCACAGACGAGCAAGCCACAGCCAAGACTCCAGCACCTGCAGCGACCGCAGACGAGAAATCCAGCCTACTCCCAGCCCAGCATACGAGAGAACAACGTACTAGGTCAGGCAGGATCGTTAAGACGCCTGCACGCCACTCACATGCTTCGCCGTGAGGGGGAGAGTACTGTAGCGCAGTCGCTACAATACAACAATAACACAAAGGATTGCCCAACTATTGACGTCCCTACGATTGATGACTTTCCGCGAAAGGGTGCACAATAAATCATACCAGTGTCAAACAAGGATCTTGGAAGACAAAGCGAGGGTGTCGCACATTGTCGCACATCTGTTAGTTAACCCATTGTTCGTTGGAGAAAGTGCGCGGACAATATCGAACCGCCTTGCACGTGGACCGAAAGCGCGGGCCCGGTCCACCGGCCAATCAGACGGCACGTTCTCCCACGATCAACAAATCAGCATCAAGAACGCCCGATCAGTCAGCCCCACTCCGGTTTAGAGATAGCTGTATTATTGTCTAGTATTTAAGCTTGTGCATAGCTTGTAAGACAACACATCACCACATTATCACATTATCATATTATCATATTCATTAACACATTATTATCAGACATTTTACATTGTAACATAGTCGCGTCTCTTCTCTTGTAATTAGGTAGTTCATAGCATACATTGTACTCTAGACTTACGTGCAATATACAACGTTATACCTATTCGCGTTTTAATTACATAACACGCCCCACGCGCTAAAGTACCCATAACACAAGTCTCGAACTTACTTTGGAGCTAGATCAATCTGTGTGATTTGTCCGTATATATTTATTTATTTTTAGGGTTCCGTACCTCGAAAGGAAAAAAACGGAACCCTTATAGGATCACTTTGTTGTCCGTCTGTCTGTCTGTCTGTCTGTCTGTCTGTCTGTCTGTCTGTCACCACCCTTTATCTCAAGAACTCGTGAACGTATCAAGCTGAAATTCACATGAAATACTCGGGTCTATTGTCCCTTTAAGCTGTGAAAATATCAAACTTCTAAGCCAAGCCAATCAAAAGATACCGCCGATTATGTCGATATTTTCAGCAAATTTTCGACACTCGCAAAGGAATCAAAACCTACAGGATACTTCCCGTAAACTCAGAATCTTGAAAATTGGCATGAAGCATTGTCCTAAAATGCAAATATAGGAAAAATTGCGAAAATCACATTTTTTTAGTTATATAATATAATAAACATATTTTAATAAAATGGAACTTACTACCTTATTTCTCAGGAACGAATAAAGTTATCAAATTGAAATTTATACAAAATACCTAGGTTTATTGTCCCTTTAAGCTGTGAAAATATCAAACTTCTAAGCCAAGCCAATCAAAAGATACAGCCGATATGTCGATAATTTCAACAAATTTTCGACACTCGCAAAGGAATCAAAACCTACAGGATACTTCCCGTAAACTCAGAATCTTGAAATTTGGCATGAAGGATTGTCATATAATTCAAATATAGGAAAAATTGCGAAAATCATATTTTTTCAGTTATATAATATAATAAACATATTTTAATAAAATGGAACTTACTACCTTATTTCTCACGAACGAATGAAGTTATCAAATTGAAATTTATACCAAATACCTAGGTCTATTGTCCCTTTAAGCTGTGAAAATATCAAACTTCTAAGCCAAGCCAATCAAAAGATACAGCCGATATGTCGATATTTCCAACAAATTTTCGACACTCGCAAAGGAATCAAAACCTACAGGATACTTCCCGTAAACTCAGAATCTTGAAATTTGGCATGAAGGATTATCATATAATGCAAATATAGGCAAAATTGCGAAAATCACATTTTTTTAGTTATATAATATAATAAACATATTTTAATAAAATGAAACTTACTACCTTATTTCTCACGAACTAATAAAGGTATCAAATTTAAATTTATACCAAATACCTAGGTCTATTGTCCCTTTAAGCAGTGAAAAAATCAAACTTCTAAGTTAAAGCGATCAAAAGATACAGCAGTTTATACCGACACCTTGGACGAATTTCCGTCACACGCTAGGGAATCAAAACCTACAAGCAAAGACATTAAAATTATATTTACAATAGACAGGACATCACGAACAAAATCCTAAGCCAATACTTTTATCGACTTGGTTGAAAGTCGCTCAGTCTAGTCTGCGAGTCAGGACGTAATTTGTGTCCACCAAGAATAAACATTTTCTAACGAAATATGCCATGTTGCGCTTTGTGTTACTATACATCTCGTTATAGTAAAACGACTGGACCTAACTTCGGAATGTTTTTCTATGAATTATTTATATTTCGTCTGCAATTCAAATTTTAAAAAAAATATTAGTTCTAGAAAATTTTCCATTATTGTAATAAGCGCCCTCTATTGTTGAGTAGTTTTACTATTTTCTTTTAGAGATGTAGTAATGTTGTTTATCGATTTAGTTATCGATAATACTTATTAAGATGAATACATTTTGTTGTATTTCATTGACATTTAAAATATAGCTAAATAAACTTAAAATATTACTATATTTCAAGTTTATTTATTATTAACTCTATTTAAACATAATCATATCATATTAATAAACAAAATTGAATGAACAATTACTATTCATTTATCTAGGATTTTGTTATTTTTGGTTTCCGAATAAAATAATGTCGTAGGGAAAAAGTGGATACGATTTGTCCAGATAGACCGTAGAGAAGAAAATTGGCTTCCGTCTCATTCGGCGAAATTATGCTCAATGCATTTTAGAAGAGAAGTTATCTACTTTGGAAAGACTTGTCGATCAAATTAAAAAAAAAAAGAATCGGTATCTTGTATTAGAAATGAAATAGTAAGTTACTAATTTCATTACTTTTTTACTTAACCGTAAAAATTGGAATAAAATTTACGGTTAAGTGGATAAGTACATAGATTACATAACTTATTTATAATGAAATATATTCATAAAATATGTAGGTACGTATATGTAGTACAATGGTTGCGAGCTACTTTGTGATTTTGAGGATTCCGTACCTAAAAGGTAAAACGAACCCTATTCATGAGACTTCTCTGTTCGTCTGTCCGTCTGTCACCAGGCTGTATCTCATAAACCATAATAGCGAGACAGTTGTAATTTCCAGAGATTGTGTTAATATTTCTGTTGCCGCTATAACAACAAGTACTAAGAATAAAAATAATAAAATATTTAAGGGGGCTCCAACAATCGTGAATTTCTGCCGTTTTTTGCTCCATATTAATAACGGAAACAGATAGACGCTTAAAATGTTCACAGAATATTTGGTTATATATTCAAATTACAAATAAATAATTAAAATAAAATAAATCCTGAAGGCGGGCTCCCATACAATAACCGTGATTTTTTTGCCGTTTTTAAAGATATTGGCGTACGAATCTTGTAAAGGTCTTGCTCCAGCAAACTACCATTTTTGTCGTGATTTGGACAATTATCTACGTGACAAGAAGTTTTCTTCCCAGGAGGCAGTTCTGCTTTCACACAGTTTGTGCAGTCTAGATCCGATCAGAGTTCTACCGCAAAGGTATAAACGACCTTCCTATATATTGATTATAAATGAATTAGTTAAAAATTAAAAAATAAACAATTATTTACATTTTCAGTACTAATCCATAATTTTAACCTTTAACGCCTATTATATTAAAAGAATTATATAAATAAGAAACTTGTAAACTCAAAATTACCATAATTATTCTGCTGAAGAAGTCATGGTGGCCTAGTGGTTAAGACACCAGCCTCTCAAGTATGAGTGTGCGAGTTCGATTCCAGGTCAGGCAAGTACCAATGTAACTTTTCTAAAGTTATATGTACTTTCTAAGTATATCTTGGACACCAATGACTAAAGGTGAAGGAAAAACATCTTGAGGAAACCTGGACTTTATAAGTCTGAAATCGCCAATCCGCATTGAGCAAGCGTGGTGATTACGCTCAATCCTTCTCTGTATGAGAGGAGACCTGTGCCCAGCAATGGGAAATATAAAAGGTTGCTGATGATGATTCTGCTTCGAATTTTTTGTTTCAAGCTATCATAATGCGAAAAAACATCGTCGTAGTAACTTATTTGAATATTATCGATAACTTTATATCGAATTGATACAAACCCTGCCACAGTTTTTTACATTGCCATTTAAAAATATTTGCAAACAAACGTGTAAGAAGAATAATTTTGCTAAAAATGAAATGCAAACGAAAATTGCAAAACAAAATGCGCTTTATGGCCTAAAAGGTCTATTACACTCAAAAATCGCAATAAACTGAGCGTTAAAATAATTCGCAAGCATAAAACATCTAAAATGCCAATAGACGGTGTCACGGTAAATGAATAGTAGCGAATAAAATTCTAAAACAGTTTTTGTTTGTACAAGACAAGTTTCACTTAATTTATTTACTTTTCAATATTTATTTGCCCGATTTGAACTATACTAGGGTATTAAATCGGATCTGGCAACATAGACCACACTGGCCACCTACCGGGCAATAGCTGAATATATTTTATATAAACTTATTTCATTTTTACTATTTGATGTCTTCAATTGTCGATCTAATTTTGCTATATTGTACTAGATGGCGGAACTGAACCATGGGATCACAGTTTTTCTATGCCATTTTGACACATGCCCTCTCTATATATCTTAAATCTCTTTGCCTACAAGGTACTTCCCGTGAACTCAGAATCTTGAAATTCGGCACGAAGCAACGTTATATTATAGTACAGACAGATAAAGGAAAAATTGTGAAAATGATAAATTTGAAGTTACATAAAATATTAAAATATTATTTTTGCTTACACGACATAAAATATTTTTTTAATAATTATAAACTTACTACCTACCCTTTTTCACATGAACGCGTAGAGATATTAAAGTTGAAATTCATATCACACACTTCTTAAATCTAATTGCCTCTAAACTGTGAAAAATTCTAAATCAATGCTAGTATTATAAATGCGAAAATAACTCTGTCTGTCTGTTACGCTTTCCCGCCTAAACCTCTCAACCGATTTTGATGAAGTTTGGCCCAGACAATCTTTAGACCCTGAGAGAGAACATAGGCTACCTTTTATCCCGGAAAAATTTGATGTTCCCGAGGGAAATTTATACAGCGCGATATAACCGAACTCCACGCGGGCGGAGCCGCTGGCGGAAAGCTAGTACGTCATAAATTGTAAACCGCTACGTTTGTACGGCGGAACCCTCGGTGTGCGAGTCCGACTCGCATTTGGCCGGTTTTTTATTTATATAAACATATAAAATATTATATTAACATAATAACTTAAAATACTATAAATACATATATAATAATATAACATTAACTAAAAACGTATATGTGGACTATTTGTGCCTAGGTAATATAAAATCATGTATATATATTTATTAAATCGGACCTAAATTCCTTGAAAGACGAGGTGTAATTTTAGACGTTAGATTTTCAGACGTTTCAAAGTAAGAATTAGGAAGCTAAAGATCAGTACACACTCATTGTAACCAACGAGAAATAACTGTACTTTTTTTTACTATATCTTCTTTTTTTGGATACTTTCCCTCTGCCCTTAAATTGGGGATGGAAATTTGGGAAAGTGAAACCGTGCAAACACGAAACCCCAAATTTACTGCGAACGTAGCCGCGGGTAAAAACTGGTCAATCCATACTAATATTATAAATGCGAAAGTAACTCTGTCTGTCTGTCTGTTACGCTTTCCCGCTTAAACCTCTCAACTGATTTTGATGAAATTTGGTACAGACAATCTTTAGACCCTGAGAAAGAATATAGACTACCTTTTATCCCGGACAAATTTGATGTTCCCGAGGGAAATCTAAAAAGCGCGATATAACCGAACTCCACGCAGGCGAAGCCGCGGGCGGAAAGCTAGTTATATTGTATAAGTTTTTTTTTAATTATTAAATAATGCTTGACTGCGATACCGCCTGATGGTATAGCGCACTAGTTTATTATGAGCTTATTCACTCTTAGCTTGAAACCATCGATCCACTAGATTCACAATCAACGTAAAAAAATGGTTGAACTGAACAAGCGCACAACACAGCACTTGGGTGCTTCTTTCATATAGTACTTACTTTATAATTCTCACTTAAATGCATGCGTGTAGGGTTGTGAAAAATGTTACAAATATCTAGGAACATTCAGAATCATGTTTCGACTGAGAGCAGAGAAGGTTTAGAAGTTATCAGGGAAGAACAAGGTTCGCCTTCGACATCATCTTCTGCTGTTGCATGGTTACCTCCACACAAGCCGTAGAAGAACTTAAAAAAAATTTAATGAAATGCATTTATAAACAGAATGATCAGGTGAACATTATTAGGACCTAATGTCATGTTTTAACACAGTCGTCATTCTCCTGTTCTCAACCCACATTTTTTTTGTAACTATTAAAAACTTGTGCTTGAACGCAATCCCGCCTGATGGTAAGCAGTGATGCAATTGTTGATGCTAAAGCGCGCTAGTTTAATAAGCCTATTTATTCACTTAAAAACTTAATGAATAGAAAGGAATACGGCAGTTGAGCGAGGCGATGCAATGTTAAACCCAGCAACATGACCAACGATGCGGAGCCAGAGGGAGATTGATCTGGAGACCCACCACGACCAAACTTGCTATTCCTATTCATATCCATTGCTCTGTACGTTCGGAAAATAGATCTATTCGACAACGTAATTAATGCAATGAAAGTTGTTATACTGTCAAAGTGAGACCCATTGCTACTGGTACGTTACGCAATTACCCGGCAGGTCTAACCATGATTTTATAAGGTGGTCTAGTGGTTAAAACACCACCCTCTCAAGTATGAGTGTGCGAATTCGAATCCAGGTCAGGTAAGTACCAATGTAACTTTTCTAAGTTATATGTACATTCTAAGTATATCTTTTTTTTTTTTTAATAGTTATAAACTAGTGCTTGACTGCAATCCCGCCTGATGGTAAGCAGTGATGCAATCGTTGATGGTAAAGCACACTAGCTTATTAAGCCTATTCACTTAAAAAAATTGAGTGAATAGGAAGGAAGACGGCAGTTGAGCGAGGTGATGCATTGTTTAACCCAACAACACGACCAACGATGCTGCGCCAGAGGATGATCTGGAGAGCCTTCACGACCAAACTCCTGACACAACAACATTAGGCACATCGTACCCGGCACACATCGCAACACAACTGCTCAGACCCGTTCTCCGTACGGCTTCACCAGACATCATGCCGGAACACGACGTCCATATCTTGGACACCAATGACTGATTAAAAAGGTAAAGGGAAACATCTTGAGGAAACCTGGACTTTATGTCTGAAATTTCCAACCCGCATTGAGCAAGCGTGGTGATTACGCTCAATCCTTCTCTGTATGAGAGGACACCTGTGCCCTGCAGTGGGCGGATTAACAGGTTGATGATAATGATGATGAAGTTCAAAAGGAACTCGGGAGTCGCAGATTCTTCCCGTGACCTGCTCCCTTTTCATCCATCCAATGTTAATTCTTAACAACCATTTTAGTCCGGATGGATGCCTTCGTCTTAGTGAACTTTTTTATTCACGTCATCATTATAGATCGTCGTGACAGGATACCCACGTCTTCCTACCGTCCCCTATCCCCCGAAATTTCGCCGATGGGATCTTGGGCGAGGTCGAATCAGCGTCATCTTTGCGTTCAACAATTCGAGTGAGCCTTATTGGTGGGAGAAACTCCGACCTCTGGGCTCGGCGGCAACCCTAAACACAGGAATCCGTCCACTCGCTCCCCGACTCAGTCGATTCGGGTAGTCATGCGGTTGAACCGAGACCAGTTAATGTGCAAGCGCCTTAGGACCAATGACGGCAAATTAGTCAGAACTCCCTCATCGAGCCCGACGTGCTTCTTAAGCTCCTCACAGGAGGCATGGAACCACACACCCCTCCAGGATAAAGTACAAGAAGTGGAGTGAAGGCTCTGCTTACAAGACAGCCCCAGTATAGCTGCAACCTTCTCGACAAGCTCATTATGATTCCCGTGATTATGTTTCTCACGATGGAGCTCGTCAAATGGCCGCTGCCCCGAGACCATCTGCGCATCCACTATCACTGTGGGAGTGTTACCACATAGACCTTAGAGATATTCTATCGAAGACACACCATAGACCATGCCTAGAGGCTATGATATCAGGCTTTCTGAGTCCCAACGCGGTCTTGATCTTTGGCTCTTTCATCACCGTCCACCGCTTGTTGCACATAGCAATAGCAGAGCTGACGACGTCCACTATGCAATTATGGCGTTCAATTCCGTTAAGTAGAACGGAGTCTACTTCGCCATCGCTTTGTACAAGTGAACCGGGATACCGAAAGTCAAAAATAAGGTCAGCGCAAGCATTGTTAAATTACAAGTAATTGTGTCTTGGATAGAATAGCGGGTCTGAGCAGTAGTGTTGCGATGTGTGCCGGGTACAATGTGCCAAATGTTATTGTGTCGGGAGTTTGGTCGTCGAGGGTCTTCAGATCAATCTCCCTCGGGCGCAACATCGTTGTCTTGTCGTTGGGTTTAACATTGCATCACCTCGCTCAACTTCCGCCTTCCTTCCTATTCACTAAGTTTTTTTAAATGAATAGGCTTAATAAACTAGCGCGCTTTACCATCAACGATTGCATCACTGCTTACCATCATCCGGGATTGCAGTCAAACACTAGTTTATAATTATAAAAAAAAAGTAGATCTGTGTAAGAACAGGAATTTGTTGAGCAGGAAGACCACTCCTTGCTGGTGAGACAATGTGTGTTTACGAGTTCTGGTTTGTTGCACCATAATAATAATGTCATTTAAATCAAATTAACCTACCACGAAGGCTCAGAGTCACACAAAGGGCAATGGAAAGAGCTATGCTCGGAGTTTCTCTGCGTGATCGAATCAGAAATGAGGAGATCCGCAGAAGAACCAAAGTCACCGACATAGCTCTGCGAGTCGCTAAACTTAAGTGGCAGTGGGCAGGGCACATTGCTCGCAGAACCGATGGCCGATGGGGCAGTAAGGTTCTGGAGTGGCGACCACGTACTGGAAGACGCAGCGTAGGGAGGCCCCCAACAAGGTGGACCGATGACCTGGTGAAGGTCGCGGGAAGCCGATGGATGCGGGCAGCACAAGACCGGTCGGCGTGGAAAGCCTTGGGGGAGGCCTTTGTCCAGCAGTGGACATCTATAGGCTGAGGAAGAAGAAGAAGAAGAACCTACCAAGAAGAAGATAATAAACAGTTGGCGAAATACATAACATTAGCCCCGAGTCCCTGGTGCACAAATTAAACTAAATTTAAATTTAGTGTCCCTTTTTCTTTATATTTCACTAGCTGGGCCCCGCGGTTTTACCCGTGTAAGCTTCGAACCGAAAGAGCTCAGTTGATATAAAATAAGCACCTGTTAAAACAATAGGGGCAATATTGCATTTTGGGGAGTGTGCGAAGGAATTGCATGATTTAATTCCCCCATCTCCGTTCCACCATCGGACGACCCGTCGTACGGCGAGTTTGTTAGTTACGTTGTTAACACTACTACGATCCGGACGAAGCGTTTCGCCTCCTCCTTTATACCGCGTATATAAAGGGACTGGAACAACTTGCCGGCGGCGGTGTTTCCGTCGGACTACAATATGAGTGTGTTCAAGGCTAGAGCGCTTTACCATCAACGATCGCATCGCTGCTTACCATCAGGCGGGATTGCGGTCAAGAACAGGTTTATAATTTATAAAAAAAAATGTACGACCACGTTTGCTCCCGTTTTCGCAACATTTTTGCTCTGCTCCTATTGGTCATAGCGGGAAATTTTATAGCCTATGTCCTTTCTCAGGCCCTAGACTAACTGTGTACCAAATTACATTACAATCAGTTCAGTAGTTTTGTCGTGAAAGCCGGACAGATAGACAGAGATACTTTCGCATTTATAATATTAGTATGGATGAAGAAAAGGACAGAAGATAAAATGTTAATTTAGACCTGTCAAATTAGTCCGCGCCTGACGTATATTGACGTATTTTTAGTCGTCATGTTTATAATCGCGTCTGGTCTAACTGCAATGTTTCGATATCGCCTTCGGGTTGTGGAACTCAGACGGCAGTCGCTTCACGCAATATACCGAAGTTTAGCCAAAATCAGCAGTTAGACTGGTAAAGCGGAGCCTAGACTCCAAAGCTGAAAAAGCTTCGGATGCGACTGGGATTAACGCTGAGATTATGATGATGTTTATAATCGCGTATAAACTATCTATGGAATATCTTAATTTGATAGGATTAAACTAAAATGTTTCAGTTCCGTAAGTCATCACTGGCAACACACACTGGTCAAAGACTTTAGTCTTGAGACACTGTGGTATCTTGGACGACGAAAAGATGTAGTGTAGCTTCCCGAACGCGTAGGTAGGCCCCCAACAAGGTGGAGGGTTGTAACGGAGCTTCGCCTCCGCCTCCGTTACTGCGGAAGTTCCGCAAGAAATCGGATCTTCGCCTCCGCCTCCGCCTCCGCACAATTTTATGCGGAGTTATAACGGAGGTTTATTTACATATTCATAAAATATTAACGCGCAAGCAACGACGCTCGACAAGCGTCCGGCCGCGTATTGCGCGAAATGTTCAAGAATCAACGAGTGCAAGGCGGGAACGCGGTTGAGTGGGGGTGTGATATGTCGTTTCGTTTGTCAACACCGCTGCCTACGACGTGGAGGCCCCGGGTTCGATCCCCGGTCAGGTCATGATGGAAAATGATCTTTTCCTGATTGGCCTGGCTATTGGATGCTTATCTATATATGTATCTATTATAAAATATAGTATTGTTGAGTTAGTATCCCATAACACAAGTCTCGAAGTTACTTTGGGGCTAGCTCAATCTGTGTGATTTGTCCGTATATATTTATTTATTTAATTAATGATACACGACAGGAATCAACCTGCGGAAATGCTTTGACGTAGTTTTCCCGATGTTTATAAATAAAAACTACGCAAATTAAAAATAAGTAAATAAATATAATACGCAAATTACTATTTATATAAAACATTTTTTTTTCTATATCCTCTTTCACCTCCGCCTCCGCCTCCGTTAACCTCCGCATCCGCGGAGGTGACACACGTCGCCTCCGCATCCGCCTCCGCCTCCGCTATAAGACCTCCGTTACAACCCTAAGGTGGACCGATGACCTGGTGAAGGTCGCGGGAAGCCGATGGATGCGGGCAACACAAGACCGGTCAGCGTGGAAAGCCTTGGGGATGCCTTTGTCCAGCAGTGGACATCTATAGGCTGAAGAAGAAGAAGAAGAAGAAACTAAAATGTTATCTTCTATCCTTTTCTTAATGATTTAGAAAGGAAAATATGCACTTAGCTATGTATTTACGTAACATTGTCTATTATTATCTATTAATAGATACACGGATTCTGCAATAAAAACTTTGTATTATCAGTTTTATTAAATTCACCTTGAAATAAATTGTGCATTCCATTTTTTATCCGTTAGTTAAATCCTAAGATTTTATCATTACAATACATTCATAAAAAATACGAGTCATCATCATTATCAATCTTTTTATCGTCCCACTGCTGGGCACAGGTCTCCTCTCATATAGAAAAGGATTGAGCGTAATCACCAACGTTTGCTCAATGCGGGATGGCGATTTCAGACTTTAAAGTCCAGGTTTCCTCAAGATTCCTTCACCTTGTAATCAGTCATTGGTGTCCAAGATTTACTTAGAAAGTACATATAACTTTAGAAAAGTTACATTGGTACTTTGCCTGACCTGGAGTCGAACCCGCGCACTCATACTTGAGAGGCTGGTGTTTTAACCACTAGGCCACCACGACATTTAATATACGAGTACATATAATTAAAATGAAACACACCTGTAGATAAGTACTAAGTATTTCTTTTTTACATCTGGATGTAAAAAAAAAAAAACAAATGAACATCAACGAAGAACACTCATTCAAAAAATTACTTTAGAAAACCTACCTGTTATAACAACAGCATACTGCCTCAACAACGGACTCAAGTGGTACTTAAACATCACAAACACTTCACTTAAACAAAACTAGAGGCATCCGCACGTCGCCTACGTTAGCCTCGGCGGTTTTATTACGAATGGACTGCGGTTCAAGCCAATGATCTTAGAACTCGTTTCTAAATTATAGAGGGGGTAAACGTGTATTAGTATCAGCATGGCTATTCACCGGCCTAGCGACATTATCCAAGCCTACATTAACAAATTTCAACTCTAGTGTCCCCAGTGTTGACATGACTTGATGACGGAACTGAAACATGGTCGCTCAGAATGGATTTCATACAAAGGGCGATGGAAAGAGCTATGCTCAGAGTTTCTCTGCGCGATCGAGTCATTGAGGAAATCAAGGAGATCCGCAGAAGAACCAAAGTCACCGACAGCTATCCGCTAGCCCAAGAGCTATCTTCGAGTCATCATCATCATCCCAGCGTTAATCCCAGTCGCATCCGAAGCCTTTTCAGCTTTGGAGTCTGGGGTCCGCTTTACCAGTCCGACTGCTGATATGGCTAAACTTCGACATTTTCCGTGAAGCGACTACCGTCTGACCTCCACAACCCGAAGGCGATATCGAAGCATTGCAGTTAAACCAATTGTTGGATTTTTGAGGGCTCCAACAACCCGTAACGACTGCCACTAGATGTTCGTATTGCAACCGGGACGAACGGCTTAATGTGCTTTCCGAGGCACGACCAGACCAGTGCAAATATTCATATTCATGCATATAAATACTTGCACTGTGCGGGGATCGAACCCGCGCCACCTTGCACAGCGGCCGCGTCCGCTACCGCTACGCCACGTACGGCACGGAGGCTGTCAAGCGAGCTATCTTCGAGTCTCTAAATTTAAGTGGCAGTGGGCAGGGCACATTGCTCGTAGAACCGATGGCCGATGGCGCAGTAAGGTTCTGGAGTGGCAAAAACGTACCGGAAGACGCTACGCAGGGACACAACAAGGTGGACCGATGACCTGGTGAAGATAACGGGAAACCGATGGCTGCAGGCAGCACAAGACCGGTCATTATTAAATGCCTTGTGAAAGAACTTTGTCCAGTAGTGGACATTTATAGGCCGAGCAGAATAAGAACTTTAGTGGAGAGGCGTACATTAAGCGACTGGATCAATTTGCCTGCGTTGTTCTTCCCGTCTGATTACAATTCGGGTCTCTTTAAGGCTAGAGTGAATAGGCTCTTAATAAACTATCGCGCTTTACCATCAACGATTGCATCGCAGCTTACCATCAGGTGAGATCGCGGTGAAGCACTAGTTTATAATAAGGTCTATAAAAAAATGTAGTTAGGGTGCATGTCCTGTCATTTCAATCGACGTGTCAACTCGCTTGTTAGTTGTGAATGGAGTCTCGTTTTAGTACCATTTGACCATGGCTTGTGAAATGGCGGCATGACCATGAACTGACTGGAAGGTTACTGTAGAGGTTGTGGGATGTACTTCTTCGGCGCGGATGAACATGCCACATGATAATTATTTGAATGGCTACATACAACAATATGACGACTCGCTTGGTGAAGTGACTGAGCGATTAACTGCTGCTCTGCGTGTCGCGGGTTCGATTCCCGTACGGAACAAATATAAGTACTTTTTTCTTATACCAGTCGCGTGTTTGTCCTCTGACAGATCAGAGCCCTTGTTTCTGCAATTTTTTTTTTCTTTCGCTACGTTAAACATGTTACAAACAAAAACGCATCAACAACACCTATAATATATTCTACTAGCTGACCCGGCGAACTTCGTTCCGCCTTATAGGCAATATCACATGACTTCTTTTTAAATTAGGATAATTTTAAATAAATGAATATTATTATTCAATGATTCTTTATTTGGGAGCACAATCCTGGCGATTCTCCGGAAATCTTTAATGTGCCACAATACTCGCAAACAACATCCATTGGCCCAATGCGAACGCCATTGCGCTATATTATATGCGTATTGAAACGCTGCCCGATTCAAATCAGTATTTGATGAACTTCTTCTTGTGTTTCGTAAATTATCTAGCGCTTGATCTCTGAGGTTTGCTCGACGATTTCGCATTGCCAACCGAGCCATTTCACGGGCTGCCTCCCTTTGCTCTAGTGAGTGAGAAGCACGAAGTCGAGCCATACTAAGGCTGCGCCTTCAAGTGCAATTTCTTGCTCTTCTTCAGTTTTTTTTTTGTTGTGGATGGGAAATCATCAAATGACCTCTCCCGTTCTGGGCGGAGCGGAAGGGCGTGTCAGACTTTTATTGACTAAAACCCACCCGTGTTCCTTCACTTGCGTGTGCAACGGCCAGTGCCATGGTTTCTTTTTTAATCAACCCGTAACCCTGTGGACCAGTCCTCGTGGACACCGTCAAGATGTGCTGACATCTCTTTGAGGCACGTGTGAAACACAATGGGCCGTCAACCCGGGCCTGGTTCTTACAAGGAGGCGAGCTGCCTATCGCTCGCCGCCCGCAAGCCCGCGCCTACGGCGATTAGGAGTCCGATGTTGCCTCCCGACCAGGGCGCTTCCTGCGGCGGTTTGAGCCGTGAGTGTAGTGGGATTTCCGCTCCCTCACCCGCTCCGCCTCCTCCTTTGCCAGCATCACTGCTTCACAGAAGGAGGTGAAAGCTTGCCATGCACTCTTGCTCCGGACTATGGCCCGGACCAGGGTCGGACGCGAGAGATCGCCGCCGATCGCCGCCACGAGAACACGGCTGTGCTCTATCCAAGCCGGGCAGACCTCCACCATAAGGTGGAGGTCTGCCCGGCTTGGATACACGGTGGAGCATAAGCTCCACCGTGTACTCAGGGCGATGTACACAGTGGTCACCCTGGCGTTTCCTCCCGCCTTATACGGAACAGAAACCTCCCGAAACAGCCGTGGCCGGTGAGGACCTACGTCAGTCGGAAGGTGAGGACGCCGTGGCGCCTCTCTAGCTACTCCTCAAGGAGAGGACTTACCGCCGCTATTGCGGCGTGCTCAGTGCTGAATTGCGACAATCACACTTTCCATGTCGCCATGAGACCCCGCCGGAGCTCTGTCCGCTGTACTGCGATTTTTCGCGGCAACAGAGTTATGCCTCCTCTCATCACTCCCACATGTGGGCTAGTGTTTCTCCACAATTTAATTATACATATAAACGTTTCTTTTTAATTACTCTATCTATTAAAAGAAACCTCATCAAAATCTGTTTCGCAGTTTTAAAGATTTAATCATACAAAGGAACATAGGGAAAGAGAAAATAACTTTGTTTTATAATATGTAGTGAAGTGGTAAATGGCACAGCAATACAATATTAGAAATTTTGAAGTTGAAGTTTGCTTTGGGGCTTTTATTAAAAAAATTAAACCGGCAGAGAGCATTTATATTACTTGCTTTAAATAAATGCATCAACATTCAACCGGTAAGACTTTTTTTTAATATGCTGAGTAGTGTAGGAGTGTGTTTGTACCATTTTTAACAAATGAACCGCTAACTTATATTTTGACTGAGTTGTTTTGTTATTCCATGTCAGTTGCGTTTTGTTAAACAATGTCTTATGTCACGTCACACGGGAACGACACCGCGGGAACGGGATGAAAAGTATCCTATGTGATATGTAATTCTCCCAGTTCTTATCTACCTCCCTACCAATTTTGAGCCATACTGGTTAAGCGGTTCTTGAGTTATAAATATAGTAACTAACTCGACTTTCATTTATATACATAGACTTCATTCAAATCGGACCAGCCTAGGAGGAATTCAGTGACGTACACACGTAGGTACAGCAGATTTAGGATGGAAAGAAGAAACCCATGGAAAGCATTGTCATCTATATTTGTAACAAAGATATCATACCTCTCTCTACCCCTAGAGCTCTTGTTTCTATCTCTTTAAGTAAAATAAAAAATCTTACATAATTATTTATTTCTATTTATTTTTTTCTCTTTTAGTTCATAAGTGCAAATTTAGTTAAATAAAAAAAAAATCTTTTTCATTTTTTCGCCTTTTAGTTCTTATGTACAATTATATTTTTAAGTAACTAAGAAAATTAAAAAAAACTATAAACTTGTCTAAAAACAAAAAAAAAACTTGTGATTGACCGGGTTTGAACCTAGGAACACCAGCCATCGCGAGTAGACCATACCAATATCGACTACGCTACAGCCGCTATGTCAAGCCGCGCGAAATTAGCCCCCATATTATGCGTGTAATATTGCGAAAGAGAAAACTCGAAAATATACGCTTCCCCAGACATAAGACTGAGCTAGATCGATTTTTCGTCCCCGAAAACCACCACATATTAATTTTCAGCGAAATCGTTAGGGCCGTTTCCGAGATCACATGCTTCTTCAAGCGATTAGCGCCATCTGCCGGGTTGATTTGTGAATCTAAACGATCCAGGTCGCCACTCAAACGCATACAGAAAAATTCATTAAAATCGGTCAAGCCGTTTAGGAGGAGTTCAATGACATACACACGTACAGCAGAATTATATATATAAAGATAAGTATAATTTTTTTTTTTTTTTTACAAATTATAAACCAGCGCTTGACCGCAATCCTGCCTGATGGTAAGCAGTGACGCAATCGTTGATGGTAAAGCGCACTAGTTTATTAAGAGCCTATTCACTCTAGCCTTGAAGACACTCAAATTGTAGTCCGACGGAAACACCGCCGCGGGCAAATTGTTCCAGTCCCTCGATGTACGCGGTATAAAGGAGGAGGCGAAGCGCTTCGTCCGGATCGTAGTGGTGTTAACAACGTAAAAACCAGCCGTACGACGGGTCGTCCGCTGGTGGAACGGAGATGGGGATTTAATATAATATAATATAATATAATATAATATAATATAATATAATATAATATAATATAATATAATATAATATAATATAATATAATATAATATAATATAATATAATATAATATAATATAATATAATATAATATAATATAATATAATATAATATAATATAATATAATATAATATAATATAATATAATACTTTGCTTTTTTTTTCATTATTTTTTTTGTTTTCTCCTTTCTTTTTTTTTATACAATATGTAAAGAAAACCCTGTCCGATTCGTGAAGGTATTGTTAGGTATCGATAACTGATTCTACTAATGCCCACAAAGACAGGTTAAACTTAAAAAAAAAATCCCCTTAAAAAAGTAAATATTATTTCGTAAAAAGAGGTAACTTAATACATGTGCGGCAAGCAATCCCATTTCGCGGGCGGCGGGGGGCAGGGCACGCAGCACCTGTGACGTGGTCGCGTCGCTATTCGCTTATAATAATATCGGTGTTATCACTTTTTTAAAAATTACCAAATTTCGGGATTTTCGGGGTAATTTTTTTTTTTTCCTTTACTGTACAAGCAGTACGGCTTTGGAATGCCTTGCCCGTGTCCGTAAGACGTGCTCAAACACTGTTTACTTTTAAAACTATGATAAAAAAGCACTTCGTCTCTCTTTAAACATATTATAGCACTATAGGTAAAAACATGGCAGAGGCAATACTAAACGACCCTGTTAAAACACCTCTAACTCGAGATAAACTTCCCAATTATGTAAACGTATAATAATACTAAAGGTTGACGTCAGTGACGTCTATGCTATTCTATCAAAACTTCGAAGCGACTGTGCAGTAGGTTGGGATGGAATCCCGATATCGCTTCTAAAGACATGTGGCCATACTCTCATACCAGTAATTACACACATATGTAATCTTTGCATAGACACAGGAGTCTTCCCAGATTCTCTAAAGAAAGCAGTTGTACACCCAATTTATAAAGGCGGAGACAGGAACTGTGTCAACAATTATAGGCCAATATCTGTTCTGCCCTCGATCTCGAAAATACTAGAAACGATTCTAAACAATAATCTTAGAAGATTTTTAGATAGGTTCAAAATTATTGCTGAAAACCAGTACGGTTTCAGGTCTGGTGTTTCTACTGAAGATGCTGTATTAGATCTCACGCAAACTATAGCAAAGACACTGGACAACAAAACTAAGTGCCTTGGCATGTTTTTGGACTTGTCGAAGGCTTTCGACACGGTTTCTATTCCCAAACTAATAGCTAAGTTAGAGTGTGTAGGCGTGCGTGGTATAGCTTTGAAATTGTTTGCTGATTACTTAACAAATCGTACCCAGCGAGTTAAAATAGGTTCGAGGCACAGTGATGACACTTTGGTATCTTTTGGTGTGCCTCAGGGAAGTATTTTAGGTCCCACGCTCTTCCAAATCTATATAAACGACCTCTGTAAGTTGATGATACCTGATGGTAAGATCTATACATATGCTGATGACACGGCGATTGTAATTCATGGGCCCACGTGGGACGAAGTCCAAATTAGGGCTGAAACAGCACTAACATCTGTGATGACCTGGCTTAATCTAAACTTGTTGACGTTAAACCTGATCAAAACCCATTACATGCCCTTTGCAATCCGACGTGACTGCTTACCCCCAAACAGTTATTCTAATACAGCACACTCATGCCAAAATCGGCTGATATCGTGCGCTTGTTCTGCCATTGCTAGAACTAATAAAGTGAAATATCTGGGGGTGCATATAGATGAGGGGCTGAGATGGGACAAGCAGCTTGATGTTCTAACCACCCGAACTATTCGTCTGATTCACATCTTTAAATGTCTGCGGGAATCGGCTGATTATAACATTCTCAAGATGGTTTACCTTACTTTGTGCCAGTCAGTCCTCGGATACTGTATAACCGTGTGGGGTGGAGCAGCGAAGACTTTTATTCTGAGAGCCGAGAGAGCCCAAAGAGCTGTGCTAAAGGTGATGATCGGGAAACCTTTTAGATACCCCACAGCAATGCTCTATTCTGACTGCAAAATTCTGACGATACGTCAGCTGTTTGTTTTGCGATCTGTTCTCAGAGTCCATGGCGGTCTACTCCCACCTGACCCTAGCAAGCGTACATATGTTGCCCCGAGTGTACAACACAAAACCTCTTTTGTAAAACATCAATACTACGTGTTAAGTTCTCATGTATACAAAATTGTACAACAAAAATTAAATATTATAAACCTAAATAAATTCGACTTGAAAACTAAAATTAAGGACTGGCTCATTCAGCAGGACTACAATAACACTGAATCCCTATTGGAATACATCGCTTAACAATTACCGAATAACAAAACATTATTCAATTTGGAACTCGAAACACTACATATAACAATCAACACATAACACATACACTATCCAACAAAACTTACATTACACTTACGAACACACATACTTTCTCTACTCCAGACTCAAATAAATTGGGATTGAATGTTTACACCTATTTTTGTAATTAAACATGTAATAACTTTACTAACCTTAATTTACCTTTTTATTTCTATGATATATATCTTTATATATATAATTCTGCTGTACATGTGTATGTCATTGAACTCCTCCTAAACGGCTTGACCGATTTTAATGAATTTTTCTGTATGCGTTTGAGTGGCGACCTGGATCGTTTAGATTCACAAATCAACCCGGCAGATGGCGCTAATCGCTTGAAGAAGCATGTGATCTCGGAAACGGCCCTAACGATTTCGCTGAAAATTAATATGTGGTGGTTTTCGGGGACGAAAAATCGATCTAGCTCAGTCTTATGTCTGGGGAAGCGCATATTTTCGAGTTTTCTCTTTCGCAATATTTCACGCATAATATGGGGGCTAATTTCGCGCGGCTTGACATAGCGGCTGTAGCGTAGTCGATATTGGTATGGTCTACTCGCGATGGCTGGTGTTCCTAGGTTCAAACCCGGTCAATCACAAATTTTTTTTTGTTTTTAGGCAAGTTTATAGTTTTTTTTTAATTTTCTTAGTTACTTAAAAATATAATTGTACATAAGAACTAAAAGGCGAAAAAATGAAAAAGATATTTTTTTTATTTAACTAAATTTGCACTTATGAACTAAAAGAGAAAAAAATAAATAGAAATAAATAATTATTTAAGATTTTTTATTTTACTTAAAGAGACAGAAACAAGAGCTCTAGGGGTAGAGAGAGGTATGATATCTTTGTTACAAATGTAGATGACAATGCTTTCCATGGGTTTCTTCTTTCCATCCTAAATCTGCTGTACCTACGTGTGTACGTCACTGAATTCCTCCTAGGCTGGTCCGATTTGAATGAAGTCTATGTATATAAATGAAAGTCGAGTTAGTTACTATATTTATAACTCAAGAACCGCTTAACCAGTATGGCTCAAAATTGGTAGGGAGGTAGATAAGAACTGGGAGAAGGACATATCACATAGGATACTTTTTATCCCGTTCCCGCGGTTCCTGTCGTTCCCGTGTGACGTGACATAAGACATGGTTTAACAAAACGCAACTGACATGGAATAACAAAACAACTCAGTCAAAATATAAGTTAGCGGTTCATTTGTTAAAAATGGTACAAACACACTCCTACACTACTCAGCATATTAAAAAAAGTCTTACCGGTTGAATGTTGATGCATTTATTTAAAGCAAGGAATATAAATGCTCTCTGCCGGTTTAATTTTTTTAATAAAAGCCCCAAAGCAAACTTCAACTTCAAAATTTCTAATATTGTATTGCTGTGCCATTTACCACTTCACTACATACTATAAAACAAAGTTACTTTCTCTTTCCCTATGTTCCTTTGTATGATTAAATCTTTAAAACTGCGAAACAGATTTTGATGAGGTTTCTTTTAATAGATAGAGTAATTAAAAAGAAACGTTTATATGTATAATAACATCCATTAAATTGTGGAGAAACACTAGCCCACATGTGGGAGTGATGAGAGGAGGCATAACTCTGTTGCCGCGAAAAATCGCAGTACAGCGGACAGAGCTCCGGCGGGGTCTCATGGCGACATGGAAAGTGTGATTGTCGCAATTCAGCACTGAGCACGCCGCAATAGCGGCGGTAAGTCCTCTCTTTGAGGAGTAGCTAGAGAGGCGCCACGGCGTCCTCACCTTCCGACTGACGTAGGTCCTCACCGGCCACGGCTGTTTCGGGAGGTTTCTGTTCCGTATAAGGCGGGAGGAAACGCCAGGGTGACCACTGTGTACATCGCCCTGAGTACACGGTGGAGCATAAGGTGGAGGTCTGCCCGGCTTGGATAGAGCACAGCCGTGTTCTCGTGGCGGCGATCGGCGGCGATCTCTCGCGTCCGACCCTGGTCCGGGCCATAGTCCGGAGCAAGAGTGCATGGCAAGCTTTCACCTCCTTCTGTGAAGCAGTGATGCTGGCAAAGGAGGAGGCGGAGCGGGTGAGGGAGCGGAAATCCCACTACACTCACGGCTCAAACCGCCGCAGGAAGCGCCCTGGTCGGGAGGCAACATCGGACTCCCAATCGCCGTAGGCGCGGGCTTGCGGGCGGCGAGGGATAGGCAGCTCGCCTCCTTGTAAGAACCAGGCCCGGGTTGACGGCCCATTGTGTTTCACACGTGCCTCAAAGAGATGTCAGCACATCTTGACGGTGTCCACGAGGACTGGTCCACAGGGTTACGGGTTGATTAAAAAAGAAACCATGGCACTGGCCGTTGCACAGGCAAGTGAAGGAACACGGGTGGGTTTTAGTCAATAAAAGTCTGACACGCCCTTCCGCTCCGCCCAGAGCGGGAGAGGTCACTTGATGATTTCCCATCCACAACAAAAAAAAAAACTGAAGAAGAGCAAGAAATTGCACTTGAAGGCGCAGCCTTAGTATGGCTCGACTTCGTGCTTCTCACTCACCAGAGCAAAGGGAGGCAGCCCGTGAAATGGCTCGGTTGGCAATGCGAAATCGTCGAGCAAACCTCAGAGATCAAGCGCTAGATAATTTACGAAACACAAGAAGAAATTCATCAAATACTGATTTGAATCGGGCAGCGTTTCAATACGCATATAATATAGCGCAATGGCGTTCGCATTGGGCCAATGGATGTTGTTTGCGAGTATTGTAGCACATTAAAGATTTCCGGAGAATCGCCAGGATTGTGCTCCCAAATAAAGAATCATTGAATAATAATATTCATTTATTTAAAATTATCCTAATTTAAAAAGAAGTCATGTGATATTGCCTTTAAGGCGGAACGAAGTTCGCCGGGTCAGCTAGTATATATATATATATATATATTTATTTGTTAAGATAGGATTTGAACTAACATCGATAATCGAAACCAAGGGCCCAATATGTATTGTACAGTTCAACTCAATCGGATCGAATTACTGTCTCCTAAGATACAGGTATTCCCTAGTTTAGGAGGCAGGATTTATTTATTGTTTTGTTACATAGAAAATTACCTTTATTCTATTCTCTCTTCTTGTATCTATTGTTAGTTTCTTTAAGGCATGTACCTGCAAACTTTATCTATGTACGTTTTTTGCTCAATAAAGTAATTATTATTATATTCCTTTATTTTATTGTATATACATATAAATTACATTTTTAAATATTTCTACATAAAAAATACATAAAAAACATTTAAAAATATAAAAAATAGTAGCCCACCGGTATCGGGAACAGGGTCCAAGCTAGGTCAGGGCTCCAGAGAGAGGAACTTCCTGACGATGCGAGCCGTGTCCAGCAGTACCGCTTTCTGAATCAAGCCCTTGATCCAGCTGCCTAACGAGAGCCTCCTGAGGTGTTGGTCGAGGCTCTTGGCTATTAAGCCATTGGCTGTCACGACTATCGGTACAATGATTGCTGAATCCACCTTCCACATGTCGACAACCTCGTGAGCCAAGTCAAGATACTTGATTTGTTTATCTTTCTCGGCTTTCACGAGGTTCTCATCATGCGGGATGGTTATGTCAACAATCATTGCACGCCGCTCTGATCGATCCACCATCACTATATCAGGCTTATTGGCAACAATAGTCCTGTCAGTGATGATGGATCGATCCCAGTACAATGTGATATAGCCATTTTCGAGAACTGGGTCGGGCGTATACCTGTAGTACGGCACCTCCGATTCCACAAGGTTGTATTTAAGAGCAAGTTGCTGATGAATGATCCTGGCTACAAGGTTGTGTCTATGCAAGTACTCTCCGTTAGCTAGACGAGAACACCCGGAGATAATATGCCTTATTGATTCCCCCGGCCGGTGACATGCCCGACAGATGTCAACTGTGCCGTCTTTCACAATAAATCTCCGGTAATTGTTCGTCATCATAACTTCGTCCATAATTGCAAAGACAAAACCTTCGGTTTCCCCAAAGAGGTCACCGAAACGTAGCCAGGCTACGGACGCTTGTAAGTCTACATCGGGCCCGTGTAGGGCTCGGAAAAAGCGTCCGTGAAGCTCTTTGCTCTTCCATACCTCCATGCGATCATTTGTGTCAAGCACTACTGGTTTACGCCAGTTCTCTTTAGCCAAGGAGAGCGGAGTGAGGCCCTTGTCAGCCGCGACCACATCTCGATGCATCCCCACGTCGTTTACTAGGAAATAGTCCCTGAGACTGCATACCTCGCGATTGTGGAGGGTCTTGGCGTTTAAAAAGCCACGACCTCCACATTTTCGCGGGATATACAGCCTCATAACCGATGACCGTGGGTGATGCAATCGATTTGCAGTCAGCAGCGTACGGACCCTCTGATCCAGGGCGTCAAGTTCGGTTTGAGTCCATTTGAGTATGCCGAAAGAGTACATCAATACCGGCATGACCCAACCGTTGAAAGCGCGCACCTTGTTTCCGCCTGATAGAAGACTATTAAGTACTTTTTTCAGGCGGCCAAAGAAGCGTTCTTTCAACGATTGCTTCATGTCAGTAACATTGATACCCAACGCTTCCGACATACCCAAATACTTATAGGTTTCGGATGCGGAGAGGGCTCTAAGGTTTATGGAATCAGTGAGTTGGGTTCCCACGGATTCCATAATCTCTCCTCGCTTTACATGCATGACCGAACATTTGTCCACACCAAATTCCATCCTGATGGAGCTACTGAAAGTTTCAGTAATTTTCAGTAGCTCCCTCAGTTGTAAATTGTTGGGAGCAAAAAGTTTCAGGTCATCCATGTAGAGGAGGTGCGATATAACCTGACCACCTCTCCTCAACCGATAGCCTAGACCTGAATCCTCCAATAGTGTGCTTAGAGGATTCAATGCTAAGCAAAACCAAAGTGGACTCAAACTATCGCCCTGAAATATTCCTCGCTCGATCCGTATCGGTTCGCTATTCCTCTGAATATTTCGACATCCTGGATAGCGAAGGACTGTCCTCCATGTCTTCATACACGACATCAGGAAGGTGCGCAGAGTTGCATCCACTTTATACAACTCCAGCACCCGCATGAGCCATGTATGTGGGACTGAGTCATAGGCCTTCCTATAATCTATCCAACATGTCGACAGATCCTTTCGGGAACGACGAACCTGTTGGCTAATGGCCATATCAATAAGGAGTAGCTCCTTAGTACCGCGGGACCCGCTCTTACATCCATTTTGAGAGGCAGACATGATGGAGTTGCTGTCAATATGTTTGTTAATTTTAGTTTTCAAAATGGATGTAAGAACTTTATAGACCGTCGGTAAACAGGTGATCGGCCTATAATTTTTGGGTTCCGCGGTGCTACCTGATTTATGGAGCAGGTGGGTTATTCCAGTAGTTAGGAACTGAGGTAACGAAACAGACACCAAAGCAGTCTGGAATTGAGATGCCAAGCGAGCGTGCGACCTTGGAAACCATTTTATCCAAAAGTTATGCAGCCCGTCCGGTCCTGGAGACTTCCAGTTAGGTAACGGACGGACTGCACAAGCTACATCTTGGGGGCAGATGGTAATAGCCCCCATTTCAGGTATTGGATCGCAGGCTCTCTCGACATCCCGGGCCCAGTCACCTTCAGTGTGACTGACAGGTACCGACCAGATACTGCGCCAAAATGAACACATGGCATCATCATCCGGTAGGCACGTGTCAGTCACACCTTGTTCTGGTCGTTCCCAGTCCCTATAAACCCACCTTTCATTGCTTTGGAAGGTGCGATTCTGGGTGTACCGTTCCACTCGTCGTTTGTATCTTCTGATACGGTTCGCCCATGCATACACTTTCTGCTTCAGGAAGTCGATGCGCTCCGTGACACGGGCCATATAATTTTGTGGGCTGATTTTGTACCTGCAAATGCCCGCCTCACAAAGCGCATCACTCTGGGACGAGTATTACCCTCCCTGAAGCAGATTAGTTTACCGATGAGTACTCTGGCCCCACCAATACGACGTTCAATCCTGTGCTGCCAAGCTGGTACTACTGGTTTAGGTCGTGTAGCTCTAGAGTCACTGGGAAATTTGACATGAGCTACACGACAAGCTGCTACAGCTGCGCAGTACAGGATTGAATGAGTATCAGTGAGGTCCTCGCAGGTATCAAAATAATCTGATAACTGCGCATCCAGAGCAGCCATCAGTGCCCTATTTCTGTTATGCATGGGCAAACGTTATTATTATTATTATTATTATACTAGCTGACCCGGCGAACTTCGTTCCGCCTTAAAGGCAATATCACATGACTTCTTTTTAAATTAGGATAATTTTAAATAAATGAATATTATTATTCAATGATTCTTTATTTGGGAGCACAATCCTTGCGATTCTCCGGAAATCTTTAATGTGCTACAATACTCGCAAACAACATCCATTGGCCCAATGCGAACGCCATTGCGCTATATTATATGCGTATTGAAACGCTGCCCGATTCAAATCAGTATTTGATGAATTTCTTCTTGTGTTTCGTAAATTATCTAGCGCTTGATCTCTGAGGTTTGCTCGACGATTTCGCATTGCCAACCGAGCCATTTCACGGGCTGCCTCCCTTTGCTCTGGTGAGTGAGAAGCACGAAGTCGAGCCATACTAAGGCTGCGCCTTCAAGTGCAATTTCTTGCTCTTCTTCAGTTTTTTTTTGTTGTGGATGGGAAATCATCAAGTGACCTCTCCCGCTCTGGGCGGAGCGGAAGGGCGTGTCAGACTTTTATTGACTAAAACCCACCCGTGTTCCTTCACTTGCCTGTGCAACGGCCAGTGCCATGGTTTCTTTTTTAATCAACCCGTAACCCTGTGGACCAGTCCTCGTGGACACCGTCAAGATGTGCTGACATCTCTTTGAGGCACGTGTGAAACACAATGGGCCGTCAACCCGGGCCTGGTTCTTACAAGGAGGCGAGCTGCCTATCCCTCGCCGCCCGCAAGCCCGCGCCTACGGCGATTGGGAGTCCGATGTTGCCTCCCGACCAGGGCGCTTCCTGCGGCGGTTTGAGCCGTGAGTGTAGTGGGATTTCCGCTCCCTCACCCGCTCCGCCTCCTCCTTTGCCAGCATCACTGCTTCACAGAAGGAGGTGAAAGCTTGCCATGCACTCTTGCTCCGGACTATGGCCCGGACCAGGGTCGGACGCGAGAGATCGCCGCCGATCGCCGCCACGAGAACACGGCTGTGCTCTATCCAAGCCGGGCAGACCTCCACCATAAGGTGGAGGTCTGCCCGGCTTGGATACACGGTGGAGCATAAGCTCCACCGTGTACTCAGGGCGATGTACACAGTGGTCACCCTGGCGTTTCCTCCCGCCTTATACGGAACAGAAACCTCCCGAAACAGCCGTGGCCGGTGAGGACCTACGTCAGTCGGAAGGTGAGGACGCCGTGGCGCCTCTCTAGCTACTCCTCAAGGAGAGGACTTACCGCCGCTATTGCGGCGTGCTCAGTGCTGAATTGCGACAATCACACTTTCCATGTCGCCATGAGACCCCGCCGGAGCTCTGTCCGCTGTACTGCGATTTTTCGCGGCAACAGAGTTATGCCTCCTCTCATCACTCCCACATGTGGGCTAGTGTTTCTCCACAATTTAATTATACATATAAACGTTTCTTTTTAATTACTCTATCTATTAAAAGAAACCTCATCAAAATCTGTTTCGCAGTTTTAAAGATTTAATCATACAAAGGAACATAGGGAAAGAGAAAGTAACTTTGTTTTATAATATGTAGTGAAGTGGTAAATGGCACAGCAATACAATATTAGAAATTTTGAAGTTGAAGTTTGCTTTGGGGCTTTTATTAAAAAAATTAAACCGGCAGAGAGCATTTATATTCCTTGCTTTAAATAAATGCATCAACATTCAACCGGTAAGACTTTTTTTTAATATGCTGAGTAGTGTAGGAGTGTGTTTGTACCATTTTTAACAAATGAACCGCTAACTTATATTTTGACTGAGTTGTTTTGTTATTCCATGTCAGTTGCGTTTTGTTAAACAATGTCTTATGTCACGTCACACGGGAACGACACCGCGGGAACGGGATGAAAAGTATCCTATGTGATATGTAATTCTCCCAGTTCTTATCTAC
This sequence comes from Sesamia nonagrioides, assembly GCA_017933935.1. Classification (NCBI taxonomy): domain Eukaryota; kingdom Metazoa; phylum Arthropoda; class Insecta; order Lepidoptera; family Noctuidae; genus Sesamia; species Sesamia nonagrioides. The sequence continues at coordinate 101,717 of JADWQK010001647.1, forward strand.
CTCCCTACCAATTTTGAGCCATACTGGTTAAGCGGTTCTTGAGTTATAAATATAGTAACTAACTCGACTTTCATTTATATACATAGACTTCATTCAAATCGGACCAGCCTAGGAGGAATTCAGTGACGTACACACGTAGGTACAGCAGATTTAGGATGGAAAGAAGAAACCCATGGAAAGCATTGTCATCTATATTTGTAACAAAGATATCATACCTCTCTCTACCCCTAGAGCTCTTGTTTCTATCTCTTTAAGTAAAATAAAAAATCTTACATAATTATTTATTTCTATTTATTTTTTTCTCTTTTAGTTCATAAGTGCAAATTTAGTTAAATAAAAAAAATATCTTTTTCATTTTTTCGCCTTTTAGTTCTTATGTACAATTATATTTTTAAGTAACTAAGAAAATTAAAAAAAAACTATAAACTTGTCTAAAAACAAAAAAAAAACTTGTGATTGACCGGGTTTGAACCTAGGAACACCAGCCATCGCGAGTAGACCATACCAATATCGACTACGCTACAGCCGCTATGTCAAGCCGCGCGAAATTAGCCCCCATATTATGCGTGAAATATTGCGAAAGAGAAAACTCGAAAATATACGCTTCCCCAGACATAAGACTGAGCTAGATCGATTTTTCGTCCCCGAAAACCACCACATATTAATTTTCAGCGAAATCGTTAGGGCCGTTTCCGAGATCACATGCTTCTTCAAGCGATTAGCGCCATCTGCCGGGTTGATTTGTGAATCTAAACGATCCAGGTCGCCACTCAAACGCATACAGAAAAATTAATTAAAATCGGTCAAGCCGTTTAGGAGGAGTTCAATGACATACACACGTACAGCAGAATTATATATATAAAGATTTTATATGCTCTTGTATAATATTTATTAATTAGACTAGCTTTCCGCCCGCGGCTTCGCCCGCGTGGAGTTCGGTTATATCGCGCTTTTTAGATTTCCTTCGGGAATGTCAATTTTTCCGGGATAAAAGGTAGCCTATGTTCTTTCCCAGGGTCTAAAGATTATCTGTGCCAATTTTCATCAAAATCGGTTGAGAGGTTTAAGCGGGAAAGCGTAACAGACAGACAGACAGACAGACAGACAGAGTTACTTTCGCATTTATAATATTAGTATGGATGTATAAAATTATTTAAACTAGTATACACTTAACGTATATATTTATTGTATAATCTATGTAAATAGTACACTGTAGACTACCTACATTATTTCTTCTGTTCTTGTCTGGCTGTTTGTGTATGTGAATTTAAATGTTTGTAAACACACCGAGTACGATATAGGAGTAATACCTCCCAAATTTATTTCATGGAATTTGAACTTTATCACACAGGCATTAAGTTCAAAGATTTGTTTTGATTTGAAAGATTTGATTGGGAAAATTTTGCTGTTTCGGGTAACTTGAAGACCTGGTGTCTGTGTGTATTATATTTATAAATTAGTACTTACGTCTAAGGCTTCGGAGGCCTAAGAAGGAGAGCGTCATTATTTATCTATTCCATTTTGACAGTTCAACATCATTCATTGCGTTGCTTACGGTGTTGAACGGTCAAGTTTTTCGAAGATATAAAGCTATGGATTACCAACATGGGCGTACCCAGCTTCTGGCCTTGGGGGCTAGTCAGGTCTGGGGGTGAGTAAGTTCGGATTAGAGGGGAGAGCAAGTCAAATTTTTTGAGTTAGTAATCTTTGTGCGCTATAGTCAGACACGGTTTTTTGGCGATTACACCTTATATTTTGTCAGTGTCTACTGCGTGGTTCGTGGGGTGCGTGGTGGTAGGGGAGTTCATTCGTTCATACATGTTCTGCGAGTTTTCCACGGAAGGGGGGGCAGTCCCCCCCCCCCCCTCGGTACGTCCATGATTACCAATATGCTGCAGTGAGTTTTCTGATCGGTAGTTTCAAAAGTCGTCAAGAGATGGCGCTACTATAACTTGTTTTATTTGGTTTGTTGCGGTTTATTTGGTCTGTGGCTTGAAAGAACTGACACTGTCAGAATGTCATAAGTCATATTTTGACTGTTTTAAAAAAATAAAAAATGTGCACATGGGCGTACCCAGCTTCTGGCCTAGAAGAGCAAGTCTGGCCTTGGCAAGTAAGATTTTAAGGATCGAATCATCCCCGTTTATACTTTGATTAGTAATTAGGGGAGTTCATACATGTTACCAGAAGGGGGGGGGGGGAGGGGGCAGTAGTTGCCCCACCTTTTCGCCCAGATACGCCCATGAATGTGCAAAAAACACTTACCTAAAAGTTTGCTATTCACAGCGTCTTAAGTTACGAATTATAGGCGTAACTTAAGACGCTGTGAATAGCAAACTTTTAGGTATTTGAGGGGGTGAAGCAGACGAAGTGGGACACGACTAGCCCCGCCCACTGCGGGGCGCGGGGCGCTCCGCGCGAGTACATCGATGCGTGAGGTGAGGCGTCGTGCATCGAGAAATACGCACGTTCTATTAAATCTATACCAACCATTCTCTATTCCATCTACATTTAGAACCGTAATTTCACAACCCAACCGCGAGGTACGGTTGGCTCTGTTCGTCACAGTCCCGGTTAGCATTAGACGAGCAGCAGGTTCGAATCCCACATCCGTTCACTTTACCTCGCGATTTTCGAAAATGTATATTTTATACATATTTTCATTTTTTATTATTACTTTTGTTTTCTTTTTTATTTTTATAATGCGCTTTGTCCGTTCTGCTTAAATTTTTTGTGTTATGTCCTTTTTTCATGAAACTGTTAGAAATATATCATTTCTAGAAATTACTATTTATAAACAGCTGTTTAGAGTAACTGTTAAAAAAAATGCATTTTCGGATATTTAAAAAAATAAAAGATTTCTTCTTCAAAACTGCAACTCTTATCGAAATCGGGTTTGTACGAGTGAAATAGATGGAGGCACTTGGAGGAGGCCTATACTGAAAGGGGCCATGAATAATGCAACAAAATGAAATCTAAATTTACTGTTTTGAACTATTATCAAATTAACTGTTATTTTTATTGTTTTCTTTTTTTAAATTATATTATGAACTAAGAAATTCATGGTTAAATAAAGGCTTATTATTATTATTTATTATTAATTTCTAGAAATTTGTAGAAAGAAAATTATAACGAATTGATTTTAAATATTAGTTTGCATTATAATTGTTACAAAAAGAATATATTTAAAAAGATGGAACAATTACTACAAAAAATACAGAAAATCGGATAAATTAATAATAATTAAAAAAAAAACAATTGCAAATAAGAAATCCAACAAAAAGCATACAACGTAAGGCTGGGGTTTGAACCCGAACACATACAGGTGAAGAAAAATGTGCCGCGAAAAAGTAAAAATAATAATTACAGAAAAAAATCAAATAAAATATCGGCAAAAATACAACAGTAAATTAAAAAGCATTTATTTCAATTAAAATCTACAAAAAGCATATAATGTAAACCTGGGGTTTGAACCCGGGCAAAAACGAAATATGATTATTCATCAACAAACAGACACGTAAATATAATTATTTTCTGTGCGGGGTAAAGCAAAAAGTGACATAGGTCCGACAAGCACCACGCCTCAGCGGTCACTGTCGCTAAGCATAGAAGTGAAAGAGAAGGCAATGGACGCCGCGATGGAGCGACGTTTCGTTCACGTTATTTATCATTAAATACATTATTTATTTTAGAATATCTTAGTTAAATCGATAAACAAAAACAATGGTTTCATTTACTATTATATTTTACATCGCTCTTCTCAATTTTATCAAGATTTGATGATTAATAATACAGTTACAACTGTTATAAATTCAATTTTAGGGGTTACTTTAGGATTTTTTTCTATTGAGAAAATTAATTCAAAACGTGTTTTGAAAACAATGGTTTCCTGCTACATATAATCAAGATTAACATATAAATTTTTGGCTGCTCTGAAATGTATACATTTGGCTAAAAAATTGTTTTAAGAAGCCTATTTTTACTGAACACAGCGCCTTAACGCTAGGTGAAAATAATAGGAAAAGAGCACTGGGAATTCTCAGATGAGTTGTGAGAGTTAAAGTCTACTCTTTAATAACCGACCGCTTGTCGTAAGGTTTGTATACGTACTGCCGCGATGCAAGCCGCAAGCAGAGTTATGGTTATTTAGTGTCGGAAACATTAAGTGTTGAGGGTTTTAATATTAACTAGTGTTGTGACACAATACGCCACAACATCATTAGGGTGCTGTTTCCCAATACATGTATTAAGGCGTAATCTTCTTCGTCTCCTTGTCAGCCTACAGAGAGGCCTCCCTCAAAGCTTTTATTCCATTGGAGGGCATTGCCATGTCGTAATTGTGTTCATTCATTAATCGATTTTCGACCTGGTGAGAGGGGTGCCGGAATTTTACCGGCTAAAAATCATCTGCGCGTTCATCATCTACCTTTCCGGGACATCGAGTCCTCTCAATTCCATTCATAAAAATCGTCGCAGACACCTTTAAACGCCTAGTTAAAAGTTTATAGTAATATTATTGTTTGCAATTTTTGTACCTTTGTCGTAGGAGTTACGGGATTTTATTTTCAGTATTGTACAGATATGAAAAGTTTCCAATTTTCAGCTATTCAGCATTATATAATATTGCTAGGAATCATGTTTATTACACGCGTTTTCATTGCGAGTTTCTTCCATACCTACTTCAGTTTAACCATATCCTTTTAGAAGAAAGCTCACTACACCTCCTTGGGTCCCCAATTTCGGAAGATAGTTTTTCTCCTTTCATCGAAGAAAGGGTTCAAAATTTCAATGACATTTCGAACAGGTCGCAAAATTAATTTATGTACATTAGTCATTAACCCATATTAGATACCTACTGTTGTTTTGGCCCAATTTTACATATAATGTATCTACGCTCTTCCCTTTTATGGAAGCAGCCACAACTTTTGGACAAAATTGGTCAAATTATTCGCAACACACTAACAACCATTTTAAATGTGGGTTTGCACGACCAAGTGTGGTTTCAAGCCACGCTTCCCATCCATTTTGGTGGCTTCGGCGTCCGTAAAATTACCAGTACCTATTAGCTTATTTAGATCTTGTCCTCTGTCCACAGCACCGAAAAGTTGACGTGCAAGATTCAAGCCTTATCCCTGGTTGACTCTGAATAATTGTCATACAACGTGGAAATGCTGCCAGCCTTTTGGGCACGTTTTCTGATGCGGATGTATTTTGTGATGTCCTCTAATTATTTCCTTTCCTACTTTATAGATTTGTACATATTATTATCTATTATAAACTTTTTAGATTATGTAAATATTAATAGTTTTTATGTTCCGTAATTGGATTTTGAATTAAAAGAGCTGAGAATTATAAACTAGTGTTTGACCGCAATCCTGCCTGATGGTAAGCAGTGATGCAATCGTTGATGGTAAAGTGCGCTAGTTTATGAAGCCTATTCATTTAAACAACATAGACGGCAGTTGAGCGAGGTGATGCAATGTTAATCCCAACAAAGCGAACAACGATGCTGCGCCAGAGGGAGATTAAACTGGATACTCTACACGACCAAACTCCCAACACAACAACATTTGGTGCATCGTACTCGGCACACATCACAACACAACTACTCAGACCCGTCCTCCGTACGGCTTCACCAGACGCCATGCCGGAATACGACGAATTGCTTGGCGGCAAGACTTTGTCTCTGCCGGCAGCCGATGTTATGGTTTACCACAGAGAAAAAACATACACTTTTTATTTTTGTAGTGTGGCACTAGTTATGACTTTGTGCCAATTTAAAGTAAAATAAAAATCTTCAAAAGTTCTTCTTTCTTTCTTTTTTGGCTTCGCACGGTTTGTGCATTTACCTGATGTCGCGTAATTAATTATTTATTCATGTCGAAAAAAACGGCAGCGTGCACCGTCTTGCGAGGGAGGTTTGAGGGATAGTCATGATGTGGCCACTATGCTGCGATATTTCACTGTTCTTTAAGAATTGTTTACTGAATGCACTTTTTACTACATAAATCACGCACTTTTATTTAGTAAACAACACTATAAATCACAGCCTCCGTGGCGTAGCGGTAGCGAACGCGGCCGCTGCGTAAGGAGGGTCTGGTCGTGCTTCGGAAAGCACGTTAAGCCGTTGGTCCCGGTTGCCATACGAACATCTAATGGCAGTCGTTACGGGTTGTTGGAACCCTCAAAAGTCCAACAATTGGTCTAGCAGCAATGCTTCGATATCACCTTCGGGTTGTGGAGGTCAGACGGCAGTCGCTTCACGGAAAATATCTAAGTTTAGCCAAATGAGCAGTTAGACTGGTAAAGCGGACCCCAGACTCCAAAGCTGAAGAAGCTTAGGATGCGACTGGGATTAACGCTGAGATGATGACTATAAATAATTTTAAAAGTCCAATGAAAAATGAGCGTGACATTAAGCTTAACTTTCCCGCCAAAACTCAAGAAGTTACTCTTCATCATCATTTCAGCCGAAAGACGTCCACTGCTGGACATAGGCCTTCCCCAAGGTTCTCCACGACGACCGGTCCTGCGCCTCCCGCATCCAGCGGTTTCCCGCGACCTTCACCAGGTCGTCGGTCCACCTTGTCGGGGGCCTACCCACGCATACGTCTTCCGGTACTCGAGAACCCGTCGGCCCCATCGGGCATCGGTCCTACGGGCAATGTGTCCAGCTCACTGCCACTTTAGTGTTGCAATTCTTCGGGCTATGTCGGTTACTCTCGTTCTTCTGCGGATCTCCTCATTTCTGATTCGATCGCGCAGTGAAACCCCAAGCATAGCCTTCTCCATTGCCTTTTGAGTGACTTTGAGGCTTCTTATAAGGCCCATTGTTAGCGACCACGTCTCAATTCCATATGTCATCACTGGCAACGCACACTGGTCGAAGACTTTTGTCTTGAGACACTGCGGTATTTCGGACGAGAAGATTTTACGTAGCTTCATAAAAAAAAAACATACACTTTAATTTTAGTTATTTGTTTCAAAGAAACTTCGGCCTAGTTTCTTACGTCACTATAAGTTATTTATAGAAACACTGACTATAATCGATATAACCAAGAAATGAAAACTTCTTACAATCACGCTCCAGATCGTTCTGCGACGAGACGGATAAAAAAAAACATATCGAGAAAACTTTCAATATCTTTGTGTACCTAAGAGTAAGAATAAGACAAGCTAAAATTTCCACTCTTAAACTGTCAATCGAAAAAAAGATAAGCACGTAGTTTGAAGGACAAACTTATATATCGAACTAGTAAGAACCCAGCCAGGTACTTTCTTTTTAAAATAATTACAGCTTTCAACAGTGAAGGAAACTGGTATGATCTAGAACAATAAATTCTAACACATTTACCCTATTCTGAGCCCGCGTGGTGGCCCAATCTTTTTCACTCCGAGAGGAGTGTATCCCAGCATTCGAAACATAGTAGGCTTCATCCTAATTGCGTAACATTCCATCACTTTTAATTGGAATAATTTTGAAGCAAATTGCTAAACCATTGCTAAAAATGTTCGGAAATTGTGTCTGCTCAACAACATAAATAACCCAATGAATGTTGTTGAACTGTCAAAATGAAACCCATTGCTACTGATAGTATGTTACGCAATTACCCTGCTGATTATACCAAGTCTAATATCCACGTCATCAACAACATCTAGTTACACTGGATACCTTGGTTTGGATCGATTTCAAGTCTAAAAAGATGATGCGAAACACCAATAAATTACATGGAGCCACTGCCTATAAATACATAACATAATCAGCCTATAATGTTCCCACTCCTGGGCCACAGACCTTCTCTCGGTGAGAGGGAGTGGGCTGTAATCTATGATACGGGCCGAGGACGAGTTAGTAGATATAAGATGTCTTCGAAGTTTTGCCTCTAGAACATGATGTTAAGATGTTATCCTTCACTATTTAGAGAGCAGTGGTAATGAAATAATTTACACAAAGTAAAGCGTCTGATGGGGTTCGATCCTATAACTTACTACTTGTTAGTCGCGGACGATATGTGTAGGCTGTTCATGTGTCTTATTTACTGCAACTAGCGAATTTTCTTTCTTCCTTAAAAAAAAGCATTATTACATTTTTCATGAAATAATTTCTGAACGGATTTGAATAAAATTTGGCACATAAATGAACAGGACATATTCCATCAAACAATTTTGCCTTTTTAATGGAAAAAGTTTCTTTTCCAAAATGTAATACTTGTGGAATAGTAGATGATGTATATCATTTGTTGATGGAATGTGTCCAGTTTAATGCAAAGAGAGAGGAATACCTTAAAAAATTTGACTTGGATAAATTACAGGTCGGAGTCATAAATTCAGCACTCTCGAACCCCAATAGCGAAGAAGCTTCTATTTTGTTTAAGTTATTATCAGTTAGGTTAAACTAATGATGTAGTGATTTGTAAAATAATTATAGTAATCGGACTAACATATACCTACATGAAGTATAAAAGTCCAAAAAAAGTATAAAAAAAAATTTAAAAAGGTGGTTTATAACCCTGTACTCTAATTACCTAATACACTATTACTCCCGGTTGGAATCATTTCGAGAATACATTGGAGACATACACACACATGACATTTGGAGAATACTTTTTAATCCAACGGGATCGAAACGTATGTACGCAAAACTGTGGGGCGCAGCTGCTATAAAATAGAAACGCAACAACAGCAACATTTATATTACTTTAGACAACATTTATAGATATGTCGGAGTCAGCGACGGCCGAGCGGTAGGTTTGACAGCATCTTGGTGTGGTGGTAAAGGCTCCATTTCGCAGGTAAAGTTTCGAAATAAAGCACGACGTGTAAATATACCCTCCAATCTTGACAATCACAATTTACATAGGCAAACCAACAGTTTCGGTCCGGAGAAGTGCCTTGGTCCGCCTCTCAATCCGTAGTGACCGTTCGACAGTCCCCACTTTCTAAACCGACTGTGTGCACGAGCCGCCATCACCAAATAATGTCATAGCGGCTACTCATAGTCTACCCCACTACTATGTAACTCAAATGAGCAAGTTTTTTTCAAATAATTTCGACGATCCGCGACTGATATAATTATTTTAAGACACCCATCAATCCTTCAGCTGGCGCGGCCGCAGAGAAAGGGTGCCTCAGACTTTTACTAACACCAACCCATGTTCCATAATTTGCATGTGCCAGGGGCCACGCAATCTCTTGTAAACAGTATTATGTATACCAATAATACGCAATCTGGTGTACCAAACACCACTGTGTAGGTAGCTAAAGGGTAAATTAGCGCTCTCTACCTTCTCTCATTCATACTCAAAGTCTTTACTTTATTGTTTGGAAATCCCGGTGTTCTTTTATACGAAGATATTTTTGTTGGAATACAAATCCTTATATATAGTGTATCGAGCCGATCTTCTATACATTTCGGAATAGACAACTTTTATATAGAAACATACGGATTTAGAAACTTTTATTTTCGTTTCTTTATATACCTACTTACTAGCTTTCCGCCCGCGGCTTCGCCCACGTGGAGTTCGGTTATATTGCGATTTTTAGATTTCCCTCGGGAATATCAATTTTTTCCGGGATAAAAAGTACCCTATTATTTAATCCGGACTTCTATCTTTACGTCTGCAAAATTTCAAAGCAATTGGTTCAGTGGTTACGGCGTAAAAGCGGAACAAACGAACTCACTTTCTGATTTATAATATTAGTAAGGATTCGAAGTTTCCTATTGCTAGATGTAAAAATAGCTTCTTTGTCAATGGCCTCGTTTTTCATGTTCACAAACAAACTAAATTTATGTTCAGTGGTTTATTCTTTCTATTACTAATGAAAAGAATATGACAGCGTAGCGGTGCCGGACGCGCAAGGTGACGCGGGTTCGATCCCCGCACAGTGCAACTATTTGTTTGCATGAATATGAATATTAGCACTGGTCTGGTCGTGCCTCGGAAAGCACGTTAAGCCGTTGGTCCCGGTTGCCATACGAACATCTGGTGGCAGTCGTTACGGGTTGTTGGAGCCCTCAAAAGTCAAACAATTGGTCTAACTGTAATGCTTCGATGTCGCCTTCGGTTTGTGGAGGTCAGGCGGCAGTCGCTTCACGGAAAATGTCGAAGTTTAGCCATACCAGCAGTTGGACTGGTAAAGCGGACCCCAGACTCCAAAGCTGAAAGGCTACGGATGCGACTGGGATTAACGCTGTGATGATGATGATGATTACTAATGAAAAGAAAAGAAGATAAATATTAGTTCAGTCCTGTCAAATTAGTTCGCACCTGACGTAAATTGACGAATGTATTTTTAGTAGCCATGTCTAAGGATTATCTTAATTTGTTTTGTTGGTAGGTTTACCAAAAAAAAAAAAACTTTAACTGGGCAAGCCTGTCATAGGGCCAGCCTTGGGCTCAGGGTGGGGCAGAAGTCAACCTATCCCCTCCCCTACCGTTTTTTTTTTCGTTTAATTAGCCACCTTATAGATAAGAGCACGTCTTACGAAAACGGGCACGATATGTGGGTAGAACAAGCGGGGTAGACCAAAGAAGTGCTGGCTATACTAGCTATAGTACGATGCGCCAAATGTTGTTGTGTCGGTAGTTTGGTCGTGATGGGTCTCCAGATAAATCTCCTGGCGCAGCATCGTTGGTCGTGTTGTTGGGTTTAACGTTGCACCACCTCGCTCAACTGCCATCTTCCTTCCTGTTCACTCAGTTTTTTTTTTTGAGTTAAGTTTAGGCTCTTAACAAAGTAGTGCACTTTACCATCAACGATTGCATCAATGCTTACCATAAGGCGGGATTGCGGTCAAGCCCTAGTTTATAACAAAAAAAAAAAAATGTTATTAATTATTTTTATTTTATGACTTTAAAATACATAATATACAATACGTGGTTCTAATTAATGATAATTTAATCCTCACACTCTAAACTCCACAAGACGGAAATAACTGTTAAAACATTGCGACCGCAGCGCCTGATATAAATTTCATAGCAGCGGTTTTTCATCACTATCTATTAAAGTTACAATAAATAAGTTATTTTTAAAATACATTGCTTTTCTGAATACAAAATTCTATCTATATAAAACATGGTAATAGGTAAGTTATTCATGTCACCACACCTCCGGAATTCATGCGAAGAAATGTTCTGGAGTGGCGACTGCGTACCGAAAGATGTAGCATTGGAAGACCTTCCACAAGATGGATGGACGACCTTGCTGGGGCCGTAGGAACAAGTTGGAAGCAGGAAACACATAACCGTTCGAAGTGGAGATGCTTGAGGGAAGCTTATGTTCAACACTGGACGTCTTCGGCTGAAATGAAATGAGATCATCTAGATAATTCCTCACAAAATTAGTCCGGTATACAAATAAATTAGTATAAAGACTACGGCACACTATTTCTTATCGAGAGCAGACTTCTTCTATCTTAGCAGTAGATATATTATAGGCTATGCAATTAGAATAGCCATCTGTAGAATATGGTTTACTTGAGATTCACCACAATGGAAATATTATCTTCATCATGTCAACCACAGGAAGTCTACTGCTGGACGTATGCCTCCACATAGGATTTATAAAAATACCGGTAGAACGCGGCTTGCATATAGCGCTTCCCTGCAATATTGGTCAGGTCATTCGATCACCTAGTCGGTAGGTGGAAATATAGTAGCAGCCAATAGACTGGCAGTATCGCTCGGCTAATTTTCATAACATAGGACTTACAAAACTATGGCCATGTTTCACTATCCATACTAATATTATAAATGTAAAAGTATCCCTGTCTCTCTGTCCGGCATTCACGCCAAAACTATTCAACCGATTGTAATGAAATTTGGTACACAGATAGTCTATATCCTGAGAAAGGGCATAGGTTAATGTTAGTTAGTGTAACATCCCGCTGTGACTAATAGGAGCAGAGCAATAACAAAAAATGTTGTGAAAACGGGAGCGAACGCGGACGTACATACTGCTCCCATTGTTTTATAAGGCGCTTATTTAAATCAACTGAGCCTTTTTTATTTTTTGTCGGAACGGACACGGAAACAGGAACCACCTCGCACTGTAAACTGAATTCCACGCGGAAGGAGTCGCGGGCAACAGCTAGTTTCATATAAACTTGACCTATAGTTGAGCCAAATTCGATAAAGAATAGAGGTAAACAAACCGTTGCTAGGCAACGAGTAGTTTACGCCTAAAAGACAGATGTTAACAACCTTTTCTACATAGATGATTTTCATAAAAGTAATAATCCTACTTCCTACTAATGTAAACAGTTTATTTATGTTTAGATATTTATGATTTGCATAGAACGCTTAACCGATTTGAATGAAATATGACACACATGTAAGCTAATTTCCTAATAGGTTAAATTTTTTGATACATCTATAATATTATAATTAGTCCATACTTGAAAGTATTACAATGCATGTGTTATGCAGTTGATTTGAAAGTAATTAAAATACTCAAAATTGTATTGACAAATGCCTCAACTTTATTCATTGGTTGAATTCCACAAAATGTGTTCAATACCTGGATTTCATCCATCTTTCTTTTTTTGTAGGGCTATCACGTGAAATTAATATCGACTTTTTAATGGTTTTTCGAAATACCAAGTTATTATGCATGTTATTTTAGTGATTCTATTGAAATATGCTGCAATAGGAATTGTTAATAAATAGCCAGCATGTTAAAGTTGATAATCATGTAAATAACAGGAGATTTATAAAACGTGAGTTGTGATAACCCTAAATTGGTTTGTTTACCTCTATTCTTCATGGAGCTAGGCGATGGTATAGATGGGTGGTGACTGTCATTAGGGAGCTAATGATGATGACAAAGGTCAGTTCAGGGAACTCCTAAACGATTTACAGTAGGTACCTTGTATTTGAACTCAATTCATTTATATTGATGAGACCTTTGCACCCATTGGGTTAAAATAATGGTCTGCAGTAAATTTGATGATGAAGACCATAGGCAGTTGAGGGAATACTTACGGGTAAAAATTAAAGTAAACAAAATTGCGTCGTTTCCCAACCATATTTGCGTCAGCTCCCAGTCTGACCGGATGCAACTGAATTTATAGTACCTACTTTTAACAACTAAAAGGTGTAAAATAAAAACTTTTTCACAAAAGAAACAACTGACTTCCAAAAACCACTACAAAGTGAAAAATAACTAATTTCGGAAGTCGGTGTCAAAAATGAATATATAAAACCAAAGACACCTTCGGTTGTTTTGTTGTAAAAAAGTTTTTATCTAATACTTTTTGCAAAGTTTGGCCTTTTTAAGGTTTTTAAATCGTTTAATGGGTAAGTTTCGAATGTCCATGGGAAGCTTGTTGTAAAAGTGTATACATTGACCCATGAACGAGTTGCCTACTCTGTGGAGACGAGTGTGATGTACAGCAAGATTGTGTTTGTTCTTGGTATTTATATTATGAATATCGCTTATTTTCTTAAAATTCGAGATATTTTTATGAACATACATAAGATTTTCAAATATACAATATGTAAAGAAAACCCTGTTCAACCCATAAGGTTAATAAAGGTTAGGTAAACACTGGACCATATATAATATAAAATTTTACGTAATCATCATAGTAACAATACTAATGAATTTTGAAATAATCTTTTTTCCCGCGAATTAATTCCAACTTCCCCGAAATTTGGTAATTTTTATAAAAGTGACAACACTGGTATTATTGTGAAGGAATAGCGATGCGACCACGTGCCACGTGCCCTGCCCCCCACCCCCCGCGGAAGAGTTGGTTACCGCACAAGTGTTAAGTTACCTCTTTTTGCGAAATAATATTTATTTTTAGGGGGATTTTTTTTTCAGTTTAGCCCGGATTTGTATCCATTAGTAGAATCAGTTATCGATACCTAGCAATACCTTCACGGATCGGACAGGGTTTTCTTTATATATTGTATATTGTGAAGCTACAGTCAGAATGTTCACCTCTTTGAACTTTTCTCTAAGAGAATCTCTAGGACCAAGGTTGTATATGGCTCGAACAGCCCTCTTCTGTAAAACAAAGATGGTATTGATGTCCGCACAAGTTCCCCAGAGAAGAATCCGATAAGTCTTAAGACTGTGAAACCGGCGTAGAGTAGCCAGCCTGTCAGTGTTCTATAGGATACATTTTGGAGAGTGTGCGCGGGAATTGCATGACTTAATTCTTCCATCTCCGTCCCATCATCGAACGACCCGTCAAGTATCCACCATTACATTGTTGACACCACTACGATCCGGACAAAGCGCCTTGTCTTTTATACCGCCTAGCATGCGGACTGGAACAATTTGCCAGCGGCGGTTTTTCCGTCTAACTACAATTTAAATGTCTTAAATGCTAGAGTGAATATGCTTTTAATAAACTAGCGCGTTTTATCATCAACGATTGCATCACTGCTTACCATCCAACAGTACGGGCAAGCACAAATTTATTATTACTAAATAAACGTTATTTCCACGCACACTCTCCAACATAGATACTACATACCTAATGAATTAGTTAGGGTTATATTTTGAACACTGCAAAGCACCTACACTTTACAGTGTTTTAGTACATTACGATATTAGTGCGTAATGATGGTTATAACATGCGAGGCGGAATTTCAGCCCGAGCCGAAGGCGAGGGTGTAATTGAGCCGAGCATGTTATAACCAATACGCACGTATATCGTACGACGTTTTTTAACACACTTGCCAGGAAACAGAAAAAAAAAGTATTTTATATTTTGTTCGAGATGTGTGTGTATGTTTGTTGTTGTTGTGAATGCACACTGTTGCTTTCCCGCCATTAGTATTATTATTTGCCATTTCAAATATGGAACAGCGCGCAGCGCGAGCCGTGCGGCGGTGATCAGTTCCATAATTGCCTAAAATGGAAAATAATGCTGTTATGGAAATTGTGATGGACTATAACTTAACTATTTGCTTTGATAACACACGCGTTTGTTACGGCCTGCTTTACATATTTAAAACCTGTGGAATTACATCAGCTTTACGAGCAAGGGTGTTAAAAAAATATAACCCTGTCTAATTGTCCGGAACAGGTGATCTAGTGTATGCTGATTATATGTTCCTTTTGGAACATTTTCATAACAGTGATATTCAAACTCCTGTTAGCCGTGAATACACGATAAGTCTTAGTAAGTGCCATGCAAATATGACTTTCATGGTACCGGGTACCGGTTCCTTCAGAATATCTAATCCATACTAATATTATAAATGCGAAAGTAACTCTGTCTGTCTGTCTGTCTGTCTGCCTGTTACGCTTTCCCGCCTAAACCTCTCACCCGATTTTGATGAAATTTGGCACAGACAATCTTTAGATCGTGAGAAAGAACATAGGCTACCTTTTATCCCGGAAAAATTTGATATCCCCGAGGGAAATCTAAAAAGCGCGATATAACCGAACTCGTAGTATAATATTTCACAATATTTGTTGACATTAGATATTCAATAAATAGTAAAAATATAAAGTGTAAGCTGAAAGAATACTATGACAGTTCAATTACAAATTAGCTGTTAATAGCGCGTTAATCGAATCTCATTCCATGGCATGACCAGAGGTTTGCTTGTGTGCTTTTTCAAAATTAAGGATCATGTACTTTTTTAATAAACTAGCTGCGTCACGCAGTTTCACTCGCGTAGGTGTCGATATGCTCCATTCCTATTGGTCGCATCGTGATGTTATGTAGCCTTAAGCCTTCCTGGATTACGGGGCTATCCAACGAATTTTTCAAATCGGACCCCTAGTGTCTGAGATTAGCGCGTTCAAAGAGACAAACAAACTCTTCAGCTTTATACAACGTGTAACAAAAAGGGTATATACATACCAAGGGCATGGCATATTTAGGTGATATCAAACGATATCGGAAGGGTTTCAACTCAAAATAAAATACTCAAAAAATTGGTACCGAATTTTAGGTTCATGTGTTTCTTAAAATGAAATCATAAAAACCTGGCAGCACACTACATATGTTAATAACTACTCGTTACCCGTCACGTTACTTCCAAAATCCGATAAATGCCTTCAATATCTCTGTGCGACTAGTATGATAGTAGCCTATTACAGTGTGGTGCGGTGTTTTTCCTCATAACTTCCTAACATAAAGAGATAGGATTAAAAAACCCTTCCAATATCGTTTGATATCATGTAAAGATGCCGTGCCTTTGTTATGTATATACCCTTTATGTTACACGTTGTATATTAGTTTAGATAATAAATTCTCCTTAAAAGTAAAACATGGCCATTGTAACGATATAAAATTATACTCACCCTTTCTGGCCATAGAGCCGAAGGTTTTGTAGCATCACAACCAAACATCATCCCTCATC
This sequence comes from Sesamia nonagrioides, assembly GCA_017933935.1. Classification (NCBI taxonomy): domain Eukaryota; kingdom Metazoa; phylum Arthropoda; class Insecta; order Lepidoptera; family Noctuidae; genus Sesamia; species Sesamia nonagrioides. Next base: position 118,048 of record JADWQK010001647.1, read on the forward strand.
TACTCAGAATCTCCTGTATCTCATTCAAAGTCTTTCCCTTAGTCTCCGGAACAAACTTGAACGTGAAAACAAAAGCCACCAGACAAGAGAAGGAGAAGATCCAAAATGTGACGTCACCACCTAGGGAGCTGACCATGGAACTGAATCCAGTAGCTACTCCGAAGCCGATGAGCCAGGCCGTTGTCATAGAGAGGGTAGACCCTGTGCTTCTTGCATTACCTTTGAACATTTCACCGATGAGTGCGGAGGGCATGGTACCGAAACCTGTAATCATGGTAAAGATGGTAACAGTGGTAAGTTAACTTAAGACCCATGGTGGAAAACATCCTTGATAAAGAAGTTGTTTGGTCATGCTAGTGTATTAAAGAATATTACACCCTATATAGTCATGGTAGCTTAGTGGTTAAAACGTCAGCCTCTCAAGCATGAGTGTGCAGGTTCGATTCTAACTCAGGCAAGTACCAATGTAACTTTTCTAAAGTTATATGTACTTTCCCACTGTCTCTTATAATACAGGTTTCCCTAGTGTAAGAGACAAGTTTTACATTGTCTGTGCAAAGATTTAAGTAATCTTGATTTAAGTTCCAGAGATATGTTTATGTTTTCTTTTCTTTTATCTATGTAAGTTTTATGATAATAAACGTATTATTATTAATAGGTATTCCTTTATTTTGTACATATAAATTACATTTTTAAATATATCTACAAAAATACATAAAAAACATTTAAAAATAGTAGCCCACCGGTATCGGGAACAGTGTCCAAGCTACCGGCGGTCAGGGCTCCAGAGAGAGGAACTTCCTGACGATGCGAGCCGTGTCCAGCAGTACCGCTTTCTGAATCAAGCCCTTGATCCAGCTGCCTAACGAGAGCCTCCTGAGGTGTTGGTCGAGGCTTTTGGCTATTAAGCCATTGGCTGTCACGACTATCGGTACAATGATTGCTGAATCCACTTCCCACATGTCGACAACCTCGGGAGCCAAGTCAAGATACTTGATTTGTTTATCTTTCTCGGTTTTCACGAGCTTCTCATCATGCGGGATGATTATGTCAACAAGGAGCGCTTTAGCTACAAGCATCTGAAGTTTTGTTCGCCGTTTTTAAAAATTCTTTAATAATAATAAACAACGTGTAATAACAATAATTATATACCAAAAACGTTAACCAAGTTATAAATATTAAGTGTTAACGTTATCCACGAAAAAACTCAAGTGTTATAGAAAATAATTAAACATTTGTGAATAGTGTTAAAAAACTTACTTACAAACAATAGTACTTATTAAAACATAAGCTTAAGTGAAGCAACAGTGCAAAATTAAGTGACTAACAGTGCGTAATAAGTGAAGAACTCTAAAATAATCCGAAATTTCGGAAAAAAAAAAACATTGGCATGACTCATATTTAACGAGTTTTTATTATTTAAAAATCTATTCCGCATTAAACGATCACCAGTTTCAATCTCACTGGCAACTGTCCAGATGGTGAGGTAACTCAAGCAGTCGACTGCCGTACACGTAGTCTTGCGTTCAAACCGCGCCGACTGGGTTACTTTTTGTATTACACAGAATTGTTGACAATTTATAATTTCTTACAATGAGTGACTTCTTCGGATATATCACTCAGCGACGCCAGCGCCAGCGCAGACATTCGGACACAAACACAAATGAAGATTTAAATATAACTACCGACTTGAATAATTGTACCAGTAGCAATAGCGTACCAGAAATGTCAGACGAAGAACAATGCGATGAAATTACCCAACTTCAAAATAAAATAAAAGAATTAACATTGGGATTAGAGGCAGCACACGCAGAAGTTGAGAGTTTAAACTTAGAGAATACACAACTTAAAAAAACCATTGACGAATTAACAAAGAAGAAAAATATCTACAAAAAAATTACAACTGATATAGTTAGTGAGAACAGTAAATCTCCATTAACTAACAAAAAAAGGAATCAAAAAACTAACATTACAAACAACAGCCCACAGACAACACCCAAGATTGACAAAACTAAAACTATCTGTTTGCCCACTCAGACTGCTGACAAATCAACACAATATGATACCCAATTAATGACGAGCCTGAAAAGCGATAAAAACTTAAATAAAAAGGAAACAAGGAAAAATATATGTATATTAAGCAATAATAAAAGGAATAACTTAAGTAATTTAATAGAGAACAATTTTAACATGAATGACTACTGTCACTATTTGTATCCAGGAGGAGATGTTCAACAAATGCTGCAGGGCATTGATAATAAAATAAAAAACTTTAACAAAAATGATTATTGTGTTATCATAATGGGAGAGATGGACTTCATCCGGACTGGAAACTATCACGACATTATATTTTTTATTAGAGAAACGATCGGAAAAATCAAGAACACTAACGTAATAATTTGCCTTCCAACCTACAAATATGGCTATCATACATCTATATATAATGCAAGAATAGAAACTTTTAACAATCTCTTGTATCTGGACAACTTAACTCACGAATATGCCTACTTACTAGACTCTAATGCTGATTTAAATTGGAGCTATGATATGTTTTCTGCGCAACAAGGACACGTAAATGGAACAGGGATGAAGAATATTTTCTCCAATCTTCAGAGGATGGTTTCTGAAATTGATGCTGAAAATGATATAACAATATCTAATTCTTCTACCTCAGATATTGGGGAGTCAGGCATGTTTTTTCTATAATTATCTGATTATTATGCATCAAAACATCGCGGGACTCATAAACAAGGCGGATCAATTAACACTACACCTGCAAGAACTAGCCGAACAAAGAAATTGTGTAGACATAATTTGCGTCACGGAACACTTTATGGAGCGAGGACATGAGGAGCTCCTTTCAATACCTAATTATAAATTAGCCGCTTCATATACAAGAACTATAAAAAGAGGAGGAGCCTGTATTTTGGTAAAATTTGGTCTGCAATATAAAGAACTTACAAATATCGGTAAAATGTCTATCGAAGGCGTTGTCGAAGTTTGCGCAATTGAACTTAGTCAACATAACTTAATCCTTATTTGTATATACAGAGTACCTAAGTTAAACAATTTAGAAGTGTTCTACTCAAAATTAAATATTATTTTATCAAAATACTGTTACAACTCGAACAAGAATGTAATTCTATGTGGCGATTTCAATATTAATATCTTAAAACAGGATAAAGTATCTCTCGAGTTTACTAGTTTCCTATTGAAGTACAATCTATCTTTGGAAATTGGTCAACCAACTAGATTGCAAAGCAATACATGCATAGACAATTTTGCACATAATATTTCACGAAGATGTACCCATAATGTCCTTGATTTACATTTGTCGGATCATACAGCACAAACTTTAAAGCTTCCGGTGAAAAAGACATATTTAATCAAAAGTTGGAATATAAAAGTGCGTGACTATAGTAGTGAAAACTTAATGAAATTCAAAGACTGTTTGAAATCAATTTCTTTCTCTGATGTCTAATCTCAGTAAAGACCCTAACGTAGCATATAACAATTTTTTCGAACTTTTTCAATAGTTTTATAATTTATGTTTTCCAATTGTTTTCAAAAAAAGAAAACTAATAAAAAAACCAAACTGGCTAACACCTGGTATTAGACGGTGTAGCCAAATAAAAAGACAGTTGTTATGGCACCATAGATTAAATCCATCTGATATAAACGTGACTAAACTTCGAAACTATTCAAACCGACTTAAGAAAATAATAAAATTGACCCAATTAGCCAAAAATAACTATAAAATAAGAACAGCACATAATAAATCGATGATGACTTGGAAAATAATAAATGAAAATAGAAGCAACTCTCCACCAGAGTATATAAAAGAAATAATTAATGACGGAGTTAAATACACTAAACCCAAAGACATAGCAAACATGTTCAACGACTACTTCATAAGCCAAGCAGAAAAGCTTTCTACTGCTTCGACACATCTGACTGCTAACAATAGAATTGATTACTTAACGCATTCGATGTTTTTTGCCCCTATCTTACCACATGACGTAAATAAAATTATAAAAGATTTAAAAAATAAAAATAGTGTAGGTTACGACGATATTTCAACAAAGGTTGTAAAGTATGTTTCCGAAATAATATTACATCCCCTCAGCTACATAATCAATTTAAGTATTGAATCTGGAACCTACCCTGAAAAACTTAAACCTACTATCATAAAACCATTATTTAAAAAAGACGATGAAAGAGACATTAAAAATTACAGGCCAATAGCTCTTATTCCAGTAATATCAAAGATATTTGAAAAATGGATATATAGATCTATAGAGGCATACCTCGATAGACATAACGTACTTGTAAAGGAACAAAAAGGTTTTAGGAAAGACCATTCAATCAATATGGCAATATATGACTTCCTTAATGATATAATTCCTAACATGAATGAGAGAATCCCAATTTCAGCAATATACATGGATATGACAAAGGCATTTGACTTGGTCAACCATGATATACTGCTGAGCAAGCTAAACGCGTATGGGATAAGGGGCAATGTCTTATCACTCATAAAGTCCTATCTAAAAAATAGAACACAACACACCGAAATAAGTCGAATTTGTAACTCAAATAAAACAGTTATAAAGTACATATCCAAAGAACGGAAAATATACCATGGTGTGCCTCAAGGCAGTGTGCTAGGACCTTTGCTATTTCTTATATATATAAATGACTTTCCTAAAAATATACCCTATCCTATGACATTGTTTGCCGACGACAGTACTATCATTGTAAAACTTGACAAAAATAATAATGACTTTGAAACTAAGATAACTAATGCATTGCAACAAGCCGTTAACTGGTTAGAACATAACAACTTAATTATAAATTTAAAGAAAACTAAAATTATGAACTTCCGTCAAAGAGTTGCCAATTCGAAATTAAACGTTAGCTTTAATAATGAAAAAATTGAAGAAGTTGAGAATACAAATTTTTTAGGCCTAACTATTGACAATCAACTTAATTGGAAACAACATACTTCAATATTAATCAAAAAAATTAGTAAGTTTGCTTTTGCTTTATTTAAACTGAAGAAAGTAGTCAATCAAACTGCGGCAGTAACTGCATACCATGGATATATCGATTCTCTACTGCGCTACGGAGTCATGTTTTGGGGTAACTCCTGCAATAAGGATATGGTATTCAAATCACAAAAAAGATGCATTAGGGCTATTACTGGTATAAAAATAACCGACAGCTGTAAGCCTCATTTTGTTTTATTAAAAATAATGACTATGCCTTGTTTGTACATATTTGAGACTGCTGTATTTGTTAAAAAGAACATGCATCTATTTAGAAAAGCATCTGAACATCGCTATAAAATTATTAGAGAAAAATACAGGCATGAACTATGCGGTCGACCTTCAAAGACCGCCTTGATGCACAATAGCATACTTTGTATGGCCCCAAAAATATTTAATAAATTACCAAATGGGATTAAGGACCTAAATATTATTCAATTTAAAAACAAATTAAGACGTCTATTATTGGAGAAAAGTTATTATACAATTCAGGAATTCCTTAATGATAAATTGTAAGTTATTTGACATTAATACTCATTTAATTTTGACATTATACTATTTCTTTAACATAATTAACTTGACATTGCCACCTATTTAATTTTGACATTTTATTGTATTTTGACATTGTAAGATATTTCACATTAATATTTAAAAAAATTTGACATAGCATTATATTCCACATTTATCAAATTATTTATCATTTTAATATATTGTGAATCCTTTTTATTATTTTAAATTCTGTTAAAAAGTGTATGCCTTGATGGTAGATTTTTTGAGGAACTGATGTATTAGATATTAAGATCACATTGTAAAATGTATTTACAAAAAATCACACTAATAAATGAATTGAATTGAATTGAATTGAAAAATCATTGCACGCCGCTCTGATCGATCCACCATCACTATATCAGGCTTATTGGCAACAATAGTCCTATCAGTGATGATGGATCGATCCCAGTACAATGTGATATGGCCATTTTCGAGAACTGGGTCGGGCATATACCTGTAGTACGGCACCTCCGATTCCACAAGGTTGTATTTAAGAGCAAGTTGCTGATGAATCGATTTATTAATATTATTATTAAGTATATCTTGGACACCAATGACTGATTATAAGGTGAAGTAAAACATCTTTAGGAAACCTGGACTTTAAGTCTGAAATCGCCAACCCGGATTGAACAAGCGTGATGATTACGCTCAATCCTTCTCTGTATGAGAGGGGACCTGTGCCCAGCAGTGGGACGATAAAAAGGTTGTTGATGATGACACCCTATTATGCATGTTTGATGTCCACATGTTTTCTAGCCCTTTTATTTTTTAGCCTTTAATTTCCCCCTGCTGGGCAAAGGCCTCCATACTCATTTTCCACCTCTTCCTTTCCTGAGCTGCCAAGGACCAGTATTTATAAAAGGAGTGTTAAATATTAGTCGTTCGCAACTTCTCCTACAATCTCCATCTGTGCCTTACACGATTTCGTTTGCCACTAAGCGACAATGTACTAAGTACTGAAGCCTGCTTTTGACTTTAAACACGTGAAAGTTCTTGTCTCCGATCACCACCACATTGCCTGCGCACGCTATTGCTTCATTGTCAGCTTGCCCTCTTTCTGATTCTTGTTCATATCCTAAGGGTTCTAGCACCACGTTTAAAAGTCTTCCTTAAGAATTGGGCTATCATATATAAAAATCAGGGCAAAATCCCAGGGTGCCACGACCTCTTCCGGGCCGAAGCCTGCTCGCATAAAATGTCATTCTTTGCAGCCTCTGTTCCATTCTACCCATTATTGATTCAATGACAAAATAAGTGATTTGTGTAGTTATGAATTACTAGCTTTCCACCCGCGGCTTCGCCCGCGTGCAATTCGGTTACCTATATCGTGCTTTTAAAATTTTCCTCGGGAATATTATTTTGTTCCGGGACAAAAGTACCTACCATATTATTTAATCCAAGCTTCTAACTTTACGTCTGCAAAATATCAAAGCAATCGGTTCAGTAGTTCCGGCGTGAAAGCGGAACAAACAAACTCACTTTCCCATTTATATATAATATTAGTATGGATTAGTAGGTATGTTCCTCTTATCACCTCTAATCTACACAATGCCCTCGCCATGGTTTAAAGCACCATGGCCAGGCCCCAAGGTGCAGCCACAACGGCCTTGACAAAAATATTTTCCGACTAGAAATTAACGCGTTGAAAAAAAAAAAAACATATTCTTCAGCTGGTACAAGTATATCTTCATCATCATCATCATCATCATCATCAGCCTTTACTCGTCCAGTGCTGGACATAGGCCTCTTTCATGGCACGCCAACAAGCTCGATCCTGAGCAGTTCTCTGCCAGCCACTACCAGCCACCTTTTTGATGTCGTCGCTCCATCTCGCCATAGGGCGTCCCACGCTACGTTTGCCGAGACGCGGTCTCCACTCAAGGACTGGTAAATAAATCATAAAGAACATTGAAATATCACAGCGTAGTGGCCACATTATGACTTTGCCTCAAATCTCCCTCATAGACGCCTCACACGACTTCGAGCGGCATTCCATTTACGGCAACCGGTCCCGGAGTGACCCGTTCATTGAACATAATTTTGGTCTTGTCTAAGTTCATCCGGAGATCGATGCGTTGGGAGGAGTCAGCTAAGTTGGCCAGCATTTGTTCCAGCTCTTGCTGCGTTTCCGCCATGATGACGATATCGTCCGCAAATCGCAAGTGTGAGATGTACCTACTCGCCATTGATGTTAATGCCCCGACCCTGCCAATCCAGCGTCTTAAACATATCCTCGAGGGCATTGGAGAACAATTTGGGGGAAATAACGTCCCCTTGTCTCACTCCTCGCTTAAGGGGGACATCTTTAGTCTGCTGATTCTGGACTAGGACGGACATTGTGGCGGCATTGTAGAGACATCTCATCACTTGGACATATCACCAATCGACTTGGCATCGCTGCAAAGATTCCAGAACAGCCCAGGTCTCGATGGATTCAAAAGCCTTTTCATAGTCCACAAATGCTAGACACAGGGGCTGATTATACTCTTCGGTCTTCTGTATAATCTGCCTCACTGTGTGTATGTGGTCTATGGTACTAAATCCTCCTCGACACCCGGCCTGCTCAGGCGGCTGGAATTCGTCGAGTCTGCGCGCTAGTCGGTTCGTGATCACTCTCGAAAACAGCTTGTAGACATGGCTCAAGTATATCTTATATTATATTAAATTATATAACTTATATTATACCATACTTGCTTGGCTTGGCTGATTTTAATGAAATTTTATATGCTTATTCAGTAGGTCTGAGAATCTGTTACTATCTACTTTTCATGCCTTTAAGTGATGAGGGTTGTGTCACGATTGCCATAAAATATTTCCTAGAAATAATGTATATTATGACAAATAAAACGTTTGCTGGGTTAGCTAGTTCAAATATATCTACATGTATCACTTACCAGTTTCGTAGGAAAAGAAATACATGACCAGAGCCATTAAAGGTAGCCATCGAATATCATAGATGATTGGATTTTGTTTGCCAGCCAAATGGAAGTAAGTGCCCAGAATTGTCTGCAATAAAATAATAGTAATAAAGTTTTTTGGCATAAAAAAGGAGTAACATTTAATTTGAAGTCCTGACTCTCTTGCTGGGGTGGAACCTGTGTTATACTTATAGGAGTACTGACTGAAAAACTACTGCCCAAAAAACGAGTGAAGACTCTGTCTGTGACTCTGACGCTGTTTTTTGGTCAATATTTTTTAGGACAATATTAAAATCCCTACTTCCCTACTAATATTATAAACGCGAAAGTTACTCTGTCTGTTTGTCTGCCTGTTTGTTACGCTTTCACGTCTAAACCACTGAACTGATTTTATTGAAATTTGGCACAAAGATAGAGTTGACCTTGAGAAATAACATAGGATAGTTTTGATTCCGGACTTTTGAATGAAACACGATATAACCGAACTACACGCGGGCGAAGCCGCGGGTGGAAAGCTAGTTACATGTAATTAAATGAATTTAGTGCATGCATGCTCTTGATGTGGTTTGTGTTCAGTGTGTGTGTGTTTGTGTGTGGTACGTGTGTGTGTGTATGTGTTTTGTGTGCCTACATTTGTTTGCCAAAATTACTATTGGATTTTCCCGCTTGGTAATTGTTTAAGTGTGTTTATACATTCTAGAAATAAAACAACTTAAATGTGAAGACATTAAACAGCAGGATACGTAAAAGGTGTCGATGTCAGCACCCTAATTGCGTAACATACTATCAGTCTTGCCACATGTGTGCGGATATACAAGATGCCAAGTCATTTCAAAGTATTAAATATAAGATTATTGAAGACTGCATTATATAAATGGTTAAATGAATGTAATTTTTATAGTTTAAAATAATTTATGGATCATAAATGTCAATGCCTTAAATAGGTTAATTTACCTTAAAAATTTTGCGTGCTATGTTCATCTTAGCTAAACATGCTTGTACCTACCTACTGTATTTTTATTCAACACCTTTGTATACCATGTTTAATGCAAATAAACGATTATTATTATTTCCTTTATTTCATCTAAACACATATAAATTACATTTTTAAATATTTTTACATAAAAAGTATATAAAAAAAACATTTAAACATTTATTATTATTATAGTCACAATCCGAATCATTTTGAAGAATATTGCCAACTCACTGCTTCTCATATGCTAACAGGGATGTATCCAAGGTATGAAAATCAAAAAAAATAATTAGTCAGTCTTATAGATAACAAAAAAAATTAAGACCCGTACTTTTTTATTTTGTCAAAATTAAGTGCCAAAAACTACTGAGACATAGCGTATTAAAGTTACGGAGTGGGGGCTAATTACGCAACGCCGTGGTATATTTTGTACCAGGGCGTGACGCCATGCGACATTTCAAATCAATATATCTTCCTAAGTAAAAGAAAAAATACGTGTTCAATATTTTTTATAAATCTATCTGATATACATTAAAATATTTTTTAGGGCACAACCCAATTGTTGGAAAAATTTGTCAGCTCAAACCGTACCTAAATGAAGCAACCAATGTTCTTGAACTGTCAACATTATGTAATAGCCTATATACTATAAGTGTGTTAAAAATTACACCGCCGTACTCACCAAGCTTATTGCACAGAAAGCAGTTGAAGTGAGCAGCAAGATCCTTCTTCCAGCTCTCTCAACTAGCGTTGGAGCTATCAAGCTGGCGATCAGACGAGTTGCTCCCACCAGGATTGTTGCCAGGTCGGGCCTGAAGAATTTTATTTCAATTTTAACGTTGTAGGTAGTTTTGGTGGATCTTGGATACCAATGACTGATTATAAGGCGAAGGAAAACATCCAAACATCCTTGGTGGAAATCTGGACTTTAAGTCTGAAATGTTCAACCCGCATTGAGCAAGCGCGGTGATTACGCTCAATCCTTCTCTGTATGAAAGGAGACCTGTGCCCAGCAGTGGAACGATAAAAATGGTTGATGATAATGATGATGAATGGCGGATATCGGCAATGACAGTTAAAAAAGACGGCCGCGTGAACCGTCTAGAGGGAGGTTTGAGGCAAAGTCATGACGTGGCCACTATGCTGCGATATTTCAATGTTCTTTAAAAATAATTTACTTAATGCACTTTTTACTACATAAATCACGCGCTTTTATTTAGTAAACGACACTATAAATTCTTTTTTAAAGTATAATGAAAAATGCGCGTGACACTCATCTTAGCTTTCCCGTCAAAATTCATAAAAAAGGTTGATGATGATGATGATCAAACAAGTGAAGTGAGTTTAGAGTGAGTTGTCAATGTGTCACTCTCTAGCATAAGTTACCATGATAGCTCATACGCTAACTTCAAATCTAAGGTTTCACCTTGAACTGATTACAGAATTGATTGCAGGTGAAAACTCCTACAAATTAAAACTAACGGATAAACTATGAGTTTTTTTTTATAAATTATAAACTAACGCTTGACCGCAATCCCGCCTGATGGTGAGCAGTGACGCAATCGATGATGGTAAAGCGCACTAGTTTATTATGAGCCTATTCACTCTAGCCTTGAAGACACTTGAATTGTAGTCTGACGGAAACATCGCCGCTGGCAAATTGTTCCAGTCCCTCGATGCGGTATGAAAGAGGAGACGAAACGCTTACTCCGAATCGTAGTGGTGTTAACGACGTAAGGGTGGAAACTCGGTGTGCGACGGGTCGTCCGATGGTGGAACGGGGATGGGGGACCTAAATCATGTAATTCCTTCGCGCACTCACCAAGATGAATCCTATAGAATACTGAAAGGCTCGCTGCTCTACGCCTGTGCTCTAGGCTTTGGAGACCATTTTGAATTAAATCTGGGTCGCCAATCAGCCTCTTCGCACGCCTCTCCACCGAATTCAAAGTGGCCAGGTGACATTTCGCAGCACCAGCCCAAATGTGGCTGCAGTACTCCAAACACGAACGGACCTGTGCTTTGTACAGCATTAAAAGCTGCCCTGGTGTGAAGTACCGCCGGCCCTTTGCGATAATGCCAACCTTCCTGGCAGTCACCCTGGCCTTAGACTCAATGAACCGCCCAAAGTTAGGGTTCGAGGAAATCTCAACTCCCAAAAGCTGAAGGCGGTCGGTACACTCCAAGGATTCATTTCGAAAGGTAGTCTTTTCGACGTCTTTCTTAACGCTATGAAGATGCCATTATAATTTATTTATTTAATAAATACGCTTCATATGCTAGAAGATATTAAATTTAGACAAAAATAAAAAGTTGCCGTATTAGGTATCCAATTTATTATCTATCTGTATAGATGCTGCATTTACTAGCATACGTACTACGCAACACACTGATGTGACGTCATTCCTGCATCGCACAAGCGAAGTTTACAGCACAAATACAACATCCCGACACCCATCGTCGGCCAGTTGCTCACCAGGCACGTCACCAATCTACTGTAAGGCTATATAAACTTTAAACAATAGTGTTATTGCAGTAAATTCTTGGACATTAAATGGAGTCCAATCTAGGTCTTGAAGAAAAACACATTTTCTCGGTGGTAGACCATAATATTGGCTGCCGACAGAAGTTACCACCCACCAGAAAAAGTCTTGCCGCCAAACGATTCATCGTGTTCCGGATGATGTCTGGTGAAGACGTACGGAGGACGGGTCTGAACAGTTGTGTTGCGATGCGTGCCGGGTACGATGTGCCAAATGTTGTTGTGTCGGGAGTTTGGTCGCGGAAGGTCTTCAGATCAATCTCCCTCTGGCGCAGCATCGTTGGTCGTGTTGTTGGGTTTAACCAATAACATTGCATCACCTCGCTCAACTGCAGTCTTCCTTCCTATTCACTCAGTTTTTTTGAGTGAATAATCTTAATAAACTAGCGTGATTTACCATCAACGATTGCATATCAGCTTACCATCAGGCGGGTTTGCAGTTAAGCACTAGTTTATATTTGTTTTTAAAAAAAGGTTAAGTAAACTTTACATAATAGTGTTATTGTGGTAAATGCTTGGATATTGTTAAATGGAGTTCAATCAAAGGTTTTGAAGAAAAACACATTTTCAAATATCGTCTACATACCTGATAGAAGATCCCGCAAGTTCGAAGATAGTTGTAGCAAAGAACAACACAGCAGCTACACCACTCGTCTGCTGTAAGGTGCAAAGACTTAGCGTGATGAAAAGGGACCGCCTATTGGCTTTGACAGTAAAAATCTTGATCCAGGACTTCCAGCTGCTGCCTTCATTAGGGTTGATGCCTCGGACTGATTCGAAGACGTTCTCCAGGTCTTCTACACGGCCGAGGAGACGTAAGGTGTTCTTAGCTTCAGTTTCTTTTCCTGTTAGACAATAAATGTATGTATTTCAAATTTATTAACAAACAAGCTTTCCGCCCGTGGCTTCGCCCGCGTGGAATTCGGTTATATCGCACTTTTTAGATTTCCCTCGGGAATATCATTTTTTTTTTTCAATAAAAGGTAGCCTATGCCCTTTCTCAGGGTCTAAAGATAGTCTGTGCCAAATTTCATCAAAATCGGTTTAGAGGTTTAAGCGGGAAAGCTTAACAGACCGACAGACAGACAGAGTTACTTTCGCATTTATAATATTAGTACGGATACGTGTTTTTGGAAACAAACTTTAATACTCGACACATAAAGTTCAGTTTGCGGTAGACAACTCAAAACTCTTTGATGACTTTTAATAATAATAATAGTTATTTTGAAATGAATTTTATTTAACTAATTGTAACGCCACACCGCCTTTGCCGCTCACAGCGCGCCACTGCGCCACTCTGGCTAGCCGATATCACAGCCGATCAGATCGCGCCACTCCAGCCAGCCAATCACAGCCAAGCCGAGCCACCAGCCAGCCACGCCACTGCCGCCAAAACCACTGGACGCCTCCGGTGGGGGAAATGCCATAAAAGCCTTGCGAGCCCACTTGTCGCCATTATTATCGCTGCGATCACCCGACCAAGCTCTGTTCTTCTGATAACTCTGCTCGATTGTGTATTGATTGAAACTTTTATTAAATCAATATTATTATAATTAAAATAGTTTATTCATTTATGCCCTTCTGTTTCATAATTTATAATATATTTTCCTAAAGTCGTGATAATAAAGATTATACCCACATTTTCCTAGTTTTGATAAATAGGAGTGTCTTTACCATCGACGATTGCATCACTGACCACCACCTACCACCAGGCGGGATTGCGCTCAAGCACTAGTTTATAATATGTAAAAAAAGGACACAAGATACTGTAACAGAAGGGCATAAATGAATAACTATTTTGATTATAATAACACTGATTTAATAAAAGATTCAATACAATCGAGCAGAGTTATCGGGAGAACGGCTTGGTCGTGTGATCGCAGCGATAATAGTGGCCATAAGTGAGCTCGCAAGGCTTTTATGGCATTTCCCCCCACCGGAGGCGTCCGGTGTTTGGCGGCAGTGGCGTGGCTGGCTGGTGGCTCGGCTTGGCTGTGATTGGCTGGCTGGAGTGGCGCGATCTGATCAGCTGTGATATCAGCTAGCCAGGGCGGCGCCGTGGCGCGCTGTGAGCGGCAAAGGCGGTGTGGCTGCGTGGCATTACAATACTCTTCATCTCGGATCGCAGATGAAGTCGCGGGCAACAACCCGTAGTGTATAAATCAAAACTTAGATATTCAAAGTTAATTACTTAGGTACGGACAACAGCAGGTCAAGCTACCCGAACCTGTCAAATATTCCCAATCAACCTTGACCCTTAATGCTTTAGAGATAAAGTTGAAAATCTAATAAAGAAATATGACAGATTGTAGTAGCTTGGTGTGTTGTCGTCTGTACCTGCACATATAGCCACGTCGACTCTCTTGATATAAAAGGGTGAATACTCTTAAAACAACCCTTTTAAAAATAATTGCTACTCAAAATCGTAAATGTTTTAACTGCGATGTTGCAAACCTTGCCTCATTCATAATTCATTTACACTTCGCAAAATGATGAAATGTTATTTTGTGTCTACAAAATCACGAGCATACCTAAGTATGGAAACACGTTCAGCTTTATTTAAAAGTTACTCTTCATCATCATTTTAGCCAAAAGACGTCCACTGCTGGACATAGGCCTCCTCCAAGGATCTCCATGATGACCAGTCCTGCGCCTCCCGCATCCAGCGGTTTTCTGCGGCCTTCACCAGGTTGTCGGTCAGTCTTGTCGGGGGCCTACCCACGCTGTGACTTCCGATGCGTAGTCGTCATTCGAAAACCCGTCGGCCCCATCGGGCATCGGTCTTACGGGCAATGTTCCCGGCTCACTGCCATTTATGTGTCGCAATTCTTCGAGCTATGTTGGCTACTTTCGTTCTTCTGCGGATCTCCTCATTTCAAAAGTTACTCCTTTATTCTCCTTCTTCTTCTTCTCAGCCTATAGAGGTCCACTGCTGGACAAAGGCCTCCCCCAAGGCTTTCATTCCATTGGGAGGCTTTGTAAAACTAGTTGTCAGACTTTCGGGCTTCTAACCAGTTGTAGCGACTGTCAAAGATCTACAAATGACGACTTAACGTACTTTCCGAAACATGGATGGGTCGAGACCCTTCATGCATACCGAGGTATGCAAAGACCCATCTACAGACCTACCGCGGCAAGCTAAGCTTTTTTATAATTATAAACTAGTGCTTGACCGCGATCCCGCCTGATGGTAAGTAGTGATGCAATCGGCGATGGTAAATCACGCACTAATTTATTAAGATCATGTTCACAAAAAAAAAAAAAAAAAAACTGAGTGAATAGGAAGGAAGACGACAGTTGAGCGAGGTGATGCAATGTTAAATCCAACAACCTGACCAACGATGCTGCGCCAGAGGGAGATTGATCTGGAGACTCTCCACGACCAAACTCCCCACACAACAACATTTGGCGCGTCGTACCCAGCACACATCGCAACATAACTGCTAAGACCCGTCCTCCGTAAGGCTTCACCAGACATCATACCGAAACACGACGAATCGCTTGGC
Source organism: Sesamia nonagrioides (assembly GCA_017933935.1). Taxonomy (NCBI): domain Eukaryota; kingdom Metazoa; phylum Arthropoda; class Insecta; order Lepidoptera; family Noctuidae; genus Sesamia; species Sesamia nonagrioides. The sequence continues at coordinate 133,584 of JADWQK010001647.1, forward strand.
GGCAAGTTGCGGTTGGTATTATTTACCCCTCACTACTTGAGAGGCTGGTATTCGCTGGTAACCACTAGGTTAAAACACCAGCCTCTCAAGTATGAATGTGCGGGTTCAATTCCAGGTCAGACAAGTAACAATGTAAATTTTCTAAGTTATATGTACTTTCTAAGTATATCTTGGACACCAATGACCGATTAAAAGGTGAAGGAAAACATCTTGAGGAAACCTGGACTTTAAGTCTGAAATCGCCAACCCGCCTTGAGCAAGCGTGGTGATTACGCTCAATCCTACTCTGTATGAGAGGAGACCTGTGCCGATACGATGTACGTGCCCTGTGGGACGATTAAAAGGTTGATGATAATGATGATTATTTAACCGCGGCCTCTTTTAAACTAATTACTAACCTGCCCCCTAATCGGCGAACACATTTTTGTCAAATGATTGCGACTAGTTGGGACCATTTGAACCGAACAGACCAATGGGCGGCCCGAACGATACCAACTGATACCAACTAGTCGCAATCATTTGACAAAAATGTGTTCGCCGATTAGGGGGCTGAATTGAGAAAAAGTTCTTAAACAAACCTTTAATAGCATAATAGACAGGTGACTCCGGTATGAACAGAATGCCGATCACATGCACTATGTTGATGATCAGCACTATATACCCGGTGGCTGCGTACGAGACGAAGGGGCCTATGCTGTAGGCTGCTAGAGTACCGGAGATACCAACGATGGAGGTGGATGTGAGGAGTATACCACGGATGTTTGTGGAACTGAAATTACAAAGGGTTCGAATTAAGCAGAGGGGCAATTCACATAATTTTGAATTTACGTAATTTAAAATTACGTAATACACTGTCACTATCAATTGGATTCATTCTGAAGCGTATTGCTAATCCATTGCTCCATATATTTGAAAAACATGTCTTCTCAACAACGTAAACAACGCAATGAATGTAGTTGAACTGTCAAAATGAAACCCATTGGTACCTACTGATAGTGTGAATATGAATATTTGCACTGGTCTGGTCGTGCCTCGGAAAGCACGTTAAGCCGTTGGTCCCGGTTGCCATACGAACATCTAGTGGCAGTGGTTACGGGTTGTTGGAACCCTCAAAAGTCCAACAATTGGTCTAACTGCAATGCTTCGATGTCGCCTTCGGGTTGTGGAGGTCAGACGGCAGTCGCTTCACGAAAAATGTCGAAGTTTAGCCATATCAGCAGTTGGACTGGTAAAGCGGACCCCAGACTCCAAAGCTGAAAAGGCTTCGGATGCGACTGGGATTAACGCTGAGATGATGATGAGTGTGTTACGCAAACCCTGCTGATTTCAATATCAATTTGTCAAAAAATCCTTGAATTTTTGACAAGTTTCAGTCAATCATTTTTTTTTTCGCCCTAATGAGACTGTTACGAGATTTTGGACGTTAACCTAATCTAACCTAGTTCTTCTTTTAGGGTTATGTACCTAATAAGGTAAAACGGAACCCTATTCATGAGACTTCGCTGTCGGTCTGCCCGTCCGTCCCTCTGTCACCAGGTTGTATCTCATGAACCGTTATAGCTAGACAGTTGATATTTTCAGAGATTATGTATTACTGTTGCCGCTATAACAACAAATATTAAAAATAAAAAAAAATATTTAAGGGGGCTCCCATGCAACAAACGTGATTTTTTTGCCGTTTTTAAAGATTATGGTACGGAACCCATCGTGCGTGAGTCTGATTTGCATTTGGCCGGTTTTTTTTTAATACTATGCCCCACACTAGGATTTTTTCCTGTATCGTGGGTGCGTTTACAAACATTCATACTCACATACACAAACAGTCAGACCCGGATCAACTACTTGTAGGTCATAAAAATATTTCATGCGTGCGGGGATCACACCCGCGGCACGCATCACTCCGCCACTATACCAACCGTGTTTTTTTTTTTTAATAATTATAAACAAGCGCTTGACTGCAATCCCGCCTGATGGTAAGTAGTGATGCAATCTTTGATGGTAAAGCGCGCTAGTTTATTAAGCCCAATCACTTAAAAAAAACTTAGTGAATAGATGGAGACCCTCCACGACCAAACTCCCAACACAACAACATTTGACGCATCGTATTCGGCACACATCGCAACACAACTGCTCAGACCCGTCCTCCGTACGGCTTCACCAGACATCATGCCGGAACACGACGAATCGCTTGGCGGCAAGGCTTTGTCTGGTGGGTGGTAACTTCTGCCGGCAGCCGATGTTATGGCGTACCACCGAGGAAAAATATTTTAAATAATTACGAGAGTTGGTTTTCTAGTCATAGTAAGCTGCGTTTGTAATAGTAGATTAGTAGCCGAGGGCTGTAAAGCATCAATTGCAGCCCGAGATATTTACCCTCGAACTAGAGGGTGCAATTGATGCTTACACCCGAGCTAACTACTCTGCTTTACATCTCGTTTGTGAGGTAAGTAGAAAAAAACCCACATTACAAGAATAAAACATTTTATTTGTTATAGTGAAATGAGAACAACTTTCAAATATTAGGGACAGGTATTTTTTGGGTATGTTAATAGTTTGAGATTGTGATATTTGTTGGTCATGGACAAAATCTGACGGGATGAAGCTTTCTTCAGTAGAAGTTGATGGTTGAGGATCATCTCTTGAGAAATATGTTTAATTTTTTGAAAGCTCAATAGTTTGCGTTATTTTGTTGCTAATTTTACTTTTATTTTGTATGGAGTTTTCAATGTAACCTTCAGCCACCTTGCTGGATTTGCACCCACCGTGCCTTTTTATAGTGGTTAAGTTAGCCCCAGCATCGGCTAAAAGTGTAGCCGATGTTCTCCTGAATGACCTGTGTACAATTCCGGGTTTGCTAACTTCAAATAACTTGCGATTTGCTTCGGCTGATGCTATTTTTTCCAATAACTTGTTTGTAGCATTTGCCTTGGTGGTACTTCAAAAAAAATCGGTTGGTGTTTACATTTTCAGGTCGAAGATTTCTGTATTTTTGTACAAATTCAGATAATTCTTGAGGAACTACAAATGTTCGGTCAATTTTAGTTTTTGTGTTCAGTAGTTTAATTACTAACAACTGACCCTGTTGTTCTATGTTCTCTATTGTTAAATTTGTTAATTCAACACCTCGGCATGCGCCAGTTATACCGAAGATAAGAACCACCTAAAACAAGCGAAATATAAAAATAATTTAGTATGTTTCATAGGATTGGAAGAATTTAAAAGATAAATGGTGAGGTATTATGTAATTTTTTAATTTTACCTACCTTAACAGCTAAATATATGTCATCAGGGGCTTCATTTATGAATGTTTTCATGTCTTACGCTGTAAAAATCTTTGACGTTTTGCTTTTGTGTCCAGCTGATTGTCTTTTTAGAAAAGCCGATAATTTTGAAAAGTTCTTGATATTGATGTCGTGTTTAGTAATCATAGTTGCTTTTAACATTGAGTAAATGCACCACAAACTCTTTTTTGATAGCTAACTAAAGTATGTTAAGAATACATTCTCAGATAGAGACTTTACTCGTTTTTCTTTTCGCCACTTTATGAACTCGTCGTAAGTTCTCAAATATCTCTCTTTAGAATTTTTAGGCAAAATATTGTTAATTGCTGCTTCAGCTTCCATTTTTATTGAATCGGGAGTGCAGGTCATATCTTCATCACTTGCAGAACTCATGTCTTTTTCCTAATTTACACGTAATTATTTAAAAAAATCCTTTAATGTAAAAGTTTTCTATTTCCGCCTTTTTTCATCTGTTTTTGTAATTATTTTTGCAAGAACAAAATTGAGCTTCGCCGTTCGATATTTGAAATTGATGACTGGTACCCATACGAAGACAAGGCTGACTAGCGAAGCGACCTCTTTTGTTTGGGCTGAATGTATGAGATGTCTATTGCCAGTATGATGGTTAGATGTACGCGAACTTTTTGAAAGAGTGAAGAGTTTTTTTTTATTACTTACCGCCCTAGGGCTTTTCTAGTTACATTATTACCCTAGGGCGTTAATTGGTCACTTACAAGCCCAAATTAGGGGTAATAAGGACCTACTTACCGAATATGAGAGATGTAAAGTAATTTACCGATTCAGGTAATTTGATAACCATGCGCTGTTTTAATCAAATTACCTGAATCGGTAATTATGTTTTAGTAAAGAGTATTCTAAGTATATCTTGGACACCAATGACTGATTAAAACGTGAAGGAAAATATCTTGAGGAAACCTGGACTTTAAGTCTGAAATCGCCGACCCGCATTGTGCAAGCGTAGAAATTACGCTCAATCCTTCTCTGTATGAGAGTAGACCTGTGCCCAGCAGTGGGACGATAAAAAAAGGTTGATTATGATAAAAGACTGCATGACTGAAACCTTGATGTAAAATATGGAGATCGAAGAGTAATGGGTTCACGCCGAATCAAGTAGCTATTTTGTTGAGAGGTAATGTGGAAAAGGCCTAGTTTCTGCTAAAATATGGAGACAAGTTTATTCGTTATTTTGAGAGAAAAGTCGCCCATTGTATATTTATTTATTTACTAGCTATGACCCGCGGTTTCACCCGCGTAACCTTCTAGCCGAATGAGTTCAGTTGATATAAAATAAGCGCCTTCCGAAACATTTTTTATTCCTGCTCTGCTCCTATTGGTCATAGCGGAATGTTTTATAGCCTATTTCCTATCTCAGGCTCTAGACTATCTTTGTACCAAATTTCATTACAATCGTTTCAGTGGTTTTGTGGTGGCCGGACAGAGAGACAGGCAGACAGACAGAGATACTTTCGCATTTATAATATTAGTATGGATTTGGACTTCTGACAGAGAAACACCTTAAATGCTAGAAAATATAAACAACAGGATATGACCTTGTGCTTCTCCACTTACAAGAAGTCACAGCATGCAAATAATAATATAACAGCATGAATACAAATTGTTAACGTTGTATCAAATTAAATTTTAAAACAATGTTATATTAAAAATTGGATTTTATAGCAATGTCATATTAATTAAATTTTAAGACAATGTCATATTAAACTAAATTTTTAACTTTATTTAACTAAATTTAGTAGTGTTGAATGTATTTTTTATGCAAGGTGTTATTTTAGTGTACAATAAGGTATACAGGGTGTCCCAGAACTCAACGTCAAGCCGAAACGGGGTGGTAAGGCTGATTGTCACCATCATGAGAAAAATCAGAAAAAAGATCTATGCCAAGCAGTTTGAACATTATGGGCACTTAGAAAGCTTAGAAATTTGGTCAAACTGTAACCTTTTTTCAGTTATTTTGCTTAATTTTTATTATTTTTGTTCATTTAAACTTTGTTACAGTAACCGTAAATAACATTTCTAGAACCACGGTAAAAAAATGACACATTTGCCCCAACTTTTCTAGAATTAAGACTTCAAAATTTCTCGACTTTGAAAGCCTTTCCTTTAAAAAAATGCACTAAAGTGCCTTGGCAAGTAGGTACCATTAAAAGTTTGCGCATTAGGATTGTATAATGGTATAACACTTGCTAGTTTTATACTAAAAAACAACGAGTAAAATCGTAATAAACCTCGAGTAACCTGAATTTTGATAACTCTTTTTTCTCGTAGTAGGTTCGTGGCAGGTTCTTAATTTTACGGCAAAATGATGAGAAAGATGGATATGTTTGCCATGAGCGAGCGAGATAGATAGTGACGCCACTTTTACCAAAGTCTACAAAAGTAAGTAAAATTAATAAGACCAAAGTCCCGTAATGTATGTTGGAAATAAAGCTGTTTTTTTGAGAGTACAATAATAAAAAAGATGATTCAACATGGATCAACGTAAAATTAAACTATGTACTTTTACCCGGCACACATCGCAACACAACTGCTCAGACCCATCTTCTGTACGGCTTCACCAGACATTATGAACACGACGAATCGCGGTAAGACTTTGTCTGGTGGATGGTAACTTCTGTCGGCAGCTGACGTTATGGCTTACCACCGTGTTAGACTGGCTGTGAGAGTTTAGGGCTACTGATGATTTTTAAGGACTGTCAATGATTTACGAATGACAGCCGGCGCGGCCAGAGGCTTAATGGGCTTTCCAAGGCACTGAGGATTCTGGGTATGTTTTTTTTAATATAGGTACATAAACTAGTGCTTTCTGTAAAAATACTTTTTTTTTTTTAATAAATATAAGCCGCGAGCCAGCCTGATGGTAAGCAGTGGTGCAATCGTTGATGGTAAAGCGCGCTAGTTTATTAAGAGCCTATTCACCCTAGCCTTGAAGACACTTAAATTGTAGTCCAACGGAAACACCGCCGCTGGACAATTGTTCCAGTCCCTGGATGTAGGTACGCGGTAAAAAAGAAAAGACAAAACGCTTCGTTCAAATCGTTGTGGTGTTAACAACGTTGGGGTTTAAAATCGCCGTACGACGGGTCGTCCGATGATGGAACGGAGAAGGGGGAATTAAATCAAGCAATTCCCTCGCACACTCTCAAAAATGCATCTTAAGGGCCCACTCCCGCATTCAGCGGGCATTCAGTGTGCGTGGTAATCCACGCGGGCCCAATGGAACGCGCATTGGGCCCGTCAGTCAGCATTCGTCATATAAAGAACACCTTATGTAAAAATTACAGACTACCAAACGCATTAGGTACTGCCAATGATGTAAAATGAAAAAAAAAACAATTTGTTTTTTTCAATAAGAAAAAAAAAAAAAACATGAAAAAAACTTAGAGTCGTTTTTTTTTCTAAATTAGTTTTTTTTCTAACCTACGTTTTAGTTCAATTATAAATAAAATTTGTAATTTGTATAATAAATCAACACATTCTTTATTCATAATTCACTACTTTCAACAATAACTCAATTATTATTTTTTTTCAACTGTTGTTGTATATCAATGAACGTTGCCAATATTTTTATGAAATTTTGGTACTATTTTATCAGAAAAGTACCGCAGGTTCAAGAATAAACCTAAGAATCTATTATGTACTCTTAAGTATTAATTATTTAACGGTAAATCCCATAACAAAAAAAACCGGCCAAATGCGAGTCGGACTCGCACACCGAGGGTTCCGCTGTACAAACGTAGCGGTTTACAATTTATGACGTACTAGCTTTCCGCCAGCGGCTTCGCCCGCGTGGAGTTCGGTTATATCGCGCTGTTTAAATTCCCCTCGGGAACATCAAATTTTTCCGGGATAAAAGGTAGCCTATGTTCTTTCTCAGGGTCTAAAGATTGTCTGTGCCAAACTTCATCAAAATCGGTTGAGAGGTTTAGGCGGGAAAGCGTAACAGACAGACAGAATTATTTTCGCATTTATAATACTAGCATTGATTTAGATTTTTTCACAGTTTAGAGGCAATTAGATTTAAGAAGTGTTTGATATGAATTTCAACTTTAATATATCTACGCGTTCATGTGAAAAAGGGTAGGTAGTAAGTTTATAATTATTAAAAAAATATTTTAGGTCATGTAAGCAAAAATAATATTTTATGTAACTTCAAATTTATCATTTTCACAATTTTTCCGTTATCTGTCTGTACTATAATATAACGTTGCTTCGTGTCGAATTTCAAGATTCTGAGTTCACGGGAAGTACCTTGTAGGCAAAGAGATTGATATATAGAGATGTGTCAAAATGGCATAGAAAAACTGTGATCCCATGGCTCAGTTCCGCCATCTAGTACAATATAGCAAAATTAGATCGACAATTGGAGACATCAAATAGTAAAAATGAAATAAGTTTATATAAAATATATTCAGCTATTGCCCGGTAGGTGGCCAGTGTGGTCTATGTTGCCAGATCCGATTTAATACCCTAGTATAGTTCAAATCGGGTAAATAAATATTGAAAAGTAAATAAATTAAGTGAAACTTGCCTTGTACAAACAAAAACTGTTTTAGAATTTTATTCGCTACTATTCATTTACCGTGACACCGTCTATTGGCATTTTAGATGTTTTATGCTTACGAATTATTTTAACGCTCAGTTTATTGCGATTTTTGAGTGTAATAGACCTTTTAGGCCATAAAGCGCATTTTGTTTTGCAATTTTCGTTTGCATTTCGTTTTTAGCAAAATTATTCTTTTTACACGTTTGTTTGCAAATATTTTTAAATGGCAATGCAAAAAACTGTGGTAGGGTTTGTATCATTTCGATATAAAGTTATCGATAATATTCAAAGAAGTTACTACGACGATGTTTTTTCGCATTATGATAGCTTGAAACAAAAAATTAGGAAGCAGAATAATTATGGGTAATTTCAAGTTTACAAGTTTCTTATTTATATAATTCTTTTAATATAATAGGCGTTAAAGTTTAAAATTGCCGATTAGTACTGAAAATCTAAATAATTGCTTATTTTTACCCGACTACGGCAAAGCAAAAGGAGGGTTATGATTTTGACAGGCTATGTATGTATGTATGTATGTATGTATGTATGTATGTATGTATGTATGTATGTATGTATGTATGTATGTATGTATGTATGTATGCATCTGTTCCCTCGTAACTTCTAAACTACTTATCAGAATTGGACAAATGAAATATCATTAGAAGCGTCTTAATTGTCTGCTGGTTATAGGCTATATGGGGTTTCACAAAATCTACTGTGGCGCCCTCTAGCGGACAAAACATACAGAGTAAAAAAATAAAGTTAAGATAAATATGCCGTGTTTGGTATCATTTGAAAGCGCTTTACTTGTACATTTTGAATATATATATATTGCTAGCATTTGCGTGTGACTTTACCTGTATTCATGGGCTGGTTGCATATAATTCACATCTTTTCGTTCATAGCTTCTTTACTACTTATCAGAATAAGACCACTGCAGTACCATTAGAAGGGCCTTGATATTCTGTTAGTTATGAGCTATAAAGCTTGTCACCAAATTTAGTATTGCGCCCTCTAGCGGACAAAAAGTTCTATGTTAATATAAAATTAAAATAAATATACCGTGTTTGGTATCACGTGAAAGAGCTTCACGAGTGCTTTATGCTTGTACATAATTACAAGAATGCTTTAATGATGTTAAATATGAGCGATAAGAGTAAAGCGCTGATCACGGGAACTGTGAATCGCTTTATGTAATGTAGAGCAGTGTGAACATTAATAGAATATGTAATGCACTAATGAAAACGACATAAGCTGGGAGTAACTCCACACGGTGAAGGCGGAAACAGTTTGATAACTGGCTAAATCTCCCATAAAAAGGCCTCTGCACTATATGCCTTCAGGCTTATGTTGTTATATGTGCGTGTAGATGTTATACATATGTCAAGTACCTAGTTTTTAGTTCATCAGTTTAACTTTTGTTAATATTATGCGCCACAAATACACTTTAACACCAAAATAGTACAAATAAAAAAAAGTTAAAAAACTAAAACCCAACTACGACAAAAAACGACGCTGAAAAAGTATAAAACAAGATTTTCAGAATACTGAGCTGAACAAAGTTGCTAATGTAGTTGCAAGTAAATGGACACAGTAGTAATGTCATACAATACTATTCTGAAGTATGCAATATTCACTATGTAGAGATAAATTTTCATGTTTGGAAAGGCGTAGTCACACGTTGTCAAAGTGCTACGGTAGGTAGGTATATATAACGTGTGATTACGCCTTTCCAAACATGAAAATTTATCTCTACATAGTGAATATTGTATACTTCAGAATAGTATTGTATGACATTACTACTGTGTCCATTTACTTGCAACTACATTAGCAGCTTTGTTCAGTTCAGTATTCTGCAAATCTTGTTTTATACTTTTTCAGCTTTGTCATGGATGAGACACAGGCCCTAACTGAGCCTAAATAATTCATTTATAATCAATATATAGGAAGGTCGTTTATGCCTTTGTGATAGAACTCTGAGGATCTAGACTGCACAAACTGTGTGAAAGCAGAACTGCCTCTTGGGAAGAAAACTTCTTTTCACGTAGATAATTGTCCAAATCACGACAAAAATGGTAGTCTGCTGGAGCAAGACCTTTACAGGATTCGTACGCCATTATCTTTAAAAACGGCAAAAAAATCACGGTTATTGTATGGGAGCCCGCCTTCAGTATTTATTTTATTTTAATTATTTATTTGTAATTTGAATATTAATAAGCTTAATAAAATAATAAAATTAAGAATAATAATAATAATAATAATTAATAATTTAATTAATTATCGTAATTTTATTATTTTATTAAGCTTATTAATATTGGTATTGGTATAACCAAATATTCTGTGAACATTTTAAGCGTCTATCTGTTTCCGTTATTAATATGGAGCAAAAAACGGCAATAATTCACGTTTGTTGTATGGGAGCCCCCTTAAATATTTTATTATTTTTATTCTTAGTACTTGTTGTTATAGCAGCAACAGAAATACTAACACAATCTCTGGAAATTACAACTATCTCGCTATTACGGTTTATGAGATACAGCCTGGTGACAGACGGACAGACGAACAGAGAAGTCTCATGAATAGGGTTCGTTTTACCTTTTAGGTACGGAATCCTCAAAATCACAAAGTAGCTCGCAATCATTGTACTACATATACGTACCTACATATTTTATGAATATATTTCATTATAAATAAGTTATGTAATCTATGTACCTACTTATCCACTTAACCGTAAATTTTATTCCAATTTTTACGGTTAAGTAGAAAAGTACTGAAATTAATAACTTACTATTTCATTTCTAATACAAGGTAGCGATTCTTTTTTTTTTTTAAATTGATCGACAAGTCTTTCCAAAGTAGATAACTTCTCTTTTAAAATGCATTGAGCATAATTTCGACGAATGAGACGGAAGCCAATTTTCTTCTCTACGGTCTATCTGGACAAATCGTATCCACTTTTTCCCTACGACATTATTTTTATTCGGAAACCAAAAATAACAAAAACCTAGATAAATGAATAGTAATAGTTCATTCAATTTTGTTTATTAATATGATATGATTATGTTTAAATAGAGTTAATAATAAATAAACTTGAAATATAGTAATATTTTAAGTTTATTTAGCTATATTTTAAATGTCAATAAAATACAACAAAATGTATTCATCTTAATAAGTATTATCGATAACTAAATCGATAAACAACATTACTACATCTCTACAAGAAAATAGTAAAACTACACAACAATAGAGGGCGCTTATTACAATAATGGAAAATTTTCTAGAACTAAGATTTTTTTTTTAAATTTGAATTGCAGACGAAATATAAATAATTCATAGAAAAACATTCCGAAGTTAGGTCCAGTCGTACTTAAAGGGAGAATAGACCTAGGTATTTGGTATAAATTTCAATTTGATACCTTTATTAGTTCGTGAGAAATAAGGTAGTAAGTTTCATTTTATTAAAATATGTTTATTATATTATATAACTAAAAAATGTGATTTTCGCAATTTTTCCTATATTTGCATTATATGTCAATCCTTCATGCCAAATTTCAAGATTCTGAGTTTACGGGAAGTATCCTGTAGGTTTTGATTCCTTTGCGAGTGTCGAAAATTTGTTGAAAATATCGACATATCGGCTGTATCTTTTGATTGGCTTGGCTTAGAAGTTTGATATTTTCACAGCTTAAAGGGACAATAGACCTTGTATTTGGTATAAATTCCAATTTGATAACTTTATTCGATCGTGAGAAATAAGGTAGTAAGTTCCATTTTATTAAAATATGTTTATTATATTATATAACTGAAAAAATGTGATTTTCGCAATTTTTCCTATATTTGCATTATATGACAATTCTTCATGCCAAATTTCAAGATTCTGAGTTTACGGGAAGTATCCTGTAGGTTTTGATTCCTTTGCGAGTGTCGAAAATTTGTTGAAAATATCGACATATCGGCTGTATCTTTTGATTGGCTTGGCTTAGAAGTTTGATATTTTCACAGCTTAAAGGGACAATAGACCTAGGTATTTGGTATAAATTCCAATTTGATAACTTTATTCGTTCGTGAGAAATAAGGTAGTAAGTTCCATTTTATTAAAATATGTTTATTATATTATATAACTAAAAAAATGTGATTTTCGCAATTTTTCCTATATTTACATTATATGACAATCTTCATGCCAAATTTCAAGATTCTGAGTTTACGGGAAGTATCCTGTAGGTTTTGATTCCTTTGCGAGTGTCGAAAATTTGTTGAAAATATCGACATATCGGCTGTATCTTTTGATTGGCTTAGCTTAGAAGTTTGATATTTTCACAGCTTAAAGGGACAATAGACCTAGGTATTTAGTATAAATTTCAATTTGATAACTTTATTCGTTCGTGAGAAATAAGGTAGTAAGTTCCATTTTATTAAAATATGTTTATTATATTATATAACTGAAAAAATGTGATTTTCGCAATTTTTCCTATATTTGCATTATATGACAATCCTTCATGCCAAATTTCAAGATTCTGAGTTTACGGGAAGTATCCTGTAGGTTTTGATTCCTTTGCGAGTGTCGAAAATTTGTTGAAAATATCGACATATCGGCTGTATCTTTTGATTGGCTTGGCTTAGAAGTTTGATATTTTCACAGCTTAAAGGGACAATAGACCTAGGTATTTGGTATAAATTCCAATTTGATAACTTTATTCGTTCGTGAGAAATAAGGTAGTAAGTTCCATTTTATTAAAATATGTTTATTATATTATATAACTGAAAAAATGTGATTTTCGCAATTTTTCCTATATTTGCATTATATGACAATCTTCATGCCAATTTTCAAGATTCTGAGTTTACGGGAAGTATCCTGTAGGTTTTGATTCCTTTGCGAGTGTCGAAAATTTGTTGAAAATATCGACATAAGCAGACTTTTGATTGGCTTGGCTTAGAAGTTTGATATTTTCACAGCTTAAAGGGACAATAGACCCGAGTATTTCATGTGAATTTCAGCTTGATACGTCCACGCGTTCTTGAGATAAAGGGTGGTGACAGACAGACAGACAGACAGACAGACAGGACAGCAAAGTGATCCTATAAGGGTTCCGTTTTTTCCTTTTGAGGTACGGAACCCTAAAAAACATGGTCTAGAAAAAAAAACATTTTTTTTACAGGTTTTTTTTCTTCAAGGTTTTTTTTCACATTAGAAAAAAAACCGTTTTTTTTGCAACACTAGGTACTGCAAGTACTATGGCACTGGTGTATGGTACTGGTTTTCTCGGTGGTAAGCCATAACATCGGCTGCCGGCAGAAGTTACCACCCACCAGACAAAGTCTTGCCGCCAAGCGATTCGTCGTGTTCGGTGTCGGCATGATGTCTGGTGAAGCCGTACGGAGGACGGGTCTGAGCAGTTGTGTTGCGATGTGTGGCGGGTCGGGAGTTTGGCCGTGGAGGGTCTCCACATCAATCTCCCTCTGGCGCAGCATCGTTGGTCGTGTTATTGAGTCTAACATTGCACCACCTCGCTCAACTGCCGTCTTCGTTGCTATTCACTAAGGTTTTTTAAGTGAATGGGCTTAATAAACTAGCGCGCTTTACCAACAACGATTGCATCACTGCTTACCATCAGGCGGGATTGCAGTCAAGCACTTGTTTATAATCATAAAAAAAAACACCTTTTTTTGGGTTCTTTTTCACATAAGAAAAAAAACGGTTTTTTTGCTACACTAGGTACCTACTGCAAAAGATTACTCACGCAATTTCACCAACATACACCAGGTTACTGACAGTCACCATTCCCATGCCCAAGCCACTGATGATTCTTATGGCGAACACCATGGCAATGTTCTTTGTGGTGATGATCAGTATGATCGCGAGAAGGTTGAGCAGACCACCGAGGAAGAGGCAGGGCTTGCGACCTATTATGTTGGAGAGGTAGCTTGGGATGTAGGGCCCTGTAACAAAATTATTCATGCTGTAATAAGTGACATAGCATCTTATGATCCCGATCTAAAGTTACCTTTTTTCTTTTATTATTATTTCTTTTTTATATTTTCGCATAAAGAAATGTACAGACGCGCACTTAATGACTTAGGTATGGCATTTTTTTTCCATGGGAAAATCCTCATGGATACTCTCCGTCTGTCAAGAACGGAGGGTTATGTCGGACTTCTACTGAGTAAAATCCCACTGTTCCTTCCAGTAGTATAACTCGGGGGTCTGGGAGATATTTGAATCTTTTTAGCCCTTTCATATAGACACTTGGGACACTCCAGCAAGTGGGGCATACTCTATTCAGAAGCATCGTACTAGCATTGGGTGTTGGGTTGGTCAGGAATCCTCCATTTCGGCAAATTATGTTAGTCAAAGCGTACCAACAGGAATAGAGATGTATCCTAAGTATAAAAATCAAAATAAAAATAAGAGCCGTATTTTTTATTTTCTCGAAATTACCAAAAACTACTGAGATATAGCGTACTAAAGTTATGGAGTGGGGGCTAATTACGTCACGCCGTGGTATATTTTGTACCACGGCGTGACGTCATGCGACATTTCAAATCAATATATCTTCCTAAGTTTTTGAATGAAAGAAAAAATAAAAAATAAATGTTCAATATTTTTTATAAACTGATGGAAATTAAATTATTTTTTAGGATACAACCCAATACTCCATCGAATGGGAACTTTCGCGCGTAATATGTTCGTGAGTTTTAACGAAGTCGGTGGCAGATGCTTCTCTTCCCTTATCACGTGGCCTGTTGTAGCCTGAAAATATCGTAAGTAGGAATGTATAAAAGTTATTGTTACATACCAACAATAGCTCCCACATAAAGCAGTGACCCAATCCATGATATCTGGAACTCATTCACCAGTTCCGGCAGTGGGGTTTGTAAGGGATCCTGTAGTTTGGGGATGATGGGAGCCGACCAGCCCACATTGTATCCATCTATGAACTGGCCTATGTTCACTGTGAAAAATAATTGAGGTCTAAAATCACAAAAATCTCTGTTTATTTTATGATTGCCTAGGAGAGAAGAAAGCGAAATGTCACACTTAGTCTTGTGGCCTTATTTTTTTAACTCAGTTTTAAAAATTCTATCTATTCTAAATTCTCGTCATCATCATCTCAGCGTTAATCCCAGTCGCATCCGAAGCGTTTTCAGCTTTGGAGTCTGGGGTCCGCTTTAACTGCTGATTTTGGCTAAACTTCGATATTTTCCGTAAAGCGACTGCCGTCTGACCTCCACAACCCGAAGGCGATATCGAAGCATTGCAGTTAGACCAATTGTAGGACTTTTGAGGGCTTCGGCAACCTGTAACGACTGCCATTAGATGTTCGTATGGCAACCGGAACCAACGGCTTAACGTGCATTCCGAGGCACGATCAGACCAGTGGAAATATTCATATTCATGCATACAAATATGTGCACTACGCGGGGATCGAGCCCGCGCCTCCTTGCGTAACGGCAGCGTTCGCCACCGCTAGGCCACGGAGGCTGTCAACATCTATTACATCTATTCTAATTTCCATCTAGCAGAATGTCAAATAGATGAAGAATTGGGCTATTAAAAGCAAAAATATTATTTCAATTCGACTGATAGGAAATCTAGAATTTTATATAAACAGACATGCAGTACATACCATTCAAACAAAAAACACATATTTATTGGGAACACCCATCCACCAATCGGCCGCGGCAAGCGCAGCTTAAATTTCCATCGAAGTAAACAATTGCATAGGCCATCAAGTATCGGGGACACCATTATCAGCACAAAAAGCGTAATATGATTTGTATAATATTCGAAAGTACATACGTAATCATATAATTGTTGTAATGTAATACAAAATACATTAAAAAATAAAAATTATGACCAATTCTAATTCACTAGTGCACAGCTGGCCAAAAGGTGTAAATTGGGCCACAGGTTGGACTCATGTCGCCCCTGTACCAGACAACCAAAACAGAATTGGATCGCAACCAAACCATAACTTTTGTTATGTTTCGTATCGCGCTAAACTTTTGACAGGTGGTTAAACCATAACTGGATCGCAATTGGAACTTAACCGCTGTCAAATGTAAAAGTTGAAACAAAGCTAACTTTTTCTATGCCATTTGTTAAACTTACGTCTAAACGATTAGATTTACTTATAATTTATTAGTTTTAATTATTATATCTGACGAAATGTATCACTCATACATTGATTTTACTTCAATCGAAGTTAAAACTTAAGCGCGATACGAAATGTGATCGAAACTAAACCATAACTTTAATTGGATTAGATACAAACAAGAGTTGAACTTCTACTGTTTTATTTAACGCGATTACCCACATAGTACGGGTTGATAGAAAAATATTTCACGAGTCCATTAATAAAAAAACAAAAGGTTCTCACCACAGGCCACAATTAAAATCTGAGTCTTTAAATACGAAGTCATGGTTGAATATACACACATCAAAAGTGTCTAGGGATCAACATATATTTTTGCAATAACTTTTCTCCTGATTGATATTAATTAAAATTTTCTTTAAGGATTCATCAAATAAAGTGTTTTCGTTTGTCACAGTAACGATAAACCAAGTCACCTTTGCATTAATAAAGAAATTTGCCATTTTCCTAATAAAGGGATATTTGACATTTGAACCACTAACACAAAAGTTCGAAAAAAAGACTGAAATAACAGTTTTCTCTAAAATTTTATTGGGTAACTTAAACAATTAATAATCCGTGTTTCTACCGCGAACACTAACAACACAAGAACATCGGTTTGGCATACTCAAAATGAGTTCATCCAAATCACGCTGTGGAATGGCCGCCCATGTTCGTTGCAACAACAAAAAAGGTCTTCTTGCGACTGGATACCCTCCATATTCGGCAGAGCTCTTCTCTGTAGCATATCCCATGCATGCTCAATCGGGTTCAAGTCTGGCGACTGAGCAGGCCAGGGCAGGACATTGATGTTAGCTGCGGCGAGAGTCTGTCTTACAACTCTTGCGGTGTGCGGTCGTGCATTATCATGCATTAACTGAAATAAGGGACCGATTTGCACTTCTAGAGGAACGATGACGTCTGATACAATCGTTTCAGTATAAATTTGAGCGTTGAGGTTGCCTCTGATCCAAATCAACTCAGTTCTTCCGCCGATCCAAATACCCGCCCATACCATGATGGTTCCACCACTATAAGGATGGACTTCCTGGCAGGATTTTAATCGCTGTTGGCGTCCAGGGGTTCTCCAGTGTCGTATACGTCTTGTATCCGGTCTCATACCAAAACGAGACTCATCAGAAAAGCACACGAAACGCCATTGTTCTTCTGCCCAATTTCTGTGTTCAAGAGCCCATTGATATCGAATCCTACGATTGTGCATTGCTATAGGTGGTACCCGTAGCGGTCTTCGGGAATGAAGGTTCACTTCATGCAAGCGGTTTCTGACTGTTTGGTCGCTAATTAAGTTCCCTGAAGAGTGATGAAGCCTCACGGCTAACATCATGGCGGTTATTGTTGGAGCTCTTCGAGTTAAGATTTGAATGTATCGGTCTTGTCTCCGTGTGGTGCAGCGATACCGTCCTCCATGGCGCTCAGCCACGGTACCAGTGCTTCGGTAACGTGTCCAAAGTCGACTGATAACACTCTGACTTGTATTCAGAGCTAAAGCCACAGTACGTTGCCGGGAACCAGCTTCTATCATTCCCACGGCTCTGAGCATTTCTTCCCTGCTTAAATGACGTCGCCGCTCCATAATAACGTTGGTTTTAATCAGTAGTAGGGAAACAGTAGCACTAATAATGTCTTCAATGCGTTGTATGTTTTTATAGGGAAAATATTGACAGCTGATTTTCATCTTTTACTCGAATTTGATTCACAGTTCCTGATTCAAATTATGAAATGCACCAAAAAGGATCCATATAAATTTATAAAATCATAAATTTATTACAAAGCCACATCTCAATCTCAAGAAATCCGCATAAAAATGCTTGATCCCTAGACACTTTTGATGTGTGTAGTTAGGATAAACTCTTTGGTGTTCCGGCCACAAAGAGTGTAACAATATAATAAGGTAGTCGGCAACTACTAAATGACAAATGAAATGAGTGTTTGACACACTGACTTAAAAAGCCTCACTATGGACAGGTGGGCAATTCTTGAACAAGATGTCGTGTTTAAATTGTTTTTGAAAAACAAAAATGCTTTCTTATTTTTAAGTTTTGATATTTACACACCTTTATCATATTAAAATTTCTACGGATAACAATGTATATCAACAAATTCTAGCAGGATAGCAAATTAAATATTATAAAGCGGTGTTTACAATATCTTGTTTCTCAATTATTTATTTTATTTTATTGTGATTGTGTTTACAGCTATCAAATACTAAAGTAGCAGTGAGGTGTTTGACGAGAAGCAATTAACAAATCTACAAAGTTGGTTAATTTATGTTCATTTTTATTCCAATTCCGGTTTTAATTGATAAACTAAATGTTCTGCTACCGGATTCCAAACGTTATGTGAAGATAGTTATCCGTCCACGGAAAACCAGCGACACTCGAATTAATTTTGAATCAAAATTTTTATATCGAAAGTGTTTGGCTAGATATCCTTTTTTAATTGTTTTTACGAAATAATATGTTAATTTTGTTATAAATGGTCCATTTTAGGTTTCCATACCTATACCGCACGGTTTTCTTTCTTTCTTGTTTAGCTTCGCACGGTTTGTGTATTAAGCCAATGTAACGTAATGAATTAATTATTAATGTCGGAAAAGATGGCCGCGCGAACCGTCTTACGAGGGAGGTTTGAGGAAAAGTCATGATGTGGCCACTATGCTGCGATATTTCAGTGTTCTTTATGAATTATTTACTGAATGCACTTTTCACTACATAAATCACGCACTTTTATTTAGTAAACAAGACTATAAATAATTTGAAAAGTCCAATGAAAAATGAGCGTAACACTAAGCATGACTTTCCCGCCAAAACCTAATTTATAGTTACATCTATTCAGGATAATTGCGTATTACATTATCAGTAGCAATGGGTTTCATTTTGACAGTTCAACAACATTCATTCCGTTATTTACGTTGTCGAGAGAAACATTTTTCGAAAACACACATTTTTTTTTTTTGAAGCTGTGGTTGGCTATAACATCGGCTGCCGGCAGAAGTGACCACCCACCAGACAAAGTCTTGCCGCCAAGCGATTCGTCGTGTTCCGGCATGATGTCTGGTGAACCCGTACGGAGGACGGGTCTGAGCAGTTGTGTTGCGATGTGTGCCGGGTACGATGCGCCAAATGTTGTTGTGTCGGGAGTTTGGTCGTGAAGGGTCTCCACATCAATCTCCCTCTGGCGCAGCATCGTTGATTGATTTGTATTTATTTTGATAATTTTTTGGTAATTTTTATTTTTTTTGATAGTAATTAAATAGTCATCATCATCATCCCAGCGTTAATCCCTGTCGCATCCGTAGCTTTTCAGCTTTGGAGTCTGGGGTCCGCTTTTACCAGTCCTAACTGCTGATTTTGGCTAAACTTCGACATTTTCCGTGAAGCGACTGCCGTCTGACCTCCACAACCCGAAGGCGACATCGAAGCATTGCAGTTAGACCAATTGTTGGATTTTTGAGGGCTCCAACAACTCGTAACGACTGCCACTAGATGTTCGTATGGCAACCGGGACCAACGGCTTAACGTGCTTTCCGAGGCACGACCAGACCAGTGCAAATATTCATATCCATGCATACAAATACTTGCACTGTGCGGGGATTGAACCCGCGCCACCTTGCGCAGCGGCCGCGTCCGCTACCGCTACGCCACGGAGCCTCCGTGGCGTAGCGTAGCGTCATATATATGGTAATTAAATTTATTTATTTAAAATAATTAAATAGTGTAATGGGTTTCATATTGACAGTTCAACTTTCATTGCGTTTTTTACATTGTTGAGCAAATAAATTTTTCGACCATATGGAGAAATGGATTAGCAATATACTTCGCAGTGAGATGTCATCATCAACAATCTTTTATCGTCCCACTGCTGGGCCCAGGTCTCCTCTCATACAGAGAAGGATTGAGCGTAATCAGCACGCTTGCTCAATGCGGGTTGGCGATTTCAGACTTAAAGTCCAGGTTTCTGCAAGATGTTTTCCTTCACCTTGTAATCAGTCATTGGTTTCCAAGATATACATATTTCGAAAGTACTTACATATAACTTAGAAAAGTTACATTGGTACTTGTCTGACCTGGAATCGAACTCGCACACTCATACTTGAGAGGCTGGTGTTTCAACCACTAGGCCACCACGACTACAACGCTTTGGCATTTTTGTAATAGGGATGTTTCCTGGGTAAAAAAAAATATTCTATTTAGTCCGTCATTTTGATTATGGAAAAATATTGGATACGTGACACAAATATAAAAAGCATCAAAGATCAGGAGCGGTGGCTGGTGACGTCACTCCTCGCTAAAAAGTGTAGCGTGCAGTGACGTCACATGAGTTTTCAACGCACTGTGTCGTCTTCATTTTTTGTTTATATGAAAAAAGAAAAAATACGTGTCTAGTATTTTTTGGAATCTGACTGACGGACTAATTAGTTTTTTTTTAGTCAACTACCCTAATATGGTATGTGTGCAGTGAGCCTATAAATTAGTTCTATACTTTATTTGTATCAAGAGTTGTAACCTGAATCAAAATTTATGCTGAGTTTGTCAGTGTCATGTTTTGTCGTCTATTACTGCGCATGCAGTTTTTTCCAAACAAAGATATTTGCAAAGTTAGTGAAATTGCGGTACCTATGATTAATCAGCCAAGAATACGTAATGAATGTTTTGTGCTGATCTTAATCCATACTAATACCTATTATAAATGCGAAAGTAACTCTGTCTGTCTGTCTGTTATGCTTTCCCGCTTAAACCTCTCAAATGATTTTGATGAAATTTGGCGCAGACAACTTTAGATCCTGAGAAAGAACATAGGCTACCTTTATCCCGGAAAAAATTGATGTTCCCGAGGGAAATCTAAAAAGCGCGATATAACCGAACTACACGCGGGCGAAGCCGCGGGCGGAAAGCTAGTAAAATATATTTGGTTGCCGATATTACAGATTTTAGCTTCAGACAGCTCGAAAAAGTAAATCATCGAAAATTAAACTCCTGTTCGCGTGTGCTAGATATAATAAGTATATTATTGTTGATATTTAAAGAAACATAACTGTTTCTTAATATCATCATCATCATCATCATCAGCCCCTACTCGTCCACTGCTGGACATAGGCCTCCTTCATGGCACGCCAACAAGCTCGATCCAGAGCAGTTCTCCGCCAGCCACTACCAGCCACCTTTTTGATGTCGTCGCCCCATCTTGCCCAAGGGCGTCCCACGCTACGTTTGCCGAGACGCGGTCTCCACTCGAGGACTCGTTTACCCCAACGGTTGTCGGTCCTGCGGCATATGTGACCAGCCCATTGCCACTTCAGCTTGCTAATCCTCTCCGCTATGTCGGTGACTCTGGTCCTCTGTCGGATCACCTCATTTCTGATGCGGTCCTACAGAGAGACGCCCAACATAGCCCGCTCCATAGCTCGCTGAGCGCCTTTAAACTTATGGAACTTAAACTTTAAACTTTTAACTTTCTTAATATAACTGTTATGTAAGTATAATTTGGTATATAATTATATTACTACAATAATGTTGTTGAGTAATGGCATCTGCCATATTATGTGGCTAGAAGACAGAAGTACCTAATTAGACTTGATATTTATTTAAGACGACAGTTTTATCTTGTAAAATTCTCATAAATAATTTAGTAATATTTATTGTATATATTAGACTTTATAGTGCGATTTTAATATAATACTAGCTGTTGCCGTTTGACACCCTCTGTGGCGTAGCGGTACCGAACGCGGCCGTTGCGCAAGGAGGCGCAGGTTCGATCCCCGCACAGTGCAAATATTTGTATGCATGAATATGAATATTTGCACTGGTCTGGTCGTGCCGCGGAAAGCACGTTAAGCTGTTGGTCCCGGTTGCCATATGGACATCTAGTGGCAGTCGTTACGGGTTGTGGGAGCCCTCAAAAGTCTAAGAATTGGTTTAAATCCAATACTTACTTAGATATCGCCTTCAGGTTGTGGAGGTCAGACGGCAGTAGCTTCACGGAAAATATCGAAGTTTAGCCAAAATTAGCAGTTGGACTGGTAAAGCGGACCCCAGACTCCAAAGCTGAAATACTACGGATGCGACTGGGATTAACGCTGAGACGATGATGATGAATAGCCGTTGCCCGCGACTCTGTCCGCGTGGACTTCAGTTTACAGGAGCTCAGTTGATGTAAAATAAGCGCCTGTAAAAATAATGGGAGCAATATGTACGCCCGCGTTCATTCCCGTTTTCGCAACATTTTTTGTTACTGCTCTGCTCCTATTGGTCATAGCGGGATGTTATATATTATAGCCTACGTCCTTTCTCATGCTCTTGACTATCTGTGTACCAAATTTATTTACAATCGGTTCGGTAATTTTGGCGTGAAAGCCAGACAAAGAGACAGACAGAGATACTTTCGCATTTATAATATTAGTATGGATACTGTTTAATACTACTGGTACAACTGTCAGTTGTCGTTGTTAACCTTTTAAATTCTTCTTCATGTTGCACATTGTGGCTGGCGGAGAACTGCGAGCTTGTTGGCGTGCCATGGAAGAGGCCTATGTCCAGCAGTGGACGAGTAGAAGCTAATGATGATGATGATGATATTTCACCGGGACAGCAGGGTGGCGCAACCAGTCGCCGCTACCAACAAAATGTATACAGCTCTATAGAGACTTACTCACCTAGTGTCCGTTTGATTGCGCAACCAATATGGCGGCACCACCAACTCAGACGCGTGCACAGAATGTTACTGGCGGCGCTGCCACGCTGGTCGCGCCACCAATCTTTATCTTTACTATTATGTAAAGCTGAAGAGTTTGTTTGTTTGTTTGTTTGATTGAACGAACGCGCTAATCTCGGAAACTACTGGTTCGATTTAAATAATTCTTTTTGCGTTGGTTAGCCCCTTAATCCAGGAAGGCTTTAGGCTATATAACATCACGCTGCGACCAATAGGAGCGGAACATAACTAAATCTACGCGAACGAAGTCGCTGGCGGCCGCTAGTAATTACTATAGCGCTGTATGGTGTCTCACTCACTCGGCCGCCATTCC
Organism: Sesamia nonagrioides; assembly: GCA_017933935.1. NCBI lineage: Eukaryota > Metazoa > Arthropoda > Insecta > Lepidoptera > Noctuidae > Sesamia > Sesamia nonagrioides. The sequence goes on from JADWQK010001647.1 coordinate 156,624, forward strand.
GGCCGCCAGTGACGACCCCGTCTCATTGCATGCAGCACGTGGGCTTAGTATTTTTTAACTGCTTATTTTAATTTTTTAGTTGATGTTAATTGCATACCATGTATAATTTCCATACAGAAAGGTTTATTATCGAAATTCAATTCAATTTCTTTCTTACAGCGATCGGCTAAATAAGGATGAACCCACCACTTTTTCTTTTTTCTCTTAAACTCTCTTTTCCTATGTAATACGTATAATCAACAGTAGTGCTGTCTCTTCAAGGTCCATTTTGATTAGGGTTGTAACGGAGGCCTTGTTAGCGGAGGCGGAGGCGGATGTGGAGGCGACGAGTCTCACCTCCGCGGATGTGGAGGTTAACGGAGGCGGAGGTGAAAGTAGATATCGACGCTTGAAAGGCAATCATATCTAAGCGACAAAAATTCTTAAATTGAGTTATATACACCAAACGACGCAGAAAAATCTGGCGGTTCGAATGGTGTATATAACTGAATTTAAGATTTTTTGTCGCTTAGATATGATTGCCTTTCAAGCGTCGATATAGAAAAAAATAATAATTAGGTAATGGTTAATTAACACATTTTTTTTTAATTTTAAATACGTTCATTAATAGTAGTACACTTAACACACTCACTTTCTAGTAATGAAAATTAAGGAGAAACAAATTTTATTTGCCGTATTCCCGTCTCGCACTAGTTGATTCTTGACCATTTCGCGTTCAAACGCAGCCGGACGGTTGTCGAGCGTCGCAGTTTGCGCGTTATCCTTACTAATATTATAAATGCGAAAGTAACTCTGTCTGTCTGTCTGTCTTTCTGTCTGTTACGTTTTCCCGCTTAAACCTCTCAACCGATTTTGATGAAATTTAGCACAGACAATCTTTAGACCCTAAGAAAGGATATAGGCTACCTTTATATGAAAAATTTGATATTCCCGAGGGAAAACTAAAAAGCACGATATAACCGAATTCTACGCGGGAGAAGCCGCGGGCGGAAAGCTAGTTTATTTTATATATAAGTAAATAAACCTCCGTTATAACTCTGCAAAAATTATGCGGAGGCGGAGGTGGAAGCGAAGATACGATTTCTTGCGGAACTTCTGTACTAACGGAAGCGGAGACGAAGCTCCGTTACAACCCTAATTTTGATACTATCTCAGTGTAGCGTGGCGACTCTGGTGTCTAGTCTGGTAGCTTAAGAACACCATGGTAGCGCAACTGGTTGCGCTGCCATGGGGTCCCGATGAAATATAGCCTTAAAGGAATGATCAATCCTTCCGCAGTGGTTACAACTTGTGTATGTTTCACGGCAACACTTGGCTGCATGTCCAAATTTTTGTTTATACAACATTGTTTTTTGTTTATACTAAACGCGAAACACGTGAAGAATCAGTGCAGGAATGTAATAGCCAAGGTAAACGTATCCAGAAAAATCAGTCCAGAAAAGTAATAGTCAAGTCACAAATTAATATAAAACACACAAACGGAAAAGTACGCGCACGGTCAGCTTCCAAGACTATATTATTTTATGTACTACACTATACTGTGCGGGACGAATAGTTTTAAATAGTGTATAGAAACTAATTCCGAATAGTGTATTGTTATAATATTACTTAGAATAGAACATTTGTGCGTAAGAATTTAGAAAGCGTAAGATGGACGATCGTTTATTGTGAGAAAGGATCGTCATTCAATGGTTATACACATCTGGCAAGACAACAATTATGAAAGGAATGACTGTGAACATTTAGCAAAGTATCAATGACAAAGACAACGTTATAAAGTGCTCCCTTGTTATAAACTGCAACAGACATGAATAAAATTGTAAGAGAATGTCCCGCATCTGGCCGATTGTAACAACGCCAAAAAGGTTCCATAAAACAATCCCTTGGGACAGTCGCCATAAAACGAACCCTTGTAATAAGCATTATAAACTGGAGACCCTCAGGTTTAGGATGCAGCCCAGGAACGTGCATAAGACAATGGCTGGTGAAACCCGACGCTCTCGTCGCTTCCCACGGTTTGAGCCCTTGTCCTAGTATAAATAGGCCCCACGCCTGAGCAGCAATCACATTCGTCTTCACCATTGAGGAGTCAACAACACAGTAAGAAGACACATTCGTCTTCGCCCTCGAGGAGTCAACACAGTAACAAGACACATTCGTCTTCGCCCTTGAGGAGTCAATAGTAACAGCTACAGCAAGAATCTTCGACGTTGAGAAGCTACAGTATTGGTCACACAGCTACAGCGACACATTCGTCTTCGCCCTTGAGGAGTCAACAGTGACAGCTACAGTAAGGTCACACAGTTATAGCAAGACACATTCGTCTACGCCCTTGAGGAGTCAACAGTAACAGTTACAGCAAGACACATTCGTCTTCACCCTTGAGGAGTCAACAGTAACAGCTACAGCAAGACACATTCGTCTTCGACATCGAGGAGTCAACAGTAACAGCTACGGCAAGTCACATTCATCTTCGCCGTTGAGGAGTCAACAGTGACACCTACGACACATTCGTCTTCGCCCTTGGGGAGTCAACAGTGACAGCTACAGTAAGGTCACACAGCTACAGCAAGACATTCGTCTTCGCCCTTGAGGAGTCAACAGTGACAGCTACAGTAAGAAGATATTTATCTTCGACGTTGAGGAATCAACAGCTACAGTCAAGATCAACAGCAAGATCTCTACAGGATCAACAGTCAAGAAGAAATAGTCAAGAATCAATAGTAGTGTAAGTTAACTAGTGACCCCGCTAATATTGTGGAAGAATATATGAAGTAAGTCAACACACCGAAGTCTCACTTATTACCACCAACCCAGCAACAGAGTGTGCATCAGAACGTGCAGAGTGCAAACGCATACGTCCACTTAATGGTCCTGCATGTCTGTCCCGCACATTTAATGGTCCTTCGAGCCGGATCAGTGGAAAATAAGTTAAGCATATTTAATGGTCCTTCGAAGCCGGATCAGTGGAAAATAAGTGAAGCATATTTAATGGTCCTTTTAGTCCGGATTTGTGGAAAATAAGTGAAGCGCATCCAGCTAGAAGAAACGTGAAGACTCTCAAGTTCTCGCCACAAGATAAGTTCGCGTTGTAGACTGACGCCTATCGACAAACAATATGCCAGTCACACGATCAGAGGGAAAAGCCGCTAGCAAATCAACATCGGGAACGTGCACAGAAACCGGGACAGTTACTACCGGGACGGCTACCAGAGGGACAGCGACCACGAGGGAGACAACAGAAACGGGTACCACGGAATATACTGGTACCTCGACAGCAACAGGGATCTCCGCCGTATCAATGCCCGCCGCCTCGCCCGCTGTGTCGCCCCCCGCTGTTGTCGCCGCCGCTGCTACGACTCTCTCCGTGACACAATTTACAGCTACAACGATGAACCCGCCTGCAATTGTGTGCCACAGCAACAGAACACGACCCGCGACAGTAACATTAACAGTGAAGCGGGTCAAGAATACAGATGGTCTGCCACTGCCGAGCGGACTACAAGACACCCGCACCTCCGCCAGGAGGGGTGCGGGGTTATCGACCCACAGTAAATCAAAGGCATATAAGTTGGCGAAGGCCAAGGAAGACTTACTGCGACTGCAAGTGGAGCTAGCCGCCGCACGCTTAGCCACTTTGGAATATGAAGACTCCGACAATGAAGAAGATGATGTCTCCATCTACTCGAAGGAAGAAACAGATCGAAGAGTAGACAACTGGCTGGAAGACCAACAGAACAGAACGCCCGTGGTTACCGTACAACAGAATCAACCTACAGCAGAGCCGGTGATCACGTGCATAGAGAATAGCGTCCCAGCCAGTACAGAACAGAAGCGTCAAGTACATAACGTACTTCAGTTACCGGCGGGAGGTCAATCCGACCTCGCCGCGCTCGCCGACGCAATCACAAGCGCCGTCAACGCAGCTCAACGACCGAGATCCGTAGAGCTACCGTTGTTTAGTGGATCACATCAAGAGTGGTTACCGTTCCGCGCCGCTTACTACGAAACAGAAAATATATACACGCCGACTGAAAACACGAACAGACTAAGAAGAACGCTAAAAGGCAAAGCGAAAGAAGCAGTTGACTCTTTGCTGATTACCAACACGGATCCAGCAGACATCATGAAGGCTTTAGAGTCAAGATTCGGAAGACCAGAGTCCATCGCCATGATGGAAATGGACGCGCTCCGTGCCCTGCCTCGCCTCACCGAATCACCGCGCGACATCTGCATTTTCGCAACAAAAGTGTCCAACATCGTAGCGACATTGAAAACGCTCAGCTGCATACACTACCTGTACAACCCAGAAGTGTCAAAGACCGTCGTAGACAAGCTCACGCCTACGCTTCGCTACAGATACTACGATTTCTCGTCCGTACAACCAAGGGAAGATCCAGACTTAGTGAAGTTAGACAAGTTCCTCAAAAAAGAAGCGGACTTATGCGCACCGTACGCTGTACCTGAACAACTAAATACAAGTACAGCGGCCACTCAACAGAAGAGAACACAGAAGGTCCACAACGTAACAGAAAAGACGAATACGTCGAAGTGTCCGGTCTGTGAAGAAACCGGTCATACAGCGGTCGACTGCGAACAATTCAGGAAGTTAGATGAAAACGGCAGGTGGGATGCAGCCAAGTCCAAACGCCTATGCTTCAGATGTCTTCAATACAGAAACAAGACTCACAGTTGTCGTCCTCGTGAGTGTGGTGTCAGCAGCTGCAGATTTTCACATCATAAGCTGTTACATCACACTAAGAAGAAGGAGGCTAAAGAAAAGTCATCGAAGCAACCTACAGAAGTCATCAACTCAGCCTGGGCCGACAATAAGAAACAGTCGTTCCTAAAAATCCTACCGATCCAGATCAAGGGTCCAACGGGTACAGTCGACACATTCGCATTGATGGACGACGGGTCAACAGTCACGCTAGTTGACGACAGCGTGGCAAACACCATCGGAGCAACAGGCCCCGTCGACCCACTGAAAATAGAAACAATCAACGATCTGAAGGCGTCAGAATCGAATTCGCGTCGAGTTAGTATCAAGTTGAAAGGGCTCAACGGGCATGAAGAGCAAGTACATGCACGCACGGTGAAGAACTTGCATGTTTCATCTCAGCGGGTACCGTCAGAAACAGTAACGGGATGCAAACACCTAGCAGACATCCGCGACTACCTCACGTACGCCAATGCCAAGCCCAAAGTACTGATTGGACAAGACAACTGGCATCTCCTGTTGGCATCGGAGGTTCGAAGAGGTAATAGGAACCAACCAGTCGCATCTCTCACGCCACTGGGTTGGGTACTCCACGGCAGACAAATACAGAGCTCCAGGCACAATATCGACTTTGTGTCTCATGTCGCTGAGAAAACAGAAGACAGTCAGGAAGTACTAACGAAGCAATACGTTGAGATGGACGCCCTTTGCATCAACCCTACGAGACCAACCGATACCTCTACGCCGGTAACAGAACCGTCCGGGAAAGTTAAGATATGCCACGTGTCCAATAAGAAGGGACTCAGTTTAGCAGAAACTTTACCCGATCCTATAAGATTCTCCAATTCGCTACATTCCACCGGGCGCCCCGTCCATGGGAGGAGCCTGGGGACGTATGGTCCGCTCAGTGAAGACAGCACTAGTAGCGACGCTACACGAGCGTCACCCTACAGAGGAAGAACTCACCACCTTACTCGCAGAGGTGGAATACACCATCAACAGCCACCCTCTGACACACGTGTCAGTCAGTGCAGAGGACCCAGAAGCCCTGACCCCGAACCACTTCTTATTGGGAAGCTCGGGACGAGTGCCTCAACCGGGCACATTCGACGAAAAAGACGCCGCATCGAGATCCAGTTGGCGAGCAGCACAGAGGCTCGCCGACCTTTTCTGGAAACGCTGGGTCCAGGAGTACCTCCCGGAGTTGCAACACCGGCGGGAGCCGCATGGAAGAGGACCAAAGATACAAGTCAACGACCTTGTACAGGTCGTCGACCCCAACCTGCCGCGCAATATATGGCCGCGTGGCAGAGTCATAGCGACGTATCCGGCTCCCGACGACATCGTGCGAACAGTGGACGTGCGAACCAAGGGAGGTGTGCTACGACGGCCGGTGAGGAAGCTAGTAGTCCTGCCTCTGCAAATGGAAGATGAACCCGCACCGGAGATAGCTGCGACGCGGTCGCACGGCGGGAGTGATGTGCGGGACGAATAGTTTTAAATAGTGTATAGAAAATAATTCCGAATAGTGTATTGTTATAATATTACTTAGAATAGAACATTTGTGCGTAAGAATTTAGAAAGCGTAAGATGGACGATCGTTTATTGTGATGAAGGATCGTCATTCAATGGTTATACACATCTGGCAAGACAACAATTATGAAAGGAATGACTGTGAACATTTAGCAAAGTATCAATGACAAAGACAACGTTATAAAGTGCTCCCTTGTTATAAACTGCAACAGACATGAATAAAATTGTAAGAGAATGTCCCGCATCTGGCCGATTGTAACAACGCCAAAAAGGTTCCATAAAACAATTTGGGACAGTCGCCATAAAACGAACCCTTGTAATAAGCATTATAAACTGGAGACCCTCAGGTTTAGGATGCAGCCCAGGAACGTGCATAAGACAATGGCTGGTGAAACCCGACGCTCTCGTCGCTTCCCACGGTTTGAGCCCTTGTCGTAGTATAAATAGGCCCCACGCCTGAGCAGCAATCACATTCGTCTTCACCATTGAGGAGTCAACAACACAGTAAGAAGACACATTCGTCTTCGCCCTCGAGGAGTCAACAGTAACAGTAACAAGACACATTCGTCTTCGCCCTTGAGGAGTCAACAGTACAGCAAGAATCTTCGACGTTGAGAAGCTACAGTATTGGTCACATACAGCGACACATTCGTCTTCGCCCTTGAGGAGTCAACAGTGACAGCTACAGTAAGGTCACACAGTATAGCAAGACACATTCGTCTTCGCCCTTGAGGAGTCAACAGTAACAGTTACAGCAAGACACATTCGTCTTCACCCTTGAGGAGTCAACAGTAACAGCTACAGCAAGACACATTCGTCTTCGACATCGAGGAGTCAACAGTAACAGCTACGGCAAGTCACATTCAACAGTTCGTCTTCGCCCTTGGGGAGTCAACAGTGACAGCTACAGTAAGGTCACACAGCTACAGCAAGACATTCATCTTCGCCCTTGAGGAGTCAACAGTGACAGCTACAGTAAGAAGATATTTATCTTCGACGTTGAGGAATCAACAGCTACAGTCAAGATCAACAGCAAGATCTCTACAGGATCAACAGTCAAGAAGAAATAGTCAAGAATCAATAGTAGTGTAAGTTAACTAGTGACCCCGCTAATATTGTGGAAGAATATATGAAGTAAGTCAACACACCGAAGTCTCACTTATTACCACCAACCCAGCAACAGAGTGTGCATCAGAACGTGCAGAGTGCAAACGCATACGTCCACTTAATGGTCCTGCATGTCTGTCCCGCACACTATACTATACTTACATTTACTTTTACTATAGTTACTATATATTTTATGTACTGACTATATGATTATGTTATTTTATGTAAAGAATCTAGGTATGTACAAAATTTCAAAAGGATATTTTATGATGAAAAACCACAAAGTTATGAGCTTGCTATTCTACTTGGTGGTCTCAACAAAAATATGGAAAAAGCTTCGCTCGGGCGGGCGAGCGCGGTGCGTTGACCTCTGGCGTCAGCTGCTGCGCGCGTGAAGTATTATGATCTTTCGTAAGCTGCGTGCCCGCGCCCGGTATCCACACTGCAACAATTTCTAAATGTTTTTGGCAAAAAATATAGCATGGTATAAAAATGATTGGAGTCTATTCAGTTGCTTATTCTGAACAAACTACATATATTTAGGTTTCGCTTAAATAAAAAACAACCGACTTCCAAAAACCACTACAAAGTGAAAAATAACTAATTTCGGAAGTCGGTGTCAAAAACGAATAGGTATACAAAAACCAAAGACACCGACTTCCGAAATTAGTTATTTTTCACTTTGTAGTGGTTTTTGGAAGTCGGTTGTTTTTTTTTGTAAAAAAGTTTTTATTTTACACTTTTTAGTTGTTAAAAGTACTATGTATTCAGTTGCATCCGGTCATACTTACGACGTTATTTTGTTTACTTTAATTTTTACCCGTAGGTATTCCCTCGACTGCCTATGGTCTTCATCATCAAATTTACTGCAGACCATTATTTTAACCCAATGGATGCAAAGGTCTCATCAATATAAATGAATTAAGTCCAAACACAAAGTAGCTACTGTAAACCTGTTGAGGAGTTCCCGGAACTGGCCTTTGTCTTCATCATCGGAGCTCTTATGACAGTCACAACCCATCTAGGTGTAAAGTTCTTATCAATACAAATTAATCGAGCCCAAACACAAGGTATTGCTGTGAATTGTTGAGGAGTTCCTTCGAATTTCTCCCGGCTCCATCATCAGATCTACTCCAGACCTTTATTAAATTGTAGTGCTTTAAAATACTTAATGAAAATACTAAGAAATGCACTAGTCGCTCTTGCAATTTTTGAAAGTTGCCCTTGTTTCCTCTATTCTTCCATCATCAAACCTTGATATCCTTATCATGGGACCACCTTGGGAACGTCTTCTTTCCAACAGAAAAAGAATTATCAAAATCGGTTCATAAACGACGAAGTTATGCGCGAACAAACATAAAAAATAACATATATGTATATGGTTTATGTCAGTGTTCTACATCGAACTGTGAATTTGATCAGTCCGCACATCACATCTTGTGGGAGTGTATTCTTTGGCAGAATGAACGCAATATTATGTTGGATAGTGTACAAGTTACATCCGGAGTTGTTTATTATACGGACCTTGTAGAAACTAGAACTAATTTCCGTGCGTTCAGGCGCTTTTGCCATACCTATTATTGGAATCAATTGTAACAGCAAGTACCTACTTAGGACCCATTAACTAAATCAAATGTTATTCCGTGGTACTTGGCAATCTGGGCTTCTCCCAGTTGCAATAATGTCCCTTTGTGCCGATTGGCCTAGTTCTGTTCTGTCTCCTGCTTATTATGGAGGGAAGTGGAAAAAAATATCTTTTTTCTTACTCCTCCGCTATTCTTTTCTGATTAATTTCGTTGCGGGACCCAAGACAGTTGAATCGTTTCTCCGGGACTTGTTGAGCTTCATTGCTAGGCGTTTTTCTGGCGGTCTCCACTGTTGATTCTGGCTTTCAGGAGTTGCCGTGGGTTGGGAACAGTGTGGCGGGTTTTGTCCCATAAGAAAAAAAAATATATGTATATGGCCGAATTGAGTAACCTCCTCCTTTTTGAAGTCGCTTAAAAATAACGTTGTGTATATTATGGGTGTCCCTAGACAAATATTTTCCTTTTTTCTCTACGTCTTACATAGGCGTTGATAAGAAGTTTTGCATAATTTATTCATCAATTAACATTGAATAAAAATACATCAAACTGGTTTAAACACTTTATTGTCACTGATACACTGTCATCCTACTAAAAACGTGTAATCTCTGATTAGGTACTCGTTTTTATTAGGAAGACAGTGTTTATAAACATATAATTTACATTTCATCGTCACTTACTCAGTTATCTACCTTAGTGAAAAGTATTTACCAAATAAATTCCTAATAAGTTATTGGTTGCAATGGAATTTGAACGTTATTGATTATGACGTTCAGTTTATTGTTCCATAACTTGAAATAGTCATTAAATTGATTTCTTTAATTTACCTAGGTGTTACGGAGGTAGGGTCTGAGCAGTTGTGTTGCGATGTGTACCGGGTACGATGCGCCAAATGTTGTTGTGTCGGGAGTTTGATCGTGGAGGGTCTCGAGATCATCTCCCTCTGGCGCAACATCCTTAGTCGTATTATTGGGTTTAACATTGCATCACCTCGCTGAACTGCCGTCTGCCTTCCTATTCCTTCAGTTCTTTTTTTTTTGAATTAATTGGCTTTATAAACTAGTGCGCTTTACCATCAACGATTGCATCTCTGCTTACGATCAGCGATCGTAATCGAATCGGGAATGAGGAGATCCGTAGAAGAACTAAAGTCGCCGACATAGCCCAGCGGATTAGCTCTTTGAAGTGGCAGTGGGCGGGGACCAAAATTGCAGGGAAGCGCTGGATGCAGGCCGCGTCCAGCCGTCCTTTTTGGGAATTCTTGGGGGAGGCCTATATCCAGCAGTGAACTTCATGTGGCTGTTGATTTTCATCGGTAACGATGCCGCGGTATCCTTAGGCATCCAAAGGACCCCGAGTCCTTTAGCATCATCATTGAAATTTCAATTTTATTATCATCATGCATTTAAGTTTTATTTTATTTGGCGCCGGGCATACAGTGGTTCTGGTACGCTTTTATCAGTTTACTAAGATATTAAAATGATCCATTTGAATACAAAAAGATAACTTAATTTTTTGGATAGAAAGAATAAACAATAAAAAAAAAGAAAAGAAATAACATCATTGATAATACACAAATCACGCAGAGGACGTACGAATCAATACAAACTTTAATTGTATTGTTACTATACAAAGTGGCGATGACAATACGACAATAAATGAAAACACGGACAATGCTGGTTCATAGGAATAATCCTAGACCATAGAAAAAAACCAAGCATCAAAAATAAAAAAAATAAAATTTCAAACAAACTTAATCGCATAAAATTGGAAACGAAATTGAACAGCCTGTATAGTTATATTTTGATTTAATATCGTTAATAAAGACTGAACCAAAAAAGAGTTTTCACGGCTAGAATATTAATTGTTATTAATAATTAATAGTAAATATTCTACGATCATCCGTTACCATAACCAATATAACTGACGTCACTCTGAAAGCTGCCACGCTGAATTACAATTTGGCTGGACTATTTGTCACATGTGAAGCGATTAATGTGCTAATTTTTTTTAAATTATGGGGTCCTTTTAATGGCAAATGAGATCGCGGCGAGCCCAGCTGCAGTTGGCTCAGAGCTCGGTTCCTTCAACTAGAACTGGCCCTCAACAGTTTTAAAACCAAAACAGAAGAGGAAAGAGCGTCTGGAGGCCTCTACATACATAGTATTGTTCGCGGATGACACTTCTCTTATTTTTAAAGTCAAGCGTCAGCTAGCAAATTTGAAATGCCGGCTTCATCTAGTTAAAAAAAATAAATAAACATGACGTGTAAAAGTGACCAGTGATCCTACTTGCTTAATAACCGATTTCATTTCATTTCAGTTCATTTCTGCCCTGCAAGAGGACATCACAGGTTTCTCTTAATTAACATCCTATCTTACAACAACTGCCTTCTGCTAACTCATCATCTCCTGAATTTCATGCAGCGTCTTTCCCTTTGTCTCAGGCAAAAGGAAGTAGGTAAAAAAGAAAGCTAAGATGCACGATCCTCCAAACAGCCAAAAAGTGACGTCACCGCCGAGGACGTCGACCATGGTTGAGAAGCTTGTCGTTAATCCGAAGCCAACTATCCAGGTCAAGGTGATGGCAAGGGCTGAGCCGTTGGAGCGGACGTTGGCTCGGAACATCTCGCCGACTATTGCGTTGGGGATGGTGCCGAAACCTGAGGAAGTTGGAGAATAGATACAAAATTACAACAAAATTACAACTGACGAGACTAATCATTTTTATTTTATATTTTGTCCTTTTCTTATTAAACTAGAAGGGAAAAGATGCATTGGACTCATCGATCACTTAAACTACACTAGATACACAGCCTCGAAAAAAACTCTTATTAAAAATGGCGACAGGTATTAAGCAGTCTAAAGTAGTCAAAATAATAATAATAAGTAAAAAAACTAAAACCCAACTACGACAAAAAACGACGCTGAAAAAGTATAAAACAAGATTTTCAGAATACTGCACTAAACAAAGTTGCTGGTTTTCAAGTTTGGAAAACCGCAGTCACACGTTGTCAAAGTGCTACGGTAGGTATATGTAACGTGTGACTACGCCTTTCCAAACTTGAAAACCAGCAACTTTGTTTAGTGCAGTATTCTGAAAATCTTGTTTTATACTTTTTCAGCGTCGTTTTTTGTCGTAGTTGGGTTTTAGTTTTTTTAGTTTTTATTATTTGTACTATTTTGGTGTTAAAGTGTATTTGTGGCGCATAATATTAACAAAAGCTAAATTAATGAACTACAAAGCATTCCTGTAATTATGTACCAACATAAAGTACTCGTGAAGCTCTTTCAATTGATGCCAAAAACGGTATATTTATTTTAATTTTATATTTACATACAACTTTTTGTCCGCTAGAGGGCGCAATACTAAATTTGATGACAAGCTTTATAGCTCATAACCAACAGAATATTAAGGCTCTTTTAATGGTACTGCAGTGGTCTTATTCTGATAAGTAGTAAAGAAGCTATGAACGACAAGATGTAAATTATATGCAATCAGCCCATGAATACAGGTAAAGTCACAAGCAAATGCTAGTAATATATATATATATTCAAAATGTACAAGTAAAACGCTTTAATATGATATCAAACACGGCATATTTATCTTAACTTTATTTTTTTTACTCTGTATGTTTTGTCCGATAGAGGGCGCCACCTTAAATTTTGTGAAACCCCATATAGCCTATAACCAGCGGACAATTAAGACGCTTCTAATGATATGTCATTTGTCGAATTCTGATAAGTAGTTTAGAAGTTACGAGGGAACAGATGAACATACATACATACATACATACATACATACATAGCCTGTGAAAATCATAACCCTCCTTTTGCTTTGCCGTAGTCGGGTAAATATACATCAATTTAAAATTAGCCTTAAGTGCAGTGTATAAAGCACAAAGCAGTACAAAAAGCCATTATTTTTTACGACCGAGTCCGTGGTACGTCAAACATCAAACCAAATTTAACCTTACACGCATGCATTAAAGTCAGAATTATAAAGTAAATACTATATGAAAGTAGTCTACGTGGTCGTGGTGGCCTAGTGGTTAAAATACCAGCCTCTCAAGTATGAGTGCGCGGGTTCGATTCCAGGTCAGGCAAGTACCAATGTAACTTTTCTAAAGTTATATGTACTTTCTAAGTATATCTTGGACACCAATGACTGAAGGTGAAGGAAAACATCTTGAGGAAACCTGGAGTTTAAGTCTGAAATCGCCAACCCGCATTGAGCAAGCGTGGTGATTACGCTCAATCCTTCTCTGTATGAGAGGAGACCTGTGCCCAACAGTGGGACGATAAAAAGGTTGATAACTGACTGACTGTTGTTGAGTTGACTGGGTCACCGAGTCTCTTGCGGATGACCAAGATATGGAAAGGGAACGCAGGGTATTATCCATCAGAGCAAACATGCTGGCCCGTAGGTTTGCGCGTTGCACTAGGCAGGTGAAAACGACGCTTTTTAAAAGTTATTGCCAGTCATTTTATACATGCAGCCTTTGGGTCAAACATACGAAAAAGTCTTGGGATACCCTGCGAATCCTGTATAACAACTCGTTCAGGGTGCTGATGGGACTGCCGCGCTACTGTAGCGCATCGGGAATAATGCGCAAAAGATCTGCGTCCCTGATGCGTCGGGTGCGCGGTAGCTCCAACAGTTACCTGCAGCTCATTATTTTCTACCATCTGATGCGATGTCAACTATAAGTTATTGTGTAGTTATATTTAATGAAATTTCTTTAGTATAATTTTATTTTATTAGTTTGTGTTTCATGTCTGCTATGTGTTTATATTTACTTTTGTGAAACTATGGGTATCTTACCTGAAATAAATGATTATTATTATTATTATAATGATAATGACTATATGAAAGAAGCACCCAAGTGCTGCCTTGTGCGCTTGTTCAGTTCAACCATTTTTTTACGCTGATTGTGAATCTAGTGTATAAGTGCTCCATGATTGACCAAGGGAATCGCTGATATTGTGAATACATCCATTTATTCTTAAGTTTATTCGTACCTGCTTCATAGCAGAAGAAATATATGATGAGAGAGAGCAGTGGCAGCCATCCTATGTGCAGCAACACTGAAGAGTTCATCCTGTCCAGATAGAAGTATACTCCAAGAAGTGACTATAAAGAAAGAAAATTAATTATATTAGGGACAAGATAACAATGTAACAAACGAATAAAAGAATATTCTGTGGGATCTGATTGTGGAGCTATATCGCACACCATATTCTCCCTCTTGTCGTCTGTATCCCATAAAATGCAGTCCAAGTGATCTCTGTGTCACCAGAGATAACGCCGTGGAAGTAGCGAAATATTGGACCAATTTCAATAAAATTCGATACTAAGAACTTTAAAAAGCACGTCTAACATTAATCTTAAGGAATTCTTGATTAACTAGGCTTACTATTCTATCAATAAATTTTTTAGACGATAAGAGCATAAAATAGGAAATGTTCAATCTTTATAATTTTAATATCTAATTTTGTTCTTAATTAATTTTTTCGCCTTGCAAGGCAAAACATAGTGAAACAATTTAATTTTTATACCATGTACTATATTACCTATGTTTAAAAAATTAAATACTTCGAAGAAGAAGGAACAATAGGAAAGGTTACGGAGAATTTCTCATGATTATCATGATACAAGGTAGATAATCAATGATGTAAGCTGAACTGGAAATGAGCCGGCCTTATTAGCAGTAGGACCGATAAACATTGGGATCGGCGTGTTTTTGAGAAGACACTGCGAATCGGCAAACGTAACGCTAACGCCTTCAATGAGGACGTTTTATTCTACTTACCTTAAGGATCAGGCAAAATAATTGTAGATAAACTCACCAAACTGAAAGCACAAGCAGCCATTGAAATCAGCAGCAAAATCCTCCTTCCCTTTCTCTCGATTAGAAGCGGAGCAATCAAACTGGACAAGAGCCTCGTCACACCAATGATAATGGTCGCCAAGTCAGGGTTGATGGAAGATCCGGCTAATTGGAAGATGTTTGTTGAAAAGAAGAGGACGACTGCAACTCCACTGGTTTGTTGAAAGGCTCCTAACATGAAGGTGATGAAGAGAGACCATCTGTTGGATTTTATTGTGAAAATTTCCACCCAGTCTTTGATTTTGCTGGAGGTTTCTCCTTGCTTTTTCGCGAAGGTGTGGATGACTTTTTCTACGTCTCCACTGCGGCCAAGCATGTTTAGGGTCTTTGTTGCTTTAATATCGTTATCTGAAATCGAAGAAGATTTATTTTTAGTATCGTGATTTCTTTTACTCTATAATTAGTATTGCAAAGTATATCTTGTAGACTAGATAGACTTAGCAATACCAAAATATAAAATGTAATCGTAAAGACATCCAAAGACGTTTTCAGACTACAAATAAAAATTCAACCAAAATCAATTTATCTGCAGTGTGCTAATTTTTTTGACACTCAAAATGTACAGTTTGCGCGGATTTACCGTGACATTGCAAGTCTTATATAGCTAGTTAATAAAGTGTGTTTTGTTTTAGTATTATTTTCTCATGTTTACAGACTGTTTTGATTAAATGAATGACAAATTAAAAATGGCAGAGTAGCGCCCCTGGTTGACCATCTGCTCGTCTGTCAGTCAAGACTCTTTTTCTAGAGATGGATGAATGAATCAAATTGAAATTAATATAAAATACTACATGGCTACAACCCTCTGAAGCAGTGAAAAGATAAGGCTACTAAGTCAAATCAATCAAAAGGTGTAGGTGTTTATGTTCCAAGATCAAAAGATAAGGCTACTAAGTCAAATCAATCAAAAGATGTAGGCGTTTATGTTCCAAGATCAAAACTACTGTTAGTGTTGACCTTTGAATTGTGAAATTGATTGGAAAACTGCGTTTTACTCCTTTTTAATCAAATCAAATCAATCAAATCAAATCATTTATTTCAAATAAACCAGTTACAGGCACTTTTGAATTTTCCTTTTTAATCAAATCAAATCAAATCAATCAAATCAAATCATTTATTTCAAATAAACCAGTTACAGGCACTTTATGTATTTGTTACTGACAATAGACCAAAGGCTGATAAATAATGAGCATAGAATGTTCCCACCCACTTGTCGGACACAGGCCTCCTCTCGGTCATAGTATAAAGAGGGACAGAGTAGGTTATCGTCATAGAAACGCACCGCGCGCGGCTTGTATGTGTGCGCCTTAGTATCTATGCGTCGCCGCACGCACACCTAAACACAATATTAGAGTGCTATCAGTGCGCTAGTCGCGGTCGCGGCTAGCACCGGACGAGGATCGCGCGTCACGTGTTCTTGGTAAAAAAATGCATCGATCGTCACGAGGATTGCGAACAACTTAAATCGTATTTAAATGCTAATCAGCAAGTATGCAATTTAAGTGCAGAATCTAGGTATCTTCACTACAAAAATTGTTCTAGAAACCAAATTTTATTAGTGGTTGAACTTTGTAGAAAATATTAAGAGGATGGAGCAGATGTTCCAAAAAGTATTTCGAAATGATCACATAAACTGCTAAGTTGGTATGTCTATTTATGAACAAATAAAAGATTTATATTTTTCAAATTATATTTCTAAAAGTTATTTACAAGGATACGGATATATTACACATAGCTTTCCGCCCGCGGCTTCGCCCGCGTGGAGTTCGGTTATATCGCGCTTTTTAGATTTTCCTCGGGAACATCATTTTTTTCCGGGATAAAAGGTATCCTATGTTCTTTCTCAGGGTCTAAAGATTGTCTGTGCCAAATTTCATCAAAATCGGTTGAGTGGTTTAAGCGGGAAAGCGTAACAGACAGACAGACAGACAGACAGACAGACAGAGTTACTTTCGCATTTATAATATTAGTATGGATTCAAGTTTAATAACAAGGCGTTTCGTAATAGTCGAAACCGAAGAAATTATTTTTCTGTCGCTAATTTGTAATTTTGTATTAAATGTGTGATTCAATAGATATAATGTTTGTATTATTTATATTTCTATTAATTAAAAATAAAAATAAATATGGTCCTTTATGTGTACAAAAATAAAAATTACTAAAAAAAAACTGACTAGTATATGTAAACTAAATACTAAGCAAATAATTTAAACATAAGCTCTTAGTCTATAAATATTTGTTAGCGGTTTGGGCGACAACCGTGACCGACGAAGCGCGGACAGTCGTCAACCCTAAGACAGTAGGCAATTAAATCGCGGATTGGGTCGCAGATAACCTACTTCCCCTCTTTATTCTATGTCTCGGTGGACGGTAATGTAATACGCAGGCCCAGTGCGGGTTGGTAGATAATAATAATAATAATAAACGTTTATTTTTTCCACCACACAATTAAACATAAGTTTAACACAAAATTAAGTATACAAGATATAACGATGTAGTGGAAACTGGAGCCTGTACTAGGACAACCTGTGTTACAGGTCTCCAGGCCTCCTGACTACACGGTCGTGTCACAACTAATTCAAACATATACTAACAGATGACAGAGATTATGGGATGAATGAAAATTGACAAAAAAATGCAGAAATGAAAACACAAAATAAATAAGTAATTTAAAAGATTAGACAGCAAACTAGGGTATGTTCGTGTCGATGTTTGAGTGTGGGTGTGGATGTGTGAGTGTGGCTGTGGTTATGAAGTCTATGTGAAGTGTGTGTGAAGTGTGTGTGTGTGTGTGTGTGTGTGTGGTGTCATGATGTCAAATGTCTTCAAAATTTTGGTTTTAGGATATCCGGTTCTCGCTGTGTTTTCCTTCATCGATTTGAGAGCAGTGGTGATGAAATAATTTACACAAAGTAAAGCGCCTGATGGGGTTCGAGCCTACATCCCACTACTTGTAAATCACCGCTGATACCATTAGGCGAAAGCTGCTCAAACTGTTTGAATTAGTAGGAATGATAAAAATTAAATGCTCACCTTTCATCGCATGATACACTGGTGACTCAGGCACAAAGAAAATTATGCTCAGCAGATGTATCAGACACATCCCTAGGGCAATATAGCCCGTCCCAGCATACGAAACAAATGGGCCTATGGAGTAGACCAGGAGAGTTCCAGTGATGCCCATTATAGATGTAGACGTTAGGAGAATCCCTCGGATATGAGTGGAGCTGGATAAAAAGAAAAATATAATTGAAGCAAGTAACTCAGACTACTGCTGTCCACTGTTGGACATACTTTTTTACCAAACACCTCCTCATCAACCGGTTCTGTGCTTTCTACATTCAGCGGATTCACAAGGTCGAGGTCACAAAGCAAAGTCACGAGAGCAAGGTCACAAGGCCAAGGTCACAAAGTAAAGTCACGAGGTCAAGATCTCAAGGTCAAGGCCACAAGTTCAATATCACAATATCTAGTTCACAGGGACAACGTCACAAGTGCAAGGCCACAAGGTCAAGGTCACAAGGTCAAGGTTACTTTATGTTAGGTGTGTTAAACCCTACGTCTGTCTGCGGTACGCGGCCTGCCTGTGCCTGCCTGTACACGTTCGCTGCATCAGAAGGTTTCGTTCATCAGCATTTTATTGTGCGAGTTATTTGCCCCGTCCATTTTTACGCAATCCTTTTAGTCCGAGAGCCGGCTAGTCTTATGGATCAGATACATGAATAATTTTTGGGGTATGAACAATAAAACCCATAGGTCTAGAGGTCGACACTCCTGAAGTTGCTTGATTTTGCCCGCTTGCAAAATTATGACGTCACTTCCAGTTTTTATTTAAGGTGTCATTGTAATTTATTAAATACATACCAAATTCAATTCCATTCAATCGTATTTCATAAATTACAATTACACCTAAAATAAAAACCGGAACTGACGTCATAATTTCTAATGATCGAAAGCTTCTTGAGGTGACAAACTTATTTAAGGCGGTTGTGTGATAATTTCAACTCATTCTTTTTTTTTAATAATTATAAACTAGTGCTTGACTGCAATCCTGCCTGATGGTAAGCAGTAATGCAATCGTTGATGGTAAAGCGCACTTGTTTATTAAGCCTATTCACTTAAAAAACTTAAGAATAGGAAGGATGACGGCAGTTGAGCGAGGTGATGCAATGTTTCCGTGTGCAGTTTCTGGCCTGCCATCGGACGCGTCCCCAGGTGGCGGATAGGGGAACGGCCCCCAGATATGGGGGTTACCGGTTTACCGGCGCGGACCAAAACCAGATGCGGGGACCGCTTCGGCGGTCACGTGCGGCGGGTCGGCCACCACTCCAGGTGGCTGACGTGACCCGAACTCCGGGTCACCGTCGGGCAACCCGGTCTCCTCATTGAGAGGAGCTGGGGGCCCCGTTTGCCTCCGGGCAAACGAGTGGGGCTAAGAGGAAGGACACCTCGCTAAAAAACCCTTGGCTGCTGCGTCTTCTCGCACAGACGTACCCAGCCCGGCCCCTCCTGTGGAGTGGAGGGACCACTGTGGGCCGCCCTGAGGCGAGAATCGCCGGCGAAGTTGGTAGTTAGGCTGTGCCATTTTTCCCATGACCCCGTCACTCAGGCGAGTGTCGTTGTGCCGCTGTGGGTTTAGTGGGTATTCCCCGGCTTCGGCTGGGCGAGTCCCACACACACGCCCTTCGGGGCCAATGGTGCGTAAATGCATTACCACAGCGTCAAAAAAAAAAAAAAAAAAAGGTGATGCAATGTTAAGGCGCTGTGTTCAGTAAAATAGGCTTCAAAAACAGTTTTTAGCCAAATGTATACATTTCAGAGCAGCCAAAATTTATATGTTAATCTTGATTATATGTAGCAGGAAACCATTGTTTTCAAACACGTTCTGAATTAATTTTCTCGATAGAAAAAACTAAAGTAACCACTAAAATTGAATTTATAAAGTTGTAACTGTATTATTAATCATCAAATCTTGATAAAATTGAGAAGAGCGATTTAAAATATAATAGTAATGAAACCATTGTTTTTGTTTATCGATTTAACTAAGATATTCTAAAATAAATAATGTATTTAATGATAAATAACGTGAACGAAACGTCGCTCCATCGCGGCGTCCATTCCTTCTCTTTCACTTCTATGCTTAGCGACAGTGACCGCTGAGGCGCTGCTTGACGGACCTATGTCAGTTTTGCTTTACCGCACAGAAAATAATTATATTTACGTGTCTGTTTGTTGATGAATAATCATATTTCGTTTTGCCGGGTTCAAACCCCAGGTTTACATTATATGCTTTTTGTAGGTTTTAATTGAAATAAATGCTTTTTAATTTACTGTTGTATTTTTTGCCGATATTTTATTTGATTTTTTTCTGTAATTATTTCTTTTTACTTTTCGCAATTTTTCTTCACCTGTATGTGTTCGGGTTCAAACCCCAGCCTTACGTTGTATGCTTTTTGTTGGATTTCTTATTTGCAATAGTTTTTTTTAATTATTATTAATTTAGCCGATTTTCTGTATTTTTGTAGTAATTGTTCCATCTTTTTAATATATTCTTTTGTAAACAATTATAATGCAAACTAATATTTAAAAATCAATTCGTTATATTTTCTTTCTACAAATTTCTAGAAATTAATAATAAATAATAATAATAAGCCTATTTAACCATGAATTTCTTAGTTCATAATATAATTAACAAAAGTTAATTTGATAATAGTTCAAAACAGTAAATTTAGATTTCATTTTGTTGCATTATTCATGGCCCCTTTCATTATAGGCCTCCTCCAAGTGCCTCCATCTATTTCACTCGTACAAACCCGATTTCGATAAGAGTTGCAGTTTTGAA
This sequence comes from Sesamia nonagrioides, assembly GCA_017933935.1. Classification (NCBI taxonomy): domain Eukaryota; kingdom Metazoa; phylum Arthropoda; class Insecta; order Lepidoptera; family Noctuidae; genus Sesamia; species Sesamia nonagrioides. Next base: position 177,299 of record JADWQK010001647.1, read on the forward strand.
GAAGAAATCTTTTATTTTTTTAAATATCCGAAAATGCATTTTTTTTAACCGTTACTCTAAACAGCTGTTTATAAATAGTAATTTCTAGAAATGATATATTTCTAACAGTTTCATGAAAAAAGGACATAACACAAAAAATTTAAACAGAACGGACAAAGCGCATTATAAAAATAAAAAAGAAAACAAAAAAAAATAATAAAAAATGAAAATATGTATAAAGTACACATTTTCGAAAATCGCAAGATAAAGTCGGATTCGATCCTGGTGCTCGTCTAATGCGAACCGGGACTGTGACGAACAGAGCCAACCATGCTTCGGGGTTGGGTTGTGAAATTACACTTCTAAATGTAGATGGAATAGAAAAGAAAAACAATAAAAATAACAGTTGATTTGATAATAGTTCAAAACAGTAAATTTAGATTTCATTTTGTTGCATTATTCATGGCCCCTTTCAGTATAGGCCTCATCCAAGTGCCTCCATCTATTTCAATCTTTTTGTGTTGTGTTATTCTAAGCACTCGTACAAACCCGACTTCGATAAGAGTTGCAGTTTTGAAGAAAAAATCTTTTATTTTTTAAATATCCGAAAATGCATTTTTTTTTAACAGTTACTCTAAACAGCTGTTTATAAATAGTAATTTCTAGAAATGATATATTTCTAACAGTTTCATGAAAAAAGGACATAACACAAAAAATTTAAGCAGAACGGACAAAGCGCATTATAAATATAAAAAAGAAAACAAAAGTAATAATAAAAAATGAAAATATGTATAAAATATACATTTTCGAAAATCGCAAGGTAAAGTGAACGGATGTGGGATTCGAACCTGCTGCTCGTCTAATGCGAACCAGGACTGTGACGAACAGAGCCAACCATACCTCGCGGTTGGGTTGTGAAATTACGCTTCTAAATGTAGATGGAATAGAGAATGGTTGGTATAGATTTAATAGAACGTGCGTATTTCTCGATGCACGACGCCTCACCTCTCGCATCGATGTACTCGCGCGGAGCGCCCCGCGCCCCGCAGTGGGCGGGGCTAGTCGTGTCCCACTTCGTCTGCTTCACCCCCTCAAATACCTAAAAGTTTGCTATTCACAGCGTCTTAAACCCAAGACCATCACGGCCAAACGAAGCTGCGCTAGACGGAGATTGATCTGGAGACTCTCCATGACCAAACTCCCGACATAACAACATTTTGGCGCATCGTACCCGCCACACATCGCAACACAACTGCTCAAACCCGTCCTCCGTACGGCTTCACCAGACATCATGTCGGAACATGACGAATCGCTTGGCGGCAAGTCTTTGTCTGGTGGATGCTAACTTCTGCCGGAAGCCGATGTTATGGCCTACCGCCGAGAAAATTCTAAACCTATCATGACTTATTTCTTCTTCTGCCCTTATTGTAATTAATACTTCTTCTTTGGTACTTCTCTATTAGTCAATGGCCTTGATTCCTTTGTTCTCAAACTAAACTTAAGTTCTGTGATTTTTTTTTTTATTTCATTAATAATAGTATAGAAGATACATCTATACTAATATACAATATGTTAAGAAAACCCTGTCCGACCCATAAGGATAATAAAGGTTAGGTAAACACTTGACCAAATATAATATAAAATTTTACATAATCATCACAGTAACAATAATAATGAATTTTGAAATAATCTTTTCTTCCCGGGTATTAATTCCAATTTCCCCGAAATTTAGTAATTTTTAAAAAACTGACAACACCATTTGTCACGGAGCGAATAGCGATGCGACCACGTGCCGCATGCCCCGCCCCCCTTCACCCGCGCATGCATGCGCGGGTGAAGGGGGGCGGGGCTATCGGGTTACCGCACATGCATTAAGTTACCTCGCTTTTTCGAAATAATATTTATTTTTTTTGGGGGATTTTTTTTAAGTTTAGCCCGGCTTTGTAGGCATTATTAGAATCAGTTAACGATACCTAACAATACCTTCACGGATCGGACAGGGTTTTCTTTACATATTGTATAAAGCTGAAGAGTTTGTTTGTTTGTGTGTTTGTTTGTTTGTTTGTTCGCGCTAATCTCGGGAACTACTGGTCCGATTTGAAAAATTCTTTTTGCGTTGGATAGCCCATTAATCCAGGAAGGCTTTAGGGTATATAACATCACGCTGCGACCAATAGGAGCGGAGCATAACTAACTCCACGCGAACGAAGTCGCTGGCGGCTGCTAGTATTAGATATTACTTTAGACCTATAAAAAAAAACTTTTTTTACAAAAAAACAACCGACTTCCAAAAACCACTACAAAGTGAAAAATAACTAATTTCGGAAGTCGGTGTCAAAAATGGAATATACAAAACCAAAGACACCGACTTCCGAAATTAGTTATTTTTCACTTTGTAGTGGTTTTTGGAAGTCGGTTGTTTTTTTGTAAAAAAGTTTTTATTTTACACTTTTTAGTTGTTAAAAGTACTATCTATTCAGTTGCATCCGGTCAGACTGGAAGCTGACGCAAATATAGTTGGGAAACGACGCAATTTTGTTTACTTTAATTTTTACCCGTAAGTATTCCCTCAACTGCCTATGGTCTTCATCATCAAATTTACTGCAGACCATTATTTTAACCCAATGGGTGCAAAGGTCTCATCAATATAAATGAATTGAGTTCAAATACAAGGTACCTACTGTAAATCGTTTAGGAGTTCCCTGAACTGACCTTTGTCATCATCATTAGCTCCCTAATGACAGTCACCACCCATCTATACCATCGCCTAGCTCCATGAAGAATAGAGGTAAACAAACCAATTTAGGGTTATCACAACTCACGTTTTATAAATCTCCTGTTATTTACATGATTATCAACTTTAACATGCTGGCTATTTATTAACAATTCCTATTGCAGCATATTTCAATAGAATCACTAAAATAACATGCATAATAACTTGGTATTTCGAAAAACCATTAAAAAGTCGATATTAATTTCACGTGATAGCCCTACAAAAAAAGAAAGATGGATGAAATCCAGGTATTGAACACATTTTGTGGAATTCAACCAATGAGTAAAGTTAAGGCATTTGTCAATACAATTTTGCGTATTTTAATTACTTTCAAATCAACTGCATAACACATGCATTGTAATACTTTCAAGTATGGACTAATTATAATATATATGTATCAGAAAATGTAACCTATTAGGAAATTAGCTTACATGTGTGTCATATTTCATTCAAATCGGTTAAGCGTTTACATCAGTAGTAAATATCTAAACATAAATAAACTGTTTACATTAGTAGAAAGAAGGATTATTACTTTTATGAAAATCATCTATGTAGAAAAGGTTGTTAACATCTGTCTTTTAGGTGTAAACTACTCGTTGCCTAGCAACGGTTTATTTACCTCTATTCTTTATCGAATTTGGCTCAAATATAGGTGTAAGGTTCTTGTCAATACAAATTATTCAAGCACAAACACAAGGTAGCTGCTGTGAATTGTTGAGGAGTTCCTTCGACTATCTCCCGGCTCCATCATCATATCTACTCCAACCCTTTATTAAATTGTAGTGCTTTAAAATACTTAATGAAAATGCTAAGAAATGCACTAGTCGCCCCTGCAATTTTTGAAAGTTTCCCTTGTTTTCTCTGGTCTTCCACCATCAAACCCTGATATCCTTAACATGGGACCACCTTGGGAACGTCTTCTTTCCAACAGAAAAAGAATTATCAAAATCGGTTCATAAACGACAAGTTATGCGGAACAAACATAAAAAAAAAGCATAATATACGGTCGAATTGAGTAACTCCTCCTTTTTGAAGTCGGTTAATAAGTAAGCGCCGCTGTTTTAATCGTATCTAAACTTTGTCGCTCATCGTCATCATCATTTCAGCTGAAGACGTCTGCACTGCTGGACATAGGCTTCCCCAAGGATCTCCGCGACAATCAGTCCTGCCTCTCACATCCAGCGGTTTCCCCGACCTTCACCAGTTCGTCGGTCCACCTTGTCGGGGGCGTACCCACGCTGCGTCTGGAGTACAAACTGTCTGGGTGTGGACTGCCTGTCTTGATGGAAACACTATCTCTGGACTATCTTATTTAACAAGGCTAACTAATATATTGTCTTCTATCTTTACTAATGAAATAGAAAGAAAAGTCACTAAACTCAAAATTAGTTTATTATGAACAAAATCGGCACTATTATTATATGAACTTCAAAATCGGCACTATTATATGAACTTCAAAATCAGCACTATTATTATATGAACTTCAAAATCGGCACTAATATTATATGAACTTCAAAATCGGCACTAATGTTATATGAACTTCAAAATCGGCACTAATTATATGAACTTCAAAATCTGGCACTAATGTTATATGAACTTCAAATCGGCACTATTATTATATGAACTTCAAAATCGGCACTATTATTATATGAACTAAAATCGGCACTAATATTATATGAACTTCAAAATCGGCACTAATATTATATGAACTTCAAAATCGCTTTAATATTATATGAACTTCAAAATCGGCACTAATATTATATGAACTTCAAAATCGGCACTAGTATATGAACTTCAAAATCGGCACCTAATATTATATGAACTTCAAAATCGGCACTAATATTATATGAACTTCAATATCGGCACTAATATTATATGAACTTCCAAAATCGGCACACCTAATATTATATGAACTTCAAAATCGGCACTAATATGTTGGCTAGTTATTTACTTTCTTACCGTATGTAATGACATACGGTAGAAAAGTAAACAAATGACAAATGCAAAACTATGTCAATGGGCACAGTTTTGCATTTTGTCGGCAATATTAGAGGGACTCTAGTGACTGAGGAATTTGGCAAATAAATTTTTAAAGGAAACTATTGCCGTCGCGCTGCTAGACTACCAGTAAAGTGCGAAAACGTTGCAGCTCAGGCTGATTTTATAAAAACGTTAGGCCAATAGACGTTTCGTATTCCGCTGTTTTTAGAACACGACAGATCTCAATTATTTTTATATCTCAATTTAGAGGAAAAAGTATAACTATGCTTCATTATTTTTCTTTTTGTCAAAAACTTATCACGTTTGTCTAATAGTCATGAGGCATCTAAACATCACGGTAAAAATTTCGCGATTTTAAATATAGTACCTATTTCTTTTATTAATTAAGTTTCAGAAAAATCAAATGATAGGGGCTCTTATAATCACGGTGTAAAATTATGGATTTGGTTTTTTTTTTTTAATAATTATAAACTAGTGCTTGACTGCAATCCCGCCTGATGGTAAGCAGTGATGCAATCGTTGAGTGTAAAGCGCACTAGTTTATTAAGCCTATTCACTTAAAAAACTTAGGAATAGGAAGGATGACGGCAGTTGAACGAGGTGATGCAATGTTAAACCCAAGACCAACACGACCAAACGATGCTGTGCTAGAGGGAGATTGATCTGGAGACTCTCCACGACCAAATTCCCGAGACAACAACATTTGGCGCATCGTACCCGCCACACATCGCAACACAACTGCTCAGACCCGTCCTCCGTACGGCTTCACCAGACAAAATTGCTCTAAAAGCATTATCCACGAAGAAAACAGCGGAATACTTTTGTATAGAGAAAGCACTACTAGAGTTCCCTCTTGATATACATATTGGTACCAAATTTCAGCTCTCTAGTGCTAACAGTCACTGAGATTATAACAAACAGACTTTACGAAACTATAAGGCTTCCTAGTTGACTACGGAACCCTAAAAAGTAAGTAATAAATAAATAATAATAAATAATAAATATATACGGACAAATCACACAGATTGAGCTAGCCCTAAAGTAAGTTCAAGACTTGTGCTATGGGATACTAACTCAACGATACTATATTTTATAATAGATACATGTATAGATAAACATCCAAGACCCAGGCCAATCAGGAAAAGATCGTTTCCCATAATGACCTGGCCGGGGATCGAACCCGGGGCCTCCACGTCGCAGGCCGGCCTGTTGACAGCTGCGCCACGGAGGACGACGTAATATAATCATCGAATTACAATGGCGCCAATTTTGTTCCTCACAAACTAAAGTAATTTTGAGATAAGTGCATTTATTGCTTTCCATTTCCTTAAGAAAAGGACAGAAGATAAAATGTCAGTTTAAACTAGGGTTATAACGGAGGCTTGTTAGCGGAGGCGGAGGCGGATGCGGAGGCGACCAGTCTCACCTCCGCGGATGCGGAGGTTAACGGAGGCGGAGGCGGAGGTGAAAGTACATATAGAAAAAAATGAAATTTATGCTTAATTAAAACAATTTTTTTATTTTAAATACGTACATTAACGGTAGTATACTTGGTAAAAAAATATTACCTTCTTGTAACGAAAAATAAGGAGAAACAAATTGTGTTTGCCGCATTCCCGCCTCGCACTAGTTGATTCTTGACCATTTCCCTCTCAAACGCGGCCGGACGGTTGTCGAGCGTCGCTGCTTAAGCGTTATTTATTTTATAAATACGTAAATAAACCTCCGTTATAACTCCGCAAAAAATTGTGCGGAGGCGGAGGCGGAAGCGAAGATACGATTTCTTGCGGAACTTCCGCAGTAACGGAAGAGGAGGCGAAGCTCCGTTACAACCCTAGTTTAAACCTGCCAACTTAGCGCGCTCCTGACGTAAACTGGCGTATTTTTAGTCACCATGTTTTTAATCACGTCTAAACTGTCTATGGAGTATCGTAATTTGACAGGATTAAACTGACATTTTATCTTCTGTCCTTTTCTTAACGAAATGGAAAGAAAAAGATGGACATAACTTAAAAGTAGTTTAGTTTGTGAACAGCAGAATCGGCGCCATTGTAACTATAAAATTTGGTTGTATTTTGGTCGAAATGCAGTTTTTAAGCCAAAGTTTCGCGTTTGTTTCACGATGCTACCGCATGGCTCATGGCAAAAAACCCTTAGATTGAGATCAAAGCCACTTATCCAGTCCCGACTACAAACACGCATGCGGCACACTAGTAATTATCACATACGTATTATCAAAAACGATTTAATCATTGCAGACTTTTACTACTTCATTATAATAAGATTTACTTAACAGATTTTTATGATAAGTTTGATGAAGATTTTGATTTGATAATTTTTTTATACAGTCCCCTAAACAAATAAATAGGTGATATAGTAGTAGAAAAATATTATACAACGTGTAACATAAAGGGTATATACATACCAAGGGCATGGCATCTTTAGATGATATCAAACGATATCGGCAGGGTTTCAACTGAAAATAAAATACTCAAAAAATTGATACCAAATTTTCGGTTTCGTGTGTTTCTTAAAATCTAATCATAACGAACGTGGCACCACACTACACACGTTAATAACTACTCGTTACATGTCACGTTACTCGCCAAAATCCGATAAATGTTGTTCAATAATTCTGTGCGCCTAGTATGGTAGTAGCCTATCACAGGCAGTGTTTTTCCTCATAACTTCCTAACATAAAGAAATAGGATTAAAAAACCCTTCCAATATCGTTTGATACTATGTAAAGATGCCATGCCCTTCTTATGTATAAAACCTTTATGTTGTTACACTTTGTATAAAGACTAGCTGCGCCAGTAGAGAAGTAAATAAAAACCTATTCTTCGGCCTAACGAATATATTTACGAAATTTCATTAAAATCGGTTCAGCCGTTTCGGAGGAGTTCGCGGACAAACATTGTGATAGGAGAATTTCTTATAACTAGCAACCCGCTCCAACTTCTCACGGGTGCAATGCTGTTTCTAATTACACTACAGAAAAACTGGGAACGTTATTTAAAAGAACATAGCAGACCGCGGCAAACGCTACGTCCCGCTTTTTTAAAATCTGTAATATCTTCGAAAATATTCATTTAAACCATGTGCTGTAAAGGGATATATTAAGTTAGATCTATTTATTTAAAGGTTATTCTATATATTTCATATTTATTTCATTGGATAAGGATTAATGCTGACTGAATTTAAGTCGCGTAATCGCGTCATGCCTAGCATTGCTCATACTTTCATTTTGGTCTCATATGAATTGTATAGAAATCGGCTCAGTGGTTTTATTTTTAAACCAAAATTACTGGTAATTACATACGTCGTTTGCTTACAAGCCTTTTCCCAAGTATATTAGCGTCAGGGTCCAGTCTGAATGGATGCCGCTGAACAATACTTTTCCCAAATAAAAAGAGTAAATAATAACCGACTTCCAAAAACAGCACAAACTGAAAAGTAACTAATTTCGGAAGTCGGTGTCAAAAACGAATATAAAAACACGAAAAACACCTAACCTAATCCCGCCTGATAGTAAGCAGTGATCCAATCATTGATCATAAGCCTATTTAATGTAATGCTGAAGAATTATATACAGGGTGTTTGGTGCATAGTGTGCCAAAGCGAATGGGGTGATGGGAGGGGTCTTTGGTGGTGACCAAAGACCCAGTAAAAGGGTGTTTTACTGATCACACACACCCGGTTACTGATCCATGCAGGCTAAACGGGACAAATGTAGGTTGACCTGATGCATTCCACTAGAGTCTAAGATAAATCCTTTACTGTACAAGCAGTTCGGCTATGGAATGACTTGCCCGTGTCCGTAAGGCGAGCTCAAACTCTGTCCACTTTTAAACTATGATAAAAAGCACTTCCTCTCTCTTTAAACATGTCATTATATTTTAGTATATATTTAGTTAAACTAGTATGATACATTTAACGTACATATTTATTGTAGACTCTATGTAAATAGTTCACTGTAGACTACCTACACTATTTCTCTCTCCTTCGCCTTAGTATCCCATCAAAAGGTTGTCTGTAAAAGATCGCTCTTAGCGATAAGACCGCCCATTGGTCAACCTTTGTAAAATCTTTATATTTATGTTCTGTGATCTATATGGTGTACATACTTAATAAAGAATTTTAAATATTATTAAATTATTATTATTATTGTTCAATTCTATCCTCTATCTAGTTAGACCCCAACGTCATTGTTGTATGTGATGAAGTAAGCAAAATGTTTTATTTTTGTTATTTTAAAGAGTTTTCGTGGAGTTTATTTTCCGTTTTTCTCCATAGGATCCTAGTACGATACTGATACATACTAAAATATAATACAACGTTATTTTTTTTTTATGCGAATCCTGAATATATAGGGAAACTTTTATGCGAGTGCGCAAAAACAAATGGGTGGCTCAGAATCAATAACAGAACAAATCTGCATTATTAGTTTAAAATAAAAAATCATGTTTTTGTCCGCCCTAAAATCAGCAAATGAGAGACACCAATTATTCATATCAATATCGTAGTATTAGCATATGGCCGCGTAGTGAACATGCGGGCGGCGCGGGCGCGCGGGGTCTGTGATGTTCCCGCCGTCCCCACTCCGCCGACCATGAATGGGATCGCGTGCGGTGACCATAACATCGATTTCATAATAAACATCTTTCGTTATCAATAACTATTTTTTTTGTACTAAAACATACCAAAGTAATCAGAATAAGCAACTGAATCGATTCCAATCATTTTTACATCATGTTATATTTTTTCCCAAATACATTTAGAAATTGTTGCAGAAACTTGCTGAGAAGTGAGAAGTGTTGTTTGAGTACTCACGCAATCTCCCCCACGTAGACAATGTTACCGACGATTGTGATTCCCATGCCGAGACCACTAACGACCCTCACAGCGTAGATCATGGCAACGCTTTTCGTTGTCACCACCAGAATATACGCGAGCATGTTCAGGCAGCCACCTATGATGAGGCACGGCTTCCTTCCCACCATGTTTGAAAGGATACTGGTTACATAAGGTCCTGAAAAAATTATAAAATATGTTTTGACGTGTGACGTCTTTAACGTCATAAAATTTCACAAGATGAGAGAGATGGTAGGCCATCTCTCTCACTCTTTTCAAACCAAAAAGTTTTGCGTCTAGCGCTTTGGGTCTAGCTCTATCTCTTTCCACATAGATGATTGATGATTTTGAGAGCGATAAAGATAGACGAAACTTCGTTTCCTCTCTTTCTTTCGGAGTGCCACAAATCTCATCTCTAAGGCATGTCTATTAGTATAAGTAGATGCTTGAACCTTAAGAGTGGACTCTAGTGCCGGGGAATTTGAGAAATAGGTATTTGAAGAAACTATTGCCGTCGCGCCGCTTTTAACCTTTTCCCGTAAAGTGCGAAAGGGGCAGTTGCAACTCAGACTGATTTTACCTACAAAAACGTTGACTAAAAGATGTTTCGTATTCCGTTGTTTTCATTTTCAAAACACGATACATCTCAATTATTTTTATGTCAAAATTTAAAGGGTGAGTATAGGTATACTCATCCTGAAAAAGAATTAATAGAGGCATAGGTATGCCTCTATTATTTTCTTTTTTGTCAAAAACTTATCACATTTGTGTAATAGTCGTCTGAACATCGCGGTAAAAATGGGTTATTTTTCGGGATTTTGAAACATCATAATTCTTTTATCAATTAAGTTTTCAAGAAAATCAAATAATAGGGGCGCGTATAATCAAGGTTTAAAATTGTAGAAAAAAATAATTGCTCTAAAGATGTTATCCACGAAGAAAGACCACGCCACTAGAGTCCCCTCGTGCAACCTTAATCACATGAAACTTAATATACGTAAATGTAGCCATATACGTTTCTCAAGGAAAAAGCAATCCAGTGCCATCTCATATAACATAAACGGAGTGTTATTAGAAACTGTGAATGAGGTTCGCGATCTTGGTATCACTATGGATAGTAAACTCAATTTCATAAGCCATATTGATAACATTGTTGCGAAATCGGCACGGCTACTAGGATTTCTTAAGAGAAGCACTAAGGGATTTAGGCTGGTAAGAACAAAAATTGTGTTATATAACGCATTAGTCCGTAGTCACCTTGAATTTGCCAGCGTAGTGTGGAACCCGCACTACGCAGTACACTCACAAAGAATAGAAAGCATTCAAAGGGCCTTCACTAAACACCTAGCATATACCTTCGGTGGTGTATCACCCCGGTGTCCATACGAGCAACGTATTCAACACTACGCAATGACAACACTGCGCGACCGGCGACTGGTACAAGATATTATGTTTTTTTTACAAATTAGTTAACAATAAATTAGATTGTATTAACTTGATTAATCAAATTGGAATAAAAGTCCCCAATAGAATACCCAGATATCCCATTACCCATTTATTCCATACTAAAGCTTCCAACACAAATATAGGAGAAAATTCACCTTTCAATAGGCTCAGCAAAGAGATAAATTGCTTGATAAAATCAAACCCAGATGTTGACATAAACCACAACACTATGAAAACCTTCAAGCGTTTTATTCTAAGTCAAAAAGCTCTTAAATAATAGTTTTGTCTGTTTGTTCCTATACATTTGCAATCTTTTTCTTGTATAATTTAAGTTATTCTGTGTATTTAATTTTGTAAGTTTCTTAGTTTAAGTTTTTTAAGTTTTATTCTAATTTTTGATCTCATATTTAAAATTTAATTTTAGCTTTGTATTCCTTTTTTTTTTACTTAAGTACAAGTCTAACCTTGTTTATTTTCGTTGTATAGTTTATATCCAGTTAATATTAGTATTTACATTTATCTAGTTTAAGTTATCACTCATGTTGGTGAATGTTGGTTCACCTGTTATTGGCAACTGTATAAGCCTTTTACTCATATCTACTCTATTTGATAATTTTTATACAGAAGCTGTTGGTGTACCTTTATTAATAAATTAAAAAAAAAATAAAAATTAATGCATTAGCGATAAAATTGAAAACTTACCAACAACAGACCCAATATACAGCAAAGATCCGATCCATGAAGTTTGCAGATCGGTGGCTATTTCATCCAAAGGGCTGGTTTTTAGGTCTTGAAGCTTTGGAATGATTGGAGCAGTCCATCCTACACTCCAACCAACTATAAGCTGGCCTATGCTGACTGTGGAAGAAAGTAAAGCCTTATATTTTTCAACTACTGTAATTTGATGTTTCTTATCTATACTAATACTAGCTTTCCGCCCGCGGCTTCGCCCGCGTGGAGTTCGGTTATATCGCGCTTTTTAGATTTCCCTCGGGAGCATGAAATTTTTCCGGTATAAAAGGTAGCCTATGTTCTTTCTCAGGGTCTAAAGATTGTCTGTGCCAAATTTCACCAATAGTATGGAATATCAATTTTTTCTGGGATAAAGGGGAGCCTATGTCTTTTCTCAGAGTCTAAAGATTGTCTGTGCCAAATTTCATCAAAATCGGTTGAGAGGTTTAAGCGGGAAAGCGTAACAGACAGATAGACAGACAGAGTTACTTTCGCATTTATAATATTAGTATGGATAACTAGTCGCACTTCAGACCTTTTTATATTCATTTATTTAGGTAACCAATAGCTAATAATACCTAAAGGTATAAAATAACAACAGCTATTTAAAAACGATGATTAAAGTTAAGCAGTTACTAATTACTAGTTAACTTTAAACAGCGCTTAAACGCGACTTTTTGTGTTTAATTATAGGTTTCCCTGTGTAACTGGGATATTTATTTATAAAACATACGAACGAACTAATGCCAAAAAGTTTCCAGTAAAAAAGAAAGAAAGAAAAAGAGAAAACAAAAAGAGTAGGTGTTAATTGGATCAGTACGCCTAGTATGAGTTTTCATTACGAGACTCGAACGTCGATATCGAGCACGTTTACGGGAATAACCATGACTGAGATAGGAGCCTTTTGGCCTCGCATAGGCCTTCCTGTTGTTTTTGTCAACGGCGCGTGAGTGGTTAATTTTGATTATTGTGATTTGTTTTGCATCAGTTCCTAAACTATTCTATTTTTTGAATTCAATTAATTTGTCGGTATACGGATAAATTATGATTGTTTTATTGAGAGTGGGTAACACGCGACTGGAGTTGCGTTTGCTATAGCGAACGACAGTTAGCGCGGGCATTCTTTGCTCAAGCTTCGATCGAGAATGTCGGTCATATTCAAACTAGGGTTGTAACGGAGGCTTGTTAGCGGAGGCGGAGGCGGATGTGGAGGCGACGAGTCTCACCTCCGCGGATGCGGAGGTTAACGGAGGCGGAGGCGGAGATGAAAGTACATATAGAAAAAATTGAAATTTATGGTTAATTAAAATATTTTTTTTTTATTTTAAATACGTACATTAATAGTAGTATACTTGGTAAAAAAAATATTACCTTCTTGTAATGAAAATGAAGGAGAAACAAATTGTGTTTGCCGCATTCCCGCCTCGCACTAGTTGATTCTTGACAATTTCGCGCTCAAACGGGGCCGGACGGTTGTCGAGCGTCGCAGCTTGCCCGTTATTTATTTTATAAATACGTAAATAAACCTCCTTTATAACTCCGCAAAAATTGTGCGGAGGCGGAGGCGGAAGCGAAGATACGATTTCTTGCGGAACTTCCGCAGTAACGGAAGCGGAGGCGAAGCTTCGTTACAACCCTAATTCAAACCCAGTGACTCGTATCTGTTTCTGAGATTATCATTGCAATCTCTTAATATTAAAGTGGTCTAAGTGACTGTACTGTTAAAATAATAAGAATTCAACATCACACTATAGTTATTGTTTAACGTTTTCTCGAAATAGTGCCCACGATGGATGCTCATGAGATGAGAAGAGACCTCAACTATCCGGAACTTCGGCCCCGCCTTCCTGACGTTTCCCCGAAATTTATATCTTGTTTTTTAATTGTGTTTAACTCATCATCATCCCAGCGTTAATCCCAGTCGCATCCGAAGCCTTTTCAGCTTTGGAGTCTGGGGTTCGTCTTACCAGTCCAACTGCTGATATGGCTAAACTTCGACATTTTCTATGAAGCGACTGCCGTCTGACCTCCACAACCCGAAGGCGACATCGAAGCATTGCAGTTAGACAAATTGTAGGACTTTTGAGGGCTCCAACAACCCGTAACGACTGCCACTAGATGTTCGTAGGGCAACCGGGACCAACGGCTTAACGTGCTTTCCGAGGCACGACCAGACCAGTACAAATATTCATATTCATGCATACAAATATTTGCACTGTGCGGGGATCGAACCCGCGCCACCTTGCGCAGCGGCCGCGTCCGCTACCGCTACGCCACGGAGGCTGTTGTTTTTTAATTGTGTTTAACTAACTTAGTTTATTTTAGATCGTCCTGTACGAGTCACAATAAATATTTTTCTTTCATTCTCGCCATTCGTCTCTTTCTATATTTTTTTAAACATTTCACACACAAGCATATAAAATACGTTGGGGTAAGAACGTACAAATCAAATATCCCAGTTATTTGGCTTTATTTTTTAATGCTAGCTACATTTAGCTAGCATGGCTTTATTAAAAAAAGGGATATTTGATTGGTAAGTTCTTACCCCAAGGCCGATCTTACCCCGACGCAAGTTACACAACCGTATATTGCACTTTTTCATTACAAACCAAACAAAGGAAGCGGGGTATATGATCATCATTTTCACCATGTTGCGGCACGCAGCCCTTTTAGGGTTCCGTAGCCAAATGGCAAGAAACGGAACCCCTTATAGATTCGTCATGTCTGTGTCCGTCTGTCCGTCCGTATGTCACAGCCTTTTTTTTCCGAAACTATACTGTTGAACCTTGGTAGGTAGATGTATTCTGTGAACCGCATTAAGATTTTGATGCAAAAATAAAATAATAATAATAAATATTGGGGGCTCCTCATACTTAGAACTGAAACTCAAAAATTTTTTTTTCATCAAACACATACGTGTGTCTCCTCTCATACATCCTTCTCTGTATGAGAGGAGACCTGTGCCCAGCAGTGGGACGATTAAAGGTCGATGATGACATACGTGTGGGGTATCTATGGATAGGTCTTTAAAAATATTATCGAGGTTTCTAAAATATTTTTTTTTTCTAAACCGAATAGTTTGCTTGACAGACGCTTCCAAAATGGAAAAAAGTTGGTCCCCTCTAACTTCTAAAATAAGAAAATCAAAAATAAAAAAAGAAACATATGATGTACATTACTATAAAAACTACCAATGAAAATTGTTTTGGACGAGATCTAGTAAGTAGTTTTTTTTATATCTCGTAAATCGTAAACCACTTAATATCGCGTAATCTTTCATGCAAAAAACTTATATCCTTAATTTCATAAATCAATTGTACGGAACCCTTTGTGGGTGAGTCCGACACGCACTTGGCCGGTTTTTCTTATTACAACGAGAACAAGATGGTGTGTCATTTTGAATTAGTCGCATAAGAAGAGAGGGTAGTTTCGAAATGACATTAATTTTAAACGAACTATAATTAGAAAAGGTCATAGGGTAGGGACAATTATTTGGAGGCATATAAGTACTAAAAATTTAAACGTTTTATAGAAAACGTATGTAATGTTGTATTAACTTAAAACATAACTAAAATGTTTATTCAAGAATTAATAATATACTACAGTTAAATGTAAATAATTAAGTTACTTATTTTAATTACTTAAATATAAACAATTTATAATTAGTACATAAATAATAGGCATCGTTTAATAATTATAATATTTTAATAAGTAATTTACTTTATTCAAAGTACAGATAACTGTAACTCACGCTTGAACTTGCATTAGACCATATGTGACTGCGCTGCGCACTCTTCGCGCTCTACCTTAAAAACGGTTGTTCATATGAAAAAAAAGTTGAAACTAAAGTTGTAGAGAATTTTATACTCTACAACTTTAATTCTGAGTGAAAATATCATTTAAGCAATAGAAAGCGAGATATTCACGAAAAACCAATTTTTTGACCTTTGACCTTCAATATCTTAAGACTCGGACACGATATCATTTGTGACTTTTGAGACAACGTTTAGAACGACAAAACAAAGGTTTGTACCAATTTTCAGCTTATTATCTTTCATTCCGAGGTGAAATTTCCAAAATGACTGGGCTGGTACTAGGAGCCCCACGCACCGCGTCGCAGCAAGCGCAGGCGGGTGAGCGATGCGTTGACCATTGTTTTTTTTGGGACCACCAAGTAACATAACAAGCTCATAACTTTGTGGTTTTTCATGACGTATTTTTTTTACATAACTACATACCTAGATTCTTTACTTAAAAATACTGGACACGTGTTTCGGGTTCCGCACAAACAAAAAGTAACGTTGTATTTAGATATTTTAAGGTACACTTCATTGAATGTAATAAAGAAATGAGTATTGAGTATCCAGTGGTGGATTATGGCCCACTCTCTCATACATTTGCGGACATTATAGGCTGGCTACCCATGCCCTACGGTTTTACCCGTATAAACCGAATCTGGATAAAAACTATCCTATGGGTTATTCCTAGTCAAAACCATTTGTGTGTTATATGTAATTCAAATACGTTCAGTAGTTTGTGTGTTAAAGAGTAACAAACATACATTCATACATACATCCATCTACCTATAGATCCTCACAAATTTTGGCATTTATATTATTTGTAGGATTATTATATAAAGAAAATGTAACTTACTGCAAACCATAATTAATAACTGCTTTCTTATTGACTTCGTTTTCACGGCCTCCGCTGTTGGGTCCTCCAAAAAGTTCTCCGTTTTTGTGTCCTCCATTTTTAAACTACTATAACTGCACTTCTTATCTTCCATTTATATATCTGTATATATAGGTTAACTTACAATATCAACTAAGTTCACAGTGTCACTGAATGTTTTTCTTTTAATTAATTACTTTTATCTCCAGGGATGATGCAAGGCCAATACTCGTAAAGCGGGTATGTTTCGTAACGGATTTTAGTACGTGCTGGCTCAGTGTGTGAGCACTAATAAGTAGATAAGTACTTGTTAGGGCGTTGGCAACATTAATAAAAGGAAAAATGGTAAAACTGAACACTACATTTAGATTTGCATCATATGCGTACAAGCAGGTAGGCAAATAGAAGTAGTTTGAACACCATTAGGATGCAGTATTTAAACAGGTAAGAACACAAATTACGTCGCCACTGGGACGGACTCAATGCGCCAGCGTCATTGTCCTAGAGTAGAGTTCGACAAAGACGATCGGTCCTTTTGTCTAGGAGCTAGACAAAGCATCGCAGGTGGCGGTTGTCCATGCGTGCGCTTCGATACGCACACTTGGTGAAATACCTTATCTTGGAGCCGGAGTCCAAAGGTGGCGCGAATTAACAGCTGCTCTAGTGTCTACTCGCTAGACCAGTAATTAAAAACTTTCGCCATTTTTTTACAACCTCATCTCAGGCGACGAAAATGGTCAAAAACGTTTTAAAAAAATTCATGAAATTTAGGATATTCTTGACAGAATGGGATTGTGATTAATTTATTTAATATTATCAACACACAAATATACAAATTTGGACTTAAAGCTTACTGCCAGAACTCTCAAAATTACGTGAATTACCCCTCTGGTTAACAAGACACGCGTTAGTTAAATGGCTGGCTTCATATTATATATATGTACCATCTTTGCGACTAGTTAGTTCCGATTCTGCAATCGAATCCACAATCTAATATCTACATATTAGATCAAGATTCTGTTATCTTGATTCTGATCTGATATCTTTATTTATCTACTATGTTTTTTTTATATCAATCAATTATTAAGTTACACCTATACGGCTATTCCGTGGCTATGCTCAAAATAGTTGTCAGTTTTTTGCTAATTAGTTTCTCTAGAGGATCATCATCATCCCAGCATTCAATCCCGGTTGCATCTACGGCCTTCGCGTTAGAGCCAAAGGTCCGCTATCCTGCTCATTTCATTTCATTCTCTTGACAATAATCTTGCATTAACTATAGGAATTTGCTAAGCCTATTTTTAGTACTTACTAGAAATTTTTTGACTGAAATGATGAAATAGTTATATTATAACAAACCTTCCGGTCGTGATATCAACTACAAGTCAAACAACTCTACTGTAGTCCTCTGCTGGACATATTCCTCTGCCAGCCTGTGCCCCAACACTGTCCTCCGCCTCCTGTAATCACTCTGTCTCAGCCACCCTCTTTAGGTCTTCCGTACATCTAACTGGGGGCGTCCCACACTACGGTTGTCAATACGCAGTTATGATAATGCTTGTGTTCCTATGGACTTAATCAAATTTGGGTTTCCCGAACAGCCTTTTACGTCCCAGTGAAAGCACTAGGAAGTGGCAAAGGACGGGCGTTTTGGGAGACTGTCTTATATGATATTGACGTTCAAAAAGTGATGATACTTAGCCTAATTTGAATAAATAACTTTTGATTGATTGATTTGAGAACTGCGGATCATCGGAAATCCCACACTACGGTTGCCAACACGCAGTTATGATAATGCTTCTGTAACTATGGGTTTAATCAAATTGGGGTTTCCCGATCAGTCGATAGATTTTGTAAAAATCCAAACGTGAAAAGTTGGGTGAAGTGAAGTGTCAATCCCTTACTTAATATTACTTGGAACTACAGTTTACTCAACGCTCACTACACTCAAGGTGAGATGATTAAAGAAACAAATTGCAGGTAAGATCTGGAAACCGCAATTTTCACTCATCCATCATTCCATTTATACAGCACATTAAAATTCTGATAGTTGTAAGAGATGACATGTGTGCCAACAATCTCTTACCACAGGGTGCCAATGATCGCGCGAAATGGAGGAAATTGAGCAACAAAGCGGACCCCGGACTTCAACGCGAAAGCAGCGGATGCAACCGGAGAAACGCTGAGATGATGATGATGTTTAGAATTCTGATAGTTGCGGGTTCGTCCCCGCGCACTGAAAATATTTGTATGCATTTATGTGCACTGGTCTCTGGTCTGGTCGTGCCTCGGAAAGCACGTAAAGCCGTTAAAACGAACATCTAATGGCACTCGTTACGGGTTATTGGAGCCCTCAAAAGTCCAACAATTGGTCTAACTGCAATGCTGGTCAGATGGCAGTTGCTTCACGGAAAATTTCGAAGTTTAGCCAAATTCAGCAGTTAGACTGGTAAAGCGGACCCCAGACTCCAAAGCTGAAAAAGCTTCGGATGCGACTAGGATCAATGCTGAGATGATGATAATGATGATTATAATAATAATAATAAGTCTTTATTTAACCATGAATTTCTTAGTTCATAATATAATTTAACAATAAAAAAAAAATAGTTTATTTGATAATAGTTCATAATAGTCAATTTAGATTTCATTTCGTTACATTATTCATGGCCCCTTTCGGTATAGGCCTCCTCCAAATGCCAATGATGATTACGATTCTGATATTTGAAAAAGCTTACCTTCATAGATTTAAATAATAATAATAATCCACCTGTTACGGACTACATCGCCGTGTTTAGAATAAGGACTAATAGTGATAAAAGTAGTTATTAATGATAAGTGAAATATGATAAGGAGTGTGTCAAGTGTTAAGATATTAGTAGGACATGAGTGCTATGTATAGTGATTATTATAAGTAGGACTAAGATGTAAATAGGTTAAATAGGACATACAATTTGTAATAAGATATAGCAAAGTTGGAATATAAGGCGTTGCGGAAAGTGATTAGAAAGCGACGAAAGTCAGACACACGCCATCCCACCGCGCTACCTGTCCCGCAGCCCTAGTGCATTGTATAAAGATCGGCGGCATGCCTGAATCGTCCTCACTCTGACTCGTCACTCGTCCTTCAAGCAGCAAGCCGCCTTCGACTTCGCGGTACTGGTTATCCCGAGAAGTAAAGCATGTAAGACACTTCGACGTTTCATTCAACATTAACATACAGTCCACCTCAACAATTTTTGATCCTTCGAGCCGGCATCATCCTCCCCCGGCAGAGGGCTACCGCAGCCAAATTTTCTGCTGTTGTTCCAACATCGGTCTACTGCACCTTGCCATCTGGACCGCTGTAGACTGCTACCACGGCCTTGAGGCCACGTGCCTCTAGGGAGCAATGCGTCGACAACTCCCAGTTTGAAGCGGTCGTCTTAGGCCATTTGATGTCCCTCGGGGCACCAACGTGGGCAGATACTCGTCCACCCAGCGCCGCCAGAAATGATCGGCGAGCGCCTGGGCGGTTCTCCACTGCTTGCGGCCAGCCTCCTCACAGGGCTGGGTGCGAGAAAGACCAGAAGAGGCGCCTACGAGGCAGTGGTTAGGCGTACGGGCCTCCGGATCCTTAGGATCGACAGAGACGTGGGTCAGAGGCCGAGAGTCCACCGAATGTTCGGCCTCTGTCAGCAGCGTCAGCAACACTTCTTCCTTCAGCACCCTCTGATGCAGCCCAGCCCAGCCCAGCGCAGTCTTAACAAACGCTCCCATGCTCTCCCCATATGCGGCGCTCCCGGTGGGATGAATTTCCATCTCATTCAGTTCTGTAGGCCGAAGTCAATGAAGATTTTCTCCCACTCCTTGTAAGTCGAAGGTCTGCTCCTCTAAAGTTGGTGTCATTATCTGAGTACATGACTGTCAGCCAACCTCTTCGCTTTGGCATTCTCCGGATTACCATCAGAGCCGAGTCAGTGAATAGACTCGACACGAGTTCCAGATGGACCTCGTAGTCAGGCAGGTAAATAATAATAGTTAACTTCACTAAGACATCCACTAATTCAGCAAGATTATCCATCGACTCAGTAGGCATTATATATACCAAGAAAACAGAATGATTTACCGCCTACTGTTATCCTAATAGCAATAGAAACAAGTCGCACACATTTGCACCGCACTGAAATAACACTGTCATAGGCGCTCCTACGCCATAGTATCGCCACTCCACCATACGGTCGACCTAGTAGGATACCTACCCTTCCAAGTATCCACCAACGATTTGCCCACAACGTCGAAAAGGGTGTACCCTTTGTTGACGTTGTGGGCCATGTCCCTTGTAATGCTACTATGTCAGATGTTGGACACAGTAACCTGACATAGTCAACCGATCTGGTGATAGATTTACAATAGGGCGTTTTTGACGGGAAAGCTATGATGAGTGACACGCGCATTTTTCATTGGACTTTTAAAATTATTTATAGCATTGTTTACTAAATAAAAGCGCGTGATTTATGTAGTAAAAAGTACATTCAATGAATAATTCATAAAGAACATTGAAATATCGCAGCATAGTGGCCACATCATGACTTTGCCTCAAACCTTCCTCATAGACGGTTCACGCGGCCGTCTTTTTCATTTGTTATTGGCGATGTCCGCCATTATTGTGAAATAAAATTTTCAAAGAATTTCTATAATTTTTTACACGTATTATTGGCAAAATTGTGGTATATATTCCACAGAGGCTATTGATCAAGAGTTGAGGTTGAAAAAATAAGAAGAAGATATTTGCATTATTTTAGTTTGATATGACAAGTTCAGGGAGTGTCGATAATCAACGGATTATCGACACTACCTGATCTTGTCTGTATTAACTGCTGATTTTGGCCAAACATCGATATTTTCCGCGAAGCGACTGCCGACTGACCTTCATAACCCGAAGGCGATATCGCAGCATTGCAGTAAGACCAATTGTTGGACTTTTGAGGGCGCCAACAACCCATAACGACTGTTATAAGATGTTCGTATAGCAACCGGGACCAACGGTTTAACGTGCTTTCCTAGGCACGACCAGACCGGTGCAAATATCCATATTCATGCATACAAATATTAGAAGACTGCAAGGGGATCGAACCCACCTACTCTCTAGTGACACGCGTGAAACACTATCATCATTCATTCGTCCTATCTGTTCATATCATTCCTATTTGTTCGAACGACGAACATCACTCATAGAGGTCGCAGATCGATTTGCAGGCCTCTTAGAATCATAGCGTGATGGTATAGAACCTACTTCAAGAATAGGGATGTTTCCTTGGTAAAAAAAAAAATGATTCTATTTAGTCCGTCATTCAGATTATAGAAAAATATTGGATACGTATATTTTGTTTTATCAAATCAATAAAAATTTACAAATATAAAAGGCATCAAAAATCAGGAGTGGTGGCTGGTGACGTCACTCCTCGCTTAAAAGTGTAGCGTGCAGTGACGTCACACGAGTTTTCAAGGCACTGTATCGTCTTCATTTTTTGTTTATATGAAATAAGAAAAAGTACGTGTCTAGTATTTTTTGGAAATCTGACTGATGGACTAATTAGTATTTTTAGTCAACTGCCGTATTGGGCTACCAAATCCGACTGGTAATTTCGGAGATTATCCCCTACAAAAAAACAAACAAAATTTACCTTTTTATATTATGGATATACATTGTAGTGAGTAGATAATTAAATTGCTTAAAAATGTTAGTCTGTATAGATATAGATTGTTTAACTTATCTTGCAGTAAGTATGTAATATTATCCTACTAATATTAAAAAAATGCGAGAGTGTGTGTGTATGGAAGTATGTTACTCTTTTACGCAAAAAATGTTGAACGAATTTCGATGAAATTTGGCAAACAGTTAATTTATAACCAAGATTAACATATGTTTATCCGGTTATTCCTACAAGATAGAAAGTTATGCAGGTGAAGCCGCGAGGCACTGCTTGTAGGACACGGTGGAGGTCTGCCCGGCGTCGATGGAGCACCACCGTGTCCTCCTGGTAGCGATCTCACGCGTCCGGCCCTGGTTCAGGCCATAGTGCGAAGTGAGAAAGCATGGCAGGCCGTCACCTCCTTCAGCGAAGCAATAACGCTCGGAAAGGAGGAGGCGGAGCACGTGAGGAAAGACGATTTCAGCGTTCTCTTAACCCTAGCCACCACAGGAGACGCCCTGGTCATCGGGAGGCAACATTGAACTCCCGGTCAATGCAAACGAGCAGTGGGCTGCCGACTTCGGCTGTAAGGACCAGGCTCGGGTCGACGGAGCATTGTGTTCCACGCGCGCCTCAAAGAGATGTCCGCACATATGTAGTGACGGGGTTCACAAGGACCGATGCCGGGCCAGGGCGGGCTGTTCGAAAGAAATTCCATAGCCCCCGGGCACAGGTAAGTGAAGGAATTGCCCGAATGGACCGCATTCTTCCGCGGACTGACGAATGACGTGGCGAGCGCACTGTCTTTCGAATTTCGAACTGGCAAGCTAGCAAGTCATGGCCACGATATTTTAACGGTCACAAAATTTAAATAATTTTAAGTATTTAAAGTAACCCCTGGGGATTTAGGCCTCGAAATTCAAAATTAATAAAGTTCTGGTCTGGTCTGGTGGTCTTCGAACTCCGCATCTAACGGTTGGAGGTAAGTGGTTTGCTTGTAGCACCTTGATCAGAGAGATATACTGTGAAGGCATCATTCTATCACATATTTAGTTATAATTTCTAATATATTGCTATCCTAAGTACAGTCCACTTGAATCTTGTTTAAAATCTTCCGTGGTAAGCACGTTACCGCCACAAAGCATGACACGCCCTTCCGCTCCGCCAAGAGTGGGAGAGGGGAGGGCACTGCTAGTAAAATAATAAATGTAAAGCATCATAATCCGCACAGTCTTGATGACACTGCGATTTGCATGGAAAAATTACCTATTTGCAGATCGCCATCAAAGGCTGAATCATCATCATCATCAACCTTTTTGTTTTTATCGTTCCACTGCTGGGCACAGGTCTCCTCTGATACAGAGAAGGATTGAGCATAATCACCACGCTTGCTCAATGCGGATTGGCGATTTCAGACGTATAAAGTCCAGGTTTCCTCAACATGTTTTCCTTCACCTTCAATCATTCTTCTTCTTCTTCAGCCTATAGATGTCCACTGCTGGACAAAGGCCTCCCCCAAGGCTTTCCACGCCGACCGGTCTTGTGCTACCCGCATCCATCGGCTTCCCGCGACCTTCACCAGGTCGTCGGTCCACCTTGTTGGGGGCCTCCCTACGGTGCGTCTTCCAGTACGTGGCCGCCACTCCAGAACCTTACTGCCCCATCGGCCATCGGTTCTACGAGCAATGTGCTCCGCTCGCAGAGCTATGTCGGTGACTTTGGTTCTTCTGCAGATCTCCTCATTTCTGATTCGATCACGCAGAGAAACAGTCAGTCATTGGTGTCCAAGATATACTTAGAAAGTACAGTCAGTCATTGGTGTCCAAGATATAGTTAGAAAGTACATACAACTTAAGAAAAGTTACATTGGTACTTGCTTGACCTGGAACCAAACCCGCGCACTCATACTTGAGAGGCTGGTGTTTTAATTTAACCACTAGGCCACCACGACAATCAAAGGGTGAATATTAACGTCATAATATGGTAAAGTGGTTTGAATGAAAGTTATTATCGCGAGCGAAATTTTGCATTATATCTCCGAAACTATATGACCGATCTTGATTATAAACAAAGATAAGGTGTCATATTTAAACATGTATATATATATATATATATTTTCATCCAAACGTATACAGGATGACCCAGAACTCAACGTCAAGTCGAAACGGGGTGATAGGATTGATTGTAACTAACACGAGAAAAATTAGAAAAAAATATCTATTCAATGCTGTTTGAAAATCATGGGCATTTAAGTAAAACCTACAAATTTGGTCAAACTGTAAACATTTTTCGGTTATTGTGGTTAATTCTTATTATTTTTTTATTTAAACTTTGGAACCGTAATCCAAAATAACATTTCTAGAACCAAGGTCAAAAATAATGACAAAGCTGCCCCAAGTTTTCTAGAAATAAGAGTGTTTGTTAAACTACGAATTTAAAATTTGTCAAACTTGTCGGACTTTGAAAGGCCCTCCTTAAAAAAAAAGTACTAAAGTTTGCGCGTTTAATCAAGATTAAAAAAACGAGTGTAGAAATATAAACTTCAAGTAACCTGATTTTTGCTAACCCATTTCACTCAGTTCAAATGTTTTTTATTTGCTCAAGCTTTTGGTAGGTTCTTAATTTTACAAATGGCAAAATTTGCCATGAGCGAGCGAGACAGATAGTGACGCCAATTTTACTAAAGTCAACAGCAGTAAGTAAAATTAAAAAAATAATGAAGAATCTTGACCTAGTTTAGTTTAGCTTTATTGGAATAAAAGTTAGATAGGAAAATAACTGAGCGGATAAATGTGGAGATCCGCAGAAGAACCGAAGTCGCCGACATAGCTCTTCGGTGGGTTCAGTGGGCAGGGCACATTGCTCGCAGAACCGGTGATCGATGTCATAGACATTTACTCATTAACAACAATCATTGTATCTGAAATCACATAGTAAAAGAGTACATTAAAAAAACACGTTAAAAATATTACAAAAATTGCAAATCCACACACACAGGAATTCTGTTACAGATCGTCAACAGCATAAAGACACTTATTCAACAGGAAACGTTTAAGCCGACCCTTGAATGAATTTGAGTAAATAGCGCTTTTTATGTCTAGAGGCAACTTATCAAACAATAAAATTGATTGATATTTAGGACTGTGCTTTACAACATTCAAAGAAGGATGTACCTTGTAATGCATAATGTCTTGTCTACGTGTGCATTCTCTACTTTGTCGTTCTTCTGCTGTCTCATATTCATGTATGTATTTGGCCATGTTACATAGAAGTACAAATACATAAATGCTTGGCATTGTGGGTATATTTAGTCTTTTATAATGTTCGCGGCAACTCTCTATTTGCTGGATATGGACTAATGTGCGAATGGCACGTTTTTGCAACACAAAAGCTCTTTTGATGTTATAGTCATAACTTTTTCCCCTAAACGTTATGCCATATCTGATTTTTGATTCTACCAACGCGAAATAGACCATTTTTAATTGCTTAATGTCAATTTCTGTTCTAAGTGATCTAAAAGCATAACATGCGGAACATACCGATGCATTTATTGCATTTAATTCTATTTTCCAATTTAACTGTTCGTCTATATGTATACCTAAGAATTTAACTTCCTTGACGAGGACAATTTTGTCGTCATTCAGAGCAACCTCTAAATGGTCCTTATTACGGGCTGTCGTTTTAAATAAAAGTATATTGGTCTTTGCAGTGAAACGAAGCAATAAATAGCGAGTTAGCGAGGCAGAAACGAGCTGTTCGTGCAATTTATAAATTAAGTCCGAGACACTCTCTCAGAGAAAAATTTAAAGAGATTAATGTACTGACCGTGCCGTCTCAATATATTTATGAAAATCTTTTGTATGCTCATAAAAATATAAAATTGTTTAAAAAAATACAGTGATGTCCATGATATAAATACTAGGAACAGGCATAAATTTATTGTACTATCAGCTGTAGAAGTCCATTCCCACCTTAAAGACTACTGTCGCTTGCGCTAAACCGGCCACGCACACTACCGCATTATTTTTTTTATCGCAGTCTTCGTCTTTCTTTAAAGTAATGCAAAATTTCGTTACTACATTTGAAGTTAAGTTAGCGGCCGCACTTAACAATGGTGCTATCATAAGCGAGCGATTGTGGGTTCGATCCTTAATAAAGGCAAATCTTTTTGTTGTTTCATATAATTTAAAATTATAATAATAATAATAATAACAACAAAAAAATGGCAACACCGAAAACGTCAACATCAAATTTTTATCAGTATCAAATATATTATTTTAAATCAGTTTTTCTATTCCATATGGTGAAATATTTAACAGAAAACTCAAGCCCAAAACTATAATAATTTAAAATTTACGTAAAAAAGTCTCTATACACAATGGAGTTGTTTTATAATCGAACAAAACCGAACCATTACAGCTGACATCTGTCATGTCACCGTGGACAATACAAAACCAAGAAAAGAAAAATATTTAATATGAATTTGCAATGTTGACAAGATCTGCCGCTCGACGTGCACGCCCACCATCTCCGGACTCGTTGCTCGGCTCCGCCTCGCCGCCGCCGGTTTCCAGCGCCACTGCAAGCGCTGTGACAACCCCGGCCGCGGCAGTTGCGTCGAGCTCGAGCGACGAGTACTTCTCTCCGCCGACGACGCCACCACCTGCTCGCCGACGGGGAGGACGCCGGCCGCCGGACCGCTTAGGACCTCGAGGCCCATCGGCTTCTGACAGGGTCCCAGCTCCCGGCGGAAGTGTGCAGCGCATGAGATGGACACAATCCATCAATGAAAACGTCATGCGCTCATACTATGGGGCTACAGAGGGAGGAAACAACCTGACCGCGTACCGTGTTCGAATGCGCTCTCTGTTTCAGGTGCTTGAGCCAGCTGTCAACGTGTCGGCGCAACGACTGTCGGATCAGGTACGGGTTATCCAGCGTAATCATATGTTGGATGATACTGTGCTTGATCGCCTGCGAAACGAAATGCAGAGTAGCCGTATCATTGCTCACCAGCCGTAGACTGCGGAGATACCACCGCAGCCCACGAACTATGCTGACGAGGGGAGTAATGATAGGGCTACAAATGTAAGTACCCAGTGCAATGAGGAGTTAATAAATGCTTTGGAGGCTGCGATTCGGGAATATCGTTTCACCCCGGCAGAACTGAGACCACGCCTGCCACGTTTGCCCATGCATAACAGAAATAGGGCACTGATGGCTGCTCTGGATGCGCAGTTATCAGATTATTTTGATACCTGCGAGGACCTCACTGATACTCATTCAATCCTGTACTGCGCAGCTGTAGCAGCTTGTCGTGTAGCTCATGTCAAATTTCCCAGTGACTCTAGAGCTACACGACCGAAACCAGTAGTACCAGCTTGGCAGCACAGGATTGAACGTCGTATTGGTGGGGCCAGAGCACTCATCGGTAAACTAATCTGCTTCAGGGAGGGTAATACTCGTCCCAGAGTGATGCGCTTTGTGAGGCGGGCATTTGCAGGTACAAATATCAGCCCACAAAATTATATGGCCCGTGTCACGGAGCGCATCGACTTCCTGAAGCAGAAAGTGTATGCATGGGCGAACCGTATCAGAAGATACAAACGACGAGTGGAACGGTACACCCAGAATCGCACCTTCCAAAGCAATGAAAGGTGGGTTTATAGGGACTGGGAACGACCAGAACAAGGTGTGACTGACACGTGCCTACCGGATGATGATGCCATGTGTTCATTTTGGCGCAGTATCTGGTCGGTACCTGTCAGTCACACTGAAGGTGACTGGGCCCGGGATGTCGAGAGAGCCTGCGATCCAATACCTGAAATGGGGGCTATTACCATCTGCCCCCAAGATGTAGCTTGTGCAGTCCGTCCGTTACCTAACTGGAAGTCTCCAGGACCGGACGGGCTGCATAACTTTTGGATAAAATGGTTTCCAAGGTCGCACGCTCGCTTGGCATCTCAATTCCAGACTGCTTTGGTGTCTGGTTCATTACCTCAGTTCCTAACTACTGGAATAACCCACCTGCTCCATAAATCAGGTAGCACCGCGGAACCCAAAAATTATAGGCCGATCACCTGTTTACCGACGGTCTATAAAGTTCTTACATCCATTTTGAAAACTAAAATTAACAAACATATTGACAGCAACTCCATCATGTCTGCCTCTCAAAATGGATGTAAGGAGCGGGTCCCGCGGTACTAAGGAGCTACTCCTTATTGATATGGCCATTAGCCAACAGGTTCGTCGTTCCCGAAAGGATCTGTCGACATGTTGGATAGATTATAGGAAGGCCTATGACTCAGTCCCACATACATGGCTCATGCGGGTGCTGGAGTTGTATAAAGTGGATGCAACTCTGCGCACCTTCCTGATGTCGTGTATGAGGACATGGAAGACAGTCCTTCGCTATCCAGGATGTCGAAATATTCAGAGGAATAGCGAACCGATACGGATCGAGCGAGGAATATTTCAGGGCGATAGTTTGAGTCCACTTTGGTTTTGCTTAGCATTGAATCCTCTAAGCACACTATTGGAGGATTCAGGTCTAGGCTATCGGTTGAGGAGAGGTGGTCAGGTTATATCGCACCTCCTCTACATGGATGACCTGGAACTTTTTGCTCCCAACAATTCACAACTGAGGGAGCTACTGAAAATTACTGAAACTTTCAGTAGCTCCATCAGGATGGAATTTGGTGTGGACAAATGTGCGGTCATGCATGTAAAGCGAGGAGAGATTATGGAATCCGTGGGAACCCAACTCACTGATTCCATAAACCTTAGAGCCCTCTCCGCATCCGAAACCTATAAGTATTTGGGTATGTCGGAAGCGTTGGGTATCAATGTTACTGACATGAAGCAATCGTTGAAAGAACGCTTCTTTGGCCGCCTGAAAAAAGTACTTAATAGTCTTCTATCAGGCGGAAACAAGGTGCGCGCTTTCAACGGTTGGGTCATGCCGGTATTGATGTACTCTTTCGGCATACTCAAATGGACTCAAACCGAACTTGACGCCCTGGATCAGAGGGTCCGTACGCTGCTGACTGCAAATCGATTGCATCACCCACGGTCATCGGTTATGAGGCTGTATATCCCGCGAAATTGTGGAGGTCGTGGCTTTTTAAACGCCAAGACCCTCCACAATCGCGAGGTATGCAGTCTCAGGGACTATTTCCTAGTGACCGACGTGGGGATGCATCGAGATGTGGTCGCGGCTGACAAGGGCCTCACTCCGCTCTCCTTGGCTAAAGAGAACTGGCGTAAACCAGTAGTGCTTGACACAAATGATCGCATGGAGGTATGGAAGAGCAAAGAGCTTCACGGCCGCTTTTTCCGAGCCCTTCACGGGCCCGATGTAGACTTAAAAGCGTCCGTAGCCTGGCTACGATTCGGTGACCTTTTTGGGGAAACCGAAGGTTTTGTATGTGCAATTATGGACGAAGTTATGATGACGAACAATTACCGGAGATTTATTGTGAAAGACGGCACAGTTGACATCTGTCGGGCATGTCACCGGCCGGGGGAATCAATAAGGCATATTATCTCCGGGTGTTCTCGTCTAGCTAACGGAGAGTACTTGCATAGACACAACCTTGTAGCCAGGATCATTCATCAGCAACTTGCTCTTAAATACAACCTTGTGGAATCGGAGGTGCCGTACTACAGGTATACGCCCGACCCAGTTCTCGAAAATGGCTATATCACATTGTACTGGGATCGATCCATCATCACTGACAGGACTATTGTTGCCAATAAGCCTGATATAGTGATGGTGGATCGATCAGAGCGGCGTGCAATGATTGTTGACATAACCATCCCGCATGATGAGAACCTCGTGAAAGCCGAGAAAGATAAACAAATCAAGTATCTTGACTTGGCTCACGAGGTTGTCGACATGTGGGAAGTGGATTCAGCAATCATTGTACCGATAGTCGTGACAGCCAATGGCTTAATAGCCAAGAGCCTCGACCAACACCTCAGGAGGCTCTCGTTAGGCAGCTGGATCAAGGGCTTGATTCAGAAAGCGGTACTGCTGGACACGGCTCGCATCGTCAGGAAGTTCCTCTCTCTGGAGCCCTGACCGCCGGTAGCTTGGACCCTGTTCCCGATACCGGTGGGCTACTATTTTTTATATTTTTAAATGTTTTTTATATATTTTTATGTAGAAATATTTAAAAATGTAATTTATAAGTGTGTATAATAAATAAAGGATAATAATAATAAATTTATTCACGAATAAAAATATAAACTACAAAACGACATAAAACATAGTAACTCTAAAGGTAAAACATACGGTACATAATAGGAGCATCTGCAACCGAACTAGGTAAAACCTGTATCTCGGCGTGCAGCGCCAAACCTCTCAGCAAGTTAATATATGAAATTAAGCTATCGCGAACAGCTTTATGTCGATAAAAGGAAAAGCAAAATACAACAAAATAAAGTAAACTAAGCTAAAAACTAAGTTTGTTAGAACAATTTTACAAAAAAACAAAATACAGTGAATGAAGCTCAAACTTAGTTAAAACAAATACAAGGAAAGGTAAGTGAGTTGGTGTTGGTGTTTATGTATGGAGAAGGGTGCATGAATGTGTACACGGTGGTGAGTGTTAGAGTGAGTGTGTGTGCATGTTTGGTGTGAAAAGTTGAGTGTACTCAGTTATGTGTGTTTAAGTAATATGAAAATGAAGAGCAATAAAATAAAATATCTGAAAAATTGCCCAAAGGAGCCTATTTACTCTGGTACAATTAACAATTTTTCAGTGTCATCATATGTTAAAGTCAGCAAGTACTTCTTCACTCTGTCTTTACAACGATCCCTAGTGAGAGGGTAAACGTCTAGAATGTAGTTGATTTTATTATAGACATAGGGACCCAAAAATACAAAGAATCTTCTGATAAAGGAAGTTGCAGGTTTATGTTCACGAGTGCAAACTATTTGTTTCCTACGCCTATGTTTGTAGTTGGGGTCATATGCCATGTTTCGATGTTGCTTTAGAATTACTGTCAGTATATAGAGCTGTCTAACCGTAAGCACTTCACAATATTTATAAAGCAACGTCGTAGAAAATATGTCATGTAACGACAGTAAAAGAGGAGGGAAGAAGGACGAAAACAAAGAATTTATTAATTAAAATAAAAGCAAATAAAAAGTAAAGATAAATATAAAAATGATGAATGAGGTGAGGTACAAGTAAAAATATAAAAAGGTAAAATAAAATATAAAAGTAAAGCTTCAGTGACGGCCTCGGCGGCGGAGGGCCGCGCAGAGGGCCCGGCGGCTGAAGGTGGGTGAAGAGGGCCGGCGCAGATGCCCGGCGGCTGAAGACAGGCGGTTGAGGGTCAGCGAAGAGGGCCGGCGCAGAGGCTCGGCGGCTGAAGCCCAGCGGCTGAGGGCCGGCGACAGCTGTAGGCAGGCGGTTGAGGGTCGCAGAAGAGTTGTAGAGGAGCGAGGCGGCCGAGAGGGCCGACAACAGCATCGGAGATCCAAAGACTGCAGCTAAAAGAGGCTCCCGCGGCAGAGGTCCGGCTACAGCAGCGGCGCCGCCATCAGAGGCGGTGGCGCCGCCAACAGAGACAGTACCAGGAAGCAGAAATACAGCAGGACCGGCCCCTGCAACGGAGAGCCGGCAGCAGCACGATAGGAGGGTCCCCTCTCCGCGAGGGAGAGGGTAACCATAGGAGGGCTCTGCAGGGATAAAACACACTATAAATATACTAGTAAACACATGTAAACACCAGGCCGAAACTCAAGCTGAACCCAAAAACTGTCAACGTTCTGCGAGGGCTTCCTAAGAAACCTCGCAGAACAGCATTCCACAAAATTTTGAATATTTGAATATTTAAAAGTAATATAAAATACCGTAAAGGAGTTCGGCATAACAAATCCGATAGAAAGATAGCGGGCAGTTAAGAATTTAGAAGAAAAAGGGTTGTCATAGAGACAATCAACAGCGTTGTCAAAAACTGTCATAACAATGAAAATATTATTGTAAATGTGTAAATATAAGTAGATATTAAATTAAAGCGTTGTGTTGTGTAGGAAAAAAATATTATCAGAACAGCGCCTCATAATACTGGAATGCGCATTATGACCTGCAGAAATGAATGATATATGAGTATGAAGAAGTAAGTATATGTAGGTTAATAAAATAACACTACAAATCGTCGAGGCTTGTAAGTGCAAATCTTTAGTATTGCGCGTTGAGCAATCTCACTATGTTTAATGATTGTTTTGGGAGCTCCTCCCCATGACGAAATGCAATACGTTAAAACTGACTGACACAAGGCAAAATAGATTTGTTTCAATACCATAGGATCAACCACATGACGCAGCCTCTTAAACACATAAATAAGTTTTCTGACTCGAGCGCTGAGTAATTTTATGTGGTCTTTGAAACTAAGATGACGGTCGAAGAGGATCCCTAAATATTTTATTGTAACAACGCGTTCGATTGGATTACAGGTACAGTGTGTGTCTAGGGAACATTGGTGAGGGACTATATTATAGTTACACCCTGCTTGTGTTGATTGTCGTATACTGAAAGTTAGGTATTTCGTTTTAACAGTATTCAAGGTCAAAAGATGAAGCCTGAGCCATTGGTTTACTACATTAAACCCATTCTGGGCAGCATTAAAGGCCTCATCCCAAGTATTGGCAGAGAAAAGAAGAGCTGTGTCATCAGCGTAAGATATGATGTCGCCATTGGGTACGATGATGCTAGTAAGATCGTTTATGTAAATAAGAAAGAGAGTAGGCCCCAAAATACTGCCCTGGGGAATGCCAAAAGACACTGGAAGATCAGCGCTAACATGATGCCCTATTCGAACACACTGCGTCCGCCCAGTTAGATAGCTTTCGAAAAGCCGGAGTTGAATTCCTCTCACTCCAAGCTTTTCTAGCTTGGTAATTAAGATGGGAATAGAAATAGTATCGAAAGCTTTTTTAGGTCTAGAAAGATGGCTAAACATTTTTGCCCTCGGTCCAAGTTAGTACTAACATATTTAGTTAAATAATAAACAGCATCATCGGTAGATCTATTTGTTCTAAAGCCAAACTGATTGTTTGCA
Organism: Sesamia nonagrioides; assembly: GCA_017933935.1. NCBI lineage: Eukaryota > Metazoa > Arthropoda > Insecta > Lepidoptera > Noctuidae > Sesamia > Sesamia nonagrioides. The sequence continues at coordinate 210,500 of JADWQK010001647.1, forward strand.
AGCAATTTATTTTTTTTCCAGGTATTTTGTGAGTCTATTATTAATTATCTTTTCCAGGAGTTTTGAGATAGCGGGTAAAATAGAGATTGGGCGATAATTAGAGATGTCCTTTTTATCACCACCTTTAAAAATCGGGCGGACTTCAGAACTTTTCAATTGGGAAGGGAACTGACCCGTCTGAAGGCATTGATTAAAAATGTAAGTAAGCGGCGGGACAAAGAAGTGAACGTGTCTCTTCAAAAGTTTATTTGACACATTATCGCGGCCCACCGAACATTCTGTCTTTAGACTCATCACCAGACGAAAGACCTCATCTTCATCCGCTTCCTCTAACACAAACGAGTTTAGTTGAGTACTAGTATTGAGGGAATCCGTCAGCAGCGGGGATGCAGCATCAACTGTATTGTGAAGGTTCAAGCATTCTTCAGCTAAGGTCCGGCCTATATTTACAAAATACTGATTTATATAGTCCAGGGACTTTTCAGGTGAGGAGCCAACCTTCAGAAGATGGGTCGGGTGACTAGGGACTTTATTTAAGCTAGAGATCTCTTTAAGAACTTTCCAAAGCTTTTTTGGATCGTTTTTTGTTTTTTCAACCTCCGATTTCTCATACTCATGTTTGACTTTCTTTAAAATGTTAGTGCAAAAATTCCGATATCGCATATAGGTAACCTTTAGAGTTTCATTATCTGGTGAGGACTTCAATTCATAGTGTAGTCTGTCTCTATTTCTCATACACCTCAATAACCCTGGAGTTACCCAAGGTTTGATGATCCTTTTACGCCTTGATATTTTGACAACAACGGTGTTATTATTTGTTGCGGCCTGTATTGAGCTGGTTAGGTAGTTGATAGAGAATTCAGGATCATTAGACTGGAATATCGGAGTTAGATCGATTTTTAGGATGTCCTGTGTTAAGGCTTCCTCATTGGTTACAGTATATGTACTGTTTATAAGGGCTTGAGATAAATTAAGATCTAAACATACTATCACAGGGTAATGATCCGTTAAAGTAGTAGTAGGAATCAAAGTATGTGAGCAGTAGGTACTTCTTAGTAATATATGGTCCAGACATGTTCCACTCGCACTGCGAGTAATTTCTGTGTGGGCAGGTAGTAACCCGTGAGACGCAGTAAGAGTCAAATACTTCTCTCCAGTTAAATCAATTTTAGAATTGTTGATGGGAATATTAATGTCACCCAGTAACATCAAGTTTTTGCATCCTTCTACTTTTAAAAGAGTCTCATGTAATGAGTCAAGAAAGGGATCAACGTTTTTGTATGAGGGAGAGCGGTATATAGAAACGATCGTCAACTGCTTGCCAAATCGAGTTATAAGGCAGTTTCCTTCTTGAAAGAATGGTTCCTCAAACACTAAATCAATATGTTCTTTGTAATAAACAATTACTCCATCATTTTGCTTTAAATTTTTTAAAGTAGAGTACGATTGGAATCCTGATAGATTAGGAATAACATTAGTTTTTAATAACCAACATTCCGTGAGAACAATTATGATAATTGATTTGTATTTTAAAGTAAAAATGTTTGCAAATATTATTTAAAAGAATAGGAAAATTTATTGATTATTTATCCCAAAAAAGGTTTTTATTATATATTTTAGTTTAATAAAGAGGTAATATAATAAAAAATATATAAAAATAAAACAATAAGCATATTATAATGCAATATACTATAAAGTTATATATTATTCGGTATAGATATACTTATACTAACAAATGAAACAAACGTTGAAATGGCAGCATTGTAATATTTTATATAAAAGTAATCCTTGACAAACTTATGATATTGTTATGGTAAAAAATACAAAAAACATTTTTGGTTGTTAGATATGAAAATTATAATATTATACATATATTATGATTAAAGAGGTTATAGCTTAATTATTCATTTTCTTAAAGAAAAGAGGATTGAAGCTTAACCTGAATATTATTGCAATCATAAAATAATCTATACTAAAACACAAAATAGTGCTTATTACATTTACAATTTTTTTGCGTGTATAGCATGGTACTAGTGCTGTCATCCTGCAGTGACTTTTTTGGAGTTTGATGGCATGATATTATAATCTTCAAGCGCTTTCTTAGTTCAAAAGTAAACGAACTTATTTCTTATCGAATTCCGAAATTATTGTTTTTATAATTTACCAAAAGTAATTTGTATTGAAATTGCAAAAGGCGACATCTGTTAGCCATTAAGCCAACTGAACATATTATTGTCACTTAGCTAAATTACTTTAGAGATGGTTTAGAGTCCGTTATTAAGATATATAATGGTATATATTTAAAACACTCTGTAGGACACTTCTGCACTGTGATTGTTATAAATAGTTTTTTTTTTGTTTAGCTCGATAAGACTCCACCAGTCGCGCCAGTTTATTTTTAAACCACGAATGCAACCTCCCTTCTTCGCAAGATTTAAAAGTTTATTCAACGGTAAATATTGTCGTTTCGTTTCACTTGTCTCGACAGCTACCTTCGTCCTCCAACTTCTTGACCTTGACCTCCAACGGCTTACAGTATTTCTCTAAAACAATAACAATTTTATTACACACTTAACAAGCGATTAGTTTGCACCTTAACACAAATAATAATAAAAACAACTTACACAAAAGCCGGTTTCATATGATATTTGAGATATATTGCTGCATATGCCTGCATATTGATTAAAAAAGTAAAACTAATAACACAAACTGGTAACTATATGTTCACCAACCAACAACAGCTAAGTAATATTATTTGAGTTATTGTAGCTAATAATAGTTATTGTAGGTAGCGGAATATTTTTTGTGAAGGAGTGATTCAGATTCTTTCAAGTCTACCGTCATCTTTTTATAATGACTCTAATATAGAAAAAATCTTAAAAGAAAGTATCATCTTTAAGTTGCGGATCGGTATTTTTAGATATTTTTGTTGTCAGCATTCATAACTCACCAATAAACATTTAAAAAATATTTTGTAAGTTATTAGATTTGAACTCGAACCACCTTGAACGCCTATAAAGTCGAAAACCGTTAGGCCATTGAAACACTTACTGTGGACGTTGAAATTAGTAAGTAGTACCTAACAATCATAAGCGGGCAGCAAGTTGTCAAAGTGTATGAGTGTGTATCAAACTTTATTATAGAAGAAGGTCGTAACTACAACTAGTATTGCTTGGCCATAGTTTTGTGAGATTGCAACTCGACTTTTGGTCTTGACTGTACCTACAACAAGGCTTAAGAAAATAGGTGGCCCTTTCAGATGCCAATGTATACATTTTTACAATGGACTTCCAGAGGTGGTTCAAGATCTGGGCCTGAATAAATTCAAATCCTTCATTAAACGTAAGTTGTGTCAGAAAGCATTTTATAGTGTGAAGGATTATATTGAGGACAAAAAGGCTTGGGCTTGAGCTGCGTCCGATTTCTATACACTGATTGTTCTTTTATTTTTCCTCTTGTAGTTTTAATATGTAATTGTTTATGTTATTAATTCAAACCCTGTATTACACACTATGTAGCCAAGCATATTGTACGTTACGGAATTGTATCGCTGACAGAGGTGTTCGGCACTTGTACAGCTACACAGGAGCTAAACTTTCCACAGATTCGGGAACACTGTTGGAGCTGCTGAACCTTGGACAAAACTATCTTAGCATTGTGTAGATTCAATTTCTTAGTATTGTATAATTGCATGGCAAACGTGTGAGCACAATGTACGAATGTGCTGTAAGGCATTTATTTGTTGGGTTAGTCTTTTTTATTGACTTGATTGTGCTCTGGCTGTTGAGAGTATGTCATGTTCACTCAAATGTCTCGCTGATGGTGGCGTGTGTGTTGGGTCATTGGGTTCCCTTCGATATGGTTGAGCTGAATGATGCTGATCCATACGTCATGTTCGTGAACGGACGCCGTCAGAGGGGACTGGTCATCTCTTAGCTGCCACGGCGTATTTTAATTTCTGAATTGATTTTTGTGTGTTTTCCATAATGGACGCTCTCAGCGTACAATATATTTCTGCATCGTTCTCACGCGGTTGATTTCAACATGAATGATGTAATCAAATATTTGTAACAATAGCTTAAAAATTTAAAAGAGTGTCCATGGAGTTTCTTGCCCGTTCTTTTCCATAGGTACCTACTCTTTGGAATGGGCGACTAGCTTCATCTTATTGACTGACCGACCTTCTGACGATTCAAAAGTGCCTGTAACTGGTTTATTTGAAATAAATGATTTGATTTGAGTGTTGATTAACAATTTGTTCATAGTGAACCATTTGTGAAAAGCGTGTAATACCGAATTTACCGTCTCTGTTAATTTATTTATGTCATTTGCTGCCACTATGGCATTTGTGTCATCCGCAAAAATTACTATATTAATGTCAGGTAAAATTGTATTCATATAATTAATTAAGTCATTAATAAACAAGATAAATAAAACAGGTCCCAATATAGATCCTTGGGGTACGCCCGTAGTCATCATTACTGTTACTGATTTATAGATTTATTTGTAACCGTTTTGTATTCTGTCAATTTCTACGAACATTTTTCTATTTTTGAGATACGAAGAGAAAAGTTTCAATGCCTTATCTCTTATACCATAATGCGTCAGTTTCTCAAGAAGTAATTCATGGTCAATAGTGTCAAATGCAGAACTTAAGTCAAGAAAAATTCCGGCAACTTTCATTTTATTATTGATTTTTTCTATAACGTCACCAAGTAAGGTATATATGGCATCGGAAGTGCCATATATTATGGGGCAGTAAGATTCTGGAGTGGAGGCCCCGTACCGGAAGACGCAACGTAGGAAGGCCCAAAACAAGGTGGACCGATGACCTGGTGAAGTTCGCTTTAAGCCGATGGATGCAGGCTGCACAAGATCGGTCATCGTGGTAAGCCTTGGTGGAAGCCTTTGTTCAGCAGTGCACCTCTACAGGCTGAAGAAGAAGGGAAATAACATTTTCGTCGTAAGGTACTTCACACCGGGGCAGCTTCTAATGCTATACAAAGCACAGGTCCGTTCGTGTGTGGAGTACTGCAATCATATTTGGGCTGGTGCTGCAAAATGTCACCTGGCCACTTCGGATTCGGTGGAGAAGTGTGCGAAGAGGCTGATTGGCGACCCAAATTTAATTCAAAACGGTCTCCAAAGCCAGGCATAGAGTAGCAAGCCTTTCGGTATTCTATAGGATTCATTTTGGTGAGTGTGCGAAGGAATTGCATGATTTAGTTCCCCGATCTCCGTTCCACCATCGGACGACCCGTCGCACGGCGAGTTTCCACCCTTACGTCGTTAACACCACTACGATTCGGACGAAGCGTTTCGCCTCCTCTTTCATACCGCGTACATCGAGAGACTGCAACAATTTGCCAGCGGCGGTGTTTCCGTCGGACTACAATTTGAGTGTCTTCAAGGCTAGAGTAAATAGGCTCTTAATAAACTAGTGCGCTTTACCATCTTCGACTGCGTCATTGCTTACCATCAGGCGGGATTGCGGTCAAGCGCTAGTTTATAATTTATAATTAAAAAAAAAAAGAATTCATGGCGACTGTATCTGTTTTATTCGCACGTGTTTAAACTACCTAAGGATCTCCGTCTCATTGCATGGCGTCACTATCTGTCTGCTCTGCTACACTGGACCACGACTGCTTTTAATCTGGCTAATCAAACTGATACTTAACCTGCGGGATAATTATGTAACCCACTATCACTAGCGATGGGTTTATTTTTGACAATAGGGTAGTTGACTAAAAATACTAATTAGTCCGTCAGTCAGATATCCAAAAAAATACTAGACACGTATTTTTTCTTTTCTGTATTATACTATCTATACTAATATATAAAGCTGAAGAGTTTGTTTGTTTGTGCGCGCTAATCTCAGGAACTACTGGTTTGATTTGAAAAATTATTTTTGCGTTGGATAGCCCAGTAATCCAGGAAGGCTTTAGGCTATATAACATCACGCTGCGACTACTAGGAGCTGAGCATAACTAACTCTACGTGAACGAAGTCGCTGGCGGAGGCTAGTAATATATAAAGCTGAAGAGTTTGTTTGTTTGTTTGTGCGCGCTAATCTCGGGAACTACTGGTCCGATTTGAAAAATTCTTTTTGCGTTGGATAGCCCATTAATCCAGGAAGGCTTTAGGCTATATTATAACATCACGCTGCGACCAATAGGAGCGGAGCATAATTAATTCCACGCGATCGAAGTCGCTGGCGGCTGCTAGTTTCATATAAACAAAAAATGAAGACGACACAGTGCGTTGAAAACTCGTGTGACGTCACTGCACGCTACACTTTTTAGCGAGGAGTGACGTCACCAGCCATCCTGATCTTTGATGCCTTTTATATTTATCAATTTTTATTATTGATTTGATAAAACAAAATATACGTATCCAATATTTTTCTATAATCTGAATGACGGTCTAAATAGAATATTTTTTTTTTTACCTAGGTAACATCCCTATTCAACAACATTCATTGCGTTATTTACATTGTTGAGCAGTCACATTTTTAGAACATATGGAGCAATGAATTAGCAATATGCTTCAAAATTATTCCAATTGATAATAATAGCTTGTTACGCAATTAAAGTGCTGGTAAGGTACTAGTAGGTCACAAACAGTTTAAATTGTTAATTCCGACCTCCAAAATCACCTCAATATCTCGTTTAACAGGCCCAAAGCTATTTGTCCCAAGTTAATATTCACACCACATTTGATGACAGATCATAACTTCCAAACAAGTTTGATTGGCAATCACACTTGCACAATACATACGTTAGAACTTGTGGTCGACTTGATCCCGAAGTCGAGAAGTTTGTAAAATCAATTCAAACTGATTCCGTTGCGTCATCTTAACATTGAAGGTCGCAAAGTACAATAAAATATTATGCTAACGTCTGCATTTTGGCTGATAGGGTAGGATTTTTTTGGTATTCTTTAAGGTTCATCCTTTACTTACAGTAAAAGCTCTTTATTTGCGGGGTATATGTTCCACTAGCGGTCGCGGCTTCGCCTTCGCGTGTCAAAGTCCTCAGCAATATCATTTAACAACATACTGTAGGCAAAATTGTATTAAGATCTATTTTACTTTTTTATTAGTCCATTTAACAAGGATATTGGGTTGGATACCCATTGGAATAATTTTATTATTATGTATGTAGGTACTTTTTAGATTGGCGAATAAAACAATTTTTAGTCGCGAATATAGAAATTGGGTCGCTTTTTTAATCCGCGAATAGTGAAAAAGCGAATAAAGGAAGCGCGAGTAAGGAGCTTTTACTGTACTTAGAAAAGCAGCAATAGCAAGCAGCGTACGGAGGACGGGTCTGAGCAGTTGTATTGCGATGTGTGCCGGGTACGATGCGACAAATGTTGTTGTGTAGGGAGTTTGGTCGTGGAGGGTCTCCAGATCAATCTCCCTCTGGCGCAGCATCGTTGATCGTGTTGTTGGGTTTAACATTGTATCACCTCGTTCAACTGTCGTCTTCCTTTCTATTCACTCAGTTTTTTTGAGTGATTAGGCTCTTAATAAAGTACCTAGCGCACCGACAAGTAAGTAGCGCAAAGTCACCGACATAGCTGTGAGGATTAGCAAGATGAAGTGGCAATGGTCTGGTCACATATGCCGCAGGACCGACAACCGGTGGGGTAAATGAGTCCTCGGCAAACGTAGCGTAGGACGCCCTTGGGCGAGATGGAGCGACGACATCAAAAAGGTGGCTGCATGCAAAAAGAACTGCTCAGGATCGAGCTTGTTGGCGTGCCATGGAGGAGGCCTATGTCCAGCAGTGGATGAGTAGAGGCTGATGATGATGATGAAAATAGCGCGCTTTACCATCAACGATTGCATCACTGCTTACCATCAGGTGGGATTGCGGTCAAGCAATAGTTTATAATTATTAAAAAAAATAGCACAACGTAGTTGCCAGCGTTGATCGACCGACTCTAATGACTTACCAAATAAATTCACGCCTTCTTCCCATGGGAGTACGCAGAAAAAACAGAACGGACCTACGATTCGCGCACGTTTTTTTGCCTCATTTGCCTGAATAAATCTAGTAACGTATTCTGCCGCTGAAAACCAGCGCGAGGCTCCGTTTTAAATAAGTTCGCAGCATAATGCTGAGCGACAGCCGTTTTGCGTGGATGTGGCACTTGTTCCCTCAATAATTTCAGACAGATACCCAAAGGTGAACAACAAAATGAGTCCAGCGCAATTCGGGCAGACCGTTGAGCGAAAAAAGTTTCTTAAACAGATCACTAGAGGGCCACCAGGGAGCGCTTGACCGGCCGGCCACGACCGGCATCTATGTCTTCTCTACATTGTCATATACATATACATCCATGCGCGATGCATCGAGAAATACGCATTCTAAAAGAAGATAACAGCAATATAATGGTTAGAAAACATCTTATCTTAACCTAAAAAAAAATATGTTAAGCCCAGGATTAATTGAGTACACTGCCATCAATTGTCCCGAGTGTAAAATAAAAAGCATTGTCACTACTGAGCCCATTTTACCGTTTTGTTTAATTATGTTATTTATACGTGTAAATACATATATGGAGTAGCATTAAATAAGTAAATTCAAATTGTTAAAAATATTAAAAAGGCTATAAACTGCATGTAAGAGGTTTAAAATCGTTGCTAAATTTTGCACCGCAACCTATTCTGCCACCTATTATCTTTTGATAAGAGCTGAGAGTCTGTTGTACTAGATGGGACCCCATGCCGTTACTAAAGGATATAGGGATACACCACAAATAAAAAACAGTACTTACATATAAAGTTAAAAATAAATTAAAAGTTGTTATGAGGGCAATCCGTGAATTACATTCCTGACTGAATTTCGCCGAGCCCACAGTTTTCCTCGTTGTTTTTCTATTCTGTGTTTTTAAGGATATCAGGCTATATGATTACTAACATATGCGCGCTCCTATATGATTACTAACATATGCGCGCTCTATCTCGAAGGGAACAATTAGTTATTAGACCTCATTATGTCTGGATTCTTCTCGAGTCTTTTCAGAGTAGTCGTATTGCAAACACCAAAATCTAGTTTAAAAACATGAAGTTATTTTTCATTTATTGAAGGGCTTTTTCGTAACTAAATTAAGAACTAATATAAATTATCATCATCCTTCTCATATTATCATGAGTCTTGAGTATATATAGGTCTACTGAAATAAAAATATGTAATGATTTTATTTATTTTTATTTCATATATTTTTTTTTTAAATATTAGTTGAATATGCATTGAAAACAGAATTATTCTATTGAATTCTTAGGCTTATTAAAAATACACGTAGATTAGAAAAAACTCAAACGTGACGATGCAATTAATCGTTGGCCTTAGCTAATCTGGCAATGTACAACAAAATATTACATTAGTATAACATGTTACAAATCAAGAGATGTAGCTACATTCGCCTAGCCGGGTTTCCAGGGCAGAAACATGGTTTTGGACCTACTTTTCTTTGACCTCCTGGACTCTGACTGGCCTGTTGCATCTGACACATTAGCTCCTTTAACTGATTCGAGAGTTCCCCAACAGTATTACACATTTCTTCAATAACGGCGAAATTCTGATACTTGCCCCCATCCCCCGACACATTGTTTCCGGAAGAGCACGATGAAGGACATTTAGTTTCCTTGTTCTTGAAAGCATCGGAAGAAGACTCGGCGACGCATGGTTTAGGCATATATTGGAAATCGTTTTTTTTATTATCCGGTAAGTGTGGACTACTGTACTGTTTGCATTTAGTTCCACATTTATGAAGAGGGCATGGGGGTGGAGCTTTTGGATCTTTTCCGCAAGGATTCGTTGGGCACTCCGTGTTATCACATCTGGGGGGCAGGTTTGCCGGGCACTGTGAATTGTTGCAACTATATGGCTCATCCGTACGGAATTCTTTCGGTCCACTTGTTTTGCAATCTGGACATGGGCATGTTACTTTGATGATTCCAGCCTTTATATCCTTGATTTTACCGGGTGTGTAGTTCAAGCAAGCGTAGTGAACCCAACTTTGGCAGGCGCCCTGGCATTGTAAGCCTGTCTTGTGTGTAACTGGTGTCAAGCAAATCTTACATGGGTTTTTCGATTTGTTGCATTTTGACATTGTGATTAGAAACTTATTAAACCTTTTTTGAAAACAGCTACCATGGTTGATATTTTTGTCTTCGGTTTGGAATATATAATTTTACTTTTACGTTGGCATGACGAATTTTGAAGATGTAATTTGATGTTGACATGTTACTTAGTTTTTTTCCTGTATACTGCCGTCTGTCATCCATTTAGAACTGTCACATAGAATCTGAACCTCATTAGAGAATTTTGTTACACGTGTTAATGGCAAAATAGTGGTATCTATCCACAGGTGCCATTAATGAAGAGTTAAAGTAATATTCACTCTATAGAAAAGAAAGAAGATTTCTACTCTTTACCTCCACAAAGTAATATTATGATAAGTAGATGCGCACAATGGTCAACGGATCAGGCCATTTTTGCTGAACTGGGCCTATTTAATGCAGCTACAAGGCAAATTTTCACTGTTTTCATGTCTTTAGACCTTATATTCTATTTGTTTTTTATATTTTATTCAACACGACCAACGACGTTGCGCCAGAGGTGGATTGAACTGGAGACCCTCCACAACCAAACTTCCGACCAAACATTTGGCGCATCGTAACCGGCACACATCCCAACACAACTCAGACCCGTCCTCTATACGGCTTCACCAGACATCATGCCAGAACACAACGAATCGCTTGGCGGCAAGACTTTGTCTGGTGGGTGGTAACTTCTGCCAGCACTACCATCGCAAAAACCATTTAAAAAAAAAAAAAAAACAACCGACTTCCAGAATACACTACCTACAAAGTAAAAAATAACAAATGGAAGTCGGTGGCAAAAACGAATAGAATGTTCATGGTCATGGTGTCTTTGGTCTTTGCTTTTTGTATAGGTATTCGTTTTTGCCAACGACTTCGGAAATTCATTATTTTTCACGTTGTAGTTTATTTGTTTTTTTTTTTTGTAAAAAAGTTTTTATTTTATTTCTGCGGTCAGATTGGACACTGCCGCCAACATAGTTGAGAATAGGCTTGCAAGCAAACGTTGCAATTTTGTTTACTTGAATTGTTACCCGTAATTTTCGTTTAAATACCAAACTACCGAACCGATTTTTATAAAATTTCTCTGGGACCGGACTGAATCTATGAGCATTGCTAGAGATGACACGATTCAACATCATCATCATCATCATCATCAGCCCCTACTCGTCTACTGCTGGACATAGGCCTCCTTCATGGCACGTCAACAAGCTCGATCCTGAGCAGTTCTCCGCCAGCCACTACCAGCCACCTTTTTGATGTCGTCGCTCCATCTCGCCCATGGGCGTCCCACGCTATGTTTGCCGAGACGCGGTCTCCACTCGAGGTCTCGTTTACCCCAACGGTTGTCGGTCCTGCGGCATGTGTGACCAGCCCATTGCCACTTCAGCTTGCTAATCCTCTCAGCTATATCGGTGACTCTGGTCCTCTGTCGGATCACCTCATTTCTGATGCGGTCCTTCAGAGAGACGCCCAACATAGCCCGCTCCATAGCTCGCTGAGCGACTTTAAACTTATGGATTAGTCTGACCGTTAGTGTCCACGTCAAAATTGGGGTATGGGCGACGAAAATACCCGACGAAGCGATGACACGATTACGCGAGTTAAATTCAGTCTATTGATTTTTTGATTGACGCTACAGCAGAGCGAGTAGCAGTGGCTAGTGGTTGTCCTACGTTAAACTTCCATGCTGTAAATTGTTAAGGACTTCCCTAGACTGTCTATGATCTTTATTATCAGCTCTACTGCAGACTGTCATTATAACCCAGATGGATGCAAACTCGTCATCAATATTGTTACGAATGGACCTTATGTCGATGGCATAAGGTTCAATATCGCGTGACATGCAGTGTGTCACTTTTAAGCCCTATTTCCGCAGATCTAGACATTTTCTAGGCACAATATTAAAACGCATTACTAGACTTAGGATGGCCTATCGAATGGTACAGGTCTCAACAGTTTTGTCAACAAAGTGTCGACATCGAAATTTCTAGAAACCCGTTTCCGGGAATTACCGTAGGTACTTACATGGCCGGTGACCTCGAAGTTATGCAGTATTATTATTACGCCTAGAGGATTCTGGAATGTTCGATCAGCTGGCCTATATATAGCGCCCCGACGCCGGGACAGAGTCAGTCTACACTCGACTAGCGATACGAAAACAGCGACAGTTAAGAAGCGATCTTTGAGAATACCTACTGCGACAACTGTAACGAGAACTGTGAGTACTACGTAAAGTAACATCTGTAGAGTTATTGTGTGTTTACGACACGGACTTCGTGGACGTAAGAGAAGACTTCGGTGCGACATCAGCTACGTTCTACTTGTCATTGCCTACGATCGACTGTACCTTCGTTGCTAATAAACTTCGTAACCCTTAACCGGCGTTTTAGTACCCCTAGCCCGTAAAAATTGGTGTCAGAAGCGGTATGCCGGTCACGCCAAGGGAAGACGAAAGAGTTCGCACGCGACGACAAGCAGCGATGGATTTGGCGCGTCAAGAGGAAGCATCGCTTAGTGTCCCTGTACGCGTAGAAGATGCGGCCGTCGTAACACCGACGAATGTGAGTGCGCCTACTACCACCACTATTCTCGGAAGCAGTGGATGCGATTTATCGACGTTGCTGGCTCACTTGACGCTGCAAATAAAAGCTATGGCAGAATCCCAGGCAGCAACCCAGGCACAGATTAAACAATCCCAGGCAGAAACCCAGGCTCAAATAAAACAATCCCAGGCAGAAACCCAGGCACAAATTAAAAATGTAGCAGAATCCCAGGCAAAATCCCAGCAACTAGTATTGGAACTAAACGGAAAGTGGGAAAAAACTAAAGAAGAGGTCAACGAGCTCAAAATAAAGCAACACAACAAGATGCACGTATGGACCAGCAAGATACGCGCATAGACAAACAAGAAGCGCGTATGGACCACCAAGATACGCGTATAGACAAACAGGATGCTCGTATAGACAAACATGATGCGTGTTTCGAGACACTAGACAGCACCATCATGGAGTGTGAGAAAGAAATAAAATTCCTCCATGATAAGGTACAGAAAGAAGGCATCAAAGGGGTGATACCTAGTGCTTTGCCGACTTTCCAAGTACCTCATTTTGATGGAACAACGTCATGGGTGGCCTTCCACCTTCAATTCGAAAAGGTCGCAAAAGGCAACAACTGGGACGACGATCAAGCTCTAACAGCCCTTATGCTTGTTTTGCGTGGTGATGCCATACGAATCCTCGAGAATATTTCCGGCGATTGCAATACCCTAGCCTGTCTGTTAGAAGCGTTGGAGACTAGATATGAAGAGAAACACCTGGAACACGTCTACAGGGCTCAACTCCGCGAATGCACACAGAAGAGCAGCGAGGGTTTGCAACAATGGGCCACGGAAATAGAACGTATGGTTCGGAAGGCGTATGCATCAACACCGGGATTGATTGGCGCTACTACTCTGCGATTCTTTGCTGATGGGATTCGAGATGCAGAAGTCAGGGCTGCTGTACGTCTGGGTCACCATCAGACCCTGAAGGCAGCTTTGACGCATGCTCTGGAGGTGGAAGCAGTACGTCAAGATGTCCCACAACACGACCGTATTCGAGAAGTGACCGCACAAATAAAAGCCCGACGAGGACCAACTTGCTATGAGTGCGGCGAAAAGGGGCACATTCGAATTGATTGTCCCAGGAAGGCTAAGGGAAGAAGAACTTCTTGGTCACGTGAGGAGGCCGCGGTGATGGCGTGGCGCAAGCGCGACGCAAAGGTCGAGCCCGAGCGCCCGTGCGAGCGCGTCGAGTGGCGCGAGCGGAGCAATCGGAGCGAGCGCCGCGAGCGACCCGCTGAACGAGAGCGGGAATGCGTCAAGGACCGGGAACACGAACGTTCCGGAAAGCGAGAGCAAGAGCGAGAGCGCTCGCGCGGAATGTCGTGGAATGAGGCAGACGCAAAGCGGGACAAGGAAGTCGAGGAAGAGGCGCGTAAGAAGAAGCGCCTCGAGAAAAAGGCAAGGCAGAAGGACCGCCGCCGCCAGATAACTTCAGGGAGTAAGGAACGAGGTGAAGAAAGCAAACAGGAAAAGACAGAGAACGTGCGGACTATCCAGGTGAATGCTTTGGATGAAGACTGGGATAATCAATCATTGAAAGACGCACAAAAGGAAGACAGTGACCTGAAGGCAATAATCGAGTGGAAGCAACGTGGCCAGAGGCCCGCTTGGAGTGAAATATCAGCGCTTAGCCCAACAGTAAAAAGTTACTGGGCTCAATGGGACAGCCTGATAATTGATAATGGAGTCCTCAAGAGGAAATGGGAATCACCCAGTGGGCAGGAAGTCACCTTACAGATAGTTGTTCCCGGTGATAAAGTCACGTCAGTGCTAAGACCGGTGCACGACGGAGTATCCGGAGGACATCTAGGAGTAAAGAAAACCCTGGAGAAGGTGAGAAAAAGATTCTATTGGGTGCATTGTCGCGAGGACATAGAGGACTTGTGTAGAAAATGTGTAGCCTGCTCCTCAGTAAAGGGACCGCAAACGAGAGCCAGAGGTCGGCTGAAAGTGTACAATGTTGGTGCACCATGGGAAAGAGTTGCTGTCGATATAGCTGGGCCATTCCCTGTTACTGAAGAAGGGAATAGGTATATCATCGTCCTGCAAGACTATTTCAGCAAATGGCCAGAAGCTTTTGCAGTACCTAACCAAGAAGCTCATACAGTCGCCAAAAAGCTAGTTCACGAGGTGTTCTGTCGATTTGGCGTTCCCTTGGAGTTACACTCTGACCAGGGTAGAAACTTTGAGTCTTCACTATTTCAAGAGGTTTGCCAACTACTCGGGATACATAAGACTCGTACAACACCATATTATCACCCTCAGTCAGATGGAATGGTCGAAAGATTCAACCAGACGCTAGAGAATCATTTGGCCAAAGTAGTGGAAGAACACCAGAGGGATTGGGACCAATACATTCCGCTCTTCTTAATGTCATACCGCTCTGCAACACATGATAGCACAAATTGCACACCGGCGAAAGTCAACTTCGGCCGAGAAATTAGACTACCAATAGATGCACTAACCGGAACACAGGTGTTCCGGTTAGTGCATCTAGGCATCACGGCTAGGATAGGAATCCTAGCCGTCGACTATGTGGCCGACCTGCGGCGTAAATTAGATGGAATACATGAGCTAGTGAGAGAGAATGGTCTGAAAACCAATGAGAAGATGCAGATCCGATACGACCGCAAAGCTAACGTGCCCGGATTTGAAGAGGGAACTTTGGTATGGTTACATAATCCCATAAGGAGAAAAGGAAAGAGTCCGAAATTTCAAGCCAAATGGGAGGGTCCGTACACGATAGTAACCAGAATAAACGATGTCACCTACAGGATTAAGAAAGGGCCTAGAGGGAAGCTGAAGATCGTACACGTAGACCGCCTAGCTCGCCATTATGGATCAAATCAAGCTCGGGACGAGCATGAATAAGAAGGGGGCAATGTTACGAATGGACCTTATGTCGATGGCATAAGGTTGAATATCGCGTGACATGCAGTGTGTCACTTTTAAGCCCTATTTCCGCAGATCTAGACATTTTCTAGGCACAATATTAAAACGCATTACTAGACTTTGGATGGCCTATCGAATGGTACAGGTCTCAACAGTTTTGTCAACAAAGTGTCGACATCGAAATTTCTAGAAACCCGTTTCCGGGAATTACCGTAGGTACTTATATGGCCGGTGACCTCGAAGTTATGCAGTATTATTATTACGCCTAGAGGATTCTGGAATGTTCGATCAGCTGGCCTATATATAGCGCCCCGACGCCGGGGCAGAGTCAGTCTACACTCGACTAGCGATACGAAAACAGCGACAGTTAAGAAGCGATCTTTGAGAATACCTACTGCGACAACTGTAACGAGAACTGTGAGTGCTACGTAAAGTAACATCTGTAGAGTTATTGTGTGTTTACGACACGGACTTCTTGGACGTAAGAGAAGACTTCGGTGCGACATCAGCTACGTTCTACTTGTCATTGCCTACGATCGTCTGTACCTTCGTTGCTAATAAACTTCCTAACCCTTTTTTTTTTTTGTTAGGATGGGAATTCATCAAATGACTTCTTCCGCTCTGGGCGGAGCGGAAGGGCGTGTCAGACTTTTACTGACTAAAACCCACCCGTGTTTCTTTACTTGCCTGTGGGACGGCCAGGGCCACGGTTTCTTGTTTAACCAACCCGCAACCCTGACCCAGGAGGCATCGGTCTTCGTGGACCCCGTCACGATGTGCTGACATCTCTTTGAGGCGCGCGTGAAACACGACGCGCCGTCGACTCGGGCCTGGTCCTTACCGGGCGGCGAGCTGCCCATTGCTCACCGCCCGCAGGCCCGCGCCTACGGTGGCTGGGAGTTTGGTGTCATCTCCCGACCAGGGCGTCTCCTGCGGTGGCTAGTGGCGTGAGGGCGCTGGGATTCCCGTTGCCTCACGCGCTCCGCCTCCTCCTTTGCCAGCATTACTGCTTCGCAGAAGGAGGTGACGGCCTGCCATGCACTCTCGCTCCGGACCATGGCCTGGACCAGGGTCGGACGCGAGAGATCACCGCCGATCGCCGCTACGAGGACACGGCGGTGCTCTACCCAAGCCGGGCAGACCTCCACCGTATGCTCCACCGTGTCCTCAGGGCGATCCACACAATGGTGACACCCTGGCGTTTCCTCCCGCCTTATACGGAACAGGAACCTCCCGAAACAACCGTGTTCGGTGAGGACCTGCGCCAGGCGGAAGGTGAGGGCGCCGTGGCGCCTCTCTAGCCACTCCTCAAAGAGGGGACTTACCGCCGCTATTGTGGCGTGCCCAAACTTCGTAACCCTTAACCGGCGTTTTAGTACCCCTAGCCCGTAACAAAATTAATGAATTGACTCCAAACATAAGGTAATTGCTGTAAATCGTTGAGGAGTTCCCTGAACTGACCTTTGTCTTACCCATCAGCTCCCTAATGACACTCACAACCCATCTAGACGTAAAAATTCTTATCAATACAAATTAATGAAGCATGAACATAACGTAGCTGTCGTGAATCGTTGACGAGTTCCCTTGACCGTCTCTCGGCTCCATCGTCAGATCTACTGCAGACCTTTATTATAACCCACAAGGATGCAAACTTCTCAATATAAATGAATTGAGTCCATTTACAAGGTAGCTTCTGTAAATCGTTGAGAAGTTCCCTGAACTGACCTTCGTCTTCACCATCAGCGCCCTAATGACAGTAACAATCCATCTAGGTGTAAGGTTCTTATCAATACAAATTATTCAAGTACAAACACAAGGTAGCTACTGTGAATCGATATGGAGTTCCTTGAGTTCCTTCGCCTGTCTCGAGGTTCCATCATCAGATCTACTCCAGACCCTTATTAAATTGTAGTGCTTTAAAATACCTAATGAATAAACGTAAGTTTTTTTATTAGGTATTTTATAAAAGGCAGTTGAGTGAGGTGATGCAATGTCAAACTCAACAACGCGACCAATATTGCTGCGTCCGAGGGAGATTGATATGGGGACGCTCCACGACTAAACTCCTGACAAAACAACACAACTGTTCAGAAACTGTACCTCAAAAACGGTTGATCGTATGAAATAAAAGTTAAAACAAATGTTGTAGAGAATTTTATACTCTACAACATTCATTATGGGTGAAAATATCATTTAAGCAATAGAAAGCGAGATATTCGCGAAAAACCAATTTTTATGACCTTTGACCTTCAATATCTTAAGACGCGGACACGATATCATTTGTGACTTTTGAGACAACATTTAGAATGACAAAACAAAGATTTATACCAATTTACAACTTAATATCTCTCATTCCGAGGTTGACCCCTTTTTTACCTAATATGACTTATATTGTTAGAACTAGTTTTTGACTAGTATCTGTTGCCAGTGATGACATACGAAACTGAAACGTGTTCGCTCACAATTGGCCTTATATGAAGGCTCAAAGTCACACAAAGGGAGATGGGAAGAACTATGCTCGGCGTTTTTCTGCGCGATCGAATCAGAAATGTGAAGTTCCGCAGAAGAAACAAAGTCACCGACAGAGCTTTTGAAGTCGCTAAAATTAAGTGGCAATGCAGTGTGGGCGGGGCACATTGCTCGTAGAACCGATGGCCGATGGGGTAGTAAGGTTCTGGAATGGCGGCACGTACCGGAAAATGCAGCGTAGGGAGGTCCCCAACAATGACCTGGTGAAGGTCGTGGGACCTCAATAGGCTGGAGAAAAAGAAGAAGAACATGGATGATTTGATGAGTTCATGATGATCGGAAACCACCATAAGCTTCCGCCAAACTGTTCACTTACATTAATGATATGATAACAATAAACACAATACTAGGGCAATTGTTTAATCTGTTCTGTCAATTCACTTTTAACATTCTAGGCTAATTTATTTACTTGGCCCATCAGATCTCTGATTTGTATGGACAGCTTCCCTACGGTGCCACACATCTCTTGTAGGGCGTGCACCACTGGATCCTCGGATTTCGGTTGGCCGTCATCACACACTACAGGTGCACCTGTGGTTTCAGCTGAAATGAAACATATTTATGAATTAAAGTTGTCAGTGGAAAAGTTCGTTCTGGCCTCAATAGGCTGCGTCTTCCGGTACGTGGCCGCCACTCCAGAACCTTAATGTCCCATCAGTCATCGGTTTTACGAGCAACGTGCCCCGTCCATTGCAACTTAATTTTAGAGATAGGTACGAAGAGCTATGTCGGTGACTTTGGTTTTTCTGCAGGTCTCCTCATTTCTGATTCGATCGCGCAGAGAAACTCCGAGCATAGGTCTTTCCAAAGCCCTTTGGAAAGGTCAAGGTCCTTGAGACTTCGCATGTGGCCATTTGTGAGCCACCACGCCAGCAAATTGGGTGAAGTAAATTTGAAGTGAGTTGTATTATAATAATAATAGTGTCAATCCCAAGCATCAATCAGAGGGCAATTCTCGTAATTTAAAGAACGTACGAATCGGAACGTAGTCTCAATCTATCAAAAATACTTTGTTATTTCCCTACATAAGTTTTAAATTTCATAACTTGGCCTTCAGGTAATTTTACCTAATACTAGTTTGGCCTTCAGGTAATTTTACGTAATAGTAGATAGGGATTCTTCTTCAACCTATAGAGGTCCACTGCTGGAAAAAGGCCTCCCCCAAGGCTTTTATTACATTGGGGGGGTTTTTCATAATGCCTACGCTTGGTAGGCGGGTTGGGAGATCGCAGTAGTTTGATATTGCCTAAGGAAGCGCTTCCCTGGTGAGAGTTCCCTAAGTCGCCTCGTATGACACCCACGGGAGGATATGCGATGATATCGGGGGAAAAATGTAATGTGGAATCCTTCATGATTTTGCGTGTCATCCTTGAGCAGAGATAGGGATTAACACCATTGAATAGGTGTGCTTTCATTTGACAGCTTACTTACATTTCGAATTTTGGTACTGATCGGGTGCATCGGATATTGGCTCAGCTTGCTTCTTACTTTGCTTCATAGCTTTAGGTAAAGGAGGTAATGTGCTTGGCCTGGGGCTTGTTGAAATAGCCCGAGATAGGGGCTTCTTCGGGCCGACTGGTTCTTCAACCTTATTTCTGTTTAAGGGGCAGTCAGCGGAATCGCACTTTACTGGACCTTTGATATTTGCTGGGCATCCATGATTGGAGCAAGAAAAAGGCGGATGCGTCAGAAACTCTTTTTCTTGGTTTGTTTCACAGTCGGGACAGGGGCACAACACTTTGATTACCCCAGCTTTGATGTCAGAAATTTTTCCTGGTGTATAGTTGAGGCATTTGAAGTGGGCCCATTTTTTGCATGCACCATGGCATTGCAATCCGTTCTTGTTGGTTACATTTTCAAGGCAATACTTGCAAGCATTCTTTACTTTGCCGCAATTCTTAAATTTGTTACTCATTTTATCTGCCTCGCAATACCAAGTAACACAAATTTCATTTTGGATAGTATTGATGTTAGATAATTTTGTATTGAGCCTCTTAGTTTACATGATCGATTTTTTATATGGAATTTTGGATTTTAATTTTTTGTCCATTTTCTACTAGTTTTCTATCATTGTTGATAGTTTTGATTTGTATAAAGTTATACTGACAGCGCTGAGTCTTCAAAATCTGTATTACTCTTTGGCGATATTAGGTATCATAGAGTTAAATTATTACAATAGGACCTTTCTGTCTGTATGGAAAAGCCCAGTGCCTTTTATCGTAACCTACGCTTTTTTTTTTTAATAGTTATAAACTAGTGCTTGACTGCAATCCCGCCTGATGGTAAGTAGTGATGCAATCGTTGATGGTAAAGCGCACTAGCTTATTAAGCCTATTCACTCAAAAAAACTGAGTGAATAGGAAGGAAGACGGCAGTTGAGCGAGGTGATGGAATGTTTAACCCAACAACACGACCAACGATGCTGCGCAAGAGGATGGTCTGGAGACCCTCCACGACCAAACTCCCGACACTACAACATTAGGCACATCGTACCCGGCACACATCGCAACACAACTGCTCTGCTGCTTTCGAGGTGGTGCGCGAAAAAATGGCCTAGGGGGCTACTATGATGTGTTAAAACCATCTTCCGGTACGTGCTCGCCACTTGAGAACCCGTCGAGCCCATCGGCCATCGGTCCTATGGGCAATGTGCCCGTCCCACTACCACTTAAGTGTTGCAATTCTTCGGGCTATACCGGGTACTCTCGTTCTTCTGCGGATCTTCTCATTTCTGATTTGATCACGCAGTGAAACCCCAAGCACAGCCCTCTCCATTACCCCAGTGAGCTTGAGCTTTCTTATAAGGCCCATTGTTAGTGATCACGATGCGAAAGACACAGTGGGTAGGCTCCCGTCAAGGTGAACCGACGACCTGGTGAAAGTCGCGTGAAACCGTTGCATGTGGTACACAGGACTGGTCGTCGTGGAGATTCTTGGGGGAGGCCTACGTCCAGCAATGGACGTCTTTCGGCTGAAATGATGATGATGTTAAATCCATCATAGTTCTAGTGTCTGACAAAGATGGAGGTATACAGGTTGAATAGCGCTATCCCTTACCCTGGCAGTACAAGTCTTTTATAATGCGGTTTCACCCCCATTTTCAATCCGGTAGAAAAATCGGATAAAAAGTTCTATTTCTTAATCCTTGATCAAATCCATCTGTGTGCCAAATTTCAGCTTAATCCATTAAGTAAGTTTTTCGTGAAAGAGTAGGTAGTAAACATCCATCCATACCTACAAACTTTTACGTTAATAATGCTCCTAAAATGATCCCACGGAACGTTCTACCAACGGGTATATGCTGGTAAGTAAACACATTTCGAACATATATATGGAAAAATGGATTAGCAAATCTCGACCATAGAACATTAGGCCGTATATACAGGCTGGCCCAAAAGTCCTTAGAAAAGTAAAATTTGAATTAAACGAAAACGGCGCGCGTGAGCGGTACAGGGGAAGCGGGGGTAACTTCGGTTTCTGGGAATTTAGTCGCGATGGAGCGTTTCACCGGAGCGGACCGTGCGTTTTGTGTGCGCGAGTTTTATCAAAACAACAATTCGGCAACCGTTGCGAGGCGTAAATTTCGAGAACACAAAGGTTTACACAACTTTGATGACACCCCAACTCTCCAAACGATTAAGAATTGGGTTGCTAAGTTCGAGGAGACCGGTTCGACGTTAGATAAACCGCGGTTGGGTCGCCCAAAGACATCACGTACGGAACAAAACATCGACACAGTGGCACAATCTATTCGTGAAAACCCTACACAGTCAACTCGTAAGCGTTCCAGTACATTAAACGTATCCAGGACATCGTTAGAACGGATTTTGAAGAAAGATTTACTTATGCACCCTTACAAAATTCAGTTGGTGCAAGAATTAAAAGAAACTGATGCTTCGGTTTACTTCGTTCAATAACATAATGTTCTCTGATGAGGCACACTTCCACATTAACGGACATGTTATTAAACAAAATTGCCGCTATTGGAGCCCGATTAATCCAAAACCTAAGCACCAGAAGCCCTTACATAGCCCCAAAGTTACAGTTTGGGCCGTTATGTCAGCCCATGGCATCATAGGGCCTTACTTTTTTGAGGACGGCAGAGGGCGTGCTGTTACTGTTACTTCGGAGCAATATGCGGCCATGATCGAGGAGTTTTTCACACAAAAATTGCAAAACTTTCCAGGCTTTAATGCCCGAACATGGTTTCAACAGGATGGAGCAACTTCCCATACCTCCAATACTGCTATGCCCGTTATCCGTCAACTTTTTCCAAACAAAGTTATCTCTAAGAGAGGAGACATTTCCTGGCCACCACGTAGCCCGGATCTGACTCCAATGTGGGGCTACCTTAAGGCTTAAAGTGTACGACTCTAACCCGCGGTCAATTAATGACCTAAAAGAAAACATCCGCAGAGAAATGGCAAGCATATTTCAGCAGTGACGTGCCGCGCAGTCATCGACAATTTCAGAAGGCGTTTGCAAGAGTGCCGTGACTGTAACGGATTACATTTGGACGACGTTATTTAGAAAAAATAATTCCCGTTTTTCTAGCTATATTTACAAATAAAAATATTATTCATAGTGTAATTAGTTTTATTTTAATTATTTTTTTTTTCATTACTAAGGACTTATGGGCCACCCTGTACAAGCTCGAGCTTAGAAGTAATAGGTCGTATGTGTAGGTCGTCGTATCTATATCTACATACGACCTAATTCTTTTAAGTTCGGGCTATACCTAGATACATACCACCGAATGCTTCTAAAGTCGAGACTTTCTTTCGGACCAGATTGATTCCCTACTAGCCCGAGCATCCCGCAGGTATCTCTCTACAACTGTGCTGTCATCTGCATACCCCTAAATACCGGGCATCAGCAGATCGTTAATATGCAGCAGGAATAGAGTTGCAGAGAGAACAGACCCCTGAGGAACACCGGCATTAGTCGACATGGGCTCAGATGAGCATCCGTCGACAACAACTCGGAGGGAGACAGCAATCGCTTCACCATTTTTCTCGAGGGCCTCGCCCCAGAAGTGAGTGGCATACACTAGTATGCCAAGAGGTGCGAGTTCAACACACGCTCCATAATTTTACAAATTAGGGAGGTTATCGAAATCGGCCGGTAGTTGGTAGGATCGGCACGACTACCCTTTTTGGGCATGGGCTGCAGGTTGGGAAGCTTCCAGGACTTGGGCACTATACCAGTCCTAAATGAGAGGCGATACAAGCGCGTCAATACAGGAGAAAATGGGCTCAAGGTTGATTGGGAATATCTGACAGTTTGGGGTAGCTTGCAGCTGTCGTCCAAACTTAACATTAAAACTTTTGAAGATGTACAGACAGCACATCAAGCTACTACAATCTATCAAATTTCCATAGTAAATTTTCAACTTTATCGCTAAAGCATTAAGGTTCATTGGGAATACTTGTCAGTTTCGGGTAGCTTGACCTGCAGAGTTGTCCGTACTTTGGATTGAATTTAATATTTGCAGATCAATTAACGATTAAGAGTTGTGAAATAAACGTTGTCGTCAACTCGTCACCATTTACCACGTCAGGCTTTGTTTTTAAAAAGCGTTTGGTACGTTTCCACTGTATGACTTAAAAAAAAAAATCTAGTTAACCTCTAAAGCGTTGATAACACCGGGGCTGTAGGTAACATTGGTGATAAGCGATTTATTCATTATTATTACATACTGGCTCCGCCTCGCGGTTTCCACAGCGTAGGTTTCGATATGATTTTTTTTTAATATACTCCGCTCCTATTGGTCGCAAAGTGACGTTATATAGCCTAAAGCCTTCCTGGATTAATGAACTATCCAACGCAAAAAGAATTTTTCAAATCGGACCAGTAGTTCCTGAGATTAGCGCGTTGAAACAAACAAACTCTTCAGCTTTATATATAAAGTGTAGAGTATAGATTTAAATACGTTCAAAGGGTACCAATTCTTGGGTACGCCACAATAGCGGCCGTGTCCTTGTAGCGGCAATCGGCGGCGATCTCTCGCGTCCGACCCTGGTCCAGGCCATGGTCCGGAGCGAGAGTACATGGCAGGCCTTCACCTCCTACTGCAAAACAGTAATGCTAGCAAAGGAGGAGGAGGAGCACGTGAGGCAGCAGGAATCCCAGCGCCATCACGCCACTAGCCGCCGCAGGAGATGCCCTGGTCGGGAGACGACACCGAACTCCCAGTCACCGTAGGTGCGGGCCTTCGTGAGCTGTGGGCAGCTCGCCGCCCGGTAAGGACCAGGCGCGAGTTGACGGCGCGTTGTGTTTCACGCGCGCCTCAAAGAGATGTCAGCACATCGTGACGGGGTCCACGAAGACTGATGCCTCCTGGGTCAGGGTTGCGGGTTGGTTAAACAAGAAACCGTGGCCCTGGCCGTCGCACAGGCAAGTGAAGAAACACGGGTTGGTTTTAGTCAGTAACAGTCTGACTAAAACCAACCCAGGACGGGAGATGTCATTTGGTGATTTTCCATTCCAACAAAAAAAAGGGTACCAATCCTTATTTAGTAGTAATAATACAGCCGCGATGGTATTATGCCACGCCCACACCGGTGTTGTTTCGATAGGCCGTCAAATATCTGTCTGCATATCACCCGTGATAACAGTGATGGAATCAAACAGTAAAATTCGCCCCTTAAACTTTATTACCGTTTTCTACTCTGTTAAGAGACGATTTTTAAAAAATTGTACACACAACCGAGTTTTAAAGTAATCCGTTCGATCAGTTTATTTTATTTTTCTTACCTATTAATATTTCACTCTCTAATTCCTCAACATATTTAGGGAGAAGGAAATAATATATGGAGGTGCACCTACAAGTAGGTGTGCCGGGTTTGATTGTTTGTAGTGAGTTTAAATGAGTGTTTGAGAATGAGTTTTTTTTTTAAATAGAAAATAAATCTAGGTACCTATAGCTTGTATTAAGTTTATTAACCAAGAGAAAAAGATTATTTCCCAATAATTGCATCCCTTTTTTTATCTCATAGGTGTAGAATTCCAAAAAAGCATTGGGGTATTTCCTTATTTTGACTGATGATAATAATTTATTTCTTCTATAGGGCATGAGTGCAACTTCTTCATTAATTTATTGTTTTGCGAAATTCTCGTATTGCAAAAACTCTGTGATGTCTATAATGTCACATTGGTCGTCTTTGGTCCTCCTAGTAAGAACAGAAATAGAAAAGTCCGTTGTTTTGAATTAAGCTGACCAAAATCTTCTTTTTAACCGACTTCAAAAAGGAGGAGGTTACTCAATTCGACCGTATATATGCTTTTTTTTTGTCTATAAATTCTAAATGTGACACTGGCAGAATACTCGGCGGTCAATTGCCAAAAAAAAAAAACATTGACGTTAATCGGTTGATGTGACGGATGACACTCTGCAAAGTTTGAGGTTATATTCCATTGCGTTCCCATTACTTTGATTTCCGGAAAATCTAATAATATAAATAAAAAATGCCGTTCATGAAAGGAAGAGCACCTATTCGACGTACACTAAAATATCTAAATGCCGGCAGGCTAGTATTAAAAGACAAAATCAGGATATTTTCTGTGGCATACAACATAAATGGTGAAAACAATCTAGGGGCCAAAGAGTTTGTTTTCTGGTATTTGCCGCAAATTCAATACAAAAATCCTGACGTGCAGGTAGTAACACTCAAGAATCTTACTCCATCGCCATTCATAAAGTGTTATTTCGAAGATGGAAGAAAGATTTTAGTGGATGTTGATAATAAACCTAAAGAAGAAATTTTGCAGCATTTAATAAACACTGTTGGTGAGTTTCAGATTACTTATTATACTTATACTTTCCAGAGGTGTGAATATTATATTCATAATAAGTACAGGTATTATATACAAGCCATGTTTATTCTTATTAGGATGAGTGAATTTATAATGAATCAGTTCACTAATATTTGACTAATAGGACCAGTAATATGTTATTATCAAACAATCAATCAATTAAAACATATCGAGTACATCAATCACAGGCATTTTTAAATTGTCACAGGGTTGGTTAGTCTGAATGATGAACCTAGCCCCTCATTTCAAATGCGCATACATACTCATGGAGAAGAATTGGAAAGAAATTTAATGGACATTCGTTTATATCAAAAAATATTACAAAATATTCAACTACATCATATGTAGATTCATTGACTTCATGGTTAGGCAGTGGTTAAGCTATTGACTGCTGCGCTGTGTCGCTGATCAGATTCCCGCTTTGAACAAATATTTGTATGACCTACAAGTAGTTGTTCCGGGACTGGCTATTTGTATATGTGAGTTTATTTATGTTTATAAACGCACCCACCATCCAGGAGAAATACCTAGTGTGGGGCACGTTTTCTTAAAAAGAAAAAAAAAAAGGATGTATGGATGTTTATTTTACTCTTTCATTACTTTATTTTTTGACAGAAACAGGTGGCACCTGTTACAACCCTTTCTGTTGTTCAGTAGCATTATTATGAAAATGCTCCTTCAAAGTATACATATATTGAGTAGTAAAAAGTTAGCATTACTAATTTCTGAAAAGTTAGCAGTGGTTGCTTGGTTGGTATTGGCCACAACTTACAAGTTATACGTTCTAACTCCATCAGGCTGTTTACTTTGTGTAAATTATTTCACCACCACTGCTCTCAAAACTCACAGGGTGGACATTTTGCTGAACTGTCTTATGTAATATTGACATTCACAAAGTGCTGATGCTGAGCCTTATTTCAATAAATGACTTGATTTTGAATATAGAAAAATTTGCCTCCTCAGCTAAGCAAATACACATTGAATGTCATTAAAGTATCTAAATTAAAGCCATTGCTATTGATAGTCTATTACGCATTACCCTGCTTACCTTCTTATATATATCATCATCGTCATCATCAACCTTTTATCGTCCCACTGTTGGGAAGAGGTCTCCTCTCATACAGAGAAGGATTGAGCGTATCCACCACACATGCGGTTTGGAGATTTTAGACTTACAAGTCCAGGTTTCCTCAAGATGTTTTCCTTCACCTTTTAATCAGTCATTGGAGTCCAAGATATAAGCCTATGTTGTCTCACTATAGGACAAAGGCCTTTCTTCCCTGATTCTCAATCCTTCAAGGAGCCTAGCCAGTATGCCGTGCCATCTTTCTAGTTTTTCTAAAATAATTATATTACTATAACTAGTCTAAATTGGTGAAGATACCTTTTTTTTTTTTTTTTTTTTTTTTTTAATCTACATTTTTACGAGGCTTCAGTACACATGGAGTGACTATGCCAGCCTCATGGGGAACCTCCAATACTAATAGGAATCATCTTAACCTCATTATTTCTCTCCACAAACGAAATACGGCCCCTGCCGCATGTGAACATGGATTGCTCAACGCTATGTTCAGCAAACCATCCCACAGCGGCACCTCAGCCAAAAACCTATCCCGTAGAGTTGCATATTGACCACATTCCAGTAACACGTGTATCAGGTCTTCCGTTGCACCACAATATGTACACAAATCGGTTTGAGTTACACGCATTAGTGAAAGTAACTTATTTACCGGAACATGGCCAGATCTAATTCTAAAAGCACAGACAAGAAATTCCCTACAGAAGCCAACACAGCCAAACCAGGGCACCAGCATAGGTGAGTCTTGGATTGTCCTGTACCAAATCCCTTTTGTCTCCGAGCACTTGTCAAAGTATTTTCTCCATTTTGCTATGCTATACTCTCTAACGGTAGGTAATAGCTCGGAGGCATAAGGCAGGCACAAGACCTCCCGCTCCCCCCCAACTGCCTGTCTCGCTGCCAAGTCTGCCACCTCATTACCTCGAATTCCGACGTGGGACGGCACCCACTGCAACTTGATATTTTGGTGCGTGTTTAATACCATTCCCAGTATTTCATAGGCTATCGGCATACCTCGGCTGCCCGAGGTACACCGAGCCAAGTGTTGCAGAGCGCTTCTTGCATCCGTAAGGATTACAATATTAGTAGATGTTAAATCTGCAGCATACTTTAAGGCTTCTGCAATGGCAACTAGTTCTGCTCTCATGATGCATATCTTTCCACTTAAACGCCACATCTTGGTGGTTCCTGACTGAGGGTCGTAGAAAGCAGCACCAGCTCCATTGCTCTCCTTTGATGCATCTGTGTATATTTTATAATATTCACAGTATTCCTTTTCGAGGTGATGAAGTGTCAGATTCTTCAGCATATCGACATTGGTATCCTTTTTAGATCTATTTATACCAGTAATATTTATTGATAAAAAGGATGTATCTGCAGCTGACAACCCTACATCAAAAGAATACATTTCTAGGATGCCACCACTCCTGTAAAGGTCCATGTTCTGGAACTTATGATGTACGTCTGTCAATAAAGGTTTTATTTTATTATTCCAATAACAATTCTCTCTAGATAATTCTTCAATTAAATCGAGAGTGTTGCTTGATATGGAGGCTATTTTTATCCAGAATCTACAGGCTAATTCAAATCTTCTGATAAACAGCGGAGGAACACACAATTCGCATTCCATAACATGGACCGGGGTGCTTCTTATAAAACTGCCACATATCCTCATAGCTCTATTCTGTAGCAAATTAAGCTTTTTGAGATGAGTTTTAGCTGCGTTTGCATACAAAAAACTTCCATAGTCTAGTCTACTTCTTATCAATGACATATAGAGTCTACGCAGATGTTTAGGGTGGACTCCCCATGTTCTACCTGATAACACTTTAAGAATGTTTATGTGTTTATAACATTTTCCACACGTTTCATTTATATGTACTGCCCATCTCAAGGATCTATCCAACCAATACCCAAGGTATCTAACTTTATCGACTACAGATAACCTTTTACCATTGATATCTATATCAACAGTTATTTGCTTATGGGATCTATTAAAAATACATAATTTTGTTTTTGTTTCCGATAAATTAAGTCCAATTAGGTCTAGGCTAGTTGTTGTAGATTCCAAGTCTTCTTTAATACTGGTCACAGCCGCTTTTACATCCTTATTTTCAACTGTTAAGTACAAAGCAAAATCATCTGCATATTGTGATACCCTTACATGTGAAAGATGTTGAATAACATTCATGGTAACGACATTAAAAAGCAATGGCGATAACGGATCGCCCTGAGCTAGGCCTTTTCTAGCATATCTAGTAATATGGTTATTGCTGCTATCGGTAATGGTGCACAACCTTTCTGATAGAAAGTTCCATAGGTATTTGCATATTTTATTTCCGACGCCAATGCTTTGCAATGTCGCCACCAAACATGAAATATTGACATTATTATATGCATTTTCTATATCTAAAAATACAGCAATAGTAGGTGCATTTTTTATGAAACCAATTTGAATTGTGGATACCATCGCAACTAAAGCATCAATACAAGATTTACCCCTTCTAAAACCAACAGTGTAGTTACTTGTCAATCTTTTGTTTTCCACATACCATTCTAATCTTTTCATAATAATTAAATGAAATAGTTTGCAAGGGCAGGACATCAAAGATATAGGCCGTAAGGTATCTTTGCCAGGTTTTGGTATTGGTATTACTTTTATGTCCCGCCATTGCTTTGGTACAATTCCTGTTTGTAAAATCCTATTGTAAATGTTAAGTAAAAATAATTTGGCTGATGTTGACAAATAAATTATACAACATAGAATACGAAAAATTGTCAGTCCCTGGTGAAGTGTCTTTACGTTTTAGAGAGTTTTCCATCTCTACCATAGTGATTTTCTTTTCTATTGTGCATGGGGGCCCATCTGTAAATATTGGTGGTGGATCTTGCACGGTGTCCGGTGTCAATGACTGAAGTAACTCTGTCGCTTTAGTTTGTGTTATCGTGGAGTAATTACTTCTTCTCTCTCCCTTCATCCACTTCATTTTCTTCCATAACACGGTTGGTGAAGCCTCATTATCTATTTCACTACAGAATTTAGTCCAACCACGAGCCACACTGTCCTGAATATGTTTTTTAGCTTTAGAGATTTTTTCTTTATATTTTATGTAGTTTTCTGGAGTGGGATTTCTTCTTAATTGTGCTAGGGATAGTCTTCTTTCGGCAACAACTTTAGATAGCTCTGTATTCCAGTATGGTTTTGGTTTGAATTTAGAAGTAGGGACTTGACAATTTTTTATCCAAGGTATGTTTTTTTCTGCTACAGACTCAATCTTCTCTATAAATGTGTCATACATTGCTTGTATATCAGAAGAAGTAGGAAGTTCATAAAATATTTCTTCTGTTTGTTCTTTGTACTCTTCCCACTGAGCTTTCCGAAAGTTTCGTTTCTTAACAAATGTCTCAGATGCCTTAAAACCAAAATTCATGCTTATGATGATGTGGTCGCTACCTAGTGACTCATTTGTAACGTTCCATGTGAACTTGTGAGCTATATCCACAGATGCAAATGTGATGTCAGGTGCAGATTGTTGTAGCACTCCAATTACCAGTTTGATTCTTGTCATACTTCCGTCATTTAAACATATAAAATCGTTTTCAAACATAGCTTTGTAAATTTGCTCCCCTCTTCGCTCATTTTTATGAGACCATAAGCAGTGATGACCGTTCATATCACCCAATATTATTGTCTCAGAGTTAGCCAGAGAAAAAAGGTGATCCCAACTTTGTTGGTCATCATTAGCAGTAGGAGGACAGTATAAGGCTATTATGTTCTTTATGTTAGGTATATTCAACACTTCAAGTTTTAAGATTTCTATGTCTGAGAATGGGATGATGCAAGGTTTTGGAATTAACATAATACTTTTATGTGCAATCACACATATGCCTCCATAGTTGTCATCTCTGTCATTTCTGTAAATATTGTAATTACTTACTTTAATGATATTTTGCTCTGACAGCCATGACTCACTGATAATTGCTATATGAACTTTTTCTCTATTCAATAATATTTCAAATTCTTTTAACTTGGGCTTCAAACTATTCGCATTCCATTGTAATATTTTTATGATACTATTTGTTTTGGTGTAATTATCCATTGGTAGTTTTGACCCCCAATAGCCGCCAAATTATGTCTGGATTTAAATAACTTCCTACAAGTGCAATAACTTCTTCAAGTATATACTTAATAAAAAGCTCTATCTTAGTCTGTATGTTTTCATGACTGAATAGGATACTTTTCATGTCTTCCAAAAATCTTTTTATTGTAATACTTCTTCTTTTCTTTTTTTGCTTTTCCTTTGCATCATCAGCTGTAGTGTGGGTTGATGGTTGCACTATTGTTTCATTCCTCTCTGCTAATTCTTCTGTAGTATTCTTCACTTCTTCAGGTAAATTATTTCTCCTCTTGTTTAATTTTGTCCTCTTCTGTTTCTTTTGTTTTTTCCACCCTTCTCCTTGTTCACCACTTTCTATTATCTGATCTTCTTCTCCACAACTGCTATATTTTCCTCTTGCAATATCAGCATAAGTAATTTGTGTCGACAGAGTTGCTACCCGGTTTGAATTTTCAACATCTAGTGACTGTTGGGAGACATACTGCGGTGCTAAGGTCTGATTTTGCCTGTCCTCATTGATTTTGGTCAATGCTACCTTATATGTGCAACTGTTCGCAGACATGACTTCTCTGATCTCTTTTTCACGCATAAATGCCGGGCACAAGCTTTTTATGATTGACATATGATCCCCTTTGCAGTTGGCACATTTATACCTTGTAGTATTGCAATTGTCATGTTCTCCTCCACATTTAGGGCATAGTTTCATCTTTAGTGGACAATAGTTCCTTATATGTCCATATTTCCAGCATTTGGAGCACTGTGTGACAGGGAATGTGTATGGGTCTACCTTAATCCGACTGCCATATGCATACACATATAGTGGTAAGAGAGAACCTTTAAAGCACACCCTCACTGTTTCACTTTTCTCCCATTTTCCATCTCTAGACTTTTTATTTAGCCTCTTTGTAGCGAGAATCTCAGTACTGCTCTTTAGGAACCCTTTGATGTTCTCCTCCTCGATATCCAGGTCTATATCTTTAATAACTCCATAGGAATATACCACTTCATTGGTCTTTCGGCATATCCACTCCTTTTCTTTAAAAGTATCACATTTTATTAACTTTTCAACATCTTCTTTATCTTTAATTCGAATTAATACCTTATATGGACTTTTATAAATCACTTTCTGAACAGATTGCACATTTTCTTTAAATAATAATCTGGCCAAACCAATTTGTTTGGGCAGAACTTCCTTTGAGGACAACGATACCTCATGCAAAGGACAATTGAGACTTTCTATACCTTGATTTTTCAACTCTCCACCACCCACCAACCTTCTTTTTTTCCTCTTATTCTTCCCTACTTCTATAAAAGGTGAAGAATCATCCTCATTTGAACCAGATCTGAGCCTTTTTCCTGAAATATTTGCCCTATTTTCTTCTACCCTCTGTCCCGTGGTTATCTCCGTGCTATCCCACTCCAATTCCGGTCCCACCACAATGTTACGTATTTCTTCTTGGGTGTAATCCCTTTGAGTTTCCATTTCTGGGTTTACTTCGTCCTCATTCATCATAAAAACACAAAATTACACTGTTTTTTTTTAATATTTTTTTAAGTGGGTATTTCAAAGTCACTGATTTTTATAACTTATGAAAAACTAAGTAAATAAGTTTAAAACACTATAACTACATTGTCATTGAACTATATAATTGTCACAAATATAATTCAAAACAGTTCCACAACAATGTCCACAATTATCAAATTTAATAGATAGCACTCAAACTAATATGTCTTTACCCTACAGGTTTGACACATGTACTGAAGATACCTTTTAAAGTGTGTAATTACACATCACTTATTCTTCCTTTATTTAAATTACAGGAAAATCAAAGGAAGTGCTAGAACAGGAAGCTATAGCTGCAGAGAAGAAGGATAATCCTGCTAACTTTGGTATCGGTTGTGAACGGCCATGCATCTGTGAAGTATATGGTCAAGTGCCCTGCCCTGGTGTGGTACCGCTACCGAAGTTCATGAGAGGAAAGTTCAAATTTGCTAGGGATTAGAATAGGTAGTATTTGTAAATATTTCATATTTAATTGAGGGGTTCCATCAGTAGATGTGAATTTCTTGCGGTATGCAGAAGGACTCACTTTAATATTAATATTTCAATAATGTGAAGTTAGGTCAAATGTAGATAGTTATTAAGTAGTAATTTTATAATAATAAAACAAGATAATAATTACTGTTTTGTTTTTATTGAAAAGTTACTATAATGTAACAATATAGTTTTCAATTATATTTTACTCAATAAATAAATCAAAAATACAGTATACAACATGTATCGGAAAGGGATATACCAAAAAGTTGCTTTGTGATTGTTGATTTGACATTACAAACTTTATCGACTGTCAAACGCTAATCACTATGTTATCACTTAGAAGCACTACTTTACAAGATACTTTATCTATTTCTATGTGGCTAGACCTTAGTACCACAAATGTTCAAAGCTACAATGTGGGCAATTCATGAGAGGTCCAAACTTTGGCAGAACTCTTCATAATATACTATTTTATTTGGACCCAAATGATGATATGACGGGAGTGTTCAGAAGGTAGAATCATTCCTGTCTGGTCTGGTTGGTTTTACCACTGACAGCCACTATAGCCCACACACAAGGTCCGTCTGAAGGGTTGTGGAAACCAAACAACAAAGATAGGCGATAGAAGGCGTATTTAAAGATCTGGTCGTGATTGTAATTGTATACCAAATATGCAATTGGACGTAGTTATGCAAAATGGATCCAGCCCCAAAAACTTGCTTTTGAGAAAATAGAGGTTGAAGTGAAAGGAGATGTTTCAGAAATGTATGGAGCCTGGGCCAGCGCATTGTACACTTAATGCTAGGTATAGTTACGCTAAAGTTAACTGTTAATTTCCTATATTTTGGCTTAGTTTTTATACAGATTCAATTTAACTCGGCCAAGGAGTGCAACACAACTACTAATAAGTATGGTGGTCAGCATTCAGCAATAAGCGAAATAAGATTTTGACAGTGACATTTGATTGACGTGTCATGTATCTAAGGCTATCGTATCTATATTATCTACCATATGACTGCAAAAACAAAACAAAAAATTTCGAACATTTGCCCATTAAATAAACACAATCAACTCAAATCAACACTAGACACGAACACAACGGGAAAATAGAACTGTCAAAGTCGCCAATCAAACGTCACAACCACTGTCTTAATAAAGGGTTATCTCACTAAAAAACGTTTCAAATAATTTATTATATACCTATACTTGTATTTTTATTCAAATTAATTTATTAGTATTTTTATGAAAATCTTCTATTTTGTTCCTCTCTATCTAACAGTAGTTTGTTTTAAGTTTCCTTTTAAACAATGGGTATTTTCCTGTACTTTTTTGCGGCTTTGATATTTTTTTGCATGTATACTAAAGTTGTAGTGTAGATGCCATTTATGAGTCATAAATGGCATCTACACTACAACTTTACTGTCATAAATTATGACAGTAACTAAAAAACCGTTTTTGTGGGTTGGATCCATTTTGCATAACTACGTCCAATTATAGTTGTCCAAAATTCTAAAGTACTTTGTTGAATTAAAACGTATGCCCTTTTATGCAATATGCCATCAACGCAGCAGCAATGTAGTGCATATTTTGGAACGCATCAAATGTCCTGGCCTTGTCGTTCCAGAAGAGATCGTCGTCCACTTCCGTACCTCGCGGACATGTGTGGAAAAATATCCAGCTTTTTGTGGTTCTGCTGGAAATATCCTGTGAAAGTGAACAAAATTGTTTGCTGTTCTCTTTGGCAATCCGATAGGATTGTTGTTTAAAAAACGTTTTTTTTTAATGTTTCAAAAATCAATATTTTGATCGTGATTTTTTTGCAAAATGAACCTACACACAATAAAATACATAAAGATACGACAAAATTAAGATCTGAGTACAAAGATGCTGCTTATTTCGAAATTTCTTCCAGCAGACCTGCGAAAGGAGAAGTAAAACAGAAATGAAGACAATGGATTGTTATTGTTGTTTTCCTAAAATTGACTGAATTGTTTGTTCTGAAAAGGGGACGATAAGGTCGTTGTACTTGCCTAATGCACTTTGCTTAATACCTACTACTGCAGAAGCACAGCATTGTAATAGGGTATTTGACTAAAAAAAACTAATTAGTCCGTCAGTCAGATTTCCAAAAAATACTAGACACGTATTTTTTCTTTTTTAATATAAACAAAAAATGAAGACGACACAGTGCGTTGAAAACTCGTGTGACGTCACTGCACGCTACAGTTTTTAGCGAGCAGTGACGTCACCAGCCACCACTCCTGATCTTTGATGCCTTTTAGGTCGCTGCCTCGAATATTGCGGGCAGCGGGGCGGTGGCGGCGGCGGCGAGTGAGCGGCAGGATCTTATGCGTAAAATCAAACCGACCGGTTCTCGAAAACAGCGGCGCGGTGGCGGGCAGCGAGCGGTGTACTTCTCGCGCTCGAAACTTGCGGGCAGCGAGCGGTGATCGAGCGTTAGGAATAAATTTGAATCAAAAAGATGTTGCGGCCATTGTTCAGACATTTCTTTCGAGAATAAAAACAAATATCTCGTCGACAGAATCGTGAACACAACACTACGCGGCTATAGTGACGCGCGATCTGCCCGCTAGTTTCGAAAACGGGTCTTCGATGCCCGCTCGGCTCCCGCGCCGCCGCCGCCGCCGCCCCGCTGCCCGCAAGATTCGAGGCAGCGGCCTTATATTAGCCAATTTTTATTGATTTGATAAAACAAAATATACGTAAGATATTTTTCTATAATCTGAATGACGGACTAAATAGAATATTTTTTTTTTACCTAGGAAACATCCCTATTCTGTAACAATCTCACCATGGAAACTTAGAAGTAAGCGAGTGAGCTGTTAAACCAATGATAAGAATTGACAGCTCCCTCCAAGCTCACTTTTAAGTCTTCACGCCGTTTTCTGTAACAATGGCCCTAATTCCTTTGTTCATAAACTAAATAAAATTTAAGTTCATTGCATCTCTTTCTTTCTAATTCATTAAAAAAAGGACAGAAGATACAATGTTAGTTTAGAGCTGTCAAATAAAAAAAAAATATACATATACGGACAAATCATACAGATTGAGCTAGCCCCAAAGAAAGTTCGAGACTTGGTGTTATGGGATACTAACTCAACGATATTATATTTGTAATAGATACATTAAATAGATAAATATCCAAGACCCAGGCTAATCAGGAAAAGATCGTTTTCCATCATGACCTGACCGGGGACCGAACCAAATTAGTCCGCACCTGACGTAAATTATTAGTAGGTGGTAAGTAGTCGTGGTGGCCTAGTGGTTAAAACAGCAGCCTCTCAAGTATGAGTGCGCGGATTCGATTCCAGATCAGGCAAGTACCAAGTAACTTTTCTAAAGTTATATGTACTTTCTAAGGTCCGTATTACAGAACGTCACTCAAAACTCAAGCTCTACTTGAAGTCTCCTTTCAAGCCATTTGATTGGTTGAAACTAGTTTTAAGTAATGTTTAAGCAGAGATCAATGCTTGAGTTTCCTTCCGGAATACGCACCTAAGTATTTCTTGGATACCAATGACTGAAGGTGAAGGCAAACATCTTGAGGAAACCTGGACTTTAAGTCTGAAATGCCAACCCGCATTGAGCAAGCGTGGTGATTACGCTCAATCCTCTGTATGAGAGGAGACCTGTGCCCAACAGTGGGATGATAAAAAGGTTGATGATGATGACGTAAATTGACGTATCTTTGGTCGCTATGTTTATAATCGCGTCTAAACTGTCTATGGAGTGGGTTTTGGCGGGAATGTCAAGATGAGTGTCACGCTCATTTCTCATTGGACTTTTAAAATTATTTAGTGTCGTTTACTAAATAAAAACGCGTGATTTATGTAGTAAAAAGTGCATTCAGTGAATAATTCAAAAAGAACAGTGAAATATTGTAGCATAGTGGCCGCATCATGTCTTTACGTTAAACCGCTCCTTATCGTCCAAACGCGGGAAACGAAAGGAGTTAGATTAGTTAGGATAAGCTAGGATAAGTTAGGATTAATTAGGATAAGTTAGGATAGGGGTTTACTCAAGAATATATTTACTGAAGACTAGGCTGTATGGCGTACTATGCCTTTGCCTTTTCCGTTCAGAAAAACGGAAAGAATTGAACCAAAAAAAAAATGTCTATGGAGTATTTTATAATTTTAATTTGACAGGATTAAATTAAAATGTTATCTTCTATCCTTTTCTTTCCATTTCCAGAGAGACGATTTTCCTGTTCACAAACTAATTTGTGAACAGGAAAATCGTCTCTCTGTTACAGAATCGTCAATTTCAACGGCAGTTACTTTTCGCACATTACGTGTGGGTAATCACCGCACAGTGCAAGTATTTGTATGCATGAATATGAATATTTGCACTGGTCTGGTCGTGCCTCGGAAAGCACGTTAAGCCGTTGGTCCCGGTTGCCATACGAACATCTAATGGCAGTCGTTAAGGGTTGTTGGAGCCCTCAAAAGTCCAACAATTGGTCTAACTGCAATGCTTCGATGTCGCCTTCGGGTTGTGGAGGTCAGACTATGAAATTCTCGTGTCGCGGTGTTTGTGTCCGAAACGGCTTTCCCGATTCTCCTGAAATTTTGTGTGCATATTGGGTAGGTCTGAGAATCGGACATCTATTTTTTAACCCCCTAAATGTTAAGGGTAATCCACCCTATTTTTTTTAAAATAAAGTTCTATATCGCCCTTTACAGCACATGGTTTAAATAAATAGTTTCTAAGATATTACAAATTTAAAAATTGTGGGGCGTCGCATTTGCGGCGGTAGCAGCCGGTTGGGCGGCGGGCCGCTATGTTTTTTATACAACGTTAACAGTTTTTTTTTGTAATGTATTTAGTAGGTATCAGCATTGCACGCGTGCGAAGCCGGGCGGGTCGCTAGTAACTTTGTAAAATTGTAGAGTTTAATCGTAACACCACAGTCCTGCTGCAAAGTGATACTACTTAGTTCGAGGGAGGAGGAGTGGTGTTAAATTGGGATCTTATTATTCTTTGGAAAGTACACAAAAAAGCTCTCTTACGTTAGCATTAAGTACGAACTCAGAAATTTTCTTCTTATCCTCTGCGGTTGGTCCAGCAATAATGACGGATGCGCGAGCTAAAGCTTCACATGACTCGAGGCATTGCTTTGATTCAGTGGACGTCTTCTTCGCCTCTATCTGACTAGCCTTCATTAGTAGTGGCGAGACAGGACATACCTGAGGAATATATTTAAAATTTGAATAAAGTTTCTACTCTCTCTTTCTTGTGTCTCATAGTACCATGACATGGCAATCCGGCACAACCGGAGAGAGATCAGAAGCAGACCAACGGCCTAAAGTGTTTCTTAGCTAAGGGAATACCTATCATACCTGATACCTTCAACATCGGGCGGTGACTAAAAGGATAGGTACTAATAGAAAAACTCAGTAACACTGTTCAACCCGGGTATCGAACACAAGCCAAGCATTGATGCTTGTGACCATGATACTAACGGGGTAGTTAAATGCATTTTTAGTATTTGCTAGCTAATAAACGCGATTTCACCCGCATACGTTTCGAATCCGTGAAAATATCTGGATTAAATTTACCCTATTGTTAATTCTGGGTATGAACCATCTGTGTGGCGAATTGGCTCCAAATCCCTTCCGTAGATTTTGGGTTAAAGAGTACCTAACAAATGTCCCTACAAACTTTCAGATTGATAATAGTAGAAAGTAGAATAGGATAGTAGAAAATAGGATAATATTAGTAGCTAAAGTAGGTAGGTAGGTTTTTGACTTATTTTCTTTTTGATCAGGCCCTAAGATAATAAGGTTGAAGTCTTTATTTTTCAAATCTAGGTAACTTGGACGGACGAAAACAGATCAAGCTACCCGAAACTGTAAACCTTGAGCTTTAATGCTATAGAGATAAAGTTGAAAATCTAATAAAGAAATCAGACAGATTGTAGTAGTTTGGTGTGCTGTCGTCTGTACTTCTTAGTTGCTTAGTTTATTAAGAGCCTATTCACTCAAAAAACTGAGTGAATAGGAAGGAAGACGGCAGTTGAGCGAGGTGATGCAATGTTAAACAAAACAATACTACTAACGATGCTGTATTAGAGGGAGATTGATGTGGAGAACCTCCACGATCAATCTCCCGACACAACAACATTTGGCTCATCGTACCCGGCACACATCGCAAGCGC
Organism: Sesamia nonagrioides; assembly: GCA_017933935.1. Classification (NCBI taxonomy): domain Eukaryota; kingdom Metazoa; phylum Arthropoda; class Insecta; order Lepidoptera; family Noctuidae; genus Sesamia; species Sesamia nonagrioides. Next base: position 249,870 of record JADWQK010001647.1, read on the forward strand.
AACACAACTGCTTAGATCAGTCTTCCGTACGGTTTCACCAGACATTATGCCGGAACACGAAGAATCGTTTGGCGTCTGGTGAAGACTGTCTGGTGGGTGGTAAGTTCTGCCAGCAGCCGATGTTATGGCCTACCACCGAGATTGACGACTACAATGATTCAAATTAATAGAACTAGTGTGTTATGCAATTAGTGCTACTTGTAAAACAATAAACATTCATTCAGTAAAATTTACCTTGCAGCAACATTTGAATTTAATATTTGCTCCGAGCATGGGGAACAAAAGTAGGTAGGAGTTCAATACTGGATGCGGTGGTCCGATGTATGCGATGTTAAGTCCTTGAACTGAACCAAATTCTTCCTGAAATGATCATGGAAGAAAGAATAGAGTTAGCTGTCATTCCAAATAATGCTAACGTGATACGGGAGTTTTGGGAAAGTTAAGCTGAGTGTCACGTTTACTAAATATAGGTACCTAAGTGCGTAATTTATGTAGTAAAAAGTGCATTCAGTAAATTGTTCATTAGGAACATTGAGATATCGCAGCGTAGTGGCCTCATCATGACTGCCTCAAACTTCCCTTGCAGACGGTTCACGCGGCCGTCTTTTTCGACATGAATGTAAATTAATTACGTGACATTGGCTACATGCACAAACTATGCGAAGCCAAAGAAGAAAGAAAGAAATAAATACTTCATAACAATCCCAACACGTGACATTGGCTAAATGCATAAACCGTGCGAAACCAAAGAAAAAAAAAACAGTTTGATACTATTGACAGTTCCCACTTAAGTTCACTTCTACTAAGTTTCTACGATGAGATTTTCTCAAAATTGATCCAGCAAGTCGTTGAAACCGAATGTTGGATTCTTGTTAGCATATTGACCGCAAAAAGTTCAAACGTCTTTGGCCCAAAAATCAACAGCTCGAACTCTGCTCACTGTCGCAGTAATAAGTTCATCAAGGGCACAGTGTAGCAACCATGAGTTTTCATTACGAGACCCAATCATACGCATCGATCGCGTTTGGCGCTCTCATTGGTTGAGATTGAGAGTCCTTACAACCTTGAAGCGGGCCAATCGATGAGTCAAACGCGCTCGATATCGATGATCGAGTCTTCGTAATGAAAACTCATGGTAACCACACAGGTGACAGCCTGACAGGGTATGCGGCACCTCCCCACAATCAACCCCTACGAGGCTGACTTTGCCCCGACAGACTTCGATTCGTAGTCTAGAGAATTCAAGCAGTGGAAAGGAAAAAAAAAAATGAATATAAATTAGTACGGTCTAGTCCAAAAGTATCAGATGAAAATGTAAACAAAAGCACTTCAGGCTAAATTATGCATAAAAAAACTTTAGGGTGAATTTAAAATAGAATTTCTGATTTATGTAATCGAATAATCAAATCACTCTCACACTCAATATGAAACTGAAAAATGGCGTCTGAAGGTCTTACTGGACGATTTGTTTACATTTTGACCAGTTACTTCCGGTACAGACTACGACTGTACCTTTATAGCCATGAGAGTAGCTAAAGATTGTAGGGAAGCATGTGCCCTGGACATCATACATAAGACGGGAACCGTGGATTTATTAGCAAATCGCTGGACACACATATGTGTATTACTAGACACAAATATAATGTCTGCCATGTCTGAGTATATTCTGAAAATAGAATAAGTGTTATAATCGATCTCGTCATCACTGCTTACCATCAGGCGGGGTTGCAGTGCACTAGTTTATAATTAGTAAAAAAAAGCGCCTGATGGAGTTCCAACCTACGACCTACAACTTCTAGTCGCAATCGATATCACTAGGCCACCGCTGCTCTGTATCTGTGTGAAAAAACCACGTATACTTAATAATTGAAATACTACCTACTTTCCGTGATAATCATGGTCCCAACCCAAGTTGCCTATTATGCCGACATCTTCTGCTCCCAGAAGCGAGGCCCCTTTGGAAACCGCCATGTTCAGCATTGGTTCATTGACCTCCTGCAGGACCATTACTTTCGAGTTCGGTAATATGTTCTGAAACAAAGCCGTTATGTAATTACCTCATTCTTGACTAAGACATACCTAATAGCATCATAGGTCGATTAATAAGATGCTTAACCGATGGTGGCAACTGGGGGCAACTGCCCCGCCCGCACCTGGAAATATCGCAGAACGTGTATGAACTCCCCTGATTACTAAACATAGTCTAAACGAGGACTTATCTCTAACTTTTAAATAAACCACGCAGTAGACACGGGCAAAATGTACGATGTAATTGCCAAAAAACAGCGTGCAATCACTCAAAACATTTGACATGAAGACCTGAATTGCTCCCCCCCAGGCCTGAGTTGCCCCCCGGCCTGTCCCCCTCCCCTCCCCCCTAGGACTGAAATTCCACCCCCTAATGTCCCGTCTACACGCTCCGTCTTGCCTGCGCAGTCCAGGCCTGTGCAGTCATGACTTTACAAAAAGACGGTACAATCGGAACTACGCGCGCTACCGTCTTGCCGTCCACACACACGCGCTTGCCTGCACAAACTGGTTTGTACAGGCATGCTCGCTGCTAAAACGGAGCGTGTAGACGGGACTTAAGTCAGACTTGCCCCCAAATGCCTGAAGCAGGGTAGGCCCATGTGCTTAACCTAATTGATCGACCCGTGACGCTCGACGACGTTAGTTAGTAGTAGCTATAGTTAAAGAAGTGTGACCTGCGCGTGCGCTTACGCGCATGACACGAGCACATCGACACGAGACGACAGCACATCAAGCTACTACAATACAATATGTCAGATTTCTTTATTAGATTTTCAAGTTTACCTATCTCTAAATGGTCACCTGGCCACTTTGGATTCAGTGGAGAGACGTGCAAAGAGGCTGATTGGTGACCCTGATCTAACTCGAGTTGGTCTCCAAAGCCTAGAGCACAGGCGTAGAGGAGCCAGCCTTTCGGTGTTCTATAGGATGCATTTCGGGGAGTGTGCGAGGGAATTGCATGATTTAATTCCCCCATCTCCGTTCCACCAGCGGGCGACCCGTCGTACGGCTGGTTTCCACTCTTACGTTGTTAACACCACTACGATCCGGACGAAGCGTTTCGCCTCCTCCTTTATACCGCGTACATCGAGGGACTGGAACAATTTGCCAGCGGCGGTGTTTCCGTCGGACTACAATTTAGTGTCTTCAAGGCTAGAGTGAATAGGCTCTTAATAAACTAGTGCGCTTTACCATCAACGATTGCGTCACTGCTTACCATCAGGCAGGATTGCGGTCAAGCGCTGGTTTATAATATGTAAAAAAAAAAAAAATCATTTAGCCTCAAGATTGATCGGGATATTTGACAGTTTCGGGAAGCTTGACCTGCTGTCGTCCGTACCTATTTAAGTACTGTTTATTAAAATATAATCTAGGTCCTTGGTTAAATTTCATACCAGTTTCTGATGATGGGAATCGCACACACAGCATTTCAAGTTTATTGCACTGCACACGACATCTAAAACCATTTTAGGATCCCATTGTTTGAAACAGATCAAATGTCTTGGTTTGCGTGTTCCCATTTGTCTGAAAAAATATTCCGTTCATCTTTATAAAGCATAGCAATTGCCTTTGATTTCGTTCGCGCACTTTTCAGAAATTATGTCACGGGGACGAACCCAGTTCATGATCAATCCGCTTGATAAATTTCATCCTTAATCGTTTAGTTGTTAAAGCTTGAACAGATAATAGACAGAGTTACTTTTGTATTTATGATATTACTAGCAGCGCCTCGCGGTTTCATCTGCTTAAGAATCGAAAACCGTTCCGTAGATTTTGGGTGGTACTCTTTCACGTATAAACTATTCAAAGGATTTGTATAAATTTTGGTAAACAAATGGTTTATTGACGAGATTTATATAAAGGATAACTACTTAAAAGCCTCCGTGGCGTCGCGGTAGCGAACGCGGCCGCTGCGCAAGGGGGCGCGGTTTCCATCCCCGCGCAGTGAAAATATTTGTATGCATGATTATGAATATTTGCACTGGTCTGGTCGTGCTTCGGAAAGCACGTTAAGCTGCTGGTCCCGGTTGCCATACGAACATCTAATGTAATGGCAGTTGTTACTGGCTGTTGGAGCCCTCAAAAGTTCAACAATTAGTCGTAACTGCAATGTTTTGATATCGCCTTGGGGTTGTAGAGGTCGGACGGCAGTCGCTTCACGGAAAATAGCGAAATTTTGCCAAAATCAGCAGTTAGACTGGTAAAGCGGACCCCAGACTCCAAAGCTGAAAAGCTTCGGATGCGACTGGGATTAACGCTGAGATGATGATGATGTTGATGATTAATATATAGGATACTACTTTATTATTATATTATTGCGATATCCCCACGGAATCGAAACTTACGCCGGTAAAAACGCGGGACGTAGCTAGATGTAGTCTTCTGTTTTGTAGATACTTTTCAACTGCTGGGTAAAGATCTTTTGCTCTCATTCCACTGTTTTCATTCTTGAACTACTAAGAATCAGTCTTGCAAAGGAAAATTGAAACCATACTTACTTACAAATATAACGCTGAAAGATCTGTAAATAGGGCTCATATGTTAACAGAGTTTTAAAACAATTTATAGACAAACACGAATTATATGCAAAAAGACGGAAATTTTTCCTCATTATGTTATAATTTATCTTGTAATTTTTCTTAATTAAACGAAAAAATAAAAACGTAAACCTATAGGAAATGTCAAAATAAATGTTGGTTAATTTGACATTAACGATTATTTTAATGAGGTTTAAAAACCATAGTCATACGCAGACAGCAAAACCTGCTTCAAAGTTATCTTCTTTGTAATTATGCATTTGTGGCGGTGCCTACAAACACCACAAATCAATAACGCGTCATACTGACGTCACACGAATTCTACATCTCGCAAGCGGAGTTTACCGAGCAACTAGCATATATACAACTTCCCAATTTCAAGCACTGGGCAAGTGCCCGCCAGAAATAACACCCGTCTGGTCGGAGGATGCTCCCTTTTCTATGGAGGATGAGTGAACTTTACTCCCTGTTCCTCATGCTTCCACACATTCATTGCTTTAGGTTGATTGCACACAGAATAGAATACTTTTTATTGTAATGTAGAACAGAATAGAATACTTTTTATTATGCACACCATAAAAAAAAGGCGCACGACCGGTGTTCGTAGGGATCCTTGGGGCCTCCTATACAGCAGTGGACGTCTTTTGGCTGAAATGATGATGATGATGATGATAACACCATATAAATTACTGAACATAAATAGGTATGAAGGTACAAAGGGTGGCATAATGGGCGATCTTGATTCTGTGTGATTTGTCCGTATATATATTACTAGCGGCCGCCGGCGACTTCGTTCGCGTGGAGTCAGTTATGCTCCGCTCCTATTGGTCGCAGCGTGATGTTATATAGCCTAAAGTCTTCCTGGATTATTGGGCTATCCAACGCAATAAAAATTTTCGAATCGGACCAGTAGTTCCCGAGATTAGCGCGAACAAACAAACAAACATACAAACAAACTCTTCAGCTGCTTTATACATATATTAGTATAGATGACTTTGAGCGGTTTAAGTTGAAGGAGAGATAAATCATATTTAGATTAGCTAATAGTTATTCAAAATTAATTACCAGTAGGTATGTACAAACAATCATATTATTTGATTTTTTAACACCCTTGCTCGTAAAGCTGATGTAATCCCACCGGTTTTAAATATGTAAAGCGGGCCATAACAAACGCGTGTGTTATTAAAGCAAATAGTTAAGTTATAGTCCATACAAATTCCATAACAGCATTATTTGTCATTTCAAATAATTATGGAACTGATCGCCGCCGCGTGGCTCTAGCCAGTGAGCAGCGCGCTGTTCCATATTTGAAATGGCAAATACTAATGGCGGGAAAGCAACAGTGAGCATTCGCAGATTGAGTTTATTTAAAATAACTGATGTCCTATTTTTTTTTTTTTATCTACATTTTACAAGGCTTCAGTACACATGGAGTGACTATGCCAGCCTCATGGGGAACCTCCAATAGTAATAGGAATCATCTTAACCTCATTATTTCTCTCCACAAACGAAATACGGCCCCTGCCGCATGTGAAAATGGATTGCTCAACGCTATGTTCAGCAAACCATCCCAGAGCGGCACCCCAGCCAAAAATCTATCCCGTAGAGTCGCATATTGACCACATTCCAGTAACACATGTTGATGTCCTATTTGAAATAAACAAATTTGTATTTGTTTGTATATAAATGAGTATTTGTATAAAAAAAAAACCAGTTTATTCGGTAATTTAAAAACTTGACTGCATGCTCTAGCATCTTTGCCAACATTTTCACGCAGCTACGGCAGAAAATAAACCTCGCGCCATTTTTCTCAAATTTTCTTTTCTTTGTACTTGTATTCTGAATATCTTTTTTTCTGTTTCCTCGCAAGTGTGTTAAAAATGTCGTACGATATACGTGCGAATTGCTTATAACATGCTCGGCTCAATTACACCCTCGCCTTCGGGTCGGGCTGAAATTCCGCCTCGCATGTTATAACCATCATTACGCACTAATATCGCAATGTACTATTATTTAATATCCAGCAAAGAGTATCTACTAAAAACCGAAAAAAAAAGTAAACTGATTAAAAACATCAAAATCAAAATAACAACGCAGTCTAAGTCGCAGACACAAAAAAACTTTAATCCATACTAATATTATAAATGCGAAAGTAACTCTGTCTGTCTGTTACGCTTTCCCGCTTAAACCTCTCAACCGATTTTGATGAAATTTGGCACAGACAATCTTTAGACCATGAGAAAGGACATAGGCTACCTTTTATTAAAAAAAAATTGATTTTCCCGCGGGAAATCTAAAAACCGCGATATAACCGAATTCCACGCGGGCGAAGAGGCAGGCGGAAAGCTAGTGTATTATATCTTAGTAAAGCATAGATGATTGCTCACTGTGTTATGAAACAATTTCCCAATATTCATTTATTCACTTCCTACCGTAAAAGTAGATAACAATTCGATAAAACATTGAGCAAAAGGTCGATTGTCTGACTCCACGAGTTTTTAGAATTCGTTAGGCAAATAAACGGTTTGGCAATAACATTGTAGGTCACAATACAAATTGGTAGCAGTAGTACAGGTTGATTATACTTATATTTATTTCTCGCTGGTAGGCCATAACATCGTCCGCCGGCAGAAGTTACCACCCACCAGCTAAGTCTTGCCGCTAAGCGATTTGTCGTGTTCCGGCATGATGTCTCGTGAAGCCGTACGGAGGACGGGTCTGAGCAGTTGTGTTGCGATGTGTGCCGGGTACGATGCGTCAAATGTTGTTGTGCCGGGAGTTTGACCGCGAAGGGTCTCCACATCAATCTCCCTCTGGCGCAGCATCGTTGGTCGTGTTATTGGGTCTAACATTGCACCACCTCGCTCAACTGCCGTCTTCCTTCCTATTCACTAAGGTTTTTTTAAGTGAATGGGCTTAATAAACTAGCGCGCTTTACCTTCAACGATTGCATCACTGCTTACCATCAGGCGGGATTGCAGTCAAGCGCTAGTTTATAATTATTTAAAAAAATACGCATACGACAGCGCGGACTATACGCGCTGACCGTACGCGCTCATTATAATCAGCGCGTCAGCGTGATCACGACAGATAATTGATTAAGCAGTGAATACTTAAAGGGGTAAGAAGCGGTTTCTTAAGCCCTCGGATGGTAGATATTTCATCATTAATTCTCTAGCCTCTGCCCAAAAACGTTAGGCGACGTAAGGCGAAACTATCCTTTACCCAACCTCAATGTGGTTGGGTAAATGATAGTTTCTTGTCTAAATAGATATACAATATGTAAAGAATATGTAAAGAAAACCTCGTCCGACCCAAAAGGATAATAAAGGTTAGGTAAACACATGACCAAGTAAAATATGAAATTTTATAGTAACAATACTAATAAATTTAGAAATAATCTTTTTTTTTTCGCAAATTAATTCCAACTTCCCCAAAATTTGGTAATTTAAAAAAAAGTGGCAACACCATTTTAGACAGTATTATTACGAGTGATGCGACCACGTGGCGCGTGACCTGCCCCCCTTCACCCGCGCATGTGTGCCTACCGTGTTGCCTACCACGTGTATTAAATTACCTCAGTTTTTCGAAATAATATTTAGAAATAATTTTTAAAGCCGGCTAAACTTAAAAAAAATCCCCCTAATAAATAGGGGGATTTTTTTAAGTTTAGCCCGGCTTTGTAGGCATTATCGTTAACTGATTCTAATAATCAGTTAATGATACCTAACAATGCCTTCATGGATCGGAATGACATGAATTTGACAGGCTCAGTGGCGTAGCGGTAGCGGACGCGGCCGCTGCGCAAGGTGGCGCGGGTTCGATCCCCGCACAGTGCAGGTATTTGTAGCATGAATATGAATATTTGCAGTGGTCTGGTCGTGCCTCGGAAAGCACGTTAAGCCGTTGGTCCCGGTTGCCATAGGAACATCTAGTGGCAGTTCTTACGGGTTGTTGGAGCCCTCAAAAGTCCAACAATTGGTCTAACTGCAATGCTTCGATGTCGCCTTCGGGTTGTGGAGGTCAGACGGCAGTCGCTTCACGGAAAATGTCGAAGTTTAGCCATATCAGCAGTTAGACTGGTAAAGCGGACCCCAGACTCTAAAGCTGAAAGGCTTCGGATGTGACTGGGATTAACGCTGGGATGATGATGACCTTCATGGATCGGACAGGGTTTTCTTTACATATTGTATAAGTCTTTTGCTTGGATCTACTGCCAATCTGACAGTTATAACAGTTACCTACCAGGTTATAAGATACCTCTTGTACGTTCTCGTGATCTTCGGTGTAGGTGTGAGATGGAACATCGGGGTGGTTTATAGTTAGTAAAAGTGACGATGGTATGCCGTTCACCTCAAGACGGTGGATATCCATTTTCCAATCTCAAGAATTCAACGTTAACCTTTGCACGGCTTTTATTAAAAACTAGCGGCTACCACCGACTTCGTTCGCGTTGAGTTAGTTATGCTCCGCTCCTGTTGGTCGCAGCGTGATGTTATATAGCCTAAAGTCTTTCTGGATTAATGGGCTATCTAACGCAAAAAGAATTTTTCAAATCAGACCAGTAGTTCCTGAGATTAGCGCGTTCAAACAAACAAACTCTTCAGCTTTATATATTAGTATAGATATAGCTACCTACTCAAAATACGACAATTAACGTCAAGTGCTGACTAAGTTGACAGGACTAAACTAACGTTTATTTTCAGTCCTTTTCTTAGTAAAAAATAGAATTACAAGATATATTGCACTTAAATCTATTTCACCATTTTCCTGTTTAACATGAGTGTGAGCATTTACTAAAACTTACAATCAAAAATATTAGTTCTACGGATGTTCACGTTGTTATTAGCGTCAAAATAAAGAAAATCAAATATTTGCCTTTTTTTTCGATAGTTTGATGTCCAGCGTACTTATACAATTTAGTTTTGTGATAAATATTATTGTATAGGACCGTCTGCTTATACTTCTGTGAAGTTTCTGTTCAATGTTCATCGCCATTGAAAGTTTTCGTCGTTAACGAAGCGACTGAATCCATTCATCATGGCGCTGTTGTTCGGTCTGCGATGTTAAACTGTTGTTTGTTGTTGGGTTACCTGTCTATTTCAATTGGGAAACGATTTAGCAGGAATATTTTCTAAAGTTGGATCAAAATTGTTGATTCTTGTGATTCTCACTTCCGTAGCCAATAAGATAAACCATCTCGGCCGCAACTTTCATACCTACCTGCTATTATTATTTGCCGGCACGGTTGGCGTAGTGGTTAAATGTTTGACTGCTGTGTTGCGTGCCGCGGGTTCGATTCCCGCACAGAACAAATATTTGTATGATCTCCAAGTACTTATTCCGGGTCTGGCTGTATGTGTATGTGAGTTTTTTGTAAACGCACCCACGATACAGGAGAATATCCTCGTGAGGGGCATAGGGTCTTATTTTTTTTTTATTAAAAAAAAGTCCTGTAGCGGTATCTACAGAACTTCACAGGTGGACAACGCGCCATACTGACGTCACACTTATTCTACATCTCACAACCAGAGTTTACCGTGCAACTAGCATAAAGGATGTCTCTGACATCGACGCACAAACGAATACCATGGATTCTGTTCATGATTCTGAACCCCCAGTGGTGAAATTTTTCGTCGGTTTTTCCTGATTAAAAAAAAAATCACTTCACCGTACTAAACCGTTCATAATTGCTATACCCAATAAAATATAACCCAATAAAATTTTAATGGAAACATTAATTAATTCGCTAATTACACAAAAGCGCAATGTGAACCAAACTCGAAAAACTATCCTATCAGCTGATTTAATAGAGTTCACATCAGGGGTCAACGTCATACCCACAAACATGCGCGGCGGCACGCTTGCAACGTTCAAAAGCTGAGCCGACACATTTTTTTAAACACTGTGATTTCTGTAACCGCTCATTAACGATATAAATGACTATCATAATTTTATTAGTGGCATGCGGTGTAGTATTTTCGCGAAGTTTGCGTTACGATGTCAGATACACCCTGCATACAATTTTTAGAAATCAACCGTTGGGCAAGTGCCCGCCTGGTTTGATCATTGTAAGGAAATGCTACGTGAACGTTTGTATGTACTTATCTCTCACGTAAACACTGCTGAAAAGATATGGATGAAAGACACACAGATGTTTATAACTAGGATTAAAATATTGGATAGTTTTTATCCGGATATTCTCACGTGATCGTAAGTTATTAGGGTGAAACCGCAGGACGCAGCTAGTAGATATATTTTACTTGTTCCTTTATGTATGGGCACATAAGTTAATGTGGGACTATTTTACCGGCACTAAGCCGGGCCGACTTGTCGATACCGGGAATCTGTTTTAATGTGGGACTATTTTACCGGCACTAAGCCGGGCCGACTTGTAGGTACCGGGAATCTATTTTAATGTGGGACTATTTTACCGGCACTAAGCCGTGCCGACTTGTCGGTACCGGGAATCTCTTTTAATGTGGGACTATTTTACCGGCACTAAGCCGGGCCGACTTGTCGTACCGGGAATCTCTTTTAATGTAGGACTATTTTACCGGCACTAATCCGGGCCGACTTGTCGTTACCGGGAATCTGTTTTATTTTATGTTTGTATCCTCACCCCGTTACGGGGTTGTTGAGATAACATGGACAGTCGCTCTAAGTAAAGTATTGGTATTTAGCTGTAACAAAATAAGTACTCGTATAGCTTGCCTGTGTCGGTAAGGCGTACTCAAACTCTATCCACTTTTAAAACTATGATAAAAAGCACAAAGTTATCAATAGGTATATTTGATTTCATTTGCTATATTAGGATGTTTATTTAAAATTGTATATTTTTGTTTAAATATAAACTATAAAACTAGTACTTGACCGCAATACCGCCTGATGCTAAGCAGTGATGCAAAAATTGATGGTAAAGCGCGCTAGTTTATTAAGAGCCTATTACCCTAGCCTTGAAGATACTTAAATTGTAGTCAGACAGAAAGACCGCTGCTGAAAAATTGTTTCAGTCCTTGATGATACACTTTATGTACATATTACCCACGCACCAGAAGACGCAGGGTGGGTAGGCCCCCGAAAAGGTGACCTACGATATGGAAAAGGTCGCGGGAAACGCTGGATGCGGGAGGCGCAGGACAAGTCGTCGTGGAGATCCCTGGGGGAGGCGTATGTTCAGCAGTGGACGTCTTTCGGCTGAAATGATGATGATGATATGTAAATAGTACATTATAGGCTAGGTAGGTAGGTAGCGATATTATTTGTCTCTTCTTCCCCTTGATATTCCATCCAAAGGTTGTGTATTAAAGATCGCGAAGACTAGCATTGTGCCACCCTCATTTATATGGTGTACTTAATAATAAGTCATCGTCATCATCTCAGCATTAATCCCAATCGCAGCGAAAGTTGTTTCAACTTTGGAGTCTGGGGTCCGTCTTTACCAGTCAACTGCTGATTTTGGCTAAACTTTGATATTTTGCGTAAAGCGACTGCCACCTGACCTCCATAACCCGAAGGCGATATCAAAACATTGCAGCTGACCAATTGTTGGACTTTTTGAGGGCTTCTCGGTGGTAGGCCATAACATCGGCTGCCGGCAGAAGTTACCACCCACCAGACAAAGTCTTGCCGCCAAGCGATTCGTCGTGTTCCGGCATGATATCTGGTGAAGCCGTATGGAGGACGGGTCTGAGCAGTTGTGTTGCGATGTGTGGCGGGTACGATGAGCCAAATGTTGTTGTGTCGGGAGTTTGGTCGTGGAGAGTCTCCAGATCAATCGCCCTCTAGCGCAGCTTCGTTTGGTCGTGTTGGTCTCGGGTTTAACATTGCATCACCTCGCTCAACTGCCGTCATCCTTCCTATTCCTTAGTTTTTTAAGTGAATAGGCTTAATAAACTAGTGCGCTTTACCATCAACAATTGCATCACTGCTTACCATCAGGCGGGATTGCAGTCAAGCACTAGCTTATAATTATAAAAAAAAACAACCCGTAACGACTGTTAGGTATTAAATGTTCCTATGGCAACCGGGACCAACGGCTGAACGTACTTTTAGAGGCACGACCAGACCAGTCCAAATATTCATATTCATGCATACAAATATTTGCACTGAGCGGGGATCGAAACCGCGTCTCCTTGCGCAGCTGGAGGCTGTCTTACTAACGTGTACGTCTTAATAAACAGTATTCTATTCTATTCTACGTAACTACAGTTACTGGGTTTCATTACTGGTTCTCTCAAATATTATACGTATCAAAAAGGCCTCGAACCCCAAAAAGTATTGAGTGAAAAATTGGATTATCCAATATAATTTTATTTTGGGAATCTTGTTCTGAGTGAAGAGCTTTGTTGTAGGCCTTTATTTAATCTGATTCGATTCTTAATCAATTGAGTTAGGAAGAAGCGATACATATAGGAAGGGCTTCAGATTTTTTAGATTCATTATTTTTTATTCTTACGGCGCGCGCTTTAGTTGTGTTCGCCGAAAACGATGATGATAAAATTGGTTTATTGTGTCTGCCGTATTAAAAAGACTGCCCCCTAGTCGGCGAACACATTTTTGTCAAATGATTGCAACTAGTTGGGATCGTTTGGACCGAACGGACCAATGGACGGTCCGAATGATCCCAACTGATGCCAACTAGTCGCAATCATTTGACAAAAACGTGTTCACCGATTAGGGAGCTGGTATGTGCGAGTTGAACACGCGCATTTAGATATACATAAAAAAAAACCGGCCAAGTGCGAGTCGGACTCGCACACCGAGGGTTCCGCCGTACAAACGTAGCGGTCTCCAAAGCCTGGAGCACAGGCGTAGAGTAGCCAGCCTTTCGGTCTTCTATAGGATGTATTCTGGTGAGTGTGCAAGGGAATTGCATGATTTAATTCCCTCATCTCCGTTCCACCATCGGACAACCCGTCGTACGGCGAGTTTCCACCCTTACGTTGTTGACACCACTGCGATCCGGACGAAGCGTTTCGCTTCCTCTTTTATACCGCGTACATCGAGGGACTGGAACAATTTGCCAGCGATGGTGTTTCCGTCACATTACAATTTGAGTGTCTTCAAGGCTAGATTGAATAGGCTCTTAATAAACTAGCGCGCTTTACCATCAACGATCGCATCACTGCTTACCATCAGGCGGGATTGCGGTCAAGCGCTAGTTTATAACTTATAAAAAATCGATTTATTGATAAACAAAGTAGAAGTAAACAAAATCAACGAGAAATTGTCGCAAATTTTTCAAATTTCGGTACACGTGCGAACAGCATCTAAGCGCTCGTGCGTATGGCGCACGGCTGCCGCTCGCTGTGCCGCGATACCTCTTCCCTTGACCAACCGCCTGAGAGACGTGAGAAGAAGAACTATAAGAAGTGTTTGATATGAATTTCAACTTTAATATCTCTACGCGTTCATGTGAAAAAGTGTAGGCAGTAAGTTTATAATTATTAAAAAAATATTTTATGTCATGTAAGCAAAAATAATATTTTAATATTTTATGTAATTTCAAATTTATCATTTTCGCAATTTTTCCTTTATCTGTCTGTTATAACGTTGCTTCGTGCCGAATTTCAAGATTCTGAGTTCACGGGAAGTACCTTGTAGGTTTTGATTCCCTAGCGTGTGACGGAAATTTGTCTAAGGTGTCGGTATAAACTGCTGTATCTTTTGATTGCATTAACTTATAAGTTATAAGTTAAGGGACAATAGACCTAGGTATTTGGTCTTAATTTCAATTTGATACCTTTATTCGTTCGTGAGAAATAAGGTAGTAAGTTTCAGTTTATTAAAATATTTTTATTATATTATATAACTAAAAAAAAGTGATTTTCGCAATTTTTCCTATATTTGCATTATATGACAATGCTTCATGCCAAATTTCAAGATTCTGAGTTTACGGGAAGTATGCTGTAGGTTTTGATTCCTTTGCGAGTGTCGAAAATTTGTTGAAAATATCGACATAATCGGCTGTATCTTTTGATTGGCCTGGCTTAGAAGTTTGATGTTTTCACAGCTTAAACGGACAATAGACCTGAGTATTTCATGTGAATTTCAGCTTGATACGTCCACGCGTTCTTGAGATAAAGGGTCTTGACAGACAGACAGACAGACGGACAACAAAGTGATCCTATAAGGGTTCCGTTTTTTCCTTTTGAGGTACGGAACCCTAAAAAAACAATTTTCATATTTGTTGTTACGAGTATGGCGGCTATAGAAATGCATTATTTGTGAACATTTCAATTGTCTTGCTATTATGCTTTGTGTGATTCAGCCTGGTGACGGACAGGCTGACAGTGAAATCTTAGTAATAGGGTACCTTTTCTATGTTTTGCGTAATTTTATAAAACGATTACACGCGGTTGTACTTGTATAAGTTACGATTTTTTAATCTATCAAAGAATAATTATAAAAAAATGTATCCTATATTCTTCTTCTTCTTCTCAGCCCATAGAGGTCCACTGCTGGACAAAAGCCTATCTCAAGACATTCATTCCATTGGAGGGAATTGCCATAATCCCCATGCTTGGCAGACGGGTTGGGGATCGCAGTCATTTGTTACTCCACAGGAGAAGCGCTGCTGCCCGCTTCCCTAGTGAGAGTTCCCTTAGGGCGGGTTGTTTCACGTTCACTTAACGCATGCGTAAAAGTTAAAAATGGTGCTAACCATCGTCAAGTCAAAAAATGAGTTGTTTCACAATACGTAAACGTTAACGCACGCAAAAAAGATACGATTACGATAACTGACGGGTTGTTTCACGTTCACTTAACGCATGCGTAAAAGTTAAAAATGGTGCTAACCATCGTCAAGTCAAAAAATGAGTTGTTTCACAATACGTAAACGTCAACGCACGCAAAAAAATACGATTACTTTAACCGATGCTCTGAGCACTGGTTAACGTAACACTCCCTTTTGTATTCGCGAGTTTGGTCTCTAATTGACGATAGTAGGTAGTTCATCTGATGATGATACAAGTACCGTAAAAAGAAAAAGAAAGGTGTTTAGCAGCCCAAGTTCTGTTTTTTTTTTTATATTACTGTTGTTGTCTGTTTCTTTACAGAACAACACATCTTTATATTTTTCAGGCGAAGATTGAAAGCGATCTTTCTCATTTTTTGTGAAGTTAGTGAAATGAAATGAAATCGTTTATTAAGCAAGTAGGATCACTGATCACTTTTACACGTCATGTTTTATTTTTTTCCGTTCTCTAAAAAAAATATGTTTACATTATAGAATATACGTGTTTTGTTAGATTGCAATGTTTAACATATACCTACTTATTAAGGCCTTAAACATAGTAACTATGTTTAAGTGTATGTAGTAGTACGAGTGTAGTAATTTACTTACTTTGGTGTGTATGGTGGGGGTTATATAAATAATAAATAAATATATACGGACAAATCACACAGATTGAGCTAGTCCCAAATTAAGATTGAGACTTGTGTTATGGGATACTAACTCAACGATACTATATTTATAATAGATACATATATAGATAAACATCCAAGGCCCAGGCCAATCAGGAAATGATCGTTTTCCATCATGACCTGGCCGGGGTTCGGAGCCTCCACGTCGCAAACAGGCGTGTTGACCGCTGCGCCACGGAGGACGACAATGTTTATGTTTGGTTACTATGTATTATACCTTAGCCGGCTATTAATATTGTAACATATAATTGTTTTTTGTCCCAAATATATAAAATAAAAATAAAATGTATCCATTTTTCGTCAAAGTATAGCTTTTCTATAGGTACACAGTTTTCTAGTATAAACGGACTTAATTTATAAAATGGCACGAAGTTATTTCAAACAACAATAAACAATAATACCAAGAAAGTTAGATAAACTACAGCACATGACAGTCGCCTAGATAAAATTTGCTGGGGCGATGTATGTGGCCGGGTAGGTACATCGTTGCAACGCAATGTATTCGTTCGCAGACGCTGTAGCATCGGGGCGCTGTCGGTAAAGTGGCGCGCTTCAAAGGACTTGTCGCGACAATATTCGCTGGAGTAGTCACACCTACCGTCACCTACGTCACTTCAGTGTCGTCCAGACTTTGAAGTAGGACTGACGTTCTTTTTGCATATTTTCTACATTGTTTTTGTTTTATTTGTTGTGTAAACATGTAATAAATAATAATTTATTGACATATAATGCAAGCCACTGCTTCCTCCATCGTCTCGGCCGCACAACTAAACAACGAATATTCGCCGTAGGCCGATTTCTGAATCTTCGTCCGCCAATGAGAAGAACATCGTGTATGTCTGACAAGGACAACAGATATTTTGCGCGCCAACGCGACACGAATCTTCGCCTGCTAATGTAGTCCCGGCATCTAACGAACGTTAAACATCATCAAAGTTACGTTAACGGACGTAACTTTTTGACGTTTCGTTTCGTAACGTTTTGTTACGATAACCAACCGTTTGAAACAACCCTTAGTCGCCTATTACGACACTCACGGGAGGATATGGGTTGGTACTATTCCATGCCCGGTACCACACGAGTGTATCCGTACTACTAAGTAATACTTCCCAGATTGTTTATATAGTTTCACGATAATTGGCTAAGTAGTTTTCGCGCGAGAACTTAACAAACTTACATTCACTTTTAGAATGTAAATAATATAGAATAGGATAAAAACCAACATTGAAACTGGTGGCATTTTTCCTTAATTCCCACATCTATAAAAAATGCCTTTCCCGGAAAGAACCGGATCCTTGTTAAACAATTTAAAGAAAAAACGCTTTCGTTGAGTATGAATGTGACAAGCTAACAAGCGGCAGTATTAAAAACATTCATTTGTGGTAAACGTGACACAGAAAAGGATCACAATAACAAAAAAAAAGATGAGTTAAAATATCACTATCAAAATAGAGCTATAACTCTGCACCGCAAAGGTCGTAGTATTAAGCTAGGCTTTGGCCTGTTAGCGTGGTTTTATGCTAAAAGAAAATAGCTCAGCATCAGGAAATCCCAGATCCGTGGCAGTCTTCATGTTCGGGACATAGCAGACAAACTGCAAGAGGGTCGCCTAGGCTGATACGGTCACGTCTTACGAAAACGGTATGATACGTGGGTAACAAATGCCTTGCCATGGCGCCTCCGCCGGCCCGGAACAAGCGAGGTAGATCAAAGAAGTGCTGGCTTGACGTTAAAAAAAAAGACAACAATCTCACACCACGAGATGCTAGGGATCGTGCGAAATGGAGGGGAATATGTTTTTATTTTTTTTATAAATTATAAACTAGCGCTTGACCGCAATCCCGCCAGATGGTAAGCGGTGATGCGATCATTGATGGTAAAGCGCGCTAGTTTATTAAGACCTATTCACTCTAGCCTTGAAGACACTCAAATTGTAGTGTGATGGAAACACCGCCGCTGGCAAATTGTTCCAGTCCCTCGATGTACGCGGTATAAAGGAGGAAGCAAAACGCTTCGTCCGGATCATAGTGGTGTTAACAACGTAAAGGTGGTTCCAGTCGCCGTACGGCAGGTCGTCCGATGGTGGAACGGTATGTAAGAAAACGGAACCCCAGCTCTAACGCAAAACCCGCGGGTGCAACCGGGTTTATACGCTGAGATGATGATGATGATGACATTTTTTTAAATTATTGTTTGATAGATTACAAAATCGACATAGGAACAAGATGAGTTAAAATATCACTGTCAAAATAGCTCCCGTAAAGGTCACAGTTTTAAAATGCCCAGCATAAGAGCACCAGCGCTGGTTTGTTTGTCGACAACGTCTAATGAAATATTATTAATTACTCCCAAAAGCCGTCCCATCACGGGACCTAACCAGGCAGGTAGATACCTGAGCCTTTCTCAAGAATAAATTATTATAAGCAAACACTGCGTAAATTGGTGGAAAGACTAATTAATAAATCTAGCAGAGTAATTTTTTTTTTAAATAGTTATAAACTAGTGCTTGACTGCAATCCCGCCTGATGGTAAGCAGTGATGCAATCGTTGATGGCAAAGCGCACTAGTTTATTAAGCCTATTCACTTAAAAAACTAAGAGAATAGGAAGGATGGCGGCACTTGAGCGAGGTGGTGCAATCTTAAACGAAACCAACACGACCAAACGATGCTGCGCTAGAGGGAGATTGATCTGGAGACTCTCCACGACCAAACGCCCGACACAACAACATTTGGCGCATCGTACCCGCCACACATCGCAACACAACTGCTCAGACCCGTTCTCCGTACGGCTTCACCAGACATCATGCCGGAACACGACGAATCGCTTGGCGGCAAGACTTTGTCCGGTGGGTGGTAACTTCTGCCGGCAGCCGATGTTATGGCAAAATATCATCAGATATATCATGGCTATCTACAAAACATTTATAGTCGATCGTGAGAATGCGTACCACTGACGCAGGTCAGGTCAGTGCGACAATTCTTTTAGCTAATAAAGATCAAATTCGCATAACATTTACATATTCGTGTGTATGAAACTGATAGGTGTCAAGAATGCATTATTTCGTCTGCTGCAATGTAAGGTCTATTCAAACTTATGTTTTAAATTGAAACTGTATTATAATAATAATTAGGTTTATTTCAGACTAGCTGCGCCACGCGGCTTCACCAGCGTTTTTTTAAATGCCCCGCTCCTATTGGTTGTAGCGTGATGTTATATAGCCTGAAGCCTTCCTGTATTAATGGGCTATCTAACGCAAAAATATTTTTCAAATCAGACCAGTAGTTCCTGAGATAAGCGCGTTCAAACAAACATACAAACAAACTCTGCAGCTTTTTAAATTAGTATAGCTATAGATTGAGTAGCATTATTAAAAAAGTTAAGGAACATTTTCGAAGTCGCAGCGTATATTGAATTTCATTGTGTAGGTATTAAAATTATTTTTCCATTAACCCATTTTTGGTTACATATTTGGTAAATAAATCGAATGTAGTAGGTATAGCTAAGGGCTAATTCTTGTAATTTTAAGAACATTCACACTCTGCTTTCATCATCATAAATCTTTTTTATTGTCCCACTGCTGGGTACAGTCATCCTTTCATACAGAGAAAGACTGAGAGTAATCACCACGCTTGCTCAATGTGGGTTGACGATTTCAGATTTAAAGTCCAGGGGCCCTAGCCAATGTAACATGCCAACCAATAACGAAAACGATTGACCACGTCATGTCAAATAACGTGGTCAATCGTTTACGTTATTGGTTGGTTTGGTATTCGATTTCGTTTCGTTATGAAGCGATGTTACATTGGCTACAGGCCCAGGGTTTCCCTAAGATGTTTTCCTTCACCTTGTAATGTGTAAGTCATTGTCACTCTGCTCTAATCTATTGATATTATAGTGGAGTTGTCAAAACAGTTTGACGTTTTAGTAAGTTTTTAACTTGATGATGGCCGACCTCGTTGTACGGTGAGTATTCACTCTTAGCTACGTATTTAACACCACTACGTCCCGGACGAAGCGTTTTGCCTCTTCGTTTATACCGCGTACTTCGAGGGTCTTTAACAATTTGCCAGCGCCGGTGTTTCCGTTGCACTGCAATGTGTCTTTAAGGCTAGAGTGAATAAGGCTCTTAATAAACTAGCGATTACATCACTGTTTACAATCAGACGGAATTGCGCTCAAGCACTACTTTATAATTTATATAAAAAAAGTTTCCAATTACGGAAATTCGTATTTTAAGCGCTCTATTGTGCAGCGTATTACAATAAATACTCAAACGCAACTGAATTATTTTTACTCTAACAATAAAAAAGACAAGGAAGCGGCCCTAACAATATAAATTGTCGATCCTTTCTCGTTTAGAAAATATTAGAATATTTAATAATTTTCCTTCTTGTGTTGGAACTTCCTTTTATTTTTTTGTTTGTACATACTACGACTATAAAGTACTGGTATTGAAATTGCGTCTTTTGACTTCCAGAACCCTCAGGGAAATCAGGCTGAGGAAATCTGATAGAAGTTGTAAAACAAAAATAAAATTACGTACAAAAGTTGTGTTTTCCCTACAATTAATTGCTTTATAAACTTGATTATGTTAATTTTGACATTATAAAGACACAAAAACTTCCCCGTGTGGTATCAGGGCTTAGAATAGTATCAACCCATATCTTCCCGTTGGTGTCGTAAGAGGCGACTAAGGGAACTTTCACCGGGGAAAACCCGCCACACTGTTCCCAACCCACTGCAACTCCTGAAAGCCAGAATCAACAGTGGAGACCGCCAGAAAAACGCCGAGCAATGAAGCTCGATGAGTCCCGGAGAAATGTTTCAACTGTCTTGGGTCCCGCAACGAAATTAATCAGAAAAGAATAGCGGAGGAGTAAGAAAAAAGATATTTTTTCCACTTCCCTCCATAACAAGCAGGAGACAGAACAGAACTAGGCCAATCCGCACAAAGGGACATTATTGCAACTGGGAGAAGCCCAGATTGCCAAGCACCACGGCATAAAATTTGATTAAGTTAATGGGTCCTAAGTAGGTATGTGCTGTTACAATTGATTCCAATAATAGGTATGGCAAAAGCGCCTGAACGCACGGAAATTAGTTCTAGTTTCTACAAGGTCCGTATAATAAACAACTCTGAATGTAACTTGTACACTATACAACATAATATTGCGTTCATTCTGCCAAAGAATACACTCCCACAAGATGTGATGTGCGGACTGTTCAAATTCACAGTTCGATGTAGAACACTGACACAAAGGCGAAGAGTTTAAAAGAATACAGTTTACTTTTAAAGTTGCCATGACCTGTGAGAAATTGGGCAACGCAGTGGTCAACCTCCAGCCATGTCTTAGCCAGCCGATCGCCAACGGATGGAAAGAACAGATGGAGGTGCCGTTGATGGAATTATCCCACCTACTTTGCCATTCGGATAAGAGGTCCTCCCAGACGTCAGTCTGAGGTTTAAATAATCTAAAAATTCTATTGAGGTCGCGTTGTTTAACAAAGTTAGTGTCCATGGCCTCCCCCCTCGCGGAGTAGTACATTGAAGCACGTCGCTATACTTCAAGATCGACTGTTCTATACGCCTTGCATAAAAATATTTTCACCGGGGAAGCGGGCAGCAGCGCTTCTCCTGGTGAATATCAAATTACTGCGATCTTCAACCGTGGGTGATCTTCAATCGTTTAAGCGTGGGGATTATATGGCAAACCCCCCCGACTTGGGGCAGGCCTTTGTCCAGCAGTGGATCTCTATAGGATGAAGAAGAAGACACAAAAATGTTTTTGAGTATGAATTCACATTGTATTTTACTTGGTAAGTATATAAATAGAAACACGGTGCTCTGTTTTTGAGTAAAGTCATGCAAAGAGTTGAAGACATGATTGGTGCAATGACTGAGCGAGCGACTGCTGTGCTGCGTGTCGCGGGTTGGATTCCCGCACGGAACAAATATTTTTATGACCTACAGGTGCTTGTTCTGGGTCTGGCTGATTGTGCACGGTACAGTGGTAAAATGTCCTTTATGTAAATACACTTTCCATTACACGTATATGACGCCGCATGGACTATCTGGCGTAATGAATTTTCCTTTAGCTTTTTACCAGTTTCCTCCTTCTGCAACAATAGTAATTTATTCGAATCAAAAACACAATACTCATCTCTCATCACTCAGTCTACAGAGAATCAGCACTTATTAACATCAACATTATATTAGACCGTCCCGCAAAACGCCCGCCTTTCACCAATTTCTATTGCTTTAGCGCCAAAAAAGTGGCTCAGTAAACACCCCAGGTGCACAGCTATATAATCAGGCATACTAATCATCAGCAACCTTTTATAGTCCCACTGCTAGGCACAGGTCTCCTCTCATACAGAGAATGATTGAGCGTAATCACCACGCTTGCTCAATGCGGATTGGCGATTTCAGACTTATACAGTTTGATTCCAGGTCAGGCAAGAACCAATGTAACTTTTCTAAAGTTATATGTACTTTCTAAGTATATCTTGGACACCAATGACTGAAGGTGAAGGAAAACATCTTGAGGCATACTAATAATACTAATAAATATTATAATCGCAAAAGTCTATGTTTAATAGATGGATATTTGTTACTTTTTCAAGCAAAATCTTTTTAATGGATTTGGATGACAAATGGTTCATAAAACATTAAACTACAAACAGAAATGTGGGTGGCTAAAACATCATAATGTTTTTGCCACCCACATGTCTGTTTGTAGTATTTACATTACCTGCCAGAGCCGCGGGCTGTACGAAAAAGATATCATGGGCCGTGGCGCAAAGACAAGTGAAGGAACAAGCGTGGGTTTTACTCAGTAAAAGTATAATACGCCCTTCGGTCATTTCATGATTTCTCATCTGAAAGGCCTATCCCACCAGAAACATTCTGTAAAAAATTGCTAAGTCCCGCTGGAGCTGCTTATTTATCTCTAAAAAGTAATGAAATCTACCTATACAAAGTCGTACCAAGTTTAAGGTTCCTTACTGCGATTTTTAGGGTTCCGTACCTCAAAAGGAAAAAACGGAACCCTTATAGGATCACTTTGTTGTCCATCTGTCTGTCTGTCTGTCTGTCTGTCAAGACCCTTTATCTCAAGAACGCGTGGACGTATCAAGCTGAAATTCACATGAAATACTCAGGTCTATTGTCCCTTTAAGTTGTGAAAATATCAAACTTCTATGCCAAGCGAATCAAAAGATACAGCCGATTATGTCGATATTTTCAACAAATTTTCGACACTCGCAAAGGAATCAAAACCTACAGGATACTTCCCGTAAACTCAGAATCTTGAAATTTGGCATGAAGGATTGTCATATAATGCAAATATAGGAAAAATTACGAAAATCTCATTTTTTAGTTATATAATATAATAAACATATTTTAATAAAATGGAACTTACTACCTTATTTCTCACGAACGAATAAAGTTATCAAATTGAAATTTATACCAAATACCTAGGTCTATTGTCCCTTTAAGCTGTGAAAATATCAAATTTCTAAGCCAAGCCACTCAAAAGATACAGCCGATATGTCGATATTTTCAACAAATTTTCGACACTCGCAAAGGAATCAAAACCTACAGGATACTTCCCGTAAACTCAGAATCTTGAAATTTGGCATGGAGGATTGTCATATAATGCAAATATAGGAAAAATTACGAAAATCACATTTTTTAGTTATATAATATAATAAACATATTTTAATAAAACGAAACTTACTACCTTATTTCTCACGAACTAATAAAGGTATCAAATTGAAATTTATACCAAATACGTAGGTCTATTGTCCCTTTATGCAGTGAAAAAATCAAACTTCTACGTTAAAGCGATCAAAAGATACAGCAGTTTAGACCGACACCTTAGACGAATTTCCGTCACACGCTAGGGAATCAAAACCTACAAGCAAAGACATTAAAAAAAGACATTAAAATTATATTTACAATAGATAGGACATCACGAACAAAATCGTAAGCCAATACTTTTATCGACTTGGTTAAAAGGCCCTCAGTCTAGTGTGCGCGTCAGGACGTAATTTGTGTCCACCAAGAATAAACATTTTCTAAGGAAATATGCTATGTTGCGCTTTGTGTTACTGTACATCTCGTTATAGTAAAACGACTGGACTTAACTTCGGAATGTTTTTCTATGAATTATTTATATTTCGTCTGCATATCAAATTTAAAAAAAATCTTAAATAGTTCTAGAAAATTTTCCATTATTGTAATAAGCGCCCTCTATTGTTGAGTAGTTTTACTATTTTCTTGTAGAGATGTAGTAATGTTGTTTATCGATTTAATTGTCGATAATACTTATTAAGATGAATACATTTTGTTGTATTTTATTGACATTTAAAATATAGCTAAATAAACTTAAAATATTACTATATTTCAAATTTATTTATTATTAACTCTATTTAAACATAATCATATCATATTAATAAACAAAATTGAATGAACAATTACTATTCATTTATCTAGGTTTTTGTTATTTTTGGTTTCCGAATAAAAATAATGTTGTAGGGAAAAAGTGGATACGATTTGTCAAGATAGACCGTAGAGAAGAAAATTGGCTTCCGTCTCATTCGTCGAAATTATGCTCAATGCATTTTAAAAGAGAAGTTATCTACTTTGGAAAGACTCGTCGATCAAATTAAAAAAAAAAGAATCGGTACCTTGTATTAGAAATGAAATAGTAAGTTATTAATTTCAGTACTTTTCTACTTAACCGTAAAAATTGGAATAAAATTTACAGTTAAGTGGATAAGTACATAGATTACATAACTTATTTATAATGAAATATATTCATAAAATATGTAGGTACGTATATGTAGTACAATGATTGCGAGCTACTTTGTGATTTTGAGGATTCCGTACCTAAAAGGTAAAATGAACCCTATTCATGAGACTTCTCTGTTCGTCTGTCCGTCTGTCACCAGGCTGTATCTCATAAACTGTAATAGCGAGACAGTTGTAATTTCCAGAGATTGTGTTAGTATTTCTGTTGCCGCTATAACAACAAGTACTAAGAATAAAAATAATAAAATATTTAAGGGGGCTCCCATACAAAAAACGTGAATTTTTGCCGTTTTTTGCTCCATATTAATAACGGAAACATATAGACGCTTATAATGTTCACAGAATATTTGTTTATACAGTATGTTAAATAACAGAGGGCGTTCCCTTAAACTCGTTAATATATATCATTAATAGATTAAAATAAAAATATCAGCATAGAAAAATAAGCATAAAAAAATCCGAATAAAAAAAAATTCTAATTGGAAATAAATTTGAAACCTGTTTTAAATCAAAATAGTAGCGTAGTATCATAAACAAATTGCGACCTTGCCGTCTTTCAAGTTCGCGTGTACAGTGTGTTTCTTTTACATGTCAATTTAAATTTTTTATTGAATATTTTCTTATTGGAAAAATTAAAAAAAAAAAAATTGTTTTCGAATGGAAATATTTTTTTTAGCATGTATGTATGCTATACTATTTCGGGTTAACGGGAACGCCCTCTGTTAGTTAACATACTGTATATTCAAATTACAAATAAATAATTAAAATAAACTAAATACTGAAGGCGGGCTCCCATACAATAACCGTGATTTTTTTGCCGTTTTTAAAGATAATGGCGTACGTATCTGGTAAAGGTCTTGCTCCAGCAGACTACCATTTTTGTCATGATTTGGACAATTATCTACGTGACAAGAAGTTTTCTTCCCAGGAGGCAGTTCTGCTTTCACACAGTTTGTGCAGTCTAGATCCTCAGAGTTCTATCACAAAGGAATAAACGACCTTCCTATATATTGATTATAAATGAATTATTTAAAAATTAAAAAATAAGCAATTATTTAGATTTTCAGTACTAATCGGCAATTTTAAACTTTAACGCCTATTATATTAAATGAATTATATAAATAAGAAACTTGTAAACTTAAAATTACCCATAATTATTCTGCTTCCTAATTTTTTGTTTCAAGCTATCATAATGCGACAAAACATCGTCGTAGTAACTTCTTTGAATATTATCGATAACTTTATATCGAAATGATACAAACCCTACCACAGTTTTTTTGCATTGCCATTTAAAAATATTTGCAAACAAACGTGTAAAAAGAATAATTTTGCTAAAAACGAAATGCAAACGAAAATTGCAAAACAAAATGCGCTTTATGGCCTAAAAGGTCTATTACACTCATAAATCGCAATAAACTGAGCGTTAAAATAATTCGTAAGCATAAAACATCTAAAATGCCAATAGACGGTGTCACAGTAAATGAATAGTAGCGAATAAAATTCTAAAACAGTTTTTGTTTGTACAAGACAAGTTTCACTTAATTTGTTTACTTTTCAATATTTATTTACCCGATTTGAACTATACTATGGTATTAAATCGGATGTGGCAACATATACCACTTTGGCCACCTATCGGGCAATAGCTGAATATACAGTATGTTAAATAACAGAGGGCGTTCCCTTAAACTCGTTAATATATATCATTAATAGATTAAAATAAAATTATCAGCATAGAAAAATAAGCATAAAAAAATCCGAATAAAAAAAATTCTAATTGGAAATAAATTTGAAACCTCCTGTTTTAAATCAAAATAGTAGTCGTCATGTATAAATAAATTGCGACGTTACCATCTTTCATGTTCGCGTGTACAGTGTGTTTCTTTTACATGACAATTTAAAATTTTTATTGAATATTTTCATATTGGAAAAAATTTTAAAACATTTTGTTTTCGAATGTAAATATTTTTTTAGCATGTATCTATGCTATACTATTTCGGGTTAACGGGAACGCCCTCTGTTAGTTAACATACTGTATTTTATATAAACTTATTTCATTTTTACTATTTGATATCTCCAATTGTCGATCTAATTTTGCTATATTGTACTAGATGGCGGAACTGAGCTATGGGATCACAGTTTTTCTATGCCATTTTGACACATGCCCTCTCTATATATCTTAAATCTCTTTGCCTACAAGGTACTTCCCGTGTACTCAAAATTTTGAAATTCGGCACGAAGCAACGTTATATTATAGTACAGACAGATAAAGGAAAAATTGTGAAAATGATAAATTTGAAGTTACATAAAATATTAAAATATTATTTTTGCTTACATGACATGAAATATTTTTTTTAATAATTATAAACTTACTACCTACCCTTTCTCACATGAACGCGTAGAGATATTAAAGTTGAAATTCATATCAAACACTTCTTAAATCTAATTGCCTCTAAACTGTGAAAAATTCTAAATCAATGCTAGTAGTATAAATGCGAAAATAACTCTGTCTGTCTGTTACGCTTTGCCGCCTAAACCTCTCAACCGATTTTGATGAAATTTGGCACAGACAATCTTTAGACCCTGAGAAAGAACATAGGCTACCTTTTATCCCGGAAAAATTTGATGTTCCCGAGGGGAATTTAAACAGCGCGATATAACCGAACTCCACGCGGGCGAAGCCGCTGGCGGAAAGCTAGTATGTCATAAATTGTAAACCGCTACGTTTGTACGGCGGAACCCTCGTTGTGCGAATCCGACTCGCATTTGGCCGGTTTTTTAGACTATATTTGTGTACCTTACAATCGGTTCAGTAGTTTTGGCGTGAAAGCCGGACAGACAGAGATACCTACTTTCGCATTGATAATATTAGTATGGATATAAAATATTCCCTAAAATAGAATCTCTGGAACAAACAGTAATTTTATCTGTTATGCAAAATCTAATAATCTAATATTCTCATGTTACGCCACGGCAACGGTATGACGTAAATCTGCCGTCAATTGTCTTTAACTATACTTCGCTGGGTATAAGCAGCTAGGATGGGTATAATAAGTGAAAAATTATACCAGGAAGAGTATAATGTTTCACCAGCTGTGCTAATCTGTAACCATTTCATCATGAAACTTTTTTTCTTTTTTATAATTATAAGCAGCCCATACCTCGCTGGGTCAAGCCTAGTGCTTGACCCAGCGAGGTATGGGCTGCGACGTACAGAAGCTACACACAGCGAATGCTGCGCTGGGCGGGCGGAGTTACGCTTAGAGACAAGGTTCGCAATGAATTTGTGAGAGGTACCTTTAAGGTTGTACCAATTACCACCAACCAGATAAAATCATGGAGGCTAGACTGAGATGGTACGGTCATGTACAGCCAAGGCCGGACGACCATGTCGTGAAGAAGTGCCTTTCCATGGCTACAAAGATGAGAGGGAGGGGAACGCCCCTAGCTACATGGATGACGAATATCCGCAAGGATATGAAGCAGTTGGGGCTTTCAGAAGACGACGTATATCAGCGGAATAAGTGGCGCCTTAGAACCAGGAAAGCTGACCCCGCGTAACGGGAAAAGGAGAGGCGAAAGAAGAAGAAGAAAATAGTGCTTCATCGCAATCCAGTCTGACAAGCAGTGATGTAATCGTTGATGGTAAAGCGCGCTAGTTTATTAAGCGCCTATTCACTCAAAAAGACCGAGTAAATAGGAAGGAAGACGGCAGTTGAGCGAAGTGATGCAATGTTAAACCCAACAATACGACCAACGATGCTGCGCCAGAGGGAGATTGATCTGGAGACCCTCCACCTCCATACTCAATCTACCGACACAACAACATTTGGCGCATCGTACCCGGCACACATCGTAACACAACTGCTCAGACCCGTCCTCCGTACGGCTTCACCAGACATCATGCCGGAACACAGGCAGAAATCGGGTCCGTATCTGGGAGTCACCAATGTAGTGAAGACTACGAATGTGTGTTCAGTCTTTTATTGTATAAACTTAAGATCCAACAATTGATCTTTAGTTACAGAAAAAAATAACTTCTCGAGATAGAAAATCCAGACGACCAGTCTTTTTCCTTTATAAGGACGGGTGTCAGGTTGATTGAAACATCTCAAAATATAATGCAGGACTGCCTTTATTCTAAGTAAGAGTTATATATTGGTTACACACATGGAATAAAAAAGAAAAAAAAAAAATATTTCCAAAAAAAACTTAGTACTAGTATACATAACATGTGGCAACAATTTCAATTTAAATATTGAGTTTAGCGTCTGTAGCCGAACTAGGCACAGCCTGTATTTCGGCTATCAGCACCATTCCCCTCGTGAATTATACCAAGAAAGTGCCAATCAAAAAGGCATCTATAAAATTAAATTAGTACTACAGAAATACTGAATAATAATATTGATGAGTAATTTAGAGACTAATTTGCAAATAATAAATAATAATTAAATGATTAAATGGATTTAAATTGATTACATGCATATAGGTACGTATGAATTCATGACTGAGTGTCATATGTATATGATAATGTATGTGTGGATGTGTGTTTGTGAGGGTGTGTTTGTTTGTGTGTATGTGTGATTGAGGAATAATAGGTACTTACATACTACGTCACACCTTCCCCCTTCGTTAAACAGTTCATTTTCCACAATGTTTATTTATATATTTGTCGTGGATGGCGGGATCGTTTTGATAAGAGTTGCTCATCTGACTTACATAGTAGTGGGGCAAAAGCTGTGACATTATTTTGTAATGGCGGCACGTGGAAAAAGTTGTTTTGAAAAGTGGGGATTATCGAACGGTCACTTGATTGTCAAGACTGGAGGGTATATTTACACTTCGTGCTTTAATTCAAAACTCACCCACGAAATAGAGCCCTTACCACCACACCAAGAATGTGACGACCCCATCGCTCTGCCATTTCTGACGTCATCATATTTATTACTAGCGGCCGCCTACTAGCAGCCGCCAGCGACTTCGTTCGCGTGTAGTTAGTTATAATGCCCCGCTCCTATTGGTCGCAACGTGATGTTAAATAGCCTAAAGCCCTCCTGGGTTAATGGGCTATCACAGGCAAAAATAATTTTTCAAATCAGACCAGTGTTTCCTGAGATTAGCGCGTTCAAACAAACAAACAAACTCTTCAGCTTTGGGTTTAGATTAGTATAGATTATAGATTTCTTTTGTCATGCAGAGTAGTCCTCGATATGCCATAGGTTTTTCAAGCTTCTTATAGGTATGCTGGTCCCTTCATCTATAGCTAAAAGCGTAGCTTCTAGTTGAGCAGAGGCGTACTGCTTGCGCTTCTGTAGCTAGTATGATAAAATAAACAATCTTCAAAGACATAAGGATGGAATTTAATTCTTTGGAAGAAGCCTTAAAAAGTTACATATTATGTCCCCATTCTGTCCCGCCATATTTATTTGATTTGAAAACATGTAAAATATAGCTAATATCTTGAAGCCATGAACGAATCTGGATTGCAAATATTATTTTACATTAATAACATGGCCTGTAACAAAATCTCTCATAACGTCTTGAATGCTAGAAATAAGCCAATTTGTTCAAAAATATATTATTACGTATATACATTTTGATTTTGTGTACTGTTTTTTTTTAATTGTTATAAACAAGCATTGATGCAATAAGCAGTGATGCAATCGTTGATGGTTAAGCGCACTAGCTTATTAAGACTATTTACTCAAAAAAACTGAGAGAATAGGAAGGAAGACGGCAGTTGAGCGAGGTGATGAAATGTTTTCCGTGTGCAGTTTCTGGCCTGCCATCGGACGCGTCCCCAGGTGGCGGATAGGGGAACGGCCCCCAGATATGGGGGTTACCGGTTTACCGGCGCGGACAAAAACCAGATGCGGGGACCGCTTCGGCGGTCACACGTGCGGCGGGTCGGCCACCACTCGAGGTGGCTGACGTGACCCGAACTCCGGGTCACCGTCGGGCAACCCGGTCTCCTCATTGAGAGGAGCTGGGGGCCCCGTTTGCCTCCGGGCAAACGAGTGGGGCTAAGAGGAAGGACACCTCGCTAAAAAACCCTTGGCTGCTGCGTCTTCTCGCACAAAAAGACGTACCCAGCCCGGCCCCTCCCTGTGGAGTGGAGGGACCACTGTGGGCCCGCCCTAGGCGGGAATCGCCGGCGGGGGATTGGTAGTTAGGCTGTGCCATTTTCCCATGACCCCGCCACTCAGGCGATGTCGTTGTGCCGCTGTGGGTTTAGTGGGTATTCCCGGCTTCGGCTGGGCGAGTCCCACACACGCCCTTCGGGGTATGGTGCGTAAATGCATTACCACAGCGTCAAAAAAAAAAAAAAAAAAAAAAAAAAAAAAGGTGATGAAATGTTTAACCTAACAACACGACCAACGATGCTGCGCCAGAGGATGATCTGGAGACCCTCCACGACCAAACTCCCGACACAACAACATTAGGCACATCGTACCCGGCACACATCGCGACACAAATGCTCAGACCCGTCCACCGTACGGCTTCACCAGACATCATGCCGGAACACGACGAATCGCTTGGCGGCAAGACTTTGTCTGGTGGGTGGTAACTTATGCCGGCGGCTGATGTTGTTGCCTACCACCGAGTGTGACCGACTGTGATCATCATCATCATCAACTCAGAGTTAATCCCAGTCGCATCCGAAGCTTTTTCAGCTTTGGAGTCTCATTCTTCGATATTTTCCGTGAAGCGACAGCCGTCTGACCTCCACCCGAAGGCGATATCGAAGCATTGCAGTTAGAGCAATTGTTGACCTTTTTGAGGGCTCTAACAACCTCTAACGACTGCCATTTAGATGTTCGTATGTTCGTATGTAATGTTCGTAACGGCTTAACGTGCTTTCTGAGGCACTACCAGACCAGTGCAAATATTGATATTCATGCATTCTAATATTTGCACTGCGCGGGGATCCAACCCGCGCCTCCTTACGTAGCGGCCGCGTATGCTACCGCTACGCCACGGATGCTGTCGTGTGTGTACTGTAATATTATCAAAAATATCGGGACAGCTGTGAGTCGGTAAAAGAATCAAGTATGAAGGTTAGAATATTTTATTAGAGACCAATGAAATTAATGATAAACGGATAAAATAACCACTTTATGGAACACTGTTAAATTCGATCTTATTGCTACCTATATTATTTCTTTTAATGGCAGTTAGTCTTCAATTCAGATAATAAAGGTTTTTTTACAATATAACATTATTATAATAATAGGGATATCTATTGTCTAACGTCGAATCGAGTTTTACTCAAAAACTTTAAGAAATAGCTTTTTCATTAAAAGATCTAACGAAGTAAAATAATATTAAGAATTGAACAACAAAAAAAAAAATATGTCAGATGAGGTAGTTTGTAATAGATATTTTATTAAAATACAAAATGTTCTCAAAATTTAACAACGCCATAGGTCGTTATTATTATTATTTTTTATATAAATTATAAACTAGTGCATGACCGCAATCCCGCCTAAAGGTAAGCAGTGATGCAATCGTTGATGGTAAGGTCTCCAAATCTGGAGCACAGGCGAGGAGTAGCCAGCCTGTTGTTGTTCTATAGGATGCATTTGCATGCGCATACTCTCGTGCGAGGGAATTGCATGACTTGTTTCCCCATCATCGGACGACCCGTCGTAGGGCGAGTTTCCACCCTTACGTTATTTTTTTAAATTTTTAGTTTTTCTGTCATAGCGGCAACAATAATACAAAATCTCATAAAATGTAAACTGGTTAGCTATTAAGGTTTATGAGATATAGCCTGGTGACAGTTGGACGGACAGACGGACAGTGAAGTCTCATGAATAGGTTTCCGTTTTACCTTTTAGGTACGGAAACATATAAATAGTGCTGTGATCTTCATTTCAATAAAAAAAATTGTTTTTTTTATACAAAAAACAGTGATGTTAATTTTATTCCAGGAATAAAAATCCCAAGAGAATTTAATCCCTAGACGCTCCTGAAGGCTCTTTAACTTCAGGCATTTTAAGAGAAAATCACTCAATACACAAACTAGCACCAAAATAATCCCGGTAAAAAATTGCATGTGTTCTCAACGAGAATCTTTTAATTTCATTGTTGTTTATTTATTTATTTTATTTAAACTTTCGCACAAAGAAAATGTACAGAGGCGGACTTAATGCCTTAGGCATTCTCTACCAGTCAACCTCGGGTGGTGAAGAGACTAGATGGCAGGTGCTTTAGTTACGGTA
This sequence comes from Sesamia nonagrioides, assembly GCA_017933935.1. Taxonomy (NCBI): domain Eukaryota; kingdom Metazoa; phylum Arthropoda; class Insecta; order Lepidoptera; family Noctuidae; genus Sesamia; species Sesamia nonagrioides. Next base: position 282,904 of record JADWQK010001647.1, read on the forward strand.
CAATGGACAGGAAAAAAAAAACTCATAACACTATCTAAACAAATACTTAAATAAGCTATATACATATACAAACTATTACTATATATATACTTATAATATATACAAAAATAAAACTTGTAAGAGAGGTGTTGAGATGACCCTACCCTAACCATTCGCAAAATAACTCTGCAATTTCCGCTTAAATGCAAACCGACTAGTCGCCATCCTGATATCAAGAGGAAGTGCATTCCACAAAAGAATTGACAGAATATGAAATGAAGAGTGAACAAAGTCAGAGGTATGAGAAGGACAGAGTAAGAGAAGATTATTAGAAGAACGCAGATTCTTGCTGTGTGAAGAACACAAATATTGGAAGTGATTCGTAAGATAAGAAGGAGGAGTGGGCGAATTAAGAAGGGAGAAAGGCGTGGTTAAGGCTCGCAAATTTCTTCTTTGGCGAATGGGCATCCATTTCAGTTCAGACCTGTAGCTGGATACATGGTCATATTTCCTCAGATTGAATATAAACCGGATACCACTATTGAGCAATCTGTCAAGCTTATCCAGCAAAACCGAATTCAGGTCAAAGTAGCACACGTCACCATAATCGATTATGGGGAAAATCAAAGTCTGCACAAGCATGGTTTTCGTTTTAGCGGGTAAGAAGTTCCTCAAGCGATATAGGGAACGCAGGGTACCGTTGACCCGTTGACTAACATATGACACCTGACGTTGCCAGCTAAGCGTCGAGTCAATATACAAACCAAGATCTTTCACTGTGGAGGTAATAGGTATAACGGTACCGTTGAAGATAAGAGAAGGGAGAGAGCTAAGTGTTAACCTACTCATCATGCGTGAGCTTCCAATAATAAAGGGCTGACACTTTAAGGGGTTTACTGTCACCCCAAATCTATCAGACCAGTTTTTGATAGCCTCTAAGTCTCGGTTTACCTCCGCTATAGCATTCGATATACCTTCCACTCGCTCAGCTGTATATAATTGGAGATCATCAGCGTATAGATGATACGAACACCGAAGACAGTGAGTTATAAAAGTAATGAAAATGGAGAATAATAATGGAGAAAGAATACCGCCCTGAGGAACACCAGCATACAGGTCACGCCAACTCGATGAGCTCTCACCAACGCGAACCGACTGCTGACGTCCCCGAAGATAAGAAGAGAACCACTCCAGAGCCTCGGACGAAACCATAAGGTGAGAGAGAGTGGCAAGGAGAATATCATGGCTGACGGCGTTAAAGGCATTGGAGAAATCAATTAATACCAAGACAGTAACTTTGGTATCCTCCATAGCCTCTCTTATGTCACCAGTCACTTTAAGGAGAGCGGAGGCTGTACTGTGCCCAGGTCTGAAACCAGACTGTAAGGGACTGATAAGGCTGTTCCGATAAATAAATCCAGAAAACTGCCTATGTACGCAGGCCTCAAGCACTTTAGACATGAATGGGAGAATGGAAATGGGACGAAAGTGACTAGGTTGGGAAGGGTTTGAAATTTTAGGGAGTGGGCGGACATAGGCCATGCGCCACAGGGATGGGAATTGTCTGGAATCGAGAGAATAGTTAATGATGTGGGAAATCGGAGGGAGAAGGCTATCAAGGATCCATACAACCATATTACGACTGATGCCATCATAGCCCACAGCATTGGATTTTATTGACAGGATCATCTTTTTAATTTCGTCCATGGACACCGGAGAGAACTTAAATGGTTCCATGGAGGGGCTCGATTGGCCAGCAATGAAATCAACCGTCTGGGCCACAATTTGGGGATCCAAATGACAAGTAGTTGTGAAATGACGGTTGATATCATCAAGGAAAATCCACATGCCGTGGTCTGCCGATACCAAGAGTACCAAGGAACTTCCAGATATCAGCAGGTGAAGAAGAAGATATGTTTTCGAGAATATGGCGGCGTTTGGCGTTGCGTATCGACTGATTACACTTATTTCTAGCGGATTTGTAAACGTTCCGATTCTCCTCACTGCGATCCTTTTTAAATTTTCGAAAGGCCCGATCCCTACGCCTCATCGCCATTCGAACTCCTGTTGTGATCCAGGGAGCAGGAGGACGTCGAACTTTAACCCGCTTGACAGGAGCATGCTTATCGTAGAGTGCAAGGACCGCCTGATCGAAAATGTGCAGCTTATCGTCAACCGTTGACGTCACAGCCAGGCGTTCCCAGTTGAGGTCTGACGCATCTTGACGAAGCCTCTCAATGTCCATGCGCGCAAAACACCGCATGTGCATAACTTTTGGGATAGGTTTAGGTGTGTTGTTATTGTTATTTGTGTATTTTCTTGTATTCATTACTGTAACTACATAGTATTGTATAAAGTCATGTGTTTTTTTTAATGAACAGACAGTTATGCTTCTGGGTAGTTTGTTCCGCCACTTCTTCTTCCCAGCGAAAGCACTAGGAAGTGCCGAAGGGCGGGCGTTTTGGGAGGACTGTCTTATGTAATACTAGCTTTCCGCCCACGGCTTCGCCCGCGTGGAATTCGGTTATATCGCGCTTTTTATATTTACCCTACATGTTTATTTACTATCCGGACTTCTAACTTTACGTCTGTAAAACTTAAAGCAATCGGTTCAGTAGTTACTGCGTGAACGCGGAACAAACAAACAAACAAACTTTCCGATTTATAATATTAGCAAGGAATGACGTACAAAAAGTGCTGATTCCTAATTTGCGTCCATAATATTACCAAGTTTTGTATAAATTTGGAACACCAGGTAATTTATGACTTATGATAATTATTAAAATGATCTTTTGTACCCTTTTGTATCGACGACTAACTGTTAAGAAACAATATAAGCCAATCCAAACAATAGTTGCGATGAATTCGTTCTCTGGGCCTCACCCAGAATTAGAATTCTTAGCAACTATTGTTTGTATTGTGCTCAATACTTTTGAACAAGGCTGTAAATTGGGTGAAACAGTAAGAAGTAATTTGTTAGATATAGACAACAAGTAACCCACTTAGAATTCTTAAAGAGCGAATTCATGTTATTGGCCACTGTTTTAACATTAATTTCGTCAGTGTATATTAATAAGTATATGTTAATTCAGAGAAAACACAGACAGCCTCCGTGGCGTAGCGGTAGCGGACGCGGCCGCTGCGCAAGGTGGCGCGGGTTCGATCCCCGCACAGTGCAAGTATTTGTATGCATGAATATGAATATTTGTACTGGTCTGGTCCCGGTTGCCCTACGAACATCTAGTGGCAGTCGTTACGGGTTGTTGGAGCCCTCAAAAGTCCTACAATTGGTCTAATTGCAATGCTTCGATGTCGCCTTCGGGTTGTGAGGTCAGACGGCAGTCGCTTCATGGAAAATGTCGAAGTTTAGCCATATCAGCAGTTGGACTGGTAAAGCGAACCTCAGACTCCAAAGCTGAAAAGGCTTCGGATGCGACTGGGATTAACGCTGGGATGATGATGATTAATTCAGAGAAAAATACCTTTTCCCACGAGTTTCCATTACTGAAGCTTATAATTTTCAGTGTTACCATCGCAAATACAGGCTGTATCTGACATCGCAACGCAAACTTCGCGAAAAGGCGACACCGCATGCCACTAGCAAAATTATGATAGTCATTTATGTCGTTAATGAGCGGTTAAAGAAATCACAGTGTTTAAAAAAAGTGTCGGCTCGGCCTTTGAACATTGCAAGCGTGCCGCCGTGTGTGTTTGTAGGTATGACGTTGACCCCTGATGCCAACTCTATTAAATCAGCTGATAGGATAGTTTTTCTAGTATTGTTCACATTGCGCATTTTTGTGTAATTAAGGAATTAATTAATTTTTACTTTAAAATCTTATTGGGTTATAAAGGTATAGCAATTATGTACCTACGGTCTATAGTGAAAAAAACTGCATTTTTTTTTTAATCGGGAAAAAGCCGCCGCAAAATTCTACCACTGGGGGGTTCAGAATCATGTACTGGATCCATGGTATTCGCGATTCGTCGTGTTCCGGCATAATGTCTCGTGAAGCCGAACGGTGGACGCGTCTGAGCAGTTGCGTTGCGATGTGTGGCGGGTACGATGCGCCAAATGTTGTTGTGTCGGGAATTTGGTCGTGGAGAGTCTCCAGATCAATCTCCCTCTAGTGCAGCTTCGTTTGCTCGTGTTGGTCCTGGGTTTAACATTGCATCACCTCGCTCTACTGCCGACATCCTTCCTATTCCTTAGTTTTTGTGAATAGGCTTAATAAACTAGTGCGCTTTGCCATCAACAGGCAATCAGGCGAGATCACCGTAAAAGTTTCTAAGTTATATGTACTTTCTAAGTATTTCTTGGACACCAATGGCTGATTACAAGGTGAAGGAAAACATCTTGAGGATACCTGGACTTTAAGTCTGAAATCGCCAACCCGCATTGAGCAAGCGTGGTGGTTACGCTCAATCCTTCTCTGTATGAGAGGAGACCTGTGCCCAGCCGTGGAACAATAAAAAGTTTGATTATGATGATGATCAGATTATGATTGTGGAAAGTACCATGATGAACTGTGTAGGGAGAATAACATATTAAAGTCAACCCTGTGTAGAATTATTATAATCAACGAGAAAATTGTAAGCTGGGAAACCCAGCTAAGCAGTCTGTAAATGAGATAAGTATAATTTTAAACTTACTCAATTGGAAAACTGGCACTAGTCTGTTATTACAATAGTGTCAGAATGTTTGATCAGTGATCTCAAAATTATCGTTTTTGACAAGTTTCGTAATCAACTACCAAAATGGCGTCATTATGACTTTCCAGTGGCCAATCACAGACGCTCCAATCCATATAAATAAATGTTCATTCTATCACCATTTCATTAATTTCAGGCCTATAATTGATCGATTATTATGAACTAGCTTTCCGCCCGCAGCTTCGCCTGCGTTGAATTCGGTTATATCGCGCGCGAGGGAAGAGTGTGACATAACACAACACACATTAGATGTACTAAGTACTTGTGTGTTAAGTGGATTGCTGTGTGATTGACAACTAGTGATAATATAATCTATACTAATATATAAAGCTGAAGAGTTTGTTTGTTTGTTTGTTTGTGCGCGCTAATCTCGGGAACTACTGGTCCGATTTGAAAAATTATTTTTGCGTTAGATAGCCCATTAATCCAGGAAGGCTTTAGGCTATATAACATCATGCTGCGACCAATAGGAGCGGAGCATAACTAAACCACGCGAACAAAGTCGCTGGCGGCCGCTAGTGTAACAATAAAACTATAGCGTAATTGATAGACTACAGATACAGGTCGATCGATCAGGTTAAGCTACACATTAAATTAACTTCATTAACAATAAGTTACACATACAATAACAATTAATTCACAAAAAAAATCCGTGATAAAAAGTTCTCCCCTTCCCTACGAACGCTATTATTTAATCCGGACTTCTAACTTTACGTCTGCAAAATTTCAAAGCAATCGGTTCAGTAGTTACGGCGTGAAAGCGGAACTAACAAAGAAACTCCTTTCCGATTTATAATTAAGTAATGATTTATCAGATTACGACCTTTTATCATATCGTCAAAATGTCCCCGTCTAGTCCATTTTTCTGCAAGCCTCTTTCAAAGTCGGCTGTTAAAGTATTAGAGAAATATCTACAGGTAACTACACTACATTTTGGTAAAGTACTAACATTAAATTGCACTATTAATCTAGGTAGTCCATTATTAAAATTAGTCTTCAAACATGTTTGCTTGGAAAGCTCATCAATAAATAATATTTAAGGCATTCGTTAAATGGGAAATCGTTACCGCGAGAAACACGAGCACACTTACCTATCTGTGAGAGCGTACCTTATTTTTTCAATGTGGAATAAATTCTGACCGCAAAATGATCACTGTCGAATTAAAGAAATGTTTACCCACTCCTCTGCTAACGAACCGCCTTTTTATGGGAAATCATCAAATAACCTTGGTCCACGAAGACCGATGCCTCCTAGGTCAGGATTGCGGGTTGGTGAAAAAGAAGCCGTGGCCCTGGCGCCCAGGCAAGTGAAGAAACACGGGTGGGTTTTAATCAGTAAAATGTTCACGCCCGTCCGCTCCACCCAGAACATGACAGCTCATTTGATGATTTCCCATACAAAAAGAAAACTGTTCTAACTCCACCAGGCGCTTTACTTTGCCCAAATTATTTCTCTCCAAAGAGTGAAGGAGAACAACGTGAAAAACCAAAATTTCTAAGACATGTGACAAGTACCAACCAGCACTTGGCTCGCGTGGTAGATTACGGTCCAGTCCCTCTCACCGAGAGGAGGCTTGTGTTCCAGGAGTGGGAACATGTAAAGCTTAAGGGACAGGTCTATAAGACCACCGTTAGACCTGTTCTTCTGTACGGCAGTGAGGCGTGGCCTGTACTTGAGCGACAGGAGCAGGAGCTGCATGTCACGGAGATGAATATGCTGCGGTGGATGTGTGGAGTTACGCAGAAAGACCGCATCAGGAACTCCCGCATCAATGGCAGTCTTCGTGTCCGTGAAATTGCAGACAAACTGCAGGAGGGTCGCCTACGCTGGTACGGCCACGTCTTACGCAAACCGGCATGATACGTGGGTAACAAATGTCTTGCCATGGCGCCTCCGCCGGGCCGGAGCAAGCGGGGTAGACCAAAGAGATGCTGGCTTGATGTTGTAAAAGATGATATGCGTGCCAACAATCTGTTACCATAGGATGCTAAAGATCAAGCGAAATAGAGGAGAATGTGTCGGAAATCCGACCCTGGGCTCCAACGCGAAAGCCGCGGATGCAACCGGGATAAACCCTAAGATGATGATGATGATGAGAACATCAATATACCACATCCAAACATGTAGAATATTTGAGTTAACATATTATAATTTCATATTATTCCAGCGGATGAATATAATCAGCGCCACAAGTAATTTTCGAGGCGGATATGTTAAAAGGGAGGGAAAATTAATTGGGTGTCAAATTTGAGGAGACGGCTATGGAATTTAGGTTATTTTTTCATAAACTCGTAAAAAAGTGATTTGTAAAAGTGTTTATTTAAACCTACTTATAGATACCTAATAAATAATGTATCATTTATTTATTGACATTTGTCGTGTATACGACGCATTAAACCTACTGACAGATAATTAATAATTTATCATTTATAATTTATTTATTGACATTTTTCGTGTATACCTACGTCGTAATATTATTTTAGTTCCAATGTCAAGATAAGCCAAGATTTTTAACAGTGGTTACGGGTAATCAAAAGCCTGAAAGTCCGACAACCCGTCTTACCAAGCGGTATCGTAATCAGACCCCTAATCAGCGAACACATTTTTGTCAAATGATTGCCACTAGTTGGACTTTCAGGCTTTCAGTTGAAATTTTGAAAACCAGCATCAGGCACTAGTTGCTTCACATTTTAGTTGGCTCACTTCGCTGCTACTTTTACCATCGGGGTTTTTACTTTCTATTTGATTATGTTTTTTTATGTTAGATGTATTCTGTGTCTTTAAGTCTGTGCTGAATAAATGTACTTTCTTTCAAATTACCCAATAATTTGGTTGTTTAGGTCTTCCCGGGCCGCAGAAGACGCACCGGGCGCCGAGGACGGGCGGACAACGCCCTCTTCCGCCCCCCATGAATGGGGCCAGGGGCGAGGGACATGGGGAAGTCCCCGCCCCCTATTCGATGGACCCCGAGGCGGAGGCGCGCGCGAGTGTCAACGCGCGCCTCTGAGGCGATGCACGGGGTAGTTTAACACCCCACTACCCCGTGCAGGAGTCGAGGCCCTTGCCAGCACGAGAGTGTGGGGCCGTGGAAGAATTTAGACTTAGACTCCAGCGGCCCCACGCGCGCTCGTGGTAGAAAAGACACCGGGATGGTTTTAGTAAGTAAACGTCTGACAGACCCCGTCGCCCACCACAGGGCGGCGGACATCCTATGAAGATTTCCACCCCGGAAAACAAAAAAAAAGAAGGTGTAAAATACTGGTATTCAGATAAATATGGTTGGATTGGAAGCCGATCCCAACTAGTTGCAAAGGGACAGGGGATTTGAGAAAACAAATCACACAGACTTTAAAGTCTATCTGTAATCTGTTCTGTCTGTCCCAAGTGTTTGTCAGAAGGTTATCGTGTATCTCACCTCAAAACTCAATGATCTTGACGAGTCATAGAACAAGTTACCAGGGTCAGGGTTAGTCTGCTATTACAATAGTGTCAGAATTGTGGATCAGTGATCTTGTAATGATCGATCTTGACAAGTTTCGTGATCTTCTAACAAAATGGCGTCATTATGACTTTGCAGTAGTCAATCACTGACACTTTCTATAGCCCATTCATCCAGGAAGACTTTAGGCTATATAATATCACGCTACAACCAATAGGAGCGGATCATAACTAACTCAATGCGAACGAAGTCGCTGGCGACCGCTAGTATAAAATAAATGTTGCCCCACGCTATGAATTTGTTCTGTATCGTGGGTGAGTTTAGAATCATTTAAAGTCACATATTCAAACAGCCGTACCCGGAACAACCACCCGTAGGCTATACAAATATCTGTGTATTTGTTCAGTGCGAGAATCGAACCCGCGACACGCAATGCAGCAGTTGATCACTCGGCTACTCCACTCCATATTAATAACTAATAAAAAAAAAACATAAAAATAAAATACTAACGGGTTTTATACCTAGTTTATGGCAATACGGCAATCTCATTCACCATTCCCCTACGACAATTGAGATAATTGATCGATCATTATGAATTTAGCAGATTACGAATTTTTAGGCACAATGGCATCAATTACTGAAGGTGAAGGAAAACATCTTGAGGAAACCTGGACTTTAACCCTAGAAAGATAACGTTATTTTTTTGTACTGAAAAGATAAACATGCGCCCCAGAAGCGCACCGATTTAATAGCCGATTTTTTTTTGATGAATGTCTATTATTTTTGTTTCATTTACTACTGTAAATTGCTGAATTATTAATAGGTAAATAAAATACATACGTATTATCATTATTTTTTATTAAAAATATTAAAATTTGTAGGATTTTATAAACCCTTAACAAAAATGGACAAAAGTTAGATAGAAATTTAAAAAAATAAGCCACTTTTATGATGTTTTTTCTTATTAACTAATTAATCATAATATAATCAGTCCCAAATAAAAAAAAAAACTGGAAAAATCAACTGATAAAGACAATTGTTGCAAACAACTTTTTTTATGTTCTTCGCACAATGTCTTTTTACATTTTATGCACGTTATTTTGAATAATTCTTTTCTTTTTTTTTAATACATACGCGACAGTACAGTGAATTGCAATTAGCGGTTCCTCATTAGCTTCTTCAGACATCTTTCTGTTACTTTGTGGTATCTTCAATACTTTCTCTCAAGCGTCTTGATAAAGTGGGAATGTCCAACCTAGTTTTCAAACACGGTGCAAAAATATTTCGACACATGCAACTAGGCACTATTTGAATGAACTTTATTGATTGCAGACGTTTTTCTGGTATTTTGTCCTTTAGCAGTAAACCAAACATGCCTATTCTTGCCCCTGATCACATCATTAGGCGGAATTACTACGCGTTGGTCATGTCTAGTATTTTCAGTGACATTCTGCGATGAAGTATCCTTCGAATTTTCATAGATCATCACTCCTTCTTGGCCATCAACATTATGTAGTCATTGACATGGTCCTCGATCTCACCGTCACTGCCCTCATCAGCGCCTTCATCTTCTTCAGTCAATAAAGAAACAATTTCTCTTTCATCCAACACAAATGTGTGCTGGACACAGTGGTAAAACACTCCTAAAAACAATTAATGACAATAAGTATTCACTAATAACAAAACCAACCTTTATTACTTACCTTACATTAGCAAAATAACAAAAACAAATTCCCTATGAAAGTGGCAAAAGTTACACAAAAGATAAACATGCGCCTCCCGAGCGCAACACATCGCTCTAACAGCAAATCCATGGTACTTACCGAACAGGAACAGCCGGCTCTTGGAAGTGTTGACCAACGACTGAATTGGCTAGGAAACACAAGCTTGTACACGCGTCGGTAACAAAATTGCGGCGAAATATGTATTTTGCGGGCGCCTCTGAGGCGCACGTTATCTTTCTAGGGTTAAGGCTGAAATCGCCAACCCGCATTGAACGAGCGTGGTGATTACGCCCAATCCTTCTCTCTATGAGAGGAGACCTATGCCCAGCAGTGGGACGATAAAAAGATTGATGATGATGAAGCACAATGGCAATGAAGTTACAATGGAATCGTGTAGTAATAACAAATTTACAAAAATAGCTCACTAGGACCCCAGAAAAAGGACACTTTAGTAACTGCTAGCCAATCGTCAAAGCAAAATGAGAAATACTAGAAATACTACTTATATACGTTACCTACTACGATTATTTCAATATCCGGTAACTCCAAAAGCTGTGGCTAGCTTTTAGCCACACGTTGAACTCATGCTAAAATCCGGCCTTGTTTTCCCGACTGTATTGTTCCCGTCTAGCGAATTAATTTAATGTTAACCTCATAGAGATGAGGGTTCACGTTTATATCGATGTTTAACTTGATTGTTTTAAACTTTACAATAAATAAAAAAACATGCTTTTAAAAAATATCAAACTAAAAAGTTAAAAATAATTTTTAAAAAAGCGTGATGCGCTTTGTGCATAATTTTTGTATATTAAGCGCCTCACGCTTTTGCACGCATGTTTTCTTATTTTTTTTTTAACTATACCTATTTATTTTCAACTTTTTAGTCCGATATTCTTAAAAAAAAGCGAACGAACGAACGTATTGAAAATGGTGGGACATTTTACAGTAATGAGCCGCTCACTCGTAGTCCAAAGAGTTAGAGACGGACAAACAAGCACGCAAACAAGCAAACAAGCAAGCAAGCAAACATACAAGTGAAGCTAATAAAAAGCATGTAAAAAAATATGAGTTGTACCCCAGAAGCACCGGCAGTAATAAAAGCTTAAACATTAACATTGTACATTTTTGAATATTTTGAAATGGTTAGGGAATAACTCATCCGTGTGGGACCCGGCTTAGAATAGTACCAACCCATACCCTCCCGTGGGTGTCATAAGAGACGACTAAGGGAACTCTCACCAGGGAAGCAGGCAGCAGCGCTTCTCCTGTGGAATAACAAATTACTGCGATTCCCAACCCGCCTGCCAAGCGTGGGGATTATGGTAATGCCCCTCAATCGAATGAAAGTCTTGCGGGAGGCCTTTGTCCAACAGTGAACGTCTATAGGCTGATGAAAAGAGAAGAAGAAGGGGGAATAATTTACTTAAGTTAATCGCAGGAACTGCTTTATTTATCAGTGTAAAAGTACTATTATAATTTACTAGCGGCCGCCAGCGACTTCATTCGCGTGGAGTTAGTTATGCTCCGCTCTCATTGGTCGCAGCGTGATGTTCATCATCATCATCATCTCAGCGGTCGCATCCGCAGCTTTAGCGTTGAAGCCCGGATTCCGCTTTCCTACTCATACGCCGCCATTTCGCACGATCACTGGCATCCCGTGGTGTAAGATTGTTGGCACGCATGTCATCTCTTACAACGTCAAGCCAGCACTTCTTTGGTCTACCTCGTTTGTTCCGGCCCGGCGGAGGCGCTATGGCAAGACATTTGTTACCCACGTAACCTGCCGGTTTACGTAAGACGTGACCGTACCAGCGCAGGCGACTCTCTTGCAGTTTGTCTGCTATGTCACGGACACGGAGACTGCCACGGGATGCGGGAGTTTCTAATGCGGTCTTTCCGAGTAACTCCACACATCCACCGCAGCATGTTCATCTCCGTGACACGCAGATCTTGCTTGTGTCGCTCAAGCACAGGCAACGCCTCACTGCCATACAGAAAGAAAGGTCTAATGATGGTCTTATAGACCTGTCCCTTAAGCTTAACCGGCATTTTGGGATCACAAATCTCACCTGTCACCTCACGCCATTTTGCCCAAGCTGCGGAAATGCGTGCTTTAACGTCGCAATCAATGTCGCCGGACGCGTGGAGCACAGACCCCAAGTATTTAAATAATCGCAGCGTGATGTTATATAGCCTAAAGCCATTCTTGATTAACGGGCTATCCAACGCAAAAAGAATTTTTCAAAACGGACCAGTACTTCCTGAGATTAGCGCGTTCAAACAAACAAAAAAACATTTATTGCGCTATCACAAACATGACATTTTATTACATACCTACATTAAAACTCAGACGCATACGCACACAAGCGCCCGCTTAAACGAAACAGTAGAAGTGCGGGCGGCGGTGAGCAGTGGGCAGCTCGCTGCCCGGTAAGGACCAGCCCCCTAATCGGCGAACACATTTTTGTCAAATGAATGCGTCTAGTTGGCATCAGTTGGGATCATTCGGACCGCCCATTGGTCCGTTCGGTCCAAACGATCCCAACTAGTCGCAATCATTTGACAAAAATGTGTTCGCCGATTAGGGGACAGGCCCGAGTCGACGGCGCGTCGTGTTTCACGCGCGCCTCAAAGAGATATCAGCACATCGTGACGGAGTCCACGAAGACCGATTCCTCCTGGGTCAGGGTTACGGTTTGGTTAAACAAGAAACCGTGGCCCTGGCCATCGCACAGGCAGGTGAGGAAACACGGATGGGTTTTAGTCAGTAAAAGTCTGACACGCCCTTCCGCTCCGCCCAGAGCAGGAGAAGTCATATGACAATTTCCCATCCCAACAAAAAAAAAAAGGAGAAGGCATAAATTTTCACCACGGCATCCAAAAAAGGGGGTTAGGTATTACTTCCTCTCCCACGCCGCCTAGTCTACTCTCTCTCTGTCTTACGAATTTTTGATCAGATCACGTGTTCTGTCGCGAGTTTAAAAATGTTTACGTAAATAGTTTCAATGTCTTTGCCCATTCCAAAAACGTACTTCAAAAGAATTAAGAGGTGCCTCGCAGCAATGGTTGCTTTTAAAGTTGGTAACTAAGTTAGTCTTAAGTGTTTTTATTTTAGTCTTTCCCGTACGTGTCGCGAATACAATATTTTCCTTCTTTCTTGATGTTCTTGTGAAAAAGCAATCCTTAGTAATTCTTAATACTTACTTAGTCAGGATTGTACCTACCTATGTTTGTGTTTGAAGTGAAAATTAAGGAATACATATTGAAAACGTATACTAAGTATAAAAAAATGGGATAGGAACAAATTGAGAAATAAGAATTGTTATAAAAGAAAAATCAAAATAATAATGATTTTGGCCCATGAGGGGATCGAACCGACGACTTCGCGTTATTAGCACGACGCTCTAACCAACTGAGCCTAATGGGCCGATATGTTCGAGGTCTAAATAGTACAGCAGTATTATTTGTATTAGTCGCAGTGTGATGTTATATAGCCTATAGCCTTCCTGGATAAATGGGGCTATCCAAATCGGACCAGTAGTTGCTAAGATTAGCGCGTTCAAACAAACAAACTCTTCAGCTATATATATTAGTATAGATTATTTTGCTTGCGTAAAGAAGTATGTGAGAAAAAGATATGCTATGCTGACTCCAATAATTTATTTATTTATTCATGTTAATACGGCTTCCAAAAGCCAATTACATTAACATACATACAAAATTAAATAACACAAATAGGTACATAATGAAATTCAAATAATAATATAAATCAAAATATAAACAGAAAAAAAAAGACAAATCAGAGGAACAATAAAAACGGGAATAAAATAAAATCTAAAAAATTAAAACAGTAAACGAACTAATTATTTTCTTTTTCGCAGAACGCTAAGCAAGCGCGCATTAAAATTTTAAATTCATCCGCGAATATATCACAGTTCGGGTTAGCTTCCACGAGGCTATTCAGCGCGGAAAGAACGCGAGGTATAGGGGATGACGCCCGGGCTACCGTGCGAAATGTAGGCACAGCTAGCAGACGGTGATAATAAACGAAAATAAAACATGAACAGGGGTCAAAACACACTAAGTATAATCAACCCAACCAACTAAAAAAACCAACCATCATCGACAACACAACCACCGCCACAACCCAATCAAAACCCAAACAGTTAATTTTTGTACCATACTGTATTCTTTTTCATGCATCATGTTTTACGCAAATTCCGAAATTAAATTAATTTTTTTCATAAATAAATCTACTTACATTAGAATACAATAGGATGCATTATCACACTAGGATTTTTCCTGTATCATGGATGTGTTTACAAACATCACACACAAACAGCCAGACCCGGAACAACTAATTGAAGGCCATACATACATTGATCCGTGTAGGAATTGAACCGGCGATACGCAGCGCAGTAGCTGAATGCAATGGGGTTTGTTCTTAGACGATGATGTAAGTTAAGTGACGTGTAAACGTCAAAAATGTAGGTATGGTTAAACAGTCGCTAATCACTAGTTAACTTTAAGCAACGTTTATAAATAAGGGGGATAATTTAGCAACTCTACAAATATTTATAAGTACCTACTTAATATAAGGTTAACAATTGCAATTTGCATGGATTACCATAAGGCTGAATGTGGCTGTCAAACTCCATACTAATATTATAAATGCGAAAGTATCTCTGTTTATCTATCTGTCGGTCTGTCCGACTTTCACGTCAAAACTACTGAACCGATTGTAATGAAATTTGGTACATAGGCTATACACAACATCCCGCTATGACCAATAGGAGAAGCGCAGGAACAAAAAATGTTGCGAAAATGGGAGCAAACGCGGACGTACAATGTACATATTGCTCCCATAATTTTAACAGGCGCTTATTTTATATCAACTGAGCTCTTTCGGTTCGAAGCTTACGCGGGTGAAATCGCGAGGAACCGCTAGTATAATAATAATTTCATAGTCGATATTAATATTTACATCTTTCCCAGCACTGTTTTGACAACATATTGCAGCTGTGGTCGACCGCGCTTTGTAGCAATTCAACGCAACACTAGTCACGTTTCGTTTCCTGCACAGTAACGCTCGAGGCGCCATCTATTGTTGATCGCTTTGGTTATTGTTATTACAATTTCATAGCTACAATCTTGTATCGAATACTTGTTAGGCTGATTATATAAGTAACTAGCCACCCGCTCCGGCTTCGCATGTGGACAAATGATATAGGTACCTAAGCCTTCCTTAAGAAACGGTGGCCCTTTAATAAAAATAATGTCTACCGTGCCGCCCTTCAGCCAATATCTGGACTCTGCAAGATACATCGACCTTATTGTCCATGGATATCGGGGTAGCAAGTTTGTTCGAAATACCTAATGGTCCCCGCTCCAGTCCACTCCTTCCGCGATTTAGGCAGGGAAGTTACACTCAAGTAGCAGGCGGCCTGCACGGGCGCGAGCGGCACGCGGATTTTTTCTGGTGTTTAGTTTTGAATTGGCCGCGTTCGCTACCGCTACGCCACGGAGGCTGTCATGGGTAAAGCATAATAAAGGTACGGAATCCTTCATACGCGATTCCGACTCCCAATTGAACGGCTTTTATTCCTTTCTAAATAAGAAAGGAACTTCGGTTTGATTGAGACATAATATTTATGGCTACGTAAATAACTTCGGTTTGGAAGAAAAAATAAGAAATAATAACAATCATTGTTACAAACAATGTCTTCAAAACTGTCACTACTCTTTTAAACACCTGACTGAACAATTTTCCTTAACAAAAAATTCGTTGAATGAATTTTGTATTCATCATTCTTGAATGGCGTCGCTGAAAGGGCTGGAAACAAGATGATTCAGTTTTTTTTGAGACAGCTGGTTATTTATCATAGTGACAGACTGGAATTGTCTAGTCGTCGAGGGAAATCAGGGCTATAATCAGAATGAAATGATCCAGGTAGACATTGCCTGAAGTTCAAGCGCTTTGAGTACAGTGAAAGGTGTTTTTTTATGAATTATAAAGTAGCGCTTGACCGCTTTTTGGAGGCACGGAAGGCAGTAGGTCAAGCTACCCGAGACTTTCAATTATTCCCAATAAATGACCGAATGGTACCGGGCATAATACATATAGTACCAATTCATTTCCTCATCTCAACAGGTAAGCGGGCAGCAGCGCTTCTTCTATGGAATAACAAATTACTGCGATCCCAACCCGTTTGCTAAGCATTGGGATTATGGCAATGCCTCTCAATGCAATGAAAGCCTTTAGGGAGGCCTTTGTTCAGCAGTGGACCTCTATGGGCTGAACAACATCAACAGTTTAATCACCACTATCACTAACTTATAGACATAACATATCGTCAGGTAATAATGAGAAGGTTTGAGGAAAACTCTGAGATGAGTTATGAGAGCAGAAGTCTACTGGATCAATAATAGTTATCTCGTATGCTGTATACGGAGTAGATAATAAATACTTTTTACTAGAAAAATTACGTGTTGCCAGTTATAATATTAAAAAGAGTACTGTGACGCCATACGCTACAACTTTACATGTTTTATTATGTTAAATGGTTTCGTTTTTGTTTAGACCGTTACCTTTTTAGTTCTTTCACAAGTATTTTTTTTTCTTTAAAAAAATAAAATAAAATCTATTTACTTCAGGCAACGTGCCCATATATTGGTAGTGTACAACTTAAAAACTATGTTAGTATTAAATAAAAAATAAATTAATGAAGGTATTTGCCTTCCTCCCTCCTCTGGGGCACTAGGCATTGTGCTTGAACCCAGTGCCGCAGAAGGGGGCTGTCCAGCTTCTGGCTGAGCACGTTCAGAATGGTGTTGGCGCTCCCACGCGTACGAAACATCAGCGACGCGATGCGGCGCCGCAGCACAGTGTGAAAGCCGTCTGTGTGCGCGTGCGCAAACATCGCAGACGCACTACAGTAACGCGGGAGCCCCACCAGCACCCTGGACGCATCTATTCTGGCATTGATTTTTCGCCAATTAGCTGGCGCATCGTATTTGGGGGACGCAGTAGCATTTCAAACGGCCTCTGTAGTGATTCAGAAAACTTCGCCTTGATTACGACACTATGATTTAGCTGTGGTTTTAAAGAGTTTAATATTTTAGCCTTTTCTGCTCTCTACTTTTACATTTTTCTCGGTGGTAGGCCATAACATCGGCTGCCGGCAGAAGTTACCACCCACCAGACAAAGTCTTGCCGCCAAGCGATTCGTCGTGTTCCGGCATGATGTCTGGTGAAGCCGTACGGGTCTGAGCAGTAATTGTGTTGCGATGTGTGCCGGGTACGATGCGCCAAATGTTGTTGTGTCGGGAGTTTGGTCGTGGAGAGTCTCCAGATCAATCTCCCTCTGGCGCAGCATCGTTGGTCGTGTTGGTCTTGGGTTTAACATTGCATTACCTTTTTTTTTTTTTCACGCTCTGGTAATGCATTTACGCACCGTACCCCGAAGGGCGTATGTGGGACTCGCCCAGCCGAAGCCGGGAATACCCACTAAAACCACAGCGGCACAACAACATCGCCTGAGTGGCGGGGTCATAGGAAATGGCAGAGCCAGTCTACCAATCCCCCGCGGCGATTCCCACCAAGAGGCGGGCCCACTATGGTTCCCCTATAAGGAGGGGCCGGACTGGGTACGTCTTCTAGTGCGAGAAGACGCAGCAGCCAAGTAAAAAATACTTCTATGAGGTTGCTACGCTCGTAAAAGCCAATAAGGAATAGTTAACCTGCATTGCATACAATGCTCTTGAATGGCGACCACGTGCCAGCAAACGCAGCGTCGGACGCCCACCGACTCGGTGGTCGGATGATCTGACCAAAATCGCAGGAAATGCGCTGGATGTAGGCCGCGTCCAACCGTTCCTTTTGGAAATCCTTGAGGGGGAGCCTATGTCCAGCAGTGGACTCATGTGGCTGAGATGATGATGATGACTGCATACAATAGCAAATATAATAGTAAAGAATTTGCCCTTAAAAATAGCTCTACATTCTAAGTTTCCTCGGAATGAATGTTTACGAATTCTTATAATAAGTTTCTTAAGCAGATAAGACAAATTGAAAACGTTTTTTTTTTGAGAAAAATGTAAATAAATTAATGACTTCATAGTAAACAGATTCATGATGAGTTAGTGCCAAACTGTTTCTATGTTTGATGCTGAATAAAGCTTTATTATAATTGAAATGTCTATTTGAATTAATACAATATATAACTTCGATCTAATATGGAACAAATTGTAAGCCTAATATGGTGGTGTCGTCGTTTTTCTTACGCGCGCTCTGGCGCATCCTGTAAGATCACACCTAAAGATCCATCCATAGATCTCATCCTCATAAAATGATTTACTATTCAAATTCCTTCTCTGTGCATGCTGTAAAAGATTGTGGAACTCACTCCCGCCTAACATTCGTAGTTTAAACACTGTTTCTAAATTTAAACGTCGATTAAAAAGATTACTTTTCCTCTATATTGGCCGTGGGAATTTGTTTATTATTTATATATTTTAATATTAGGTATGTGTATTTATTTAAGTGTACCTACTTATATAATTATTTTGGTTTATATGTCTATTATTGGTATATTTACTATTATTTTTATACTTATCATATATTTTTATTTCCTCCTTGTTCATAAACACTATTGTCTACATTTCTGTTTACCTCTCCTTCCTTGGGTCTGCGAGAAGGGAAATTTCTTAAGAAATAGCAGCACATTTGTACTCAGATCTTAATTTTGTCGTATCTTTTGTATTTTGTTATTGTGTCCATAGTAATAAATAAATAAATATGTAGTGAAGTTTGTTTCGATACTATATGATGTAATGTATAAAAAAAAGTAAGCTCAAATTGACTTCCAAGATTTGATTTTATTGTACCGGCATGATATTTGGTGAAGCCATTAGGAGGACAGATTTGAGCACCTGTGTTGCGATGTGTGTCCCGGAGTGTGATGGGCAATTTTTTGTGTCAGGATTTGAAATTCGTGGAGGCTCTCCAGATCCAATTTCCCTGTGGTGCAGTATCGTTGATCGTATTGTTGGGTTCATTAATATTGCATTACTTTTTTTGCTCAGGGGGTGGAATATCCTCAACGAATGTCCGCCGCCCTGGGGTGGGCAATGGGAATCTGTCAGACTTCTACTGACTAAAACCACCTCGGTGTCTTCTATCACGAACGCGCGTGGGACCGTGGGACTCTAATTTCTCGTGCTGGCCCGGTCTGTCCGGGCCTCGTCTTTAAATTGCATTAGCTCGCTCAACTTCCGCCTTCCTTTCTATTCCGCTCAGTTATTTTTTAGTGAATAGGCTTTAATAAACTGGACGGTCTCGTGGCGTAGCGGTAGCAGACGCGGCCGCTGCTAAAGTTGGGCAGGTTCGATCCGCACAGCGCAAGCTGTATGCATGAATATGAATATTTGCACTGAAGTCTGGTCGTGCCTCAGAGCACGTTAAGCCGTTGGTCCCGGTTGCCGCTGAACATCTAAGAGGCAGTCGTTGCAGGTTGTTGGAGCCCCCAAAAAGTCCAACAATTGGTCTAACTGCAATGATTCGATATCGCCTTCGGGTTTTGGAGGTCAGACGGCAATCGCTTCACGGAAAAAATGTCGGTTAGCCATATCAGCAGTTAGACTGGTAAAAGCGAGACCCCAGACTCCAAAGCTGAAAAAGGCTTCGGATGCAACTGGGATTAACGCTGAGATGATGATGATGAGGCAATTAATAAACTAGCTTTACTATCAACGATTGCATCACTGCTAAACATCAGCCAGGATTGCGGCCAAGCACTGGTTTATGTAATTATAAAAAAAAAAAAAATAAATATAAAAGGCGTGTTACAAATTAAATGCTTTAAGATCCTACAAATCGATGTCAGCTGTAAGCAATTATTACGATTTCAAGAAGCAGTGGTAGGTATTTGTGACTTCGTAACGATTCAATAAAATTCATCTCTACTAATATATATAAAAGCTGAAGAGTTTGTTTGTTTGTATGAACGCGCTAATCTCAGAACCAGTGGACCGATTTGAAAAATTCTTTTTGCGTTTCGCCCATTAACCCAGGAAAGGCTTTAGGCTATATAACGTCTTTGCGACCAGCCGAAGGCCAAGCGTAATAATAACTAACTACACACGCGAACGAAGTTGCGGACGGCCACTAGTTTTATACTAGTAATGTAAAAAACAAAAAAAAAAACTTAATAAAAATTACAAATTAAAACTCACAGAAACAGCTAGCTAACAACAAGGGATTTAAACTGTATTTAGACACAATTGTCTAAATACAGTTTAAATCCCTTGATGACAATGTTTAATGGGTTAACTATAATTTTTATTAAGACACATTTTATTACATAAAACAACGGCCGTCTAACTCATTCGCATGTCTGGTCCACAAATTAACTAAGATGCTATCGCTACCAAGCATCATCATCATTTCAGCCGAAAGTCGTCCACTGCTGGACATAGGCCTCCCCAGGTTCTCCACGACGACCGGTACTGCGCCTCTCGCATCCAGCGGTTTCCGCGACCTTCACCAGGTCGTCGGTCCACGCGGTTTCACCCGCTACGTCTTCCGGTGCGTGGTCGCCCTCGAGGAGCCGTCGGCACCATCGGAGCATCGCTACCAGCGCTTACGGCGAATGCGGGGCGTCGCGTGAGAGAAACGGGAGAGGAGTCGCATTCCAGCGAGGGTGTACAGTTAACTCGCGCGAGTAGTACCCTATGTTTCTTGAGCGAAATCGTTGATACTATATTGTCGCCAAGCTCCATAAAGAATAGAGATAAAACAAACCAGTTCAGGGTTATCACAACTCACGTTTACAAATCTCTTCTTATTTACATGATTATCGACTTTTTACATGGTAACTATTTATTAACAATACCTGTTGCAGCATATTTCAATAGAATCACTAAAATAACATCCATAATAACTTGGTATTTCGCAAAACAAAAAGTCGACATTAATTTTACGTGATATGGCCCTACAAAAAGAAAAGATGGATGAAATTCAGGTATTAAACACATTTTGTAAGATTCAACCAATGAATGAAGTTAGAGGCATTTGCCAGCTGATTTAGCGTATTTTAATTACGTTCATGTCAAATGCATAACACATGCATTGGAATACTCAAGTATGGACTAAGTATAATATACAATATGTAAAGAAAACCCTGTCCGATCCGTGAAGGTATTGTTTCGGTATCGATAACTGATTCTAATAATGCCTAAAAGCTGGGCTAAACTTAAAAATTAATCCCGCTAAAAAAAAAATATTATTTCGAAAAAGCGAGGTAACTTAATTCATGTGCGGTAGGCAACACGTTAGGCATACATGCGCGGGCGAAGAGGGGCAGGGCAGGCAGCACGTGATCGCATCGCTATTCGCTCCGTCACAAATGGCGTTATCACTTTTTTTTTAAATTACCAAATTTCGGGGAAGTTGGAATTAATTTGCGGGGAATAAAGACTATTTCAAAATTCATTAGTATGGTTACTATGATGATTACATAAAATTTCATATTACGTTTGGTCATGTGTTTACCTAACCTTTATTAACCTTATGGGTCGGACAGGGTTTTCTTTACATATTGTATATATATCAAAAAATTTAACCTTTTAGGAAATTAGGTTACATATGTGTCATATTTCATTCAAATCGGTTAAGCGTTCTATGTAAATCATAAATATTTAAACAAATAAACTGTTTACATTAGTAGGAAGTAAAATTATTACTTTTATGAAAATCGTCTATCTAGAAAAGATTGTTAACATTTGTCTTTTCGGCGTTAACTACTCGTTGCCTAGCATCGGTTTGTTTACCTCTATTCTTTATCAAATTTTGCTCAACTATAATCGCTTCCTCGTCTACTACGCTAGGACAGCTGCCTAACGCGTATAAATAATTAAGAAGGCATTATTTCTTAATGAATACGAGGAAAATAATAAATTACAGGCAATAACGATGAATTATTAGGCGACAGGACTGTGCTAATATTAACGTAAGAATAAGTTTATCAGATAAGACGGGCATTGTTGGTGTAACTTTTAATTTATTTCTTAATTAATGTTGGATTTTCGTTTCTGGGACGACAGTATGGGAAGATAGTGAAGCTACCTATTTAACTTAGCCTTTGTAGCCACTCTTAGAATTTTATGAATTCTTAGTACCGGGTCGAGTGAATAAAAGCATTGTTCATTTAGGTACTTTTAGGTACAATTATTAAATGTTAATTTTTTTTTTAAATTATAAACTACCCCTTGACCGCAATCCCGCCTGATGGTAAGCAGTAACGCAATAGATGATGGTAAAGAGCACTAGCTTTTTAAGAGCCTATTCACTCTAGTTTTGAAGACACTCAAATTGTAGTCCGACGGAAACACCGCCGCTGGCCAATTGTTCCAGACCCTCGATGTACGCGGTATGAAAGAGGAAGCGAAACACTTCGTCCGAATCGTAGTGGTGTTAATGAAGAAGGGTGGTGGAACAGAGATGGGGGAAATAAATCATGCAATTAGCTCGCACACTCATCAAAATGCATCCTATAGAACACCGAAAGCCTGGCTACTCTACGCCTGTTCTCTAGGCTTTGGAGACCGTTTTTAGTGAAATCTGAGCCGCCAATCAGCTTCTTCAGACATTTTGCAGCAGCAGCCCAAATGTGGTTCCGTACCTAAAAGGTAAAACGGAACCCTGTTTATGAGACTTCGCTGTCCGTCTGTCCGTCCGTCAGTCACCAGACTGTATCTCATGAACCGCAATAGCTAGACGGTTGAAATTTTCAGAGATTATGTATTTCTCTTGCGGCTATAACAGCAAATACTAAAAATGACAAAAATAAAATATTTAAGGGGGCTCCCGTACAACAAAAGTGATTTTTTTGCCGTTTCTTGTTCCATATTAATAACTAAAGTAGATAGACGCTTGTAATGTTCACAAAATATTTGGTAATACAAAGGCCTCCCCTTAAGGCTTTTCACGATGACCGGTCTTGTGCTGCGCACATCCATCGGCTTTCCGCGACCTTCACCAGGTCATCAGTCCACCTTGTTGGGGGCCTCCCTACGCTGCGTCTTCCGATACGTGGCCGCCACTTCAGAACCTTACTGCCCCATTGACCATCGGTTCTACGAGCAATGTGCTCTGCCCACTGGCACTTAATTTTAGCGATCCGAAGAGCTATGTCAGTGACTTTGGTTCTTGTGCGAATCTCCTCATTTCTGATTCGATCACGCAGAGAAACTCCGAGCATAGCTCTTTCCATTGCCATTTGTGTGACTCTGAGCCTTCATATGAGGCCCATTGTTTTTTTTTTAATAATTATAAACTATCGCTTGACTGCAATACCGCCTGTTGGTAAGCAGTGATGCAATCGATGATGGTAAAGTGCGCTAGTTTGTTTAGCCTATTCATTAAAAAAACTTAGTGAATTGGAAGGAAGACGGCAGTTGAGCTAGGTGATGCAATGTTAAACTCAACAACACGACCAACGATGCTGCGCCACAGGGAGATTGATCTGGAGATCCTCCACGACCAAACTCCCGGCATAACAACATTTGACGCATCGTACCCGGCACACATCGCAACATAACTGCTCAGACTCGTCCTCCGTACGGCTTCACCAGACATCATGCATCATGAACACGACGAATCGAGCGCACACTTATTTTTCTATAAAATCTTACTTGTTTACAGTCATAGCGAATATAGAACGACATTAATGATCAAGTTTTCACTTCTGCGAGCTCGGTGTGCAAAACATTGTTTTTTTTTTTCAAAGTAAGACATGAAGCTACATAACTCCGACACAAAAAGCAGTGAAAACAAAGTGAATGTTATGGAAATTATTCATACCTGTGATTATGTTCCTGAATAGCAAGTGAATAAGCTCGACGCGGTACATAATGAATGTTGTATGAGATAATATCTCATATGTATACCTATGGGGAAGATTCATTGTCCTAGTGAAAATATGCAAAGTTAGTTTTATCCGGATTTGTTTGCTACTGTAGAGTCTGTAGACTATTTTGTGCTGCCATGCAGTTTCAATAAGATTATTTGAAGGTGGTTAGGCAAAATTTGAGGTTATAAGTAATGAAATTCACGAGCAGAAGAATTATGGTACATAATATTTTTATAAAGGGTTAATTGTGGAAGACAATGAATAAATACTGTTTGAATAGATTCATCATCATCAACCTTTTTTATCATCCCACCGCTGGGCACAGGTCTTCTCTCATACAGAGAAGCATTGAGCGTATCACCAGGCTTACTCGCGTGCTTGCGCTTGTTGGCAATTTCAGACTTAAAGCCCAGGTTTCCTCCTAATGTTTTCGTCCACCTTATAATCAGTCATTGGTGTCCAAGATATACTTAGATTGTTATTAGATCACTCGGTAATTAATTATGTTTGATAAATGTGTCGGCAAAACTACTTTAGGTAATAACGCTGTGTTGCTATGAATATCTACGAAAAGTAATCCACAGCGTAAACAAACAAGTTATGATTTATTTACAAGAAACAGATGATCCACCAGATCTTGTCACCAATTCCTTTGCGCGTGTTAGGTAATCTTATTTAATTACTTACAATTAAATAAGATTCACGCAAATATTATAGGAGAAACATTATCCATACTAATATTTTATATGCGAAAGTATCTCTGTCTCTCTGTCCGGCTTTCACGCAAGAACTACTGAACTGATTGTAATGAAATTTGGTACACAGATAGTCTAGACCCTGAGAAAGGACATAGGCTATAAAACATCATCAACCAATAGGAGCAGAGCAGTAACAAAAAATGTTGCGTAAACGGGAGTGAAGGAGGGCGCCTGTTAAAATAATGGGAGCAATGTCCCATTATTTTAACAGGCGCTTATTTGATATCAACTGGGCTCTTGTAAACTGAAATCCACGCGGTCGGAGTCGCGGGCAACTGCCAGTGTACCTATATATTTACTTATAACCTTACACACTAGATGTATTTAGAATCATCAGCAATATACAGTACATAAGACAAGGCATATAAGACTTATGTATTACAAATACATATTAAGGTACTTAACTGGTAGTGTGCTCCGTTCGACGGTTCGATGAAGAACCCCCACCTAGAGTCGGGCTTCCGTATTTATAGACAGTACTTAACAATATTAGAGAACCCTTCATCAAGCCGTTATTTCAGTCTATATAATCGAATGTGCCCTCGGAACCAACTAAACTTAAACAATCCACATTACAATAATTTTCTTAGAATTATTCACACAGACTCATCACAAGATATAACACACGCATTGGTCATTGCCACAAGCGGCGGCACGCGTCATTCGTCCGCTCCGCATTTCTTTCTTGTCGTAACTTGAATGACATTCGAATCCACATGATTAACCACATTGATAATTTCCGATGCGGATGCGGTGGTGTCCAAATCTACACAGAAGCTCCGCAGTATAAAATATAAAAAATATAGTCAAGTAATATCGGAGTACCTACTGAATCTCAATTACTAACACGCGCATTGGTCATTGCCACAAGCTGCGGCATGCGTCATTCGTCCGCTCCGCATTTCTTTCTTGTCGTAACTTGAATGACATTCGAATCCACATGATTAACCACATTGATAATTTCCGATGCGGATGCGGTGGTGTCCAAATCTATGCAGAAGCTCCGCAGTATAAATTATAAAAAATATAGTCAAGTAATATCGGAGTACCTATTGAATCTCAATTACTAAGACACAGAAAAGCTACTGGAAGTTATAATGTGATAGTACTTAGATAGTTTGCAGATAAAAGTTAGATAATATATACAATTAAATAGTATAACATAAGATAGCATAAAAAACTAATGCTTTTGTTTATTGAATTCCTAGTCCATAACGTTGCATGATTAAATCTTACGGACTTATTGATATATTGTGATGTAAAATGATCGCCTGAAACACAGGTTTAATAAACCTAGCTCGGGCATGTCGCTAATTTTACATGATTCTCTGTATAATAATACGTTAAAGGTAAACCATTGCTGAGAATGATATGTCGTAGTTTTTATATCCTGTTTTTGTATTTTATATTCCTGTTTGTGTTTGTTTAAACTGTTCTCTCACTATGTAAATTTAGATTTTTATTTTTTGTTATTATTATTATTATTGCATTTTTATTTATTTTTTTGTACCGATTCGGTGTCAGTTGTGATTGTCTGTTGCACCGGGTGACGTCTTTACGTCGGCACCGGCTGTCGCTGAAAACCAGCGCTGGACTCTGTTTTGCATAGGGTCGCAGCATAATGCTGAGCGATAGCCGTTTTGCGTGGATGTGACGCATGTCAACTCTAACAAATCACTCAATTGTTTTTGTACACTTTATGTCATGTTTACCGCAAATAAACGTATTTTCTTTCTTTTTTTTCTTTCTGTATGAACTTATGTACATATTATTTTTAGTCACACATAATACCTAGTTGTTATTTAGGCAATAAGGTATGAAGGTATTTGTATATGAATATTTTGTGGCTTTTATTTTGCAATGTTGTGGAAGTTTTTGAATAAAGATTATTATTATATACTAGCTTTCCGCCCGCGGCTTCGCCCGCGTGGAGTTCGGTTATATCGCGCTTTTTAGATTTCCCTCGGGAACATCATTTTTTTCCGGGATAAAAGGTAACCTATGTTCTTTCTCAGGGTCTAAAGATTGTCTGTTCCAAATTTCATCAAAATCGGTTGAGAGGTTTAAGCGGGAAAGCGTAACAGACAGACAGACAGACAGACAGAGTTACTTTCGCATTTATAATATTAGTATGGATTATTACTAGCTTTCCGCCCGCGGCTTCGCCCGCGTGGTATTCGATAATATCGTTTTTTAGATTTCCTTGGGGAATAAGACTAATTAAATGACGATTGATCAGTTTTCGACCGGAGATGAAAAATGAATGAATTACTAAAATGGCTATTAAAAAATAAAGGTTGATGGTAAAAGGGTGAAAATTTAGGATTGTATGTATTTTTGTATGTTGCATCATAAAAAATAGAAACTAAAAATTTTGCCTAAAAAAGTGGGTTGGCCTACCCCTAACATTTAGGGCGATGAAAAATAGGTGTTGGCCGATTCTCAGACCTACTCAATACGCTCACAAAATTTCAAGAGAATCGGTCAAGCAGTCTCGGAGGAGTATTGGAACGAAAACTGTGACACGAGAATTTTATATATAAGATTATTATTTGTGAATCCAGATACCAATATTTTACGCATTTGTTTCTGATATGCAGTCGTAATCCAGCATCCATACTGGTATACAATTGAAAACAAAAGAATTGCAGCAATTTTAAAAATGGTATGTACAGCCGTTTTTCAATCAAAGGTAACCGACGTACAAAACACGCGAGGCGAAAAACGAGAACTTTCAGCATTCGGTATTGAATCGGAATAGGTATACAAAATAATACAAAAGAGTAGAATTTCAGTTTTGCGCACCACTTACTATGTTTGCCACCTGATGCCTGATTTCAGTGTAGATTTTTTTTTTGTTTAAAGTCACCCTCCGTGGCGCAGCGGTTAACACGCCTGCCTGCGACGTGGAACCACCGGGTTCGGTCCCCGGCCCGGTCATGATGGAAAATGATCTTTTCCTGATTGGCCTGGGTCTTGGATGTTTATCTATATATGTATCTATTATAAATATAGTATCGTTGAGTTAGTATCCCATAACACAAGTCTCGAGCTTACTTTGGGGCTAGCTCAATCTGTGTGATTTGTCCGTATACAACGTGTAACATAAAGGGTATATACATAACAAAGGCATGGCATCTTTACATGATATCAAACGATATTGAAAGGGTTTTTTAATCCTATCTCTTTATGTTAGGAAGTTATGAGGAAAAACACCGCCTGTGATAGGCGTCTCTCATACTAGTCGCACAGAGATATTGAAGACATTTATCAGGATTTTGGCAAGTAACGTGACGGGTAACGAGTAGTTATTAACGTATGTAGTGTGCTGCCACGTTTGTTATGATTTGATTTTAAGAAACACACGAAACCGAAAATTTGGTACCAATTTTTTGAGTATTTTATTTTGAGTTGAAACCCTTCCGATATCGTTTGGTATCATCTAAAGATGCCATGCCCTTGGTATATATATACCCTTTTTGTTACACGTTGTATATTTATTTATTTAATAATACCAGGTTGTAAAAATGATTGGAATCGATTCAGTTGCCTATTCTGAACAAACTATATTCAGGGTTATAAATAAAAAATAAAGTTGTATAGTGTGCTCAGTACCTATTTACTTTCGTTATTTTGATCAATCTTGACCTTTTTATGGTTTGCTTTCCTTTTAACGCATGGCACCCCTGCGGTCAAACCGCAGGGCGTGGTGAGTACTAAATAATACCACAATAAGTGATGGTTAATGTGAAATACCATTCCGTCAAATATCACAACTTCACATTTTATTGGCTTTACCTAAATATGAATTTGGCTTAATAAATGATTTGCACGCCTGATGGCTGTGAGAAGTTGGGAACATGGGTGTTGGCTTTGTCTTCATCTTTGGCCTAAAGAGAATAGAATACTCTTTATTAAGTACACCATATAGACTACAGAACATAAATAAAAAGATTTTACAAAGGGTGGCACAATGGGCGGTCTTATTGCTAAGAGCGATCTTTTACAGACAACCTTTGGATGGAATACTAAGGGGAAGGAGAGAGAAATAATGTAGGTAGTCTGCAGTGTACTATTTTTTTAAATAATTATAAATTAGTGCTTGACTGCAATCCTAGGTATATGAATATGAAGGTAAGCAGTGATGCAATCGTTGATGGTAAAGCGCACTAGTTTATTAAGCCTATTCACTTAAAAAACTTAGGAATGGGAAGGATGACGGCAGTTGAGCAAGATGATACAATGTTAAACCCAAGACCAACACGACCAACGATGCTGCGCCAGAGGGAGATTGATCTGGAGACTCTCCATGACCAAACTCCCGACACAACAACATTTGGCGCATCGTACCCGGCACACATCGCAACACATCTACTCAGACCCGTACTCCGTATGGCTTCACCAGACATCGTCCGGAACAGGACGAATCGCTTGGCGGCAAGGTCTTGTCTGGTGGGTGGTAACTTCTATCGGCAGCCGATGTTATGGCCTGATTTTTTTTTTTTTTTTTTATAAGTTATAAACAAGCGCTTGACCGCAATCCCGCCTGATGGTAAGCAGTGACGCGATCATTGATGGTAAAGCGCGCTAGTTTATTAAGAACCTATTCACTCTAGCCTTGAAGACACTCAAATTGTAACGTGACGGAAACACCGTCGCTGGCAAATTGTTCCAGTCCCTCGATGTACGCGGTATAAAAGAGGAAGCGAAACGCTTCGTCCGGGTCGCAGTGGTATCAACAACGTAAGGGTGGAAACTCGCCGTACGACGGGTCGTCCGATGGTGGAACGGCGATGGGGGAATTAAATCATGCAATTCCCTTGCACACTCACCAGAATGCAACCTATAGAAGACCGAAAGGCTGGCTACTCTACGCCTGTGCTCCAGGCTTTGGAGACCGTTTCGAGTTAAGTCTGGGTCGCCAATCAGCCTCTTCGCACGCCTCTCCACTGAATCCAAAGTATCCAGGTGACATTTCGCAGCACCAGCCCAAATGTGGCTGCAGTACTCCACACACGAGCGGACCTGTGCTTTGTACAACATTAGAAGCTGCCCCGGTGTGAAGTACCGCCGGACTTTTGCGATAACGCCAAGTTTTCTAGCAGCCACCCTGGCCTTGGACCCAATGAACCGCCCAAAGTTAAGGTTCGAGGAAATCTCTGCTCCCAAAAGCTGAAGGCGGTTGGTGCACTCCAAGGATACATTCTGAAAAGTAGGAGCCAAGGTGAACGGGCTCCTTTTGGCGGTGAAAAGACACGCCTGTGTTTTGGCGGCATTGAATGCTACAAGATTGGCTTTGCCCCATTCGGAGACTGCCTGTAGTGCAGCACTCGTACGCTCTACCATAGCCTCTCTTTCGGACCAGATTGCTTCCTTACTAGCCCGAGCTTCCGGCAGATATCTCTCCACAACTGTGCTGTCATCTGCATACCCATAGATACCGGGCATCAGCAGATCATTAATATGCAGCAGGAACAGAGTTGCAGAGAGAACAGACCCCTGAGGAACACCGGCATTGGTCGACATGGGCTCCGATGAGCATCCGTCGACAACAACTCGGAGGGACCGTTCAGTCAGGAAGTCTTTAACCCAGCCAGTCAGGCCAGCGGAAACGCCGTACGCTGGAAGCTTACTCAAAAGGCCAGCGTGCCATACCCGGTCGAAGGCCTTCGAGACATCAAGGGAGACGGCAATCGCTTCCCCATTTCTCTCGAGGGCCTCGCCCCACAAGTGAGTGGCATACACTAGTAGGTCCCCAGTTGACCGATTGCGCCGAAAACCGTACTGTCGGTCACTGAGGAGATCGTTACCTTCCAGGTAAGCCAAGAGGCGCGAATTCAATACACGCTCCATAATCTTGCAGAGTATGGAGGTTACCGAAATCGGCCGATAGTTGGTAGGATCGGCACGACTACCCTTTTGGGGCACGGGCTGCACGTTGGCAAGCTTCCAGGACTTGGGCACTATACCAGTCCCAAATGAGAGGCGATACAGGCGCGTCAATACAGGAGACAACTCGGGCGCACATGCCTTAAGAACAATCGCTGGTATACCATCTGGACCACTAGCCTTATTCACGTCCAGACGACACAGTGCTCTCAGGACCTCCTTGTTCCTAATGCGAACCTCCGGCATTGAAGCTCCGCAATGAGGTAAATTAGGTGGAGTAGCACTGCCAGTATCAAGACGCGAACTATGGGCAAAGAGAGATGCAAAGAGACCTGCTTTCTCTCTCGCCGTATGGGCCAGTGTTCCATCAGGCCTCACCAGCGGAGGCAGTGTGGGTCGACAGAAGTTCGCCTCGACCGATTTGGCAAGGGACCAAAAAGATCTGCTACCGGATGGCTGCGCAGATAGCTTGTTGCCAATATGGGTAATACGGTCGAAGCGAGCCCTCTTAAGCGCCTTTTTGTAGGACTTGGCAGCACGGTTAAAGGCTCTCTTCTTTGAGCTTAGATCCGGAGCTCTGCGGTCACGAGCGTCAACCCAGGTGAGAAATGCCGCGTGCTTATGCTGTTCAGCTTGGACACAATCGGCATTGAACCATGGGCGAGCTGAGCCACCGACGGGCACGTCGCTGAAGGGGATAAAATACTCCATAGCTTGACGCACCACATCGGTTATAGCGTCCGCACAGCTCGATGGATTGTCAGAAGAGAAGCAGACCTGCTGCCAAGGATAAGACGCAAAGAAGTGGCGCATCTCATCCCAATCTGCTGACTTGTATCGCCACAATCTCCGTTCACCACGAGAGTCGTGATCTGGAGGGGAGAAGGATGACACAGACTTCACCAGACAGTGGTCTGAAGTTCCCAACGGTGAGGAAACTGTTACAACACATCTGTCCGGATCAGTGGTCAGCAGAAGGTCCAAACAGTTGGCAGTCTGGCCAACTACATCAGGCACCCTAGTCGCTTGCTTTACCAGCTGGGAAAGGCCCATAGAAAGCGCGAAGTTTCGCGCTTCTCTCCCAGCGTGGTCGGTCCTCTGGTATGGGAAGAGCCAGTCCTGGTGGCAGGCGTTGAAGTCCCCCAGAGCGACGAACTGAGCGTCAGGGTGCCGATGCAGCGCATTGTCAGCAGCCTCACTGAGGTGGTCGAATAACCGAGTTGTCTCCTGATCACCGCTGTGCGATCGGTAGACACAGGTGTAGACAATTTTGTCTACACCAGTGTCAACCAACAGCCATAAGGTCGATAGATGAGGGTCTTCGAGGTGACGGAGACGCCGGCAACAGATGTCATTGCGGACATACACACAGACCCCAGCACGCTGCAGGAAATGATGCTCCAAAGAGTATCCCGGGTAGTTGAGGTATGCCGCATCAGACGGACATCTGATCTGGGTCTCCGTCAAGATATATATATATATACGTTAAGTGTATCATACTAGTTTAAATAAATGCATACATCTAATTAATAAATATCATACAAGAGCAAATAAAATATAATAATATGTTTAAATAGAGAGGAGATGCTTCTTTGTCATAGTTTTAAAAGTAGACAGTGTTTGAGCACACCTTACGGACTTCGCAGTCATTCGCGGACGCAAGACATTCCATAGTTGAACTGCTTGTACAGTAGAGGATTTATCAAAGAAATTAGTGGAATGCATCGGCATCTCTAATATCAGGTTTTGTTGGTTTAGAGGCACTTTCTTTCTGCCTCGCTGCTGCCCTACGACTAGGAGCTTCCTACTGTTCTCCTTATCGCTGTCATTATGATGTATATGCCAACAGCCTCAGACACTATGGCCTGTGTTGCAACCGAAATGCGGATCGTTTAGGACGGAAAGATTTAACGACATGATTCGACGAGCTCTTGTCATTGTCGGTGTTCCAGCTGTATTAGAACCCAATGGCTTAGTTCGTGAAGATGGCGAGGGTTTGGACGGATTGCTTTTATTTCCATGGAAGGTGGGAAGGGCTTTAAAGTGAGACGCAACTTGACGATACTCTGGTGCCATCTCATCTTCCGGTCTCGGCGTGATGTGCTGGCGTTACTGCTGCGGCTGTGGAAAATCACAAGTGGCGAATAATAAATAAGTATTATAACAGCCTTACCGAAATTTACGGTTTGTGCTTCTTCAGCCTATAGAGGTCCACTGCTGGACAAAGGCCTTTTGCCAGCGGCGGTGTTTCCGTCGGACTACAAATTTAAGTGTCTTTAAGGCTCTAGCCGTGAATAGGGTCTTAATAAACTAGTGCGCTTTGCCATCAACGATTGCATCACTGCTTACCAACAGGCGGGATTGCGGTAAAGCGCTACTTTATAATTAACTAGCGGCCGCCAGCGAACTTCGTTCGCGTGGTTTAGTTATGCTCCGCTCTTATTGGTCGCAGCGTGCCTGGATTAATGGGCTATCTAACGCAAAAATAATTTTTCAAATCGGACTAGTAGTTCCTGAGATTAGCGCGTTCAAACAAACAAACACTCTCTTCAGTTTTATACGTTAGTATAGATTATACTAAATTTAATTATGCCAGGTAAATAAGTTATATTTTTGTAGGTAAGCCATCGCTAATTCATTGCAAAATTTAAACATTTTGTTTCTCTCTTTATTTTATTTACAGACTTTTACACGATTGTGTAAGTGAGTCGAGTCAAGTCACATCGTACCTAACCCAATATCTTCACTAAATCTTAACTAAGTCTTAACAAAATTAACTTAATGTTAACAAACACAAAAACTTTGCAGGCGGCCTCCGACCACAATGGCAATGGAATCGGGTTGATATGACAAATTTATGAAAATGGCAGCCACTGATAGGCAGTCGCTCCAGGTAAAATACTGCCCCCTAATCGGCGAACAAATTTTTGTCAAATGATTGCGACTAGTTGGGATCAATTGAAATCGTTTGGACCAAACGGACCAATGGGCGGCACTCCCAACTAGTCGCAATCATTTGACAAAAATGTGTTCGCCGATTAGGAGGCAGAATGGAAACCAAACCCCAGCATAGTTAGAAAAAAGGCTAAGCTGATGATGTTGGTGATTACAAGTTTATATTTTAGAATCTTACTTAAGTTCTTAACTGTCGCACTATGGTAAACCTGGGGGGCAATCGCGCTAAAATAGGTTTGTTAAATAATTCGCGTAATTCTCTCGGTGATAGGCCATAACATCGGCTGCCGGCAGAAGTTATCACCCACCAGACAAAGTCTTGCCGCCAAGCGATTCGTCTTGTTCCGGCATGATGTCTGTTGAAGCCGTACAGAGAGCGGGTCTGAGCAGTTGTGTTGCGATATGTGCTGGGTACGATGCGGCAAATATTGTTGTGTCGAGAGTATGGTCATGAAGGGTCTCCAGATCAATCTCCCTCTTGGTCGTGTCGGTTTTAACATTGCATCACCTCGCTCTACTGCCGTCTTCTTTCCTGTTCACTCAGTTTTTTTTTGAGTGAATAGGCTCTTAATAAACTAGCGCGCTTTACCATCAACGATTGCATCACTGCTTACCACCAGGCGGGATTGCTGTCAAGCACTGGTATAAAATAAAAAAAAAGTAATTATGTTTCGTATAGGGCTAACCTTTTGACAGATGGTTTGACCATAACTGGATCACATTTGGAACGTAACCGCTGTGGAATGAAAATTTTAACTTATTCTGTGCCCTTTGTCAAACTTACGTCTAAAAGATTGGATTTACTTATAATTTATTTAGTTTAATTTTTTGTATCTGTAGAAATGTATCACTCATACATTGATTTCACTTCAATCGAAGTTAAAAATTTAGCGAGATACGAAATGGGATCGAGACTAAACCACAACCTTAACTGGATTAGATACGAACAAGATTTTAACTTTTACTGTTGTATTAAGCGCGATTGTAGCGCCCCTGTATTGAAAGTAAAAGCTTTATCCTTTCTAATATTATAAACCGGAAAGAGAGTTTGTTCGTTTGTTCCGCTTTCACGCTTTAACTACTGAACCTTGCTTTGAAGTTTTGCAGACGTAAAGTTAGTAGTCCAGATTAAATAATAGGGTACTTTTTGTCCCGGAAAAATGTTCCCACGGGAAAATATAAAAAACGCGATATTACCGAATTCCACGCGGGTGAAGCCGCGGGCGGAAAGCTAGTAATAAATAAAATAACTAAAGTTGGACATTATTAGAAAAATAAATACAAGCAGTATAAAATAATTTCCATAGTTATTATCAGCCAGGCTCGTGCCCAATTTATTGACCTTAATGTTTGATAAACAACGTTTTCAAACCTACGTGTTATCAGTTAACAGGTGAATGGAGATGTCGTGTCAAGTGTATGCCAACCATGTCAAGTATACTTACAGGGGACACTATGCGAACCCGTCACCATGAATTCAGTATATGATTATGATTTCTGCTATACCGTAAATTTTAATGCGCTTAACTTCTCAAAAGTGTGCAAACGGCACTTTGGACGGTTAGGTAAACTGGCGGGAATGTTGAGGCAGTCGAGTATTCATACGATGGGCGCTCAGGCTATTTGACTGATGTATAATTTCTATCTTGAATTACTTGGTTGCGGTTAAGAAGTTCACCGAAAGTATTTTTTTTTTAATTTTAAATACGTATTTCGTAAGAAACATGCAAATAAAAATTCAAAATTCAAATAAACCGCCAAAACGCTTTCTTCAGCAATTTGGTGTTGCGCCTTGTAAGTGACGTCACAAGCATTATAAACGATTTTCAGTCCCGCAGTGGTGTTTGTATTTATCTGTTATTTGTTGTTGTTTATCTAATAAAGTGGTTTACAAGTGGTGCGCTGTACCGGGTTGTACAAATACATCGATAAAACACCTGAGAACACAGAAAAACAACAAGTGCTGATGCGCGTATGACGTCATCGTTTCACAATATGTGGCGCGAGATACAAAAAGTCAAACATATTTTTTTGTTTTTGGATATTTTAATTATTATTATTTTTATTAAAACTCATGTAAATGACACAAAGAACCCTCATTTTATGCATTTAAAGCAAATAATTACAAAAAAAATCATACTGCCAAATAGCCTATTAAAGTAATTTGTACCTAGATTGAACTGCTCTCACATCATGCTAAGCTAACGCCAAAGGGATAATTCACGTCTTTTTAAGAATATTCATTCAAATCAAATCAAATAATTCATTTCAAATAAACCAGTTACAGGCACTTTTGAATTGTCAGAAGGTCGGTCAGTCAATAAGATCAAGCTAGTCGCCCATTCCAAAGAGTAGGTACCTATGGAGAAGAACGGGCAAGAAACTCCATGGACACTCTTTTAAATTTTCAAGCTATTGATACAAATATTTGATTACATCATTCATGATGAAATCAACCATGTGAGAACGATGCAGAAATGTATTGTACGCTGAGAGCGTCCATTATGGAAAACACACAAAAATCTATTCAGTAATTAAAATACGCCGTGGCAGCTAAGAGATGACCATTGTATGACCATGCAAATATTAGTCAGTCGGAAATCGTTATGGGTCTTTGGCTTCGATCGGAACCATGGATCGGGACACATCCATATGAACAGTTTTGCTTTTCTCATGGGGAAAGTAGCGTCACTCAATTGTCTGGAGTGCAATATAGTGGAAGTCACTTACCATATACTGATGGAGTGCACCCGAAACGAGGCAAAATGAATCATATTGTTACCCAAATCACTAGTTGTTGGAAGGTGTAATAGCAACGTTCAACGCCTTAAGCTAAAGCCACATTATTGTGTTGTGTTGTGTCGCAGTTCTAGCCAATCAAAACTCAATTTTTTTGTGACGAAGTCCTAAACATCTCATTATTTTGATTGCTTTAATTCAAGCCATGACGCCCACGACACAACTTGACACAGTAATGTGGCTCAAGCTTTAATGTGCCTAAAGTTTTTGAATAATAGTGTGTTCTTGTGAACTTATTAGCAAAGAATGTTCATAGAATAGTAAACTCAGTGTTAAATATTTGTAAAGGTAAGTCTGGTTTTTCTCGGTGGTAGGCCATAACATCGGCTGCCGGCAGAAGTTACCAACCACCAGACAAAGTCTTGCCGCCAAGCGATTCGTCGTGTTCCGGCATGATGTGTGGTGAAGCCGTACGGAGGACGGGTCCGAGCAGTTGTGTTGCGATGTGTGGCGGGTACGATGCGCCAAATGTTGTTGTGTCAGGAGTTTGGTCGTCGAGAGTCTTCAGATGAATCTCCCTCTAGCGCAGCATCGTTTGGTCGTGTTGGTCTTGGGTTTAACATTGCATCACCTCGCTCAACTGCCGTCATCCTTCCTATTCCTAAGTTTTTTAATAGGCTTAATAAACTAGTGCGCTTCATCATCAACGATTGCTCACTGCTCACCATCAGGCGGGATCGCAGTCAAGCACTAGTATATAAGTATTAAAAAAAAAAGTTATCCTAAAAACTACACGCATAGTAATTATGTTTAAGATTTCACATATTTAGAATAAGATTGAGAAGAGAATAGGATTATAAGATGTGTAATTATGTTATTAATAAAGACTTTTAAAAATCAATTGAAACAACCTGCCAAAAGGTCATGGAATTTTCCTAGATTTTGATAGTAAATAAATAAATATATACGGACAAATCACACAGATTGAGCTAAGTAAGCTCGAGACTTGTGTTATGGAATGCTAACTAAACGATACTATATTTATAATACCTAGATACATAATTATATGTAGATAAACATCCAAGACCCAGGCCAATCAGGAAAAGATTGTTTTCCATCATGACCTGGCCGGGGATCGAACCCGGGGCCTCCACGTTGCAGGCAGGCGTGTTGATCTCTGCGCCACGGAGGACGACAAAATAATATGATATGTTTTTGACTTTTGTAAGTCGCCCATATGAGACTATGACTAGATCTTTTGTAGACTGTTCATAATATATGAATCCAAAATAAATATGATTTGATTTGATTGAAATTTTCTATGCGATAGAAGAATTTTTTGAAGTAAGCACTTCTTTAGCGACTTTGAGCACTTTTGGATGAGAAAAATATAGTCTATAGACTCCACGGCTGGACAAAAGCCTCCCCCAAGGCATTCCATGATGACCGGTCTTGTGTTGCCCGCATCCATCGGCTTCCCGCAACCTTCACCAGGTCATCGATCCACCTTGTTTAGGGCCTCTCACTACACTACACTACAGAAAAACTGAACGTTATATAAAAACGCCGCCCCGGCCGGTCGGTACCTCCGCAACCGTAACGCTCCGCAATTTTTAAATCTGTAATATCTTTGAAAATATTCATTTCAATCATATGCTATAAAGGGCTATATACATCTATATTAAATCAACAATGTATTTAAGGTATTAAATTCGATAAGGAATAATGCTGTATTGATTTTAATTGCTGCGAAAATTAGCGAGTATTTGTCGTAAAAAGTAAATGACAAAAAAAGTTATTGTGAAATATCCATAAGGGATAGACATATACCGTAGCGGACTTTTCTGAAGACCTTTGCAATGTGTACAATATTTAGCAGGTACATTATTTTGATGAATCTCGTAGAGTTTAGACTGCGTTTCACTGTAAACGCGGAATAAATGTAATTTTTTACGACATCCCATCAGAAACCTGAAAAATGATAATATTTCTCCACTATTTAATGGATGTCATTATATATATAACCTTCCTTTTTAATCACTCTATCTATTAAAAAAAAACTGCTTCAAAATCCGTTCCGTAGTTGTAAAGATTTAATCATACATAGGGACATAGGGAAAGAGAAAGCCACTACGTTTTATACTTTGTGTAGTGATATATTTATATCATATTGTACACCAAAATGTACTTATAATATACATTCAGCTCTACAAAATATACAAAGAGCCGTCTTATCGCTAATGCAATCTCTTCCAGGCAACCTTAGAATGGTCAGAGATTTTCCGGGAAATTAACTGATAATTATTGCAATTATTTGTCCACAAATTAAGTCTAAAAATAAAATATTAATTCCGTTGGATAAACGAACCAGGGTTGAACGACATAGTTCGTTTGCCTATCAAAGTTTTTCAGTCCGAAACTTGAGCAGAATTGCGGCACGATTTCAGTAGCATTTGAACATCGGTCGGGATCGGATGTCGTATGAGCTTCCATTTCTGTTATAACTGTAACTTACGAACCTTTTTCCATAGATAAATAAAATATTACCTAATTGAGTATAATAAGAAAAAACTTGGTGTATATATGGTGAACTTTATTGTGAGAAAATTAATTGTTTGAGGTTTATTTTTGGAAAACGTGTTGTTTTTTTATTGTTAGTGAGTTCAAAGTGCTTTCTAACTTTGTGAAAGTTTAGTGTTTTACTAGTTAAATTGAACAGGGTAAGTTTAACTGTGATTGATTACGGTCGGTTTTAGCTGACAAGGTTTCTATTTTGATTAGATTTGAATTTATGAGTAAGGGTTGAATTGCATGGGCGTGAATTATTTTTGTTATTTGGGTTGGGTCAATTTATTTTATGATTTAAATAACGAAATATTAGGTCGAAATTGCGAAATAACCTTTCGATATTACCTTTCGAAATTTAGATAGCCACATAAAACAGGTAAGAGAAAAAGAAAAAAATAATAATTCATATTTAGGGCGACACGGCAGCGGATACTTATTCTTGTTCTATATGTTTTAAATATAGAAGAAAAAAAGGTAAACTATAACAGTGTTCTTAATCTGAAATAGTTTCTATTCCATTGCCATATAAAATAATATCAACTTTAATAAAATGTATTTTAAGTTGATTTTTTAGTGTCTATTTGTTACAAAAAAAGTTTTGGTAGTAATGGAATTTTAACTTTATTGAGGTTGACATTTGATGTTCCATAACTTGAATATGTTCAAATTAAAATCTTAATTCAAATATAATGATTAAAAAATATTTTCTATTTGCACTAGCGATGCTTTTGTTTTTTATTTATATATTTATTAACTCTTCTGTTATTTATACTCCTTGCCAAATTACGTCGTATTGAATATTATATTCCTTCTCTTGTTTAACAAACTGAAATAAATTTCAGTTCAGTGCATCCTTTTCATTTTATTTCATAAAGGACAGGGCGGAACATAAAATATTAAATAATTTCTATTCCATTGCCATATAAAAAATTATATACTTTAATGTAATGTATTTTAAGTTGATTTTCTAGTGACTGTTTGTTACAAAAAAAGTTCTAATAAGTTTTGGTTGCAATGGAATAATAACTTTATTTAGTATGACACTCAGTTTCATCATCATCATTATCAACAACCTTTTATCGTCCCACTGCTGGGCACAGGTCTCCTCTCATACAAAGAAGGACTGGGCGTAATCACCACGATTGGTCAATGTGGGTTGGTGATTTCAGACTAACAAGTCCAAGTTTCCTCAAGATATTTTCCTTCACCTTCAGTGACACACAGTTTGATTTCCATTGCCATATAAAAAAATATCCGCTTTAATGAAATGTATTTTAAGTTGATTTTCTAGTGACTATTTGTTACAAAAAAAGTCCCAAGTTTTTGGTTGTAATGCAATTCTAACTTTAATTAATATGACACTCAGTTTGATGTTCCATAACTTGAAAATTGACAAATTAAAATCTTAATTCAAATATAATGATCAAAAAGTATTTTCT
Organism: Sesamia nonagrioides; assembly: GCA_017933935.1. Taxonomy (NCBI): domain Eukaryota; kingdom Metazoa; phylum Arthropoda; class Insecta; order Lepidoptera; family Noctuidae; genus Sesamia; species Sesamia nonagrioides. The sequence continues at coordinate 323,018 of JADWQK010001647.1, forward strand.
ATTTGCACTAGCGATGCTTTTGTTTTGTATTCATATATTTGTTAACTCTTCTGTTATAAAAATAGTTTAAAAAACTAAAAAAAACATGCTTTTAAAGAATATCAAACTAAACGATTAAAAATAATTTTAAAATTTAATTTATGTCAATAGTATATAAACTAAATTAAATATTAAAATTATTTTTAGCTTTTTAGTTTGTTATTCTTTAAAAACATGTTTTTTTTTTTAGTTTTTTAAACTACATTTATTTTCAACTTTTTAGTTCGATATTCCTTTTTTAAATAATAGACGGATAACACGAACGCTTAAGTGGTGCTCATTTATTTTTACCAAACTTTTCTTGATCTCCAACAGACAGAATAGCAAGTGCTAAAATTCATAATGATGACCCAGGTAACTAATCTAAACTAAATACTTTTCCTGCACAAATTAATACCGCTCGGCTAACGAACGTATTGAAAACGGTGGGAGATTTTACAGTAATGAGCCGCTCACTCGTAAGCCAATGAGTTAGAGACGGTCAAACAAACAAACAAGCAAGCAAGCAAGCATAGAAGTGAAGCTAATAAAAAGCATGTTATAGATACTTCTTGCCAAATTACGTCTTATAGTTCCTTGCCTTGTTTTACAAACTGAAATAAATTAATTTCAGTACATACTTTTCTTTCAATTGCGTAAAGGTCAGGAGTGAACATAAAATATTAAATTAGTCCTTTCAAATTATTAAACACCATAAATGAAATGAAATGGTTTATTAAGCAAGTAGGATCACTGATCACTTTTACACGTCATGTTTTTTTTTAACTAGATGAAGCCGGCATTTCCTAACTGACTACCTCTGAGAAGAAATAGCCGAAACAAACTCAAGGATCATCGTCTTTTTTCAAGTCCAGACATTAAAAATGAAAATGTTAACAATAATTTACATTATAATTACGCATATTGCTTAATAACAATGCTTAACAGAGCGAGCAGCTCAGTCCCAAGCTTTTTGTCTTCTAAATAATCTGTGATTTTATAATACCCCCTTTTGCAAAGTTTGGCCTTTATATGGTTCTTAAATCGTTTAATGGGTAAGTTTCGAATGTCCATGGGAAGCTTGTTGTAAAAGTGTATACATTGACCCATGAACGAGTTGCCTACTCTGTGGAGACGAGTGTGATGTACAGCAAGATTGTGTTTGTTCCTGGTATTTATATTATGAATATAGCTTATTTTCTTAAAATTACATAGACAGTTTAGACGCGCTTAAAATATCTCTACTAGATATACGTCAAGTTACGTCAATCGCGGACTAATATGACGGGGCTAAGCTAACATTTATCTTCTGTGCTTTTCATAAACAGACAGGAAAATATGACGTACTAAACTTAAATTTAGTTTAGATTGTGAACGAGGAAATCCCCCCCTCATCCTTTATACCGCGTACATCGAGGGACTGGAATAGTTTGCCAGCGGCGGTGTTTCCGTCGGACTACAATTTGAGTGTCTTCAAGGCTAGAGTGAATAGGCTCTTAATAAAGTAGTGCGCTTTACCATCAACGACTGCGTCACTGCTTACCATCAGGCAGGATTGCGGTCAAGCACTAGTTTATAATATAATAATAATAATAATAAAATCCGGTACACTGTGTATTCCAGACGTGTTAAACAAGCTGTGAGAAAACTACAAATATAAGAAATCGGTGTAGGGCCCCCATAGAATACCAATTGCTTGGTGATATTTATATTGTACCAGCTTTCCGCCCGCGGTCCGCGTGGAATTCGGTTATATTTCACTTTTTAGATTCCTCATTTTCGGGAATTAATTTTCGTATCATTTAGCTTCTAAGTTTATATGTGCATCATCATCGTCATCAGCCTTTACTCGTCCACTGCTGGATATAGGCCTCCTCCAGGGCACGCCAACAAGCTGGATCCTGAGCAGTTTTCCGCCAGCCACTACCAGCCACATTTTTGATGTCGTCGCTCCATCTCGCCCAAGGGCGTCCTACGCTACGTTTGTCGAGACGCGGTCTCCGCTCGAGGACTCGTTTACCCCAACGGTTGTCGGTTCTGCGGCATCTGTGACCAGCCCATTGCCACTTCAGCTTGCACTTACATGTGCATATTCGTTTGCAATATATTATATTGTTTTAAGCGACACACAGCGCCATCTGTCACCGAACTGGTATGAAGCTAACAATATTTTTGTTTTCCCTCGGGAATACCAAATTTTTTCGGTATAAAAAGTACCATATTATTTATTCCTTACTTCTAACTCTACGTCTGCAAAATTTCAAAGCAATCGTTGCAGTAATTATGGCTTGAAAGCGGAACAAATAAACTGACTTTCCGATTTATAATATTAGTAAGGAAGTAACGATTCGACATATTGTACAATAACAGAACTATTTGTTGACAAATGCTAAGATATAGGACCTATGTGGTTGGATGGTTTCGATCGGAGACCACGACTCTGTAAACGAAAGGTCGCCCTCAGAGATAGGTGAAGCAACGATCTTCGCAGGGTGGCTAATAGCTGCTGGATGAGGATTGAGCTGAATGGCCTGGAATAGGGGAGACTGATTGATGATGGTGATGGTGGTGGCTTGTACTAATAAGCGTTTAGTTGCATTACGGATGACAGGCGGATCGAATTGTCAAATAATGTGTGATGTATAATGTCTATGGCAGGAGGTTTGGCGGGAATGTCAAGATGAGTGTCACGCTCATTTTTCATTGGACTTTTAAAATTATTTATAGCGTCGTTTACTAAATAAAAACGCGTGATTTATGTAGTAAAAAGTGCATTCAGTGAATAATTCAAAAAGAACAGTGAAATATTGTAGCATAGTGGCCTCATCATGTCTTTACGCTAAACCGCTCCTTATCGTCCAAACGCGTAAAACGAAAGGAGTTAGTTTAGGTTAAGTTATGCTAGGATAAGTTAGGATAAATTAGGATAAGTTAGGATAGATATTTAATGAAGAAAAAAAATACTGAAGACTTGGCTGTATGGCGTACTATGCCTTTGCCTTTTCCATTCGCCCGAACGGAAAGAAATGAACCAAAAAAAAAATGTCTATGGCATGAAGGTGATAAGTACTACCACAGTAGACAGACAGTAAAACATCTTCATAGAAACGAGCCGCTCTCGGTTTCAATGATTGCGTGCGCGCCGTGCGCCGTGTCGGTACGCGATTTCACGCACACGCTGGCATAATATAGCTTGGTATAACATGGGGGCAGTACGGCCTGTAGTTCAACGCAAGAGTAGGCAAATAATCCTGCGGGCGGCCTTAGATAATCTACTGTTCTGTCTCTACTGCGGTACTACATTGTACGTAGTACTTATTACTTCCATGGTCTATGGTCTATGACCCTGGCTTTGACATCGAGTCAACTTTGTTTATAGTTTGGCAGTTTTGGATGTAAGAGTATGAGACTTTGGGTGATATTATTATTCTCTTTATTTTTCTATATGTACATATTGTTTTACATTTTTAAATATTTATAGAAATAAATAAAAAAAATATTTAAAAATATAAAAAATAGTGGCCCACCGGTATCGGGAACAGGGTCCAAGCTACCGGCGGTCAGGGCTCCAGAGAGAGGAACTTCCTGACGATGCGAGCCGTGTCCAGCAGTACCGCTTTCTGAATCAAGCCCTTGATCCAGCTGCCTAACGAGAGCCTCCTGAGGTGTTGGTCGAGGCTCTTGGCTATTAAGCCATTGGCTGTCACGACTATCGGTACAATGATTGCTGAATCCACTTCCCACATGTCGACAACCTCGTGAGCCAAATCAAGATACTTGATTTGTTTATCTTTCTCAGCTTTCACGAGGTTCTCATCATGTGGGATGGTTATGTCAACAATCAATGCACGCCGCTCTGATCGATCCACCAGCACTATATCAGGCTTATTGGCAACAATAGTCCTGTCAGTGATGATGGATCGATCCCAGTACAATGTGATATAGCCATTTTCGAGAACTGGGTCGGGCGTATACCTGTAGTACGGCACCTCCGATTCCACAAGGTTGTATTTAAGAGCAAGTTGCTGATGAATGATCTTGGCTACAAGGTTGTGTCTATGCAAGTACTCTCCGTTAGCTAGACGAGAACACCCGGAGATAATATGCCTTATTGATTCCCCCGATATTATTATTAATTTCCTGAATTTGTTTGTTATTATAATTTTATGGTATTTAGTTGTAAAGTGCGTTTTGTTTGTGTGGAATAAAAAATATTTCTTTCGTTCTTCTTTCAAAACACAAAAAAAAAAATAAGAAATGGTTGCGGGAACATGAGTCATATCCACGCAAACGGCTGTCGCACATCATTATGTTGCGACGGGCGTAAGCCCAGCGCTTGTTTTTAGAGACAGTCGGCGTAGATATGTATCATTAGGGCTTGCCAAAAACATACATTTTTAGTTTCATACGATACAATAAAAAATATTTGCGTATAACTTTTTCGATACCGATTTTTATGATTTACTTATTACTCGCTTTTTATTAGCTTCACTTGTATGTTTGCTTGCTTGCTTGTTTGTTTGCTTGCTTGCTTGTTTGTTTGTCCGTCTCTAACTCTTAGGACTACGAGTGAGCGGCTCATTACTGTAAAATGTCCCACCGTTTTCAATACGTTCGATCATTCGTTTTTTTTAAATAAGTTTTTTTAGTTTTTTAAACTGATACTAAAAAGTTGAAAATAAATGTAGTTTAAAAAACTGAAAAATCATGATTTTAATGAATATCAAACTAAAAAGTTAAAAACAATTTTAAAAAAAAGCGTGAGGCGCTTAATATACAAAAATTATGGCAAAAAGCGCCTCACGCTTTTTAAAAAATATTTTTAACTTTTTAGTTTGATATTCTTTAAAAGCATGTTTTTTTTTAGTTTTTTAAAGTATATTTATTCTGTAGTAAAAGTAACTGAATAAAAAATTCGAGAACCAAGCTACGCAACAGAATTATCATAAATCAATAGTGAATATTAAAACCAATTAAGGTGAAGATTCGCAGATGAGTTCACCTTGAAGTCGAATTGTGGTGATGTCCTAAAACAATATGGTACTTCATATTGTGTCCAACGTGTCCAAAATCAAATCCAAAAGTCATTTATTCAAATCAGGATGAGAATCAGCATTTTTAGAACGTCAACACACAATTACATAAGACAGTACCCCAAAATTAGTTGTAGTAATGGGATCAAAATCACTTTGTTCAAAGCGTCGTTCGTCATCGTTTTACATGGGCGGTCTGTGGTTTAACTGTACGCGGATGGCTCTAGATACCCTGCGTATGCAGTATAATAATGGTTTTCGGGTGCTGTTGGGGTTGCCTAGGTATTGCAGTGCGTCGGGCATGTTCGCTTTGGCGCGATTGGATGACTTTTATGCCATCATGAGGAAGAGGCCGGCCTCGTTGCTAGGTAGAACTAGGACCAGCGTTAACAGCATCCTACAAACCATGGCCGACAAGTTCGATGCGCCGGTGCTAAGGCACTGGTTAGCGTTGCTTGTGTGGCAGTCTTGATTAGTTTTTAAGTGTTATTAGCCCTTGTTAGATAAGTTACTAACCATTGGACCTTTGTTGTCTTTAAATAATTTAAATTATTAGTATTATTAAGCACTTGAGAGCCCCACAGTAGTGGGGAAAAAATTTAGCGTAACAAACTCCTTGGCAACACAGCTGTCTGTTCATTAAAAAAAACTGGCTTCTATATAAAAGCAGGATTGTAATCTAACGCGGCAGGGATGCGATCACCTGCAGGACCAATTGCTTCAGTCCCTTCTAAACTAACCCCTTGGAAACTAGTCCCTTGGAAACTACACGATTTCTTGAAGGTATAGGTATACATCGCGCTATAGAAAAATGTATTTTGAAAACTAAAAAAATATGCTTTTAAAAAATATCAAACCAAAATTTACGCTTTGTGCCGTAATTTTTATATATCAAGCGCCTCACGCTTTTTTAAAATTATTTTTAAGTTTTTAGTTTAATATTTTATAAAAGCATGTTTTTTTTAGATTTTGAAATATATTTATTTTCAGTTTTTTAGTTAGATATTCTTTAAAAAAAAACGAGCGAACGTAGATATTGTAAACGGTGGGACATTTTACAGTAATGAGCCACAAACAAACACGCAAACAAGTAAACGAGCAAGCAAGCAAGCAAGCAAGCAAGCAAGCAAGCAAGCAAGCAAGCAAGCAAGCAAGCAAACAAGCAAGCAAGCAAACATACAAGTGAAGCTAATAAAAAGCATGTAAAAAACGTGTCCTTCCACAAGCTTCGATAGCAATCCATACAACACTAACAAACGTGCCTGCCGACAGTGATAAAACCGTAGTTATTTATGGCAAGAAAAACGTGTGTCTACAAAGGGTCATACGTGCTTTCAGACGCACGGAGTATTACATTGTCGGATCATAGGAATTTTCTAATATTGTATCCTGAAGGTTAGTAAAACTACGTAACTACCGTGTTTTTTTTTGTAATTATAAACTAGTGCTTGATAGCAATCCAGCCTGATGGTAAGCAGTGATGCAATCGTTGATGGTAAAGCGCGCTAGTTTAATAAGCCCATTCAGTCAAAAAACTAAGTGAATAGGAAGGAAGACGGTATTTGAGCGAGGTGATGCAAAGTTTAACCCAGAGGGAGATTGATCTGGAGATCCTCGTAAAGTAAGGAGAGGGGAAGAGGGCTTTTTATATATAAATTATAAAGTAGTGTTTGACTGCAATCCCGCTTGATGGCAAGCAGTGATGCAAGCGTTGATAGCAAAGCGTGCTAGTTTATTAGGAGCCTATTACTGTAGAACTTCAAACAATTTTTATTTTAAACTAGCTGTGCCCCGTGGTTTCACCTGCGTAAGTTTCAATCCGATGGGAATATCGGTATAACAAGTATCCTTTCTATTAATCCTGGTTATAATCCACGTGCGTGCCAAATTTCATCTAAATTGGTTTAGTAGTTTAGGCGTGAAAGTGGAACAAACAAATTCACTTTCAAATTTATAACATTTATATTTGTATTCATCATCAACCTTTTTTTATGGTCCCACTGATGGGCACAGGTCTCTTCTCATACAGAGAAGGATAAGTTACTAACCATTGGACCTTTGTTGTCATTAATTAATTTAAATTATTATTATTATTAAGCACTTGAGAGCCCCACAGCACACATTAAATAATTATTAATATTATTAGTATGTAAAGGTGGTCACCCATCCATAGACCAGCCGCGGCAAGCGTAGCTTAACCAGCACCCTAATTGCCAACGCGCCATTACTATTAGTTGGAATCATTTCGAAGCAAATTGCCAATCCATTGCTTTATATGTTCGAAAATGTGTTTGGTCTAAATCGTAAATAACGCAATGAATGTTGTTGAACTGTCATCCATTACTACTTCTAGTGCTACAGATCGATCGAACCGTGATACTTTTGTTTCTTAGCCATGAGGCCGTCTTTCACTTTTCTTTAGTCTATCCAAAAATAATTAGAAGTACCAAACTGAAATGCGGAATTACCAAAAAAAAAAAGCAAAAATTTAGTTCGAGTTAAAATTACTTCAGGTTTAGGAGTCTGTGGTCAAGTTAACCCGCTAGCTTTTGATCCCGAGGGACCATTTGACCGCACAATTTACTTTCTGTTTTTGTAATGGTTAACTGATTCCACATTCATGATAAAAGATCCAATGTTTAAAGCTACTGGTGGATACAATCAAGCGCAAAAGCGGTAAGTCAAAATATATGTAAGTAGGTATTAGAACGCAATTCGGTTAAGTTTAAAAGTTTTTTCTTAATAAAATTTCGGAATCTATAGTAATATATAAATCTGAAGAGTTTGTTTGTTTGTGCGCGCTAATCTCAGGAACTGCTGGTCCGATTTGAAAAAGTCTTTTTGCGTTGGATAGCCTATTAATCCAGGAAGGCTTTAGGCTATGTAACATCCCGCTATGACCAATAGGAGCAGAGCAGTAACAAAAAATGTTGCGAAAACGGGAGCTAACGGAGACGTACATATTCCATCTATACTTTAATATATAAAGCTGAAGAGTTTGTTTGTATGTTTGTTGTTTGTTTGTTCGCGCTAATCTCGGGAACTACTAGTCCGATTTGAAAAATTCTTTTTCGTTGGATAGCCCATTAATCCAGGAAGGTTTTAGGCTATATAACATCACGCTGCGACCAATAGGAGCGTAGCATAACTAAACCACGCGAACGAAGTCGCTGGCGGCCGCTAGTCATTTATAATTAGATGGTACACATGTATAAACCAAATGAGGAGACGGTTGGTATAGTGGCTGAGCGATCGACTGATGCGCTGCGTGTCCTGTGTTCGATCCCAGCATGGAACATAATATTATATTTGTATGACCTACAGGTAGTTGGCCCGGGTCTGGCTGTTTGTGTATGTGAGTGTTAATGTTTGTAAACGCACCCACGATAATTTCTAGAGTGGGGCAATGTTGGTTAAAAAAAAAACATTTGCAATTAATGAACCATTCAATAACTGCAAATGATTTTTTAATGAGGATATAGTATACTAGCTTTCCGCCCGCGGTTTCGCCCGCTCAGAATTCGGTTATATCGCGCTTTTTAGTTTTCCCTCGGGAATTTCAAATTTTTCAATAAAAGGTAACCTATGTCCTTTCTCAGAGTCTAAAGATTGTCTGTGCTAAATTTAATCAAAATCGGTTGAAAGGTTTAAGCGGGAAAGCGTAACAGACAGACAGAGTTTCTTTCGCATTTATAATATTACTACGACGAAATAATAAAATAATATTTATAATATTACTATATTACTATTATTATTATTATATGCCTTTGAGTATATAGCCTAATTCGATTACATGCCATGCAAGTACCAATGTAACTTTTCTAAGTTATATGTACTTTCTTAGCATATCTTGGACACGCATGACTGATTACAAGGTGAAGGAAAACATCTTGAGGAAACCTGGACTTTAAGTCTGAAATTGCCAACCCGCGTTGAACAAGCGTGGTGATTACGCTCAATCCTCTGTATGAGAGGAGACCTGTGCCCAGCAGTAGAACGATAAAAAGGTTAATGATAAATCGAATTAATGAAAAGAACGCAATTCTGTTAAGTTTAAACGTTTGTTCTCAATACATTTCTGAATCTTTTTAAATAGGTGGCACCTATAAGCCAATTCATTTGCAAATAATGAACCAAAGTTTGAGTGTTTATAGATAAGTGTGATATGTAAGTGTACATAACTAATTGAATTAATAAAAAAATCACTGTAATAAAAATAATGTCATAAAACGGAGACTTCAACTATAGACATTTCTATGCCTAAATGTAGACTCCTTGACATGCAATCAATGTATTCAAGCCAAAATGATATGAAATAAAATTATTTCATTTTATATAATTATTTATATAATTGGGTTGTATCCTAAAAAATAATTCAATGTCCATCAGATAGATTTATAAAAAATATTGAACACGTATTTTTATTTTTTTCTTTCATTCAAATACTTAGGAACAAAATATACCACGGCGTGACGTAATTAGCCCCCACTCCGTAACTTTAATACGCTATAATCTCAGTAGTTTTCGGTAGTTTCGACAAAATAAAAAATACGGGTCTTATTTTTTTTTATTATCTATAAGACGGACTAATTATTTTTTTGAGTTTCATACCTTTGATACATCCCTATTGTATATGTATACATATTTTATGTTACAAAAATGAAACATAAAGATTTAACTTTATTCCGTGACTGTACTTCCAATAAAATTGGGCAGCGGGTCCAGTAGACTAATTCAAAATAGGACAAGGTTGAGTGATCCCATGAGCTCATTTCAAGCGGGCTCAGCTGACCACAACCTCTTAGTAGTCTTTAAGCCTTTTATCTTATAACTTAGAGTTACTTAATGGTTTTAATTATGTTGCCCTTCGTTTTAAGGGGTGACATTATCGTGGATGTTTTCGTGTTGTTAGGGGTCCGTAGTGTTAAAAAGTCTCATTAATATCAATGAACATAATGCAAAAAAAAAAAAAACTATTAAGTCTGGCAATCAGCAGATTGACAGTTTTTATTACTTTGTGTAGTAATATCACTTATCTTACTCATCACCTGCATTAAGGTCAGGTTCCAGTCTGACCGGATGCAATTGAATACCAGTATTTTATACAAAACGAGCGCTTATCTGACTCCCACAACCTAGTAACTGAATAATAATATACCCCTTTTTTGGGCTTATGACGTCCCGCAAAGGTTGTCAAACTTTTGGGCTTATGACGACCCGTAACGACTGCCAAAGATTGACAAACTGCTTGTCAGTAGCCCAAAAGTCTTACTAAGTATTTTTTGTGGACAGGTAGCGACGACAGCAGGTCAAGCTACCCGAAACTGTAAAATATTGCCATTGAATCTTGAGCCTTAATGCTTCACTACATGGTATAAAAACAGTAGTATTCCCTTTCCCTATGTCCCTATGTATGATTAAATCGTTAAAACGACGCAACGGGTTTTGATGTGTTTTTTAATAGATCAAAATAAAAGGTTTATTTAAGTAACTATAATAACATCCATTAAATAGTGAAGAAATACTATTATTTTTGAAGTTTCTAATGTGATGTCGTAAATAATTACATTTTATCCGCGGTTGCGGTGAAACGCAGGCTGAACCCTACGAGGTTGAGCAAAATAGTGTACCTACTAAATATTTTACACATTGAAAAGGTCTACAAAAAGTCCGCGATGGTATATGTCTATCTCTTGTGTATATTCCACAATATTTTCTTTTTTGTCATTTAGATACCATTTACGACAAATATTGGCTAATTTTCGAAGCTATTTTAACCAATACAGCATTAATCCTTATCCAATTTAATACATTATTGATTTAATATAGATCTGTATCGTCCTTTACAGCATATGGTTTAAATGAATATTTTCGAAGATATTACGAATTCAACAATTGCGGGGCGTCGCGTTTGCGGCGATACCGGCCGACCGGGGCAGCAGGAGCGGCGGGCTGCTATGTTTTTCATACAACGTGCACAGTTTTTCTATAGTGAATTTAGTATCAACATTGCACCCGTGCGAAGACTTGGCGGGTTGCTAGTAAGAGATAACGTTGAAAATTTAATAAATAAATCTGACGGATAGTAGTAGCTTGATGCGCTGTCGTCTGTACTTGGGTCGACATTATAAAACGGGTCTCTAAACTCCTGAATAATGTAATCTTACCAGTTAACTGCGGGCACTAAAAATAAATATTCTTTTAGTCGATTGTTAGGAAAGGTAAAAAGTTTCTGTCATTGGGACACAGGGGCTTAATAACAACTGTGTAGGGTGCCTCATTAGTTTTTTATTACTCGTGTGTGGACACCTGAACGAGGCGCACAGGTGATATTACGACGAGTATGAGAGAAAGAGAAAGGGGTATATAAAATATCTTCACGTAGTAAAAGAGAAAAGAGTTTATTGATTGGAAAAGAGTTTCGTAGTGTAAAAAAGTCCCATCAAGTCAAAATAATGACAAAAAAAAAAAGAATCTGGCAATCAGCAGATTTATAAGTTTGTGTATTAAAATCACTTGTCTTACAATCAAATCAAAATTGTTTATTTCAAATTAACCATCCGTTGGTGCTTTTGAATAGTCAATGTTGGTCAGTCCAAGAAAAGTGAAGCTAAATTGCGCGTTCCAAAGCGTAGATATATATGGAGAAGAACGTGCAAAAACCTCCATGGACACTCTTTTAAAATCAAAAACTAATAAAGAAATCTGACAGATTGTAGTAGCTTGATGTGTCGTCTGTACCTAGGTCGACATTATAAAACGGGTCTCTAAACTCCTGAATAATGTAATCTTACCACTTAACTGCGGGCACTCAAAATAATATTCTGTTAGTCGATTGTTAGGAAAGGTAAAAAGCTTCTGACATTGGGACACAGGGGCTTAAGAGGGGACTCTAGTGACGTTTTCTCCATACAAACGTATTCCGCTGTTATCTTCGTGGATAACGTTTTTAGAGCAATGATTTTTTTCTACAATTTCACACCTTGATTATACGCGCCCCTATAATTTTTTTTTTCGAAAACTTAATTAATAAAAGAAATATGATGGTTCAAAATCCCGAAAAATAACCCATTTTTACCGCTATGTATAGACGACTATTACACATATGTGATAAGTTTTTGACAAAAAAGAAAATGATAGATATACTCATCTACTAAATTTTTGTATAAAGATAATTGAGATCTGTTGTGTTTTGAAATAGAAAACAGCGGAATACGAAACATCTTTTGGTCAACGTTTTTGTTGGTAAAATCAGCCTGAGTTGCAACTGTCCCTTTCGCACTTTACGGGGAAAGGTTTAAAGCGGCGTGACGGCAATAGTTTCTTCTAATTCCTCGGAACTAGAGTCCACTCTTAATAACAGCTGTGTAGGGTACCTCATTAGTTTCTTATTACTCGTGTGTAAGAGGACACCTGAACGAGGCGCACAGGTGATATTACGACGAGTATGAGAGAAAGAGAAATTGGTATATAAAATATCTTCACGTAGTTCATGATTGGAAAAAAGTTTCGTAGTGTAAAAAAGTCCCATCAAGTCAAAATAATGACAAAAAAAAAGAATCTGGCAATCAGCAGATTTATAAGTTTGTGTATTAAAATTTACAATCAAAACAACAATCAAACAACAACAAACAAATCAAAATTGGCTTCTTACAATCAAATCAAAATTGTTTATTTCAATTTAACCAGCCGTTGGTGCTTTTGAATAGTCAATGTCGGTCAGTCCAAGAAAAGTGAAGCTAAATTGCACGTTCCAAAGCGTAGATCTCTATGGAGAAGAACGTGCAAGAAACTAAATGGACACTCTTTTAAAATCATATTATGGGTTACATTTCGTCGTTACACTTTTCTGTTGCTTCTATTTTTATACTACTCATCAACTGCCTAATATATTGAGGTCAGATTCCAGTCTGACCGGATGAAATTGCATACCAGTATTTTATACAGAAAAGCGAGAAAGATGTATATAAAATATCTTCACGTTCTTCAATGATTGGAAAAGAGTTTCACTGTATCAGTTAATATACAAGATTTGTTTTATTTTTTACTAGCCATGCCCCGTGGTTTCATAATATTAGTAGGAGTATAAACTTGATGCGCATAAATTTAATTTGAATGATTACGACTAGTTGGGATTAGTTGGGATCGTTCGGACCGCCCATTGGTCCGTTCGGTCTAAACGATGCCAACTAGTCGCAATCATTTGACAAAAATGTGTTCGCCGATTAGGGGGTAGGCGTCAGGCACTTGGTGTCAAATATTTTTTTATACGGGACCTTTTTAATATAGTTGCAATATACAATATGTAAAGAAAACCCTGTCCGATCCGTGAAGGTATTGTTAGGTATCGATAACTGATTCTACTAATGGTTACAAAGCCGGTCAAACTTAAAAAAAAATCCCCCTAAAAAAATAAATATTATTTCGCAAAAAGAGGTAACTTAATACATGTGCGGTAAGCAACCCATCCGCGGGCGGCGGGGGGCAGGGCACGCGGCGCGTGGTCGCGTCGCTATTCGCTCATAATAATAGCGGTGTTGTCACTTTTTTAAAATATACCAAAATTCGGGGAAATTGGAATTAATTCAGAAAGAAAAAAAAGATTATTTCAAAATTCATTAGTATTGTTACTAAGATGATTATGTAAAATTTTGTATTATATTTGGTCAAGTGTTTACCTAACCTTTATTATCCTTATGGGTCGGATAGGGTTTTCTTTACATATTGTATGTATGTATGCATACTTTCCTGCTATTTTCTTACATTTTGGAAAAAGAAATAACAAGAATAGTAACAGAAGCGGTTTTCAAATGGACGCGTATAATTTTTTTTCTTGCTATCTGTTTTTTTGTAGAAATACGTTTCTATTATTGTCTTCTATCTTCTTTGCTAATTAAATGTGTGTTTTCTATTGCTCGTTTCATTTCCCTGTTGTAGGTAAATAAAGAAAAAAAACCTACTATTTCTTATAGAAGTGTACTACAGGTGCCGATTATGTTATTTCCAAACTGAACTGATTTTAAGTTCAATCCATTTTTTCCTTTCTATTTCATTAAGAAAATGATAGAAGATAACATTTTAGTTTAATCCTGTCAAATTAAGATATTCCATAGACATTTTTTTTTGGTTCATTTCTTTCCGTTCGGGCGAACGGAAAAGGCAAAGGCATAGTACGCCATACAGCCTAGTGTTCAGTATTTTTTTTCTTCAGTAATTATCTATCCTAACTTACCCTAATTTATACTAGCTTAACTTAACCTAACCTAACTCCTTTCGTTTCCCGCGTTTGGACGATAAGGAGCGGTTTAGCGTAAAGACATGATGAGGCCACTATGCTACAATATTTTACTGTTCTTTTTGAATTATTCACTGAATGCACTTTTTACTACATAAATCACGCGTTTTTATTTAGTAAACGACACTATAAATAATTTTAAAAGTCCAATGAAAAATGAGCGTGACACTCATCTTGACATTCCCGCTAAACCTCTTATTCCATAGACAGTTTAGAAGCGATTATAAACATGGCGACCAAAAAAAAAAAATACACAATTTAAACGCGCGGACTAATTCGACAGGTCTAAAGTAACTTATGTTATGTCCGTTCTTAATGAACTATAACGAAAAAATGTACGAAACTTAAATTTAGTTTGATTTGTGAACAAGGGAGGAAGAGCAACAAGCCGTACGGAGGACGGGTCTGAGCAGTTGTGTTGCGATGTGTGCCGGGTACGATGTGCCAAATGTTATTGTGTCTCCAGATCCATCTCACTCTGGTGCAGCATCGTTGTTCGTGTTGTTGGGTTTAACATTGCATCACCTCACTCAACTGCCGTCTTCCTTCCAACTCACTCAGTTTTTGAGTGAATAGGCTTAATAAACTTGAGCGCTTTACCATCAACGATTGCATCACTGTTTATCATCAGGCGGGATTGCAGTCAAGCATTATTTTATAATTATTAAAAAAAAAAAAAAAAAAAAAAAAAGGGATTCCGGTCCATTATCTGACTATAGACAAGAATTTTTGAAACGCTGCTTCATTGATATGCCTATAAATCTACAAAAGATGGCTGACACGGTCATAGGCATGTGCTTTCGGCGTCTGTAGAAACAACGTGACTTTATAACACAGGCGTCTCTCCTTACGCAACGCCTTAGCCTCTTTACGACCAGTCATGAAACCCTGTACCTAAACAGATATATGTCCCTTACACAATATGAAAAAACATTGATATCCAAATCAATTTTTAATGAGATTTCTTTCTGTTTCTCATCTCAAAGTAAAAGTTAAAGTAAAAGTAAGTAAAAGTTATGATAAGTTTTCGAGCTCAGAGGTGTCATAAAGGCGTTCTATACATTTGTTCCGATCATGGTGTTTTGAAACAGTTGGACAGAGAAATACCTATACAATATGTAAAGAAAACCCTGTCCGATCCGTGAAGGTATTGTTAGGTATCGATAACTGATTTTACTACCTAATGGATACAAAGTTAGGCTGAACTTAAAAAAAAAACTCACTACAAAAATAAATATTATTTCGCAAAAGGAGGTAACTTAATGTGCGGTATGCAATACATGCGCGGGCAAAGGGGGCAGGGCACGCGGCACGTGGTCGCAGCGCTCATAATTATATCGTCGAAAACGGTGTTGTCACTTTAAAAAAAATACCAAATTTTGGGAACTTGGTATTAATTCGCGGAAAAAAAGATTATTTCAAATTTCATTAGTATTGTTATTATGATGAGTATGTAAAATTTAATATTTTATTTGGTCATGTGTTTACCTAACCTTTATTATCCTTATAGGTCGGACGGGGTTTTCTTTACATATTGTATAAGGTGGACACAAGAGTGATTTACACTTCGTGATACTTTGGAAGCTTCTTGCTAAGTACTTTTAGCTGTACAGTAGGGTAATTGCGTAACAGACTATCAGTAGCAATGGGTTTCATTTTGACAGTTCAACAACATTCATTGCGTTATTTACGTTGCTGAGCAGATATATTTCTGAAATTTAAGGAGCAATGGAATAGCAATATGCTTCAGAATAATTTCAATTGATAGTAATACATAGTGTGTTACTTGTAACAAATGTCTAGCCATGGCGCCTCCGCCGGGCCGGAACAAGCGAGGTAGACCAAAGAAGTGCTGGCTTGACGTTGTAAGAGATGATATGCGTGCCAACAATCTCACACCACGGGATGCCACAGATCGTGCGAAATGGAGGCGTATTAGTAGGAAAGCGGACCCCGGGTCCAACGCGAAAGCCGCGGATGCAACCGGGATTATACGCTGAGATGATGATAGTGTGTTACGCAATTAGGCTGCGGGTCGATCGATCATGGTTAAGCTAGTTACGCTTACCGTCGTTAGTTCATGGATGGGTGACCAACTTCGCAGAACGTGAAGCCGTTGGTACCGGCTGTCATACTTGGATCTTTGAAAGTCGTATTCTTGTATCCATGGTAACAAATTTTCCGTTGATGTACCTGCCATGTTGGCACAGCGGGGTGGTAAAATGAAACATAGGATGTATATAAGCCCCGCACGTTGTTACGATTGGCGGCCATCTTGGTGACGCAGTGGAACCCACACCGTCAGTACCGTTCGCGAGATCATCATTAGAAAAAAAAATTATAAAGGTAGTAATAAAAAGATACTCGTTCCCTTGAAATTCGATAATAAAATGAAAGTTTATTTGTCAGAATGTGGATGAGTAGATAAAGAGTGATAAAGAGTGTATGTATAATACAATTATAAAATACAAATAAACCCATTACCCTAGCTCGCTTATTAACTTTGTATTAAAAAAATGTTTGCTAGCTATCCTTTTATGCGACGGATGACGTCACGCAGCTGTTATTGTGACTAGGTTCCATCGCAATATCAACGTGCGGGGATTATATTTGATTTTGCAGACTCGTGCTAAAGCGAACAAGTGTGTAGCATCCCTAACTGGTGTCACGTGGTTTTGGGACCGAAGTTTGATTAATAATATGGGTGAAACGCGACCTTGTGGTTTTTGGTGTCGGCTGGCTTCTAGCGTTACATCACGTTGGAAGTTTTACGTAAGTAATTATATTAATAAAATAAGGTTTTGGTCGAATCGAAGTCAATTCAGGTCAAATTGGGACGAATCTTGCGTGGGTTGCGATATGAAATTCGCTCCGATTCGATTATCGTCACATCGATTACGTAAACTTGACGGAGTTGTTCAAATTGGTATGATGGACATGTGATTTTCAGTCATTAAAACAATTGAAGCACGCTACCTTTTTTGTTTGGGATGGGAAATCGTCAAATGATCTCTCCTGCTCTGGGCGGAGCAGAAGGGCGTCTCAGATTTTTACTGACTAAAACCAGCCCATGTTTCTTCACTTGCCTGTGCGCCGGGGACACGGTTTCTTTTTTTAACTAACCCGCAACCCTGGCCCAGGAGGGACCGATACTCGTGGACCCCGTCACGTTGTGCTGACATCTCTTTGAGGCGCGCATGAAACACAACGCGCCGTCGAGCTATGGGCAGCTTGCCAAACACGTTGCCTTGTACTACGTCATCATCATCATCATCATTATCAACCTTTTCATCGTCCCACTGCTGGGCACAGGTCTCCTCTCATACAGAGAAGGATTGAGCGTAATTACCACACTTGCTCAATGCGGTTTGACGATTTCAGACTTAAAGTCCAGGTTTCCTCAATATGTTTTCCTTCACCTTGTAATCGGTCATTGGTGTCCAAGATATAATTAGAATAGGCTAATTAGGATATGCATAAAATTATAAATAATTGTTTTTTTCTTTTATACTAACATAGGATAAATTCATACTAACTCATAAGGCTTTACTGGACTGAAATAGAAAGTTTTAATTACAATTATAGGCTTTTATCCATTTGTCAGGAGACATTAAAACTGTATTCAAATTGAATAAGTTATATTTTAAGAGAGTTTGTATAACAATTTGGTTTGCTAATGACATATCTTCGTAAAACGACGAATACTGACAATTCAGCTTGCTCAATTCGAGGTTATGTAGTTAAATTTGAGCTACATACTTACATAGTTTAAATACTGCTAATCTATCTGAAATTCCAATAAATTCTTGTATGTGCGGTTTTAGGTAGATTTTAATCAAATACCCTACTCCGAACTGACCGTTTGTTACCCCTTTTGGATATAGGATATAATCTTATTCGCTCAGTCTACCAATTTAGCTTATGGCCAATTTGTCGAATTTTTTTTATCTACTAGAGCTTTGTTTAAGCCCACCAAACTCTCAGGTTCCTTAAAAATAATAATAACTTGATTACCTAACGTTTAGTTTATTTTTCGTCCTTTATGTTATACTTCTTCGTTTTTATGACGAGAAAAATATTAACTCTGCTCTATAATTTAGCTTTTAATAAATTTACTATTGTCCTCTTTTAAAAATATTTGATGTAAATTGAATGGCCTAAAACACAAGTTTTTATAAATCTAGGTCAGGCAGGTCGACATTACAGTTAAATTTAATTGTCTAATTAGAAATAATGAAGTAATTAATGTAAATCAAAGTTATACTTACAGATAAAGAAATTATTAAAATATATCAATTGATTATTAATAATAATTATTAGTGTTTACATATTCCCTTGTTATTGTAGTTGTCTGGTTTGTGTTGATTGGTATTCTACTATTTATTTTTGTCTGGGAATGAGATTGAAAGTCTTACGTACGGGTACGTAGGCGATAAACACACACATCCAGTTTCTTCATTTCTAGTATTTAATAATCTACATGAGTTAAAAAAAAATACTTGTCCCTTATAACCTAACAAAAGCTAGTAAGAACAACGGCTTGAGGCCTGTCGGGCCTCGGTCAGTAGAGGTGAAACACTGTATTTTTGGATGGGAATTCATAAAATGACGCCCTCTTGCTCCAACTAGAGCGGGAGGGCGTGCCAGCCTTTTACTGTCTATAAGCCACCCGGAGTGACCCGGCGTATTCCTTCACTTGCCTGTGCGTCAGGGCCACGGTTTCTTTTTTAACCAACCCTCAATCCTGGCCCAAGAGGCATCGGTCCTCATGGACCCCGTCACGATGTGCTGACATCTCATTGGGGCGCGCGTGAAACACAACGCTCCGTCGACCCGGGCCTGGTCCTTACCTGGCGGCGAGTTGCCCACCGCTCGCCTCCCATAAGACCGCGCCTACGGTGGCCGCGAGTTCTATGTTGGCTCCCGACTAGGGAAGAGTCATACCCCTCTGTCACGATTGAGGGAGAGACACACGAGGATTCTAGGAAGGATGGACGTTCTACACGAGGATTTCAAAAGTGAAACTGAAAACCAAAAAGGATTTAGTGGACGATATAGCTGCAGAGTTGAGGAAGCTGGGAAATCACCTGCTAGATAATTCCTTAGTCGCTTTCACGACTGTCCAGGGATTAGTAGGGTTGGCTATTCGATTATATTTGCAGTGGGAAATTAAATTATGACCTATCAAATGTAGAATGCATTGACTGAGTGTATTGTTAGGTTTCTTGTCAATTTTTAATTTATAAATGGCAGTTCGTCTGGCAGCGACTATTTTTAATGTTGTTTGTGGGATTATGAAAAAAAATTCAGAACATGCAACCGCGTCATTTAGCTGTAAGCTGATTGGCTGATGATGGCGTGATCTAATTGCGATCGGATATTCGTTCAAAACATCACTGAAATAGTTACTCAGGGTGCTTACCTATACGTGTTGGTATGGATATCAATGCACAAACTGTGACCATGAATTCAGTATATGTTATAAGATCCCACAGCGCTGATATTTTCGTATGTTTAAAAAAATCGCGGTGGCTATGGAAAAAATGTTTGCTGGTTGATCGAAAGGGATTAGGAGTGGCCTTTACTCAGCAGTGCGTAGACTAAATCAATACAAATAAAACCAAACAATTCATACTTTTTTTTTTGTTTTGGATGGGAAATCATCAAACGACCTCTCCCGCTCTGGGTGGAGCGGAAGGGTGTGTCAGACTTTTCAGACTTTTACTGACTAAAACCCATCCGTGTTTTTACACTTGCCTGTGCGCCAGTGCCATGGTTTCTTTTTTAACCAACCCGCAACCCTGACCCAGGGGGCATCGGTCTTCGTGGACCTCGTCACGATGTGCTGACATCCCGCATCTACGGTGACCGGGAGTTCAATGTTGTCTCTCATGGGGCGGCTAGAGATGTGAGGGCTCTGGGACTCCTGCTCCGTCATTCGCTCCGCCTCCTCTTTTGCCATCATCATTGCTTCGCAGAAGGAGGTGGCGGCCTACCATGCATTAAACATTTTTTTCCAACTTTATACTTAAACTACAGTTGCGACTTATTTGTCAAAAAAGTAAACAAATATGAATTTATTGAAAAATAACTCTAATGCCTGATGCAATACAGTTCAGTTTATGCTACAACTTCCAAATCAATATCATCATCATCTCAGCGTTAATCCCAGTCGCATTCGAAGCTTTCTCGGCTTTGGAGCCTGGGGTCCGCTTTACCAGTCTAACTGTTGATTTTGGCTAAACTTCGATATTTTCCGAGAAGCGACTGCCGTCCGACCTTAACAACCCGAAGGCGATATTGAAGCATTGCAGTTAGACTAATTGTTGGACTTTTGAGGGCTCCAACAACCCCTAACGACTACCATTAGGTAGATGTTCGTATGGCAACTGGGACCAATGGCTTAACGTGCTTTGCGAGGCACGACCAGACCAGTGCAAATATTCATATTCATGCATACAAATATTTGCACTGCGCGGAGATTGCGCAGCGGCCGCGTTCGCTAACGCTACGCCACGGAGGCTGTGTGTATATAAATAGTATATAAAATAAATAAATACACTGACATTTATCACTAGCACCCCAAACTTTTTTGTAGACCATATAAGAGAACTACTAAATAATAAAAAAAAATATTCTACAATCAACTAATACTCAATTCGATTTTGAAGTAGGTTTCCAATACAAGGCATATTTCACCCCTATCAATGTTCTGGGGTGATTACTGACAAATCCACCCCTCTTGACGGGTATAAAAGCGTTAAATAAAACTCATTTGTAATCCTAATACTCGGTTTCTATCGCTTTTTAGGGTTATGTAACCAAGCCAACGACACCCTTTTTGCTGAGACCCCAATGTCCGTCTATCCGTCTGTGACAGACGCGCATCTCTATCGTTTGAGCACTTATATCTTATGAACCATAACTGGACACATTATATTTTCACAGAGTTGTCTTTGCACTAATCAAAGTCAATTCTAACTTCCTTCTTGGATAGATTTTTGTTGGTTTCATGTAAAAAAATCTGAACGGATTTAGACGAAATTTGACACACATGTAAATTAGGATTAACATCCTAAACTACATTATTGTATACTAGGTTTTGTCATGGTCTAATTTAGTCATAGTTGGAGTAAAATCAAAAATCAAGTTTATTAGAGCTCCAAATTTTTTTACATTAGTCGGCGATTGAAGGCTCCTGTTAAGAAAATAATGCTTGTGTTAGGAGACTCTGCTCTTCTACAGCAGTATACAATTTTTATACAACCTTATGTATAATCAACATGCAAAACATGCAAGTGTGTGTGCGTATTTGTGTGTGTTGATGTGTGTGTGTATGTGCGTGTGTGTGTATGTGTGTGTGTGTTGGGGGGGTGTGTGTGTGTGTGCTTGTATCATTTTGTGTGGTTCAATAGTTCCTCAGTGTCTGTGTAATTTAGTGTCTTTATTCAATTTGTTAACATTTTTTTTTATTTTATATATTTCGCATCGTTATCGCTATTTATTTCGCATTGTACGGCGAAGATATGATCGGCACTATTTCTGTTACAAGTGTGCTGACTGGACTGGTTTTCTCAGTTTGTGTGGTTCTTTTCTCAAAAGAATAACTCAGATATCGATTCTAAATGGTCCTCATGTGATTAAGGATAATTTTTATCCCAATATCCTCATGGGAACAATGATGGATGATAGCAAGTACAGCGTTTATTATAAATAGAGAGTACGTTTTCTTCTGAAAACAGCTAAACAGATTTGAATTTAATTTTGCAGATCATGACCTAGGATAGGAAACTTTTAACTCGATAGTGACTACTTACATTTGGTTTCCGAGCCCAGGCCGTGCGGAAACGTGAATCAAAGCTAATCTATACTATACTAATATACAACTTGTAACAAGAAGGGTATTTATATACCAAGGGCATGGCATCTTTAGATGATATCAAACGATATCGGAAGGGTTTCAACTCAAAATAAAATACACAAAAAATTGGTACCAAATTTTCGGTTTCGTGTGTTTCAATCATAACAAACGTGGCAGCACACTACATACGTTAATAACTACTCGTTACCCGTCACGTTACTTGCCAAAATCCGATAAATGTCTTCAATATCTCTGTGCGACTAGTATGATAGTAGTCTATCACAGGCGGTGTTTTTCCTCATAACTTCCTAACATAAAAAGATAGGATTAAAAAACCCTTCCAATATCGTTTGATATCATGTAAAGATGCCATGCCTTTGTTATGTATACACCCTTTATGTTACACGTTGTATAAAGCTGAAGAGTTTGTTAGGTTGAACGCGCTAATCTCAGGAACTACTGGTCCGATTTGAAAAAATCTTTTTGCGTTGGATAGCCCATTAACCCAGGACGGCTGCTCACGCTGCGACCAATAGAAGCGGAGCATATAGAAAAAACATATCGAAACCTACGCGGTTGAAACCGCGAGACGCAACTAGTAATTAATAATGTGAAAAAAGTGGTCTTACAGAAAACTGTGTTAAAAAAATATAGTGTTAAATATTATACCATTGTACGGAACCCTTCGCATAAGAGAGCAACTCGAACTCGGGCGTTTTTTACATGTTTCGGATTATTTTGTCTCTGTCCACGGTAGAGCTTGGATTAATGGTTTTTGTAAACATATTTATCATGGATTTTTTTTCACGATAAATAAACGAAGCAATTTTTTTTTTTTTGTTAAAATTGGCTCTGATTGTGTTTAAATGATGATGGCCATATTTTACGTTTACGACCGTGCTAAAGGAGACTATGATCTTAGCGAGTGTAACTGAAAATTCCCTACAAAGCTTATATTTTTGCAGATAGTCGTGGTGGCTTAGTGGTTAAAACACCAGCCTCTCAAGTATGAGTGTGCGGGTTCGATTCCAGGTCAGGCAATTACCAATCAGGTACCTGATCCATGGTATTCGCGATACGTCGTGTTCCGGCATAATGTCTCGTGAAGCCGAACGGAGGACGCGTCTGAGCAGTTGTGTTGCGATGTGTAGCGGGTACGATGCGCCAAATGTTGTTGTGTCGGGAATTTGGTCGTGGAGAGTCTCCAGATCAATCTCCCTCTAGTGCAGCTTCGTTTAGCCGTGTTGGTCTTGGCTTTAACATTGCATCACCTCGCTCAACTGCCGACATCCCTCCTATTCCTTAGTTTTTTAAGTGAATAGGCTTAATAAACTAGTGCGCTTTGCCATCAACGATTGCATCACTGCTTACCATCAGGCGAGATCACCGTAAAAGTTTCTAAGTTATGTGTACTTTCTAAGTATATCTTGGACACCAATGACTGATTAAAAGATGAAGAAAAACATCTTGAGGAAACCTGGCCTTTGAGTCTGAAATCGCCAACCCGCATTGAGCAAGCGTGGGGATTACGCTCAATCCTTCCCTGTATGAGAGGAGACCTGTGCCCAGCAATGGGACGATAAAAAGATTGATGATGATGTTTTCTCATTTTATAAAATAAATGCGTGAATTTATGTGACGAGATGCAGCTAGTATTGTATAAAGCTGAAGGGCTTGTATGTTTGTTTGAACGCGCTCATCTCAGGAACTCCTTACCCAATTTAAAAAAGTCACGCTGTGACCAATACTAGCGGAGCATCTCAGAAATTTAAAATGTATACTGCATAGAATAGAATCTAGAATGTGTCTATAGAAATAGACTCTTTTGGGGGTTAAAATAAAATGGTCAAATAACTAACTCTACGCGAACAAAGTCGCGGGCGGCCGCTAGTAATAAATAAATACATGTAAGATAAAAGATGGTAGCAAAAGAACATCTCAGATATCGATTCTACGTTGTCTTCATATGATTTATCCAATATCATGTCCGGACATTAAGACAGACTGTAGCCTCTGAGTTTGCTTTGGTCTTCACAGAGTAGTTAGACATGAAACGAAGACTGCCCTAGTTTAAAAAAAAATCAGAATATCGGGAACAGGGTCCAAGATACCGGCGGTCAGTGCTCCAGAGAGAGGAACTTCCTGACGATGCGAGCCGTGTCCAGAAGTACCGCTTTCTGAATCAAGCCCTTGATCCAGCTGCCTAACGAGAGCCTCCTGAGGTGTTGGTCGAGACTTTAGGCTATTAAGCCATTGGCTGTCACGACTATCGGTATAATGATTGCTGAATCCACTTCCCACATGTCAACAACTTCGTGAGCCAAGTCAAGATACTTGATTTGTTTATCTTTCTCAGCTTTCACGAGATTCTCATCATGTGGGATGGTTATGTCAACAATCATTGCACGCCGCTCTGATCGATCCACTATCACTATATCAGGCTTATTGGCAACAATAGTCCTGTCAGTGATGATGGATCGATCCCAGTTTTCTAGAACTTTTCCATTGCCATTTTCTAGAACTGGGTCGGGCATATACCTGTAGTACGGCACCTCCGATTCCACAAGGTTGTATTTAAGAGCAAGTTGCTGATGAATGATCCTGGCTACAAGGTTGTGTTTATGCAAGTACTCTTCGTTAGCTAGACGAGAACACCCGGAGATAATATGTCTGATTGATTCTCCAGGCCGGTGACATGCCCGACAGATGTCAACTGTGCCGTCTTTCACAATGAATCTCCGGTAATTGTTCGTCATCAAAACTTCGTCCATAATTGCACAGACAAAACCTTCGGTTTCCCCAAAGAGGTCACCGAAACGTAGCCAGGCTACGGACGCTTGAAAATCTACATCGGGCCCGTGTAGGGCTCGGAAGAAGCGTCCGTGAAGCTCTTTGCTCTTCCATACCTCCAAGCGATCATTTGTGTCAAGCATTACTGGTTTACGCCAGTTCTCTTTAGCCAAGGAGAGCGGAGTGAGGCCCTTGTCAGCCGCAACCACATCTCGATGCATCCCCACGTCGGTTTCTAGAAAATATTCCCTGAGACTGCATACCTCGCGATTGTGGAGGGTCTTGGCATTTAAAAAGCCACGACCTCCACATTTTCGCGGGATATACAGCCTCATAACCGATGACCGTGGGTGATGCAATCGATTTGCAGTCAGGAGCGTACGGACCCTCTGATCCAGGGCGTCAAGTTCGGTTTGAGTCCATTTGAGTATGTCGAAAGAGTACATCAATGCCGGCATGACCCAACCGTTGAAAGCGCGCACCTTGTTTCCGCCTTTTTTCAGGCGGCCAAAGAAACGTTCCATCAACGATTGCTTCATGTCAGTAACATTGATACCCAACGCTTCCGACATACCCAAATACTTATAGGTTTCGGCTGCAGAGAGGGATCTAAGTTTTATGGAACCAGTGAGTTGGGTTCCCACGGATTCCACAATCTCTCCTCGCTGTACATGCATGACCGTACATTTGTCCACACCGAATTCCATCCTGATGAAGCTACTGAAAGTTTCAGTAATTTTCAGTAGCTCCCTCAGTTGTGAATTGTTGGGAGCAAAAAGTTTCAGGTCATCCATGTAGAGGAGGTGCGATATTACCTGACCACCTCTCCTCAACCGATAGCCTAGACCTGAATCCTCTAATAGTGTGCTTAGAGGATTCAATGCTAAGCAAAACCAAAGTGGACTCAAACTAGCGCCCTGAAATATTCCTCCCTCGATCCTTATCGGTTCGCTATTCCTCTGAATATTTCGACATCCTGGATAGAGAAGGACTGTCCTCCATGTCCTCATAAACGTCATCAGGAAGGTGCGTAGAGTTGCATCCACTTTATACAACTCCAGCACCCGCATGAGCCATGTATGTATGTGTATGCCACTGAGTCATAGGCCTTCTTATAATCTATCCAACATGTCGATAGATCCTTACGGGAACGACGAACTTGCTGGCTAATGGCCACATCAATGAGGAGTAGCTCCTTAGTACCGCGGGACCCGCTCCTACATCCATTTTGAGAGGCGGACATGATGGAGTTGCTGTCAATATGCGTCTTAATTTTAGATTTCAAAATGGATGTAAGAACTTTATAGACCGTCAGTAAACACGTGATCGGCCTATAATTTTTGGGTTCCGCGGTACTACCAGATTTATGGAGCAGGTTATTATTATTATTATTATCGTGAACTTTTCTGTAGACCTTTTCAATGTGTACAATATTTAATACATTATTTTGATAAATCTCGTTTCACAGCAAACGCGGAAAAAAAATAATTATTTACGACATCAGCTTAGAAGCCTCAAAAATAATAGTGATTCTCCAATATTTGGTGGATAATGTTATACATTTAAAACTTATTCTTTAATCACTCTATCTATTTGCATCAAAGCGCATCAAAATCCGTTGCATAGTTTTAAAGATTTAATCATACATAGTAACAGGGAAACAGAATGCGATATGCTCCTTATGTGATGTTATATCCTAAGCCTAAAGCCTTTCTAGATGAATGGGCTATCCACTATGTAAAGATAAAAAAAAAATAATAGAAAATAAATAATCCATACTAAAATTATAAATGCGATAGTAACTCTGTCTGTCTGTCTGTTACTCTTTCCCGCTTGAACCTCTCAACCGATTTTGATGAAATTTGGCACAGACAATCTTTAGACCCTGAGAAAGAACATAGGCTACCTTTTATCCCGGAAAATTTTGATATTCCCGAGGGAAATCTATAAGGCGCGATATAACCGAAATTCCACGGGCCAAGCCGCGGGCGGAAAGCTAGTCTATAAATAATAATCAATATTTAGGGTCTTATACTGATTATAAAACAAGTGAGGATTTACCACATAAGTAAGCTTCCCGAAAATAAATAAAATAAAATAAATCACCAAGTTGATTGATGATACATCCTAAAGCGCTGACATGACAACAAAACTCGGTCTTCCTGTGTTTTATGATCATCTTTATCGCCTGCTGTTTGGTACCTTATTCCGGATTAGGGCCTACAAAAAATATAAGGGAGCTTTACTTGTTTTTTTTATTGGTTAAGCTCTTCCAAATGTTTACGAATATAATACATTATGAGAATCAGCACCCTAATTGCGTAACACACTGTCCATACTAATATTATAAATGCGAAAGTAACTCTGTCTGTCTGTCTGTCTGTTACTTTTCCCGCTTAAACCTCAGAACCGATTTTGATGAAATTTGGCACAGACAATCTTTAGACCCTGAGAAAAGACATAGGCTACCTTTTATTGAAACATTTGATATTCTCGAGAGAAATCTGAAAAGCGCGATAAAACCGAATTCCACGTGAGCGAAGCCACTGGCGGAAAGCTAGTTACTAATAACTTAAAAGTATATTGCTCAATAAATTCGAAAAATGAGTCTGTTATGAAACGTAAATAATGCAATGAATGTTGTTGAACTGTCAAAATAAAATCGTTGATGGAAAAGCAAGATAGGTTATGAGCTTATTCACTCAAAAAAAAAAAAATAGTGAATAGGAGGGAAGACGGCAGTTGAGCGAGGTAATGCAATGTTAAACTAAACAATACTACCAACGATGCTGCGCCAGAAGGAGATTGGTTTGGAGACCCTCCACGACCAAACTCCCGACACAATAATATTAGGCGCATCGTACCCGGTACACATTGCAACACAACTGCTCAGACCCGTCCTCGGTATGGCTTCACTGGACATTATGCCGGAACACGATGAATCGCTTGGCGGCAAGACTTTGTCTGGTGGGTGGTAACTTCTGCCAGCAGCAGAAATTACGGCCTCTGGTTAATTACCCTGCTGGTTATATTTAAAGGTTTTTAGTGAAAGGGAGTGGGCTGTAATCCACCATGAAAGCTCAGTGAAGGTTTGTAGATGTCACTTGTCATCAAGTTTTCGTTTCTAGGACATGCCAGTTGTTGCAGATATTTTTTCGCCGTTTTCATAGCATTGCACTTGTGGTGAAATAATATACGTAAAGTATAGCGCCAGTATGGGTAAGAAACCTGTGAGCTGTAATTCGTATATCACGGCCATTATCACTGAGCCACTACTGCCCTCAGCTATATGTATCATCATCATCAACCTTTTTATCGTCATACTGCTGGGCACAGGTCTCCTCTCATACAGAGAAGAATTGAGCGTAATCACCACGCTTGTTCAATACGGGTTGGCGATTTCAGGCTTAAAGTCCAGGTCTCCTCAAGATGTTTTCCTTCAAGTTGTAATCAGACATTAGTGTCCAAGATATACTTCGAAAGTACACATAAATTATAAAAGTTAGATTGGTATTTGCCTGACCTGGAATCATACTTAAGAGGCTGGTGTTTAACCACTCCACGACGTATATATATGCTACATGTAGACATATACATAAATATAATATGCTAATCGCGCGGTAAGCTTTGCTTACGCGGTTCAAAACATTGCGTGATCCAGTGTGATGCATAGTCTGATTATTATATGGCCGTGTAGAAGCCGTCACAAAGTAAACATCCAACACTCAATACCCGAGTAACCAAGAAAAGATTTACAGAACCCAACTAATGCCTCTAATTCAGAAAATACACTAGACTTATTTTATCCTTAATGCTGATTGAGAGACATACTCGCCGACTTACTAACGTGGCTAATCCATTGCCGGACGCTATCTACACCCGTATCAGTGAATAACAAAGATTACTATACTTTTCAGGGATTCCGTAACCAAAGGGCAACAACGAGACCCATTTTTTTTTGTATGGGACCTCATCAAATGACTTCTCCCGCTCTGACCGGAGCGGAAGGACGTGTCACACTTTTATTGAATAAAACCTCCTGTGCGCCAGGGCTACGGTGTCTCTTTCAAACAACCCACAGCCTTGGAAGGCATCAGTCTTTGTGGGCCCCTTAACGATGTGCTGACATTTCTTGAGGCGTGCGTGAAACACAACGCGCTGTCGACCTGCCCACTACTCGCCGCCCGCAAGCCCGTGCCTACCGACGGTGGCCGGAAGTTCTATGTTGTCTCCCGACCAGAGCGTCTCTTGTGGCGGCTAGTGCGCTGAGGTTCCTGCTCCCTCACGTACTCCGCCTCCTCCTTTACCAGCATCACTGTTTCAGAAGGAAGTTACGGCTTGCCATGCACTCTCGCTCCGAACAATGTCCTGGACCAGGACCGTACGCAAGAGATCGCCGCCAATCGCTGCCACGAGGACACGGCGGTGTTCCACACAAGCCGGGCAGTCCTTACCGTATGCTCCACCGAGTCCTCAGGGTGATCCCCACAGTGGCGATACCAAGGCGTTTCTTCCCGCCTTATCAGAAACAGGATACCCCCGAAACAGCAGTGAGGGTGCTGTGTCGTCCATGGCTACTTTTGAAGGAAAGAGAAAAAACACATTTTTGGAGTTATTATATTAAGTTAAAAATAACTTATAGACGGCATTACTCCCGTATTCCCACAGAGTCAGGGAAAGGCGCACCTGTCGTACATTACATGTCAGTAATTTTTAAGTTCCGTGTAGGGCAAGCCCATTGTCATCAATTGGCATACCATAGGGAATATTACGTAAAACTGGACGCAGAGGGCGCCACAAGCCCATAGAGTAAACAAACCGCCATATTGTACAATCTCGTATCCTTGTCGTACTTTAAATGTAACAAATGGGTATTTACTATTGTGTGAAGATATAGTTTAGATGTATTATGGCAGGATCATGATGTGTGAATGATCTAAAGACTGCTTCGGGAACATGGAGCGATTTTCAAGGGGAAAAAAGGATTTGGTGGAAAAGTGGGACAAACATAATTGATTATAAAATGGAATCTGATAATTTTTTACTACTTTAGAAGTATGAGGAACAGGGTGTAAAGATCACTCATCCTCCAAAGGAAGATTTTCTATGGACGATGAATAATCCGACCAGACGGGTATTGTTTGACGGGCACTTGCCTACCGGTTGATACGGCTTACATGGTAAACCCTGCTTGCGTAATGCAGGAATTGCGTGACGTCAGTATTACGCGTTGTTCGCATGTGGCGTTGTAAGTACCGCTACATTACCTTCCAGTGTCCATATTATAATATGGACTATGGACATATAATACTATGGACAGTCGATTGAGCTCTTTGGTCGTCAACATTACATACATATAATTGGTTAGGGGGTGATTTTTTTAATACATGACATGACATATTGAATGACATATTGTTATTGTAAACATCTTCATTTTTAAAGTCTGGACTTGAAAAAAGACGATGATCCCTGAGTTTGTTTCGGCTTTTCTTCTCAGAGGTAGTCAGTTAGGAAAGGACGGCTCCAGCTAGTTTAAAAGCATATTATGTGTAAAAGTGATCAGTGATCCTACTTGCATAATAAACGATTTCATTACATTTCAATATACTGATAATTTTGCGGATTATGGTTGGCTTTTGAAAGTGTTACGAAATAAATGTCAAAATTTCCATTTTACTACATTCTATATTTATTGAAGGTGTTCGAAATTGTTTATGTATTATGTCGTGGGTGGACAGCTTTAGTACGCACTGCGATTAAACGCAAACGGGAGTAGCTGAAAATGCAGATGATGTTTTGCTTAAATTTATTTTCACTTCCACCGAGGATTTCTGATGAGTAGCATGTGTTGTGACTTTGGTATTGAAAAATAAAATAAAAACGTAAACAACGCCGCCGCCGCGTAGGTTTGGGTAGATCCACTAACCGATTAAAGATATAATTCTGGTAATAACATCCATTGCTAAGTAACAGACATAGGTTATAAAACCATAATGCATCATATCAAACTAAATCTGCGAGCATTATAATCTCTTTCTTACCATACCTTCGCAAGTAACGTCTATCCTCTGAGCTCGTACAGTCGAGACTACTTAAACAACACACCGAATGCGTTTAACCGCCCGTTATGTACTACAGACACAAAATATCGACCAAAACGTAGCAAGTTGTATTTATAATATCAGTCGCTGATACATGCATCATTCATCATCATCATCATCATCATTTCAGCCGAAAGACGTCCACTGCTGGAAAAAGGCCTCCCCCAAGGTTCTCCACGACGACCGGTCTTGCGCCTCCCGCATCCAGCGTTTTTCCGCGACCTTCACCAGGTCGTCGGTCGACCTTGTCGGGGGCCTACCCACGCGGCGTTTTCAGGTGCGTTGTCGCCACTCGGGAACCCGTTGGCCCCATCGGTCATCGGTTCTACGGGTAATGTGCCCAGCTCACTGCCACTTTAGTGTTGCAAATCTTCATTCTTCGGTGAATCTTCGAGAGTAACCGACATAGGTCGGTTACTCTCGTTCTTCTGCTGATCTCCTCATTCCTGATTCGATCCACGTCTCAGTTCCATAAGTCATCACTGGCAACACACACTGGTCGAAGACTTTTGATTTTTGACTGGGGTATTTCGGACGAGAAGATTCTACGTAGCTTCCCGGAAGCAGCCCAGCCGAGTTGGATTCGATAATTGACCTCTTTCTCGAAGTTGGACATTCCTAACTGGATAGTTTGTCCCAGGTACACGTAACTGTCAACAACAACTGATACACGCACTTGTATAGAAAATCACGTGTTAAATTTATTTTGCGGTTTCAGACCTGATATGAGAGTATGCGGTAATCGCAGTGCGTGCCAAATCTAAAAGTGGTTGAAAATCTGTGAATTGCTTACCACAATTATGCAAGTGTAATATAATATAACTATCTACATAGTTATAAACTCACAAAACGAATGAACATCTTATTTACATTTACTATTTAGAAATCAAAAAAGAAAGAGTATTTAATGTTACTCGTGTAGGAAGCCCATAACACTAAACTAAAAAAGTAACAAAACATTAGAAAGTCCTATACGAAGCCAAAAGACTCCTATTTCAGCTCTTAGACATTTAAAAAGTATATAATGTCGCAGCACTGAAATCTATGACTGGAATTCAGATAGGGCCTGGTAACAGAAATAATTATTAAATAAAATAAATAATTCAAAATTCTCACTTACTCATTATGGCTCATACTTCTTCGTACTTAATGGCTGTCGTTAGTAGTTAATGGGTTCTATGTAACACTTAAAATATTTGGTATCTCAAAAGGTTTAGCACAAGCACATAGATTTTTTACGCAGCGGGGTTGAAAATAATTCAAATTGATAGCCAAAACAATTATGTGAATATTTGAAGATATTATACTGTACAATCAATAAATACAATCTAACTTTTTTAATTTTTTGGGCGGATACCTTCAAAGGCCACCCGACCGTCGGAAAGGGCTACCCGACTTTCGGGTAGTGAGGGATTTTCAATTTACAAAGGTGCTCAACATCTTGGTAATTACAATTAGTAGTGGGGTTCCTCTTAAAATACCAATTCCTGCCTGTGATGTTATAATATATAGCCTAAAGCCTTCCTGGATTAATGGGCCATTCAACGCAAAAATATTTTTTCAAGTCGGACCAGTAGTTCATGAGATTAGCGCGTTCAAACAAACAAACTCTTTAGATTTATATATTTATTAGTAGTAATATATATATAATTCTGCTGTACGTGTGTATGTCATTGAACTCCTCCTAAACGGCTTGACCGATTTTAATGAATTTTTCTATATGCGTTTGAGTGGCGACCTGGATCGTTTAGATTCACAAATCAACCCGGCAGATGGCGCTAATCGCTTGAAGAAGCATGTGATCTCGGAAACGGCCATAACGATTTCACTGAAAATTAATATGTGGTGGTTTTCGGGGACGAAAAATCGATCTAACTCAGTCTTATGTCTGGGGAAGCGCATATTTTCGAGTTTTCTCTTTCGCAATATTTCACGCATAATATGGGGGCTAATTTCGCGCGGCTTGACATAGCGGCTGTAGCGTAGTCGATATTGGTATGGTCTACTCGCGATGGCTGGTGTTCCTAGGTTCAAACCCGGTCAATCACAAGTTTATATATTTTTTTTATTTTCTTAGTTACTTAAAAATATAATTGTACATAAGAACTAAAATGCGAAAAAATGAAAAAGATATTTTTTTTATTTAACTAAATTTGCACTTATGAACTAAAAGAGAAAAAAATAAATAGAAATAAATAATTATTTAAGATTTTTTATTTTACTTAAAGAGACAGAAACAAGAGCTCTAGGGGTAGATGACAATGCTTTCCATGGGTTTCTTCTTTCCATCCTAAATCTGCTGTACCTATGTGTGTACGTCACTGAATTCCTCCTAGGCTGGTCCGATTTGAATGAAGTCTATGTATATAAATGAAAGTCGAGTTAGTTACTATATTTATAACTCAAGAACCGCTTAACCAGTATGGCTCAAAATTGGTAGGGAGGTAGATAAGAACTGGGAGAAGGACATATCACATAGGATACTTTTTATCCCGTTCCCGCGGTTCCTGTCGTTCCCGTGTGACGTGACATAAGACATGGTTTAACAAAACGCAACTGACATGGAATAACAAAACAACTCAGACAAAATATAAGTTAGCGGTTCATTTGTTAAAAATGGTACAAACACACTCCTACACTACTCAGCATATTAAAAAAAAGTCTTACCGGTTGAATGTTGATGCATTTATTTAAAGCAAGGAATATAAATGCTCTCTGCCGGTTTAATTTTTTTATTAAAAGCCCCAAAGCAAACTTCAACTTCAAAATTTCTAATATTGTATTGCTGTGCCATTTACCACTTCACTACATATTATAAAACAAAGTTACTTTC
The DNA here is from genome assembly GCA_017933935.1 of Sesamia nonagrioides. Taxonomy (NCBI): domain Eukaryota; kingdom Metazoa; phylum Arthropoda; class Insecta; order Lepidoptera; family Noctuidae; genus Sesamia; species Sesamia nonagrioides. The sequence continues at coordinate 356,949 of JADWQK010001647.1, forward strand.
TCTTTCCCTATGTTCCTTTGTATGATTAAATCTTTAAAACTGCGAAACAGATTTTGATGAGGTTTCTTTTAATAGATAGAGTAATTAAAAAGAAACGTTTATATGTATAATAACATCCATTAAATTGTGGAGGAACACTATCCCTCGCCCACATGTGGGAGTGATGAGAGGAGGCATAACTCTGTTGCCGCGAAATATCGCAGTACAGCGGACAGGGCTCCGGCGGGGTCTCATGTCAAAGTCAAAGTGTGATTGTCGCAATTCAGCACTGAGCACGCCGCAATAGCGGCGGTAAGTCCTCTCTTTGAGGAGTAGCTAGAGAGGCGCCACGGCGTCCTCACCTTCCGACTGACGTAGGTCCTCACCGGACACGGCTGTTTCGGGAGGTTCCTGTCCCGTATAAGGCGGGAGGAAACGCCAGGGTGACCACTGTGTGCATCGCCCTGAGGACACGGTGGAGCATAAGGTGGAGGTCTGCCCGGCTTGGATAGAGCACAGCCGTATTCTCGTGGCGGCGATCGGCGGCGATCTCTCGCGTCCGACCCTGGTCCGGGCCATAGTCCGGAGCAAGTGTGCATGGCTTTCACCTCCTTCTGTGAAGCAGTGATGCTGGCAAAGGAGGAGGCGGAGCGGGTGAGGGAGCGGAAATCCCACTACACTCACGGCCAAACCGCCGTAGGAAGCGCCCTGGTCGGGAGGCAACATCGGACTCCCAATCGCCGTAGGCGCGGGCTTGCGGGCGGCGCGGGATAGGCAGCTCGCCTCCTTGTAAGAACCAGGCCCGGGTTGACGGCCCATTGTGTTTCACACGTGCCTCAAAGAGATGTCAGCACATCTTGACGGTGTCCACGAGGACTGGTCCACAGGGTTACGGGTTGATTAAAAAAGAAACCATGGCACTGGCCGTTGCACAGACAAGTGAAGGAACACGGGTGGGTTTTAGTCAATAAAAGTCTGACACGCCCTTCCGCTCCGCCCAGAGCGGGAGAGGTCATTTGATGATTTCCCATCCACAACAAAAAAAAAAACTGAAGAAGAGCAAGAAATTGCACTTGAAGGCGCAGCCTTAGTATGGCTCGACTTCGTGCTTCTCACTCACCAGAGCAAAGGGAGGCAGCCCGTGAAATGGCTCAGTTGGCAATGCGAAATCGTCGAGCAAACCTCAGAGATCAAGCGCTAGATAATTTACGAAACACAAGAAGAAATTCATCAAATACTGATTTGAATCAGGCAGCGTTTCAATACGCATATAATATAGCGCAATGGCGTTCGCATTGGGCCAATGGATGTTGTTTGCGAGTATTGTAGCACATTAAAGATTTCCGGAGAATCGCAAGGATTGTGCTCCCAAATAAAGAATCATTGAATAATAATATTCATTTATTTAAAATTATCCTAATTTAAAAAGTAGTCATGTGATATTGCCTTTAAGGCGGAACGAAGTTCGCCGGGTCAGCTAGTATTAGTATAGATTTTGAGAATCTTCAAGATCCTACTCGACCGTAGCGCCATCTGTTGAGCACAAATCGAGTAAACCTCTTTGAAAATCTGTCTATATTAATAGTTAGCCTTTATTCTAGAAACAATTTTCGTAGATATGAATGTTTCATAGTGTAAACTCAGTAGCAATCTGCCAAAAATACCTTTAATTTCCTTACCTTTTTGCCATTGAATGTTACCAAAATGAGACAGAGATTGGATTTAAAACATTTTTAATTAAGGGAATTGGCCTTCAATAAATAAAGGTCAAATCAATGCTAGCTTTAGGGAAAATTAAAACCTCTTGTCTCCCGCCATGACTCCACATATGGCCTTCAATAGAAATCACTTCACTGCTTTGACATCATTTCATTAAACATGACACCTGTCAATAGCGATTGAAATATTTCTGATTAGCTGTCAGTTAAATTGGATAAATCTTTGTCAAACTCGCTAATTACAGCTATTATATATAGGAGACAGGAACAGGATATGGCCGAGCAGAGATGTACTTGGGGGCTTCAGGACTTCAGATTTTTATTTTATTTTTATTAAAAAAAAAGTTGCCCCACACAAGGAATTTCTCCTGTATCGTGGGTCCGTTTATAAACATAATTATAAACTGACATACAATACCCGTACACATACACAAACAATAAACATATGCTTTACACCGGGTTCCGGATAGTGACAATTTAAGATTTGGCAGTTCGCCGCCCTGTAAGAATAAAGCCCAGGTCGACGGCGCGTTCAGTCCCACGCGCGCCTCAAAGAGATTCCAGGGCACAGTGACGGGGTTCACAAGGAACGGAGACTGCCAGGGCCGCGAGTTGTTCAAATGAAATACCTTGGCCCCTGGTGCATGGGCAAATAAAGGAACATGGGTGGGTTTTAGTAAGTAAAATTCTGACACGCCCTGCTTCCCCGAAGCGGAATTTCAACCATTTGGATCACTAGAATTTTAAATCTTAATGTAGTGTATTACAGTGGAAGTGAAAAATGTCAATTAACTTTTGCAGATCAATGGCGCCGAGTCCGCCCCTATGCGGTATGCTAGATGGCAATATGTCTTCAAATTATTCATTCTAGGATACCCCGCTTGGCTCACGGAGCAAACTACCGTTTTGAGATGAACAGGAAGATAGAATATTTTATGTGCCCTATATTGCAAGATCGTAATTTTTTTATTATTATGTAAACAGAAAGGGTTATAAATTTATTTGCATAGTTTCCGTAGTGTGTGATTATCGTAAAAAGCTTATATGGAGTTACCGTATTTTATGTCACCCCAATGATATATGAAGTAGATACGGGCTAAAATGCTTTGTGTGATCTTTCTGAAAGTTAGTTTTTTTTTTTTATATATTATAAACTAGCGCCTGACCGCAATCCTGCCTGATGGTAAGCAGTGACGCAATCGTTGATGGTAAAGCGCACTAGTTTATTAAGAGCCTATTCACTCTAGCCTTGAAGACACTCAAATTGTAGTCAGACGGAAACACCGCCGCTGGCAAACTATTCCAGTCCCTCGATGTACGCGGTATAAAGGAGGAGGCGAAACGCTTTGTCCGGATCGTAGTGGTGTTAACAACGTAAGGGTGGAAACCAGCCGTACGACGGGTCGTCCGCTGGTGGAACGTTAGTTTTAAACCCATCTCCCAAGTCCGTTAAAAGGTTTAAAACATTAGCCTTTTATTTCGTCATTAGCTGCGCCCCGTTACTTCACCGGTATAAGTTCCGATTCCGGGAAATATCGGGATAAAAAAATTATTTTTTTTATTATTAAAAACTAGTGCTTGACTGCAATCCCGCTTGATGGTAAGCAGTGATGCAGTCGTTGATGGTAAAGCACGCTTGTTTATTAGGAGCCTATTCACTCTAGTCTTGAAGACATTCTATATGTTAATCTTGGTTATTAGTCATCTATGTGCCAAATTTTATCCAAATTTGTTCAGGAGTACCTATTTGCGTGAAAGGGAAACAAATGCCTATACATCTGGACAAACTGTCACATTTATAATATTAGTGGAATTACCTGTTTAAACTACATAACTGCTGGATATATCCAGGGACTGAAACAATTTGCCAGCGCGGTGTTTCCGTTTCATTACAATTTAAGAGTCTTCAAGGCTAGAGTGGATAGGCTCTTAATAAACTAGCACGTCCCCGTGTGGTTCCGGGCTTAGAATAATTCCAACCCATATCTTCCCGTGGGTGTCGTAAGAGGCGTCTAAGGGAACTTTCACCAGGGAAGCTGGGAGCAGCGCTTATCCTATGGAATATCAAATTATTGCGATCCTCAACCCGCCTGCCAAGCGTGGGGAATGCGGCAAACCCCTCAGTGGGAAGCCCTCGGGGAGGCTTTTGTCCAGCAGTGGACCTCTATAGGCTGAAGAAGGAGCGCACTTTACCATCAACGATTGCATCATTGCTTACCATCAGGCGGGATTGCCGGTAAGAACTAGTTCATAATTACAAAGAAAAAGGATAAGACACTCTTCAATTACTCGTCCACCTGCGAAAATTCATTTTTCTATTTAGTTCTATTAATTTTGATCAGGTTACGCTATGCTTAACACGGTCACGGTCTGTGGATGGGTGAACATTTTACATACTGAGACCTCCTTCTTTTTTTTTTTATTCAACCTCAACTCTTGATCAATGGCCTCTGTGAAATATGTGTGAATAGAAATTCTTTTAAAATTTTATTTCACAATAATGGCGGATATCGCCAATGACAGTTGAAAAAGTCGGCCACGTAAACCGTCTATGAGGGAGGTTTGAGGCAAAGTCATGATGTGGCCACTATGCTGCGATATTTCAATGTTCTTTATGAATTACTAGCCGCCGCCAGCGACTTCGTTCGCGTGGATTTAGTTATGCTCCGCTCCTATTGGTCGCAGCGGGATGTTATATAGCCTAAAGCCTTTCTAGATTAATGAGCTATCTAGCGCAAAAAGAACATTTCAAATCGGACCAGCAGTTCCTGAAACTAGCGCGCTCAAACAAACAAACAAACTCTTCAGCTTTATATATTAGTATATAGATTTACTGAATGTACTTTATACAACATAAATCACGCGCTCTTATTTAGTAAACGATAAATAATTTTAAAAGTCCAATGAAAAATGCGCGTGACACTCATCTTAGCTTTCCCGTCAAAACTCACCCTTAGTTTAGTTTTCGAGTGATGAAGACCCTATCCACTGAAATAAATACTTATTGTGAGTATTTTTCAGGCGCAACCATTTTTTTTAAATAAAGGTTCCTTTGTTGCTTATTAATAAAATAGCTTTCCGCCCGCGGCTTCGCCCGCGTGGAGTTCGGTTATATCGCGCTTTTTAGATTTCCCACGGGAACATCATTTTTTCCGGGATAAAAGGTAGCCTATGTTCTTTCTCAGGGTCTACAGATTGTCTGTGCCAAATTTCATCAGAATCGGTTGAGAGGTTTAAGCGGGAAAGCGTAACAGACAGACAGGCAGACAGACAGACAGACCGACAGACAGACAGACAGAGTTACTTTCGCATTTATAATATTAGTATGGATGAAAATATCAATCACTGCTTATCTTTGTAATTTAAAGAGATCCTTGAAAAGATAAGGAACTTTTGGTTTCGGTTTCGAACTGGGACCGTTGCCAAAATTCGTAAAACTAGTTTTGGTCGAGTATCAAGACACTACCACTCGGATACCAGCTCACCATCATCAACCTTTTTATCGTCCCATTGCTGGGCACAGGTCTCCTGTCACACAGAGAAGGAATGAGTGTAATCACCACGCTTGCTCAATGCGGGTTGGCGATTTCAGACCCAAAGTCCAGGTTTCCTCAAGATGTCTTCCTTCACCTTCAGTCATTGGTGTCCAAGATATACTTAGAAAGTACATATAACTTAAGAAAAGTTACATTGGTACTTGCCTGACCTGGAATCGAACCCGCGCCCTCATACTTGAGAGGCTGGTGTTTTAACCACTAAGCCACCACGACTTTGCATCCTATGTTGATTATTAATAAATTAAAATATCGATCACTGCTTATCTTTGTAATTTAAAGAGATCCTTGAAAAGATAAGGAACATTCGGTTTCGGTTTCGAACAAGGACCGTTGCCCAAATTCGTAAAACTAGTTTTTTGGTCGAGAATCAAGACACTACCACTCGGATACCATCGCTCTCGTCTGCTTGACATTTATGTACAAAACAAATATTGAATGGGCAGTGTTATCACAATCAGTTATCTTACAATGTTTGTGTAGGCCGCTGGATAGCTAGATGTCACAATAGAATACTCTCTATTATGTACCTACAGTGTATATAATAGAACGTATTGTATTCTTTATAATTCACGACATGGTTAAGCGATTGATTGGTTTGTCGTTTTCCGGCATGATGTCTGGTGAAGCCGTATGGAGGAAGGGTCTGAGCAGTCATGGTGTTGTGATGTGTGCCGGGTATGATGTGTGAACAACAAGGAAGACGGCAGTTGAGCGAGGTGATGCAATGTTAAACCCAACAACACGACCAAGGATGCCGCGCCAGAGGGGAGATTGATCTCTCAAGACCAAACTCCCGACACAACAAAATTTAGCACTGTTAATTTTAACACAGATTTTTGGTTGTTATTGGTTAACACATATTGAAATATTCTACGTTAGAATAACACATTGTAAGCATTTACGTAAACATAACACAAGTCAATCCGTAGGTCAATAATTACGTAGAGCACGCCACGATCGTGGCGGTAAGACCTGTCATGGAGGAGTGGATTTTCCGAGGACATAGCGCCCTCACCTTCCGGACAACCCAGATATTTCTGGGGCGCACGGGCGTTTCGGCAAGTAACTGTGCCGCATAGCCGGGAGCTGATGGCGGCATGCCATCATTGCGATAGCTGCCTTGAGGATACGGTGCGGCATACGCTGGAAGAGTTTCCAGCGTGGGACGAGCCGCGCTATGCGCGAGTGAAATGAAATGAAATCGTTTATTAAGCAAGTAGGATCACTGACCACTTTCACATGTCATATGTTTTTTTTGAACTAGATGAAGCCGGCATTTCCTAAACTGACTATCTCTGAGAAGAAATAGCCGAAACAAATTCAAGGATCACCGTCTTTTTTCAAGTCCAGACATTAAAAATGAAAATGTTTACAATAATTTACCTTATAATTACGCATATTGCTTAATAACAATACTTAACAGAGCGAGCAGCTCAGTCCTAAGCTTTTTTGTCTTTTTGCAAAGTTTGGCCTTTATATAGTTTTTAAATCGTTTAATGGGTAAGTTTCGAATGTCCATGACAAGCTTGTTCTAAAAGTGTATACATTGACCCATGAACGAGTTGCCTACTCTGTGGAGACGAGTGTAATGTACAGCACAGTAGTACCTGCGCTAGGGGGGAGCGATCTCTCGCTTCCGGCCGTCTGCAAAGCCATGGTTGGGAGCGAGAGCGCATGGGACGGGGTCGTCTTCTTCTGCGAAGCAGTAATGCAAGCAAAAGAGACGGCCGAGAGGGAGAGAGCGGCACAGAATTCTCTCCCTTCCCGGCGAAAGTGTGGAGGTCGCCATTGCAGGGCCGAGGCCGACGTACTGCCTCCATGATAATAGCCGACGGAGGAAGGAAGAATCCGGGGAGTCCAACGTCCGTCACATGGCCGAGTTTTTTTTTTAATGTATTATAAACTAGCGCATGACCGCAATCCTGCCTGATGGTAAGCAGTGACGCAATCGTTGATGGTAAAGCGCACTAGTTTATTAAGAGCCTATTCACTCTGGCCTTGAAGACACTCAAATTGTAGTCCGACGGAAACACCGCCGCTGGCAAATTGTTCCAGTCCCTCGATGTACGCGGTATAAAGGAGGAGGCGAAACGCTTCGTCCGGATCGTAGTGGTGTTAACAACGTAAGGGTGGAAACCAGCCGTACGACGGGTCGTCCGATGGTGGAACGGAGATGGGGGAATTAAATTGTGTTGACGTGAATTGACGTTGTGACGCGTTCCCACACGCCGCTCAGATGAGTTGAGCAGCTGCTGAAGGCTGCTCGCGCGAGAAGAGACCCGTCGAACTCACGACGACGGGCCAAGGCCTGCCGGAGGTATCGTAGAATTGGGAGGACCCGGTACCCCGGAAAGGCAGATGATGAACGCATAGGTGGTTTTTGCCCGGTAAGAGTTCGGCACACCCCTCCGCGTACCCGAGCGGAGGATAGTCCATGAGGATTTTACCAACTTCTGAAAAAAGAGGTCAAAATTACATTCTATCGAAAGTAAGTCGCGGGAGACTAAGGATGCGGGGGGCTGGGTAAAATCAGATATTCTAATCATTTTTTCGAATGTGTCGATTTTAATATTTATTTGATTTTGACTCCTCAACTAGACAATGATTCCCCCAAGGTTCTTCACGACGACCGGTCCTGCGCCTTCCGCATCCAGCGGTTTCCCGCGACCTTCACCAGGTCGTCGGTCCACCTTGTCTGAGGCCTACCCAGGCTGCGTCTTCCGGTGCATGGTCGCCACTCGAGAACCCGTCGGCCCCATCGCGCATCGGTCCTAGGGGCAATGCGCCCACTGTCACTTTAGTGTTGCAATTCTTCAGGCTATGTCGGTTACTCTCGTTCTTCTGCAGCAGCTTTAGATTGTGAAAATAATTTCATCATCTTTGTTCTCCAAACGGCGATGGAAAACATCAAGTGGAAACCGGCATGTCCTTGAACAAAAAATACGAAGACATGTAATATCTACCATCACGCACTAAACCCACGTGGTTGATTACGGTCCACTCCTGATGGAGTGGACCGATCCTGTGATGATTCATCATCCCAGCGTTAATCCCAGTCGCATCCGAAGCCTTTTCAGCTTTGGAGTCTGGGGTCCGCTTTTACCAGTCCAACTGCTGATTATCTGTTATAAGGCCGTATGAATGAATTGCCTTTGCCTTTCATTTGTGGGTTAATCGAAAATAGGGTAACGCCCGCAATATTGTTATATTAACAATATTGCGGGCGTTACCCTATTTTCGCGCCATTGTTACCTTTTCTTGCTCTTATCTGCATTTATTTCAAGGTCGTAGAAACAGTTTTGTATGCAACTGTCGCAAACAGCTATTGTAATACTCGTGCTCATCTATCGTGCCACTCAGCTTTGCTTCGTGGCACAAACTCGCAATCTATTGTGCCAGTCAGCTTCGCTTCACGGCACAAACTATCACTCATATTATAATAACTATCATTGCTTGACAGTGGCATAAATAACTATTCTTACCTTTTATTTTAAAGGCAGACGCGATGTTCTGTTACAGCCCTATTGTAGTCTGTCGGCCTGATTCCCACAATCCAATTGGGTAATGGATTTGGTATTGCATTCTGTTTGCCCTTTACATAGTGGGGCCGGATGCAAAATCTGTTCGATGCTAATGTCATAAGCTCGTAACGAACTTACTGCGGGCTCTATTGCTCGATTGCTACAACTTAGTAATCAAAACTAAACTAATATTGTTGAGCTTGTTTGTTTACTTGTTGTTTGTCTTTAGAAGTAGGCCTGCCCAACGTTCGATTGTCTCTCAACAGTATATAAGAAGGTGACTTCGAAAAGTAGTAACAACAACGAGAGCCTTATCGATAATATTGACATTTAACAATAGTCTTGATACTATCGATAATAATCCATCGACAGACTTAAGTAATACAATTGATGTGTAACAATAGAGTAAAAACACATTGATATGATCGATATACGAGGTGTTTTGTTAAACATTATCAATAGTTAGTAGTAAAATAATAACTACATCTATCGACACACAGGTTTGAATAAACTTAGTCCGGGCAAGTCGCTATGTACACTGCCGAATAATAAATGGTTTGAACTTATGGGAATACTAATAGGGTTGCAATAAAACCACAATAGTGTCTATCTTAGCTGGTACTTTTTTTTTTGATTCTGGCATCTCGTTGTTGACCTTGAGACGTCGTGACTATTTAACTTAACTATCCTGACATCATCATCATCAGCGTTAATACCAGTTGCATCCGAAGCTTTTCCAGCTTTAGAGTCTGAGGTCCGCTTTATCAGTGTAACTGCTGAATTGCAATTAGATCAAACCAGACTATACTGTGTCTGCCTTAAATTAATTTAAAGCCTCCAATTAGGGGCATTTAAAAATTAAGCGGCAACATGCTAAGGCCACCACCGTGGGGTACGAATCTCGGCTTAGGACCCTGGAGAGGGACGGGACGGCTGGATCGAATTTTTTATTAATTCGGTTTGATAACCGCGGCATTTCCTACTTACTAGCTCTGAGAAGAAAAGTCGAAACAAACTCAGTCAGTAACTCGCATTATAGAACCTTACTCAAGATTTAAGCATTACCTACTTAAAACTAGTTTCATCCAATAAAATAGCTTCAAACAATATTTAAGTAAGGCTTGAGGTTTGAGTGAGGTTCTGTAATACGCACCATAGTCGGAAATTTATGTCTACTGGCTCAGCTGCGGCGCGAGCTGGCCTTCATCGGACAAGTTGATAAGTTTTATTGAAATGCGAAACCTTAACCAAATCGTGGTAACGAAACCATAGCGAGATCTAAATTGAGGCCAACGCCATCTATCGAGATTGATCTCAAATCTTTGACCTTTTTCATTAAAGCTATGGTTTCACTCTAATTCTCTACTCTACTCTACAGTTCCAAACAATCTTGACTTACGCCTATAAATCCAGTATATTTTAATTTAATTTTATTTTTAAATGTGTCACGGAGATGAATATGCTGCGGTGGATGTGTGGACTTACGCGGAAAGACCGCATCAGGAACTCCCGCATCCGTGGCAGTCTTCGTGTCCGTGACATAGCATACATGCATTCAAGATGTTACTTGTGTAAAAAATGTCTTGCCATGACACCTCCGCCGGGCCGGAACAAGCGAGGTACACCAAAGAAGTACTGGCTTGACGTTATAAGAGATGACATCCGTGTCAACAATCTCACATCACCGGATGCCAGAGATCGTGCGGATTGGAGGCGTATATGTAGGAAAACGAACCCCGGGCTCCAATGCGAAAGCCGCGGACAACCGGCAACCGGGATTATACACTGAGATGAGTTGTTGGGTAAAATTTGCTCCTTATGGCTAAATGTTCCTCTTCCGTAAACATTCCAGAGAGGCGTATTCAAATATATGAGCTTAACGATCCTTAAATTGTCAAATACGCGTCCATTACGACTAACAGTTGTCACAAAGTAATCACCGCAATCCTAAAGAGCCTATCAAACAGATTTAGGATCGTTATATACTCGTATTCCTTCCTAAGATAAATCGCTAACGATATCCTAAAAGATGCATAGTGGGCTTAATCCGATGGAAATTGATTTTGGCCCAATTTCTGGGAATGCGGGCTTATCTAACTCAGTTAGGGATAGCATAAGCTAATGGGAAGCATAAGGAAGGCATAAGCTGTCCATTAGCTAATTATTTGGAGAGTTATTGTAAACATAGTAGTGGGAATCTGTAACCATCTGTGATCTGTTTCCTAACTAATGCTTCAATCAAAAGCTCATTCTTTTTTTTTTTTTTTTATAAGTTATAAACTAGTGCTTGACTGCAATCCCGCCTGATGGTAAGCAGTGATGCAATCGTTGATGGTAAAACGCACTAGCTTATTAAGGCTATTCACTAAAAAAAGCTGTGTGAATAGGAAGGAAGACGGCAGTTGAGCGAGGTGATGCAATGTTTAACCCAACAACACGACCAACGATGCTGCGCCAGAGGATGATCTGGAGATCCTCCACGACCAAACTCCCGACACAACAACATTAGGCACATCGTACCCGGTACACATCGCAACACAACTGCTCAGACCCGTCCTCCATACGGCTTCACCAGACATCATGCCGGAACACGACGAATCGCTTGGCGGCAAGACTTTGTCTGGTGGGTGGTAACTTATGCCGGCGGCTGATGTTGTTGCCTACCACCGAGACCAAATTCTGGTCTTACTTTAACTAACTGATAGATAATATTACGTTGTAATATTGCGTTCAGGCGCTTTTGCCAAACCTATTATTGGAATCAATTGTAACAGCAAATACCTACTTAGGAGCCATTAACTTAATCAAATGTTATTCCGTGGTGCTTGGCAATCTAGGCTTCTCCCAGTTGCAATAATGTCCCTTTGTGCCGATTGGCCTAGTTCTGTTCTGTCTCCTGCTTATTATGGAGGGAGGTGGAAAAAATATCTTTTTTCTTACTCCTCCGCTATTCTTTTCTGATTAATTTCGTTTCGGGACCCAAGACAGTTGAATCGTTTCTCCGGGACTCGTCGAGCTTCATTGCTCGGCGTTTTTCTGGCGGTCTCAACTGTTGATTCTGGCTTTCAGGAGTTGCAGTGGGTTGGGAAGAGTGTGTCGGGTTTTGTCCCAATAAAAAAAAAATATTACGTTGTATTGTATTATCTGGATCTTCCTGGCTCGGTGTGTTGAGCTGGCGTTGCTGCTGCGGCTGCAGAAAACCTCAAACGGCGACAATATAACAACCTTCTTGGAAATTACATTTTTGAGCCATTATGGTTGGAACACTTCCTGGTTGGCCATCTGGAGACCCTCCACGACCTAACTCCCGACACAACAACATTTGGCGTCGTACCCGGCACACATCGCAACACAACTGCTCAGAGCCGTCCTCCGTACGCCTTCACCAGACATCATGCCGGAACACGATGAATCGCTTGGCGGCAAAACTTTGTCTGGTGGGTGATAACTTCTGCCGGCAGCCGATCTTATGGCCTACCCCGAGAAAATTTCATTAAAAAAGGATAGATGATAAATATTAGTTAATTCCTGTCTCTTACCGAGTCCTTGATCCCAATCCCATCTGATGGTAAGCAGTAATGCAATAATTGATGGTAAAGAGGGCTAGTTTATTAAGAGCATATTCACTTTAGTCTTGAAGACACTTAAATTCTAGACAGACGGAAACACCGCCGCCGGCAAATTGTTCCAGTCCCTTCATGTACGCGGTCTAAAAGACGAGGCGAAACGCTTCGGCCGGATCGCAGTCGTGTCAACAACATAAGGGTGGAAACTCGCCGTACGACGGGTCGTCCGATGATGGAACCGAGATGGGGGAATTAGGTCATGCAATTCCCTCGCACACTCTCCGAAATGCATTATACAATATGTAAAGAAAACCCTGTCCGACCCATAAGGATAATAAAGGTTAGGTAAACACTTGACCAAATATAATATAAAATTTTACATAATCATCATAGTAACAATACTAATGAATTTTGAAATAATCTTTTTTTCCCGTGAATTAATTCCAATTTCCCCGAAATTGGGTAATTTTTAAAAAAGTGACAACACCGGTATTATTATGAGCCAATAGCGACACCCCGCCGCACGCGGTAGGGTTGCTTACCGCGCATGAATTAAGTTACCTCTTTTTGTGAAATAATATTTATTTTCTTAGGGGGATTTTTTTTTCAAGTTTAGCCCGGCTTTGTACCCTAATGGGTAACTTTTAGGAACATTGCATCTTCTTCATCTGTTGTGTGATTCTACTAATGTAGAATCAGTTATCGATACCTAACAGTACCTTCACGGATCGGACAGGGTTTTCTTTAGATATTGTATAGAACAGCGACAGGCTGGCTACTCTTTGCCTGTGCTTCAAGTCAATCAGTCAATTTTTAGTAGCCGTTTTGCGTGGATGTGAAGCATGTTTCCCTCAACTATTTCTTATTTTGTATGTTTTTGTAAACTTTTGTGTCATATTTACTGCAAATAAACGTTATTTCTTTCTTTCTTCTTTCTTTCTATTATATATTTTTAATTCCGTCTAAACTGTGTATCTTCATTTTATAAAGCTAAATTATTTTTTTTCTTCTGTCCTTTTCAGAACGATATTGAGTGAAAAAGATGCAATTTTCCTAAAAGTTAGGAACAAAGGAAATAGAATAGAATACTCTTTATTATGTAGACCATATAGATGCAGGAAGATAAATATAAAGATTTCATAAAGGGTGACAGGTTTTATGGCTAAGAGCGATAAAGACAACCTTTGGATGGAATACTAAAGGGGAAGGAGAGAGAAATAATGTAGGTAGTCTACAGTGTACTATTTATATAGATTATACAATAAATATATACGTTAAGTGTATCATACTAGTTTAAATTAATGTATAATATGTTTAAAGAGAGAGGAAGTGCTTTTTTATCATAGTTTTAGAAGTAGACAGAGTTTGAGCACGCTTTACGGACACGGGCAAGTCATTCCATAACAGAACTGCTTGTACACTAAAGATTAGAAAGATGATAGTAATGTAAATGTATAGTTGATAGTAATCTAAAACTCATATAGATGTCTTGTAAGTAATAGATACTCATCTCATCACTAACTTTTTTATCGTCCCACTGCTGGGCACAGGTATCCTCTGATACAGAGAAGGATTGAGCGTAAATCGCCACGCTTGCTCATTGCGGGTTGGCGATTTCAGACTTATAAAGTCCAGGTTTCCTCAAGATGTTTTCCTTCACCTTCAGTCATTGGTGACCAAGATATACACACATCAAAAGTGTCTAGGGATCAACATATATTTTTGCAATAACTTTTCTCCTGATTGATATTAATTAAAATTTTCTTTAAGGATTCATCAAATAAAGTGTTTTCGTTTGTCACAGTAACGATAAACCAAGTCACCTTTGCATTAATAAAGAAATTTGCCATTTTCCTAATAAAGGGATATTTGACATTTGAACCACTAACACAAAAGTTCGAAAAAAAGACTGAAATAACAGTTTTCTCTAAAATTTTATTGGGTAACTTAAACAATTAATAATCCGTGTTTCTACCGCGAACACTAACAACACAAGAACATCGGTTTGGCATACTCAAAATGAGTTCATCCAAATCACGCTGTGGAATGGCCGCCCATGTTCGTTGCAACAACAAAAAAAGGTCTTCTTGCGACTGGATACCCTCCATATTCGGCAGAGCTCTTCTCTGTAGCATATCCCATGCATGCTCAATCGGGTTCAAGTCTGGCGACTGAGCAGGCCAGGGCAGGACATTGATGTTAGCTGCGGCGAGAGTCTGTCTTACAACTCTTGCGGTGTGCGGTCGTGCATTATCATGCATTAACTGAAATAAGGGACCGATTTGCACTTGTAGAGGAACGATGACGTCTGATACAATCGTTTCAGCATAAATTTGAGCGTTGAGGTTGCCTCTGATCCAAATCAACTCAGTTCTTCCGCCGATCCAAATACCCGCCCATACCATGATGGTTCCACCACTATAAGGATGGACTTCCTGGCAGGATTTTAATCGCTGTTGGCGTCCAGGGGTTCTCCAGTGTCGTATACGTCTTGTATCCGGTCTCATACCAAAACGAGACTCATCAGAAAAGCACACGAAACGCCATTGTTCTTCTGCCCAATTTCTGTGTTCAAGAGCCCATTGATATCGAATCCTACGATTGTGCATTGCTATAGGTGGTACCCGTAGCGGTCTTCGGGAATGAAGGTTCACTTCATGCAAGCGGTTTCTGACTGTTTGGTCGCTAATTAAGTTCCCTGAAGAGTGATGAAGCCTCACGGTTAACATCATGGCGGTTATTGTTGGAGCTCTTCGAGTTAAGATTTGAATGTATCGGTCTTGTCTCCGTGTGGTGCAGCGATACCGTCCTCCATGGCGCTCAGCCACGGTACCAGTGCTTCGGTAACGTGTCCAAAGTCGACTGATAACACTCTGACTTGTATTCAGAGCTAAAGCCACAGTACGTTGCCGGGAACCAGCTTCTATCATTCCCACGGCTCTGAGCATTTCTTCCCTGCTTAAATGACGTCGCCGCTCCATAATAACGTTGGTTTTAATCAGTAGTAGGGAAACAGTAGCACTAATAATGTCTTCAATGCGTTGTATGTTTTTATAGGGAAAATATTGACAGCTGATTTTCATCTTTTACTCGAATTTGATTCACAGTTCCTGATTCAAATTATGAAATGCACCAAAAAGGATCCATATAAATTTATAAAATCATAAATTTATTACAAAGCCACATCTCAATCTCAAGAAATCCGCATAAAAATGCTTGATCCCTAGACACTTTTGATGTGTGTACTTAGAAAGTACATATAACTTTAGAAAAGTTACATTGGTACTTGCCTGACCTGAAATTGAACCCGCGCACACATACTTGAGAGGCTGGTGTTTTAACCACTAGGCCACCATGACATACTAATCTCATGATACTTATCTAAATATATGTTAATGTGCAGGAGATAGCTTATGCATTAAAACAAATGTCGTGGGTTTTGTGTTATGTTTCGAAAAAACACGCGTAGGAAATACGGCTTTTTACGTACACATTTCTTATTCTATCCATTCGTGTAACACCACACAAAGGGGCACATAAAAACATCAAATGTAACAACGGAACTTTCCAGACACCTATCCATCTTCTTATAGCCCTTGCTATGTTTATTACGATATTCTATTTACCACGTGAGTTTACGAAGCCAGCGTTCATCAAATAGGCTGTGAATATTTTACACATTTGAAATGTGGAGCTCACATCTTGAATGCATCTAGAGTATCTACCTATGTACCTATGTATTTATAGGCACTTTTTGGCACGGAATCTGTATGCAAAGCACACAGGTAGGTTTTCAATGATGAAAAGGAAATAAATAGCTGAAATTCGGAATGGTTTTGATGTTAAAATGTTTCTAGTTTGGTTCGGTTTTGTATATATAAATTCAACGGAGCCCTTTTACTGTCCTGGAGGTACTCTCCGAACTCCGGACAACATGGTGTTTGAACAGGAGGTTCTGTTCGAAATATAAAAAGTTTAATTAAAAAATGTTCCACTTTGCTATAAATAAAAAATAAAAACATTTGTTGCCTGAGGCAGTAAACGCTGTTAAAAATACCGCTAGATATTTTCTCCTCTATTTATTATAATCCTTTAAATATAGGCGACGTAAAGCACTGAGGACTAACTCGTTATAAGGGATGGGTATGCGCTAGAAAAAGATGTTGATTTTTCAACTTTACCGAACACCTCAAGTTTTTAGGGGTTATATCGATCACAACGAACTTTTCTAATATTTGTAATACATCAATCTGTTTTCTGACTTTTCGGGGAATCTGAACTTTGGCGCGAATTGACTTTTTCGAGTCGTTTCGTGAGTTCGAAATGAAAATCAAAGATCATCATTATCATCATCATCATTTTAGCCGAATGACGTCTCCTGCTGGACATAGGTCTCCTCCAAGGATCTCCACGACGGCCGGTCCTGCGTCTCCCGCATCCAGCGGTTTCCGGTGACCTTCACCAGGTCGTCGGTCCACCTTGTCAGAAGCCTACCCACGCTGCGTCTTTCGGTGCGTGGTTGCCACTCGAGAACCCGTCGTCTCCATCGGGAATCGATCCTACGGGCAATGTGCCCGGCGCAATTCCACTCTAATGTTGCAATTCTCCGGACTATGTCGATTACTCTCATTCTTCTGCGGATCTCTTCATTCCTGATTTAATCTCGCAGTGAAACCCCAAGCATAGCCCTCTCCATTGTCATTTGAGTGACCTTGAGCTTATAAGGCCCATTGTTAGCGACCACGTTTCAGATCCAAGATGGTGGATGCAAATTTTTTGTCATATGTGTCGCTTTTATAATTTCTTTTTTAATAATTATAAACTTGCGCTTGACTGCAATCCCGCCTGATGGTAAGTAGTGATGCAATCGTTGATGGTAAAGCGCGCTAGTTTGCAAAGCCCATTCACTTATAAAACTTAGTGAATAGGAAGGAAGACGGCAATTGAGCGAGGTGGTGCAGTGTTAAACTCACATGACCAACGATGCTACGCCAGAGGGAGATTGCTGTGGAGACCCTCCACGACAACCAACAAAACCAACAAAAATCAAACTCCCGACACAACAAAATTTGACGCATCGTACCCGGCACACATCGCAACACAACTGCTCAGACCTGTCCTACGTCCTGAAGCAGCTTCCTTTTTTTTGTCTTATAAAGTCGTCACGGGCCACGGTCGTGACTACCCGATAGCCAAAGATTCACATATGACAGCTTAACAAGTTTTTAGAGGCACAGAGTGGGTCTTGGTAGATATGTGAAGATAGTTACCCATCCATAGAACTACCGTGGCTAGAGTCGCTTAACCCTGCTCGATCGCTTTTTTATACAAGTCCTTCGTAAATCCTATCCTAAATACTATCATAATCATAATATTCTCATCCATCCTCATATCCTTAACCTGACTCAAAGTCATTCGTAAAATCAGATCCACTATTGTAGATTGGCCCACGGGCCATTTAGCTCCAATTATATTGGGCATATTAATATTGGCACAGCACATTCAATTTAGCAGTTCAATCGTTCTATAACGTGCGAATACACGCTTTTGCCTCTAGGGAGTAAGCGGAATATAGGCCGGAATTGAGGTGAAGCTATGTAGTAAGCGGAAAGTCAGCGTATGGATTCTTGCTTAATTGTACTATTTTTTTCTATAATTATAAACTAATGCTTGATCGCAATCCCGCCTGATAGTAAGGAGTAATGCAATCGTTGATGGTAAAGCGCACTAGTTTATTAAGAGCATGTTCACTCAAAAAAACTGAGTACCTAAATACGAAGGAAGAAGGCAGTTGAGCGAGGTGATGCAATGTTAAACTCAACAACACCATCAAAGATGTTGCGCCAGTGGCAATTGATCTAGAGACCTTCCACGACCAAACTCCCGACACAACCACATTTGGCGCATCATAACCCGCACACAGCGCAATACAACTGCTCAGACCCGTCCTGCAGCGGCTAGCGTCTACGGAGCTGGGCCAATCACGCGCATATACGAGTATGATGCGCCAACATTGTGCCTTGAGCACTATACCTATACCAAAATTAGCAACTAAGCTTGAAAAACAAATGAAACTAGACCTGCGCCTGTGAGGACCTAATGACTGCGTCAGCTAATGGTATTCGCTTTGCAGATTTTACATTGCGTTTTTTAAGTTGTTGAGCAGACACATTTTTCGATAATATGAAGCAATGAATTTGTAATATCCCTAAAAAATATGTATAATAGGAAGTACGGATCACACAAAAAAAAAATACTGAGTCGCCTTCAACTACCCGCTGTCAATGTAGCAAAGGGTCGAAGGTATGGCTGCAAAACGGTTTCCAGTTGATCGTTTTTTGTGTGTCGAGTGCGGACAATATGGCGGAGACCGTGTTTCCGGTTTTTCGTCCTGTAATCGCACATTTTTCTCTAAGGAAAATAAAATAAAACTGCTACCTATATATTATACATGTTCATAACCTACTCATGAAAGTGAACGAAAGAGATGGAACTACATATTATTATATCTAGTCTAGTAGTAGTAGTAGTCTATCTAGTCGTCAGTTATTCTAAAAATATTTATTAGATTGTAACAAGCCGCACATCTTCTTCGTCTTATTCCCAGCCTATAGTGGTCCACTGCTGGACAAAGGCTTCCATAGGGAGGCATTCCCATAATCTCTATACTTGGCAGGCGCGTTGGGGATCGCAGTAATTTGTTATTTGACAGGAGAAGAGCTGCTGCTCGCTTCCCTGGTGAGAGTTCCCGTAGTCGCCGCTTACGACACCCACGGGATATAGGGGTTGGTACTTTTCAATGCCCGGTACCACACGTGTCGATCAAATTTCATGATTGCCACAGATGTATGACCATCAATTACACGGGCATGAAGCTCTGGAAAAGCATAAGTAGGTACTTAAGAGGGAACTCTAGTGATGCTTTCTCTATACAAACGTATTCCGCTGTTGTCTTCGTGGATAATGCTTTTAGAGCATTTTTTTCTCTACAATTTTACACCGTGATTATACGTGCCCTTTGATTTGATTTTTTTCGAAACTTAAGTAATAAAAGAAATACGATACTTCAAAATCGCGAAAAATAACCCATTTTTACCGTGATGTTCAGACGACTATGAGAAAAACGTGTAAAGTCTGACAAAAAAAAAAAAAAAATGATATAAAAATAATTGAGATCTGTCGAGTTTTGAAAAAGAAAACAGCAGAATATGAAACGTCTTTTGGTCAATGTTTTGTGGGCAAGATCAGCCTGAGCTGCAACTGTCCTTTTCGCACTTTATCGGAAGAGGCTTAAAGCAGCGCGACGGCAATAGTTTCTTCAAATACCCATTCTCCAAATTCCTCGACACTAGAGTCCCCTCTTAAAGATATTTCGTAGTAGTTACGGGTAGCTAGACACCTTAAAAGTATGAAAAATTTGGTTGCAGAGTTTAATTAGCAGGTTACCGATCCCAAAGTAGCCGAGATAACGGTAGGCGGGCAACTCAGTATTTCCAATGATTGTTCTTGCTTATTCAAATTGCTTATTGCTTATCCATTTAAATTTCAAATTTACTGAAAATATTCATTCCGTTACTGTATTAGTAAATTTTTTCGGTAAACACGTTGTTTAATACGTGCCAATGATTCGTATTCAAGAAACGTTACGCGGGACGGTCTTGCGAAGCTCTGTGGAAAAATTTACCTGTAATGGTTTGAACTTGACGTGTGTACTTTTAGAAAATAATTATATTTAAACTTATTTGCAGGGTTTTTTTTTTTGTGACACCAATCAGCGAAATAAGACGCCGAAAATTTGTGTACATTAGCTGTAGTTAATTATGTTATATCATCATCATCATCTCAGCGTTTATCCCGGTTGCAGCCGCGGCTTTCGCGTTGGAGTTCGGGGTCCGCTTTCCTGCACGCTCTCCTCCATTAATTATGTAGTTAATATGTTATATATTTATAGTATTTTTAAGTTTATATAATACTAGCGGCCCGTCCGTCGGGTGGACATAAGGTTTTTTATCATCATCATGCCATCACCCAATCGCATCCGTAGCTTTTTCAGCTTTGGGGTCTGGGATCCGCTTTACCAGTCTAACTGCTGATTTTGGCTAAACTTCGATATTTTTCATAGAGCGATTGCCGTCTGACCTCCACAACCCGAAGGTAACATCGAAGCATTCCAGTTACACTAACTGTAGGACTTTTGAGGGCTCTTTCAAACCGTAACGACTGCCACTAGATGTTCGTATGGCAACCGGGACCAACGGCTTTTAACGTGCTTTATTATATTTTTTGTTGTTTATTATTTTCCCAGACGCGCAGCCCATACTCTCGCTTCATCATGCCATTTTTTTAGCAAAACGCAAGCGACGCTCTCTGATTTGCGAGACGATGTGAATTTTACGAAATTGATTCTGTGAATCAACAAAATACGACGTATTGGAGAATCAGATTTTAAAAAATCAAAATCAAAGCATTTATTTCAAATAAACCAGTTACAGGCACTTTTTAATTGTCAGAAGGTCGGTCAGTCAGTAAGATGAAGCTAGTCGCACATTCCAAAGAGTACCTACTCTTTATTATAGGCACCTGCCTATGGAGAAGAACGGGTAATAAACTCCAATTTACAGCGTATTTTTGCTAAACTCGCTTGGGAGCGACTTTTAGAAAGTTCAGACATTTTTTCCTAGGCATATTGTTGACTTACTTTTTCATCACACTTTACATAAGTAGTATAAAAAAAATATTTTAGTGGAAAACATAATGCAGGCACACTTTACAAAAATTAGTAATTTACTGTAAAGTAACAAAAATATCGTAAAGATTGCATCACTGCTTACCATCAGGCGGGATTGCAGTCGAGTACTATTCTATAATTATTAAAAAAAAAGAAAAGAAAAGGTATTGCATATTGTTTGTAAAAAAGACATAATTAAATTTTCTGCAAGACAGTTGAAAACGAAACCTTTCTCCAAAGGTTTCGTTTTTTTCTCCAGAATAAACTGATTGTCTCCCTATTTCAAGGGCGTGTAGATACAATTGATTTGTATTCCGTCAGCATTTGCGTTGTCAGTCAGCTCACGAATCAGATTACTGCCATCAAGGCTCAAATTACCTGCCCCGACTGGTTGACGAGCTGATGGAATGACGCGTCATTGTCATTTTGAATTAAAATTAATGAGTGTTTATTTATGCTGAATTTATTGGGGCTGTGGCTTATTTCGAATTTGGATTTCTTCTCCTTCTTTTAAGGAAACGATGCTTGAATGTGTATGTGTGTGTGTGTGTGTGTGTGTGGGGGGTGTGTGTGTGTTGTGTATGTGTGTGTGTGTGTGTGTGTAAATGTAGGCCGCGGTGGTAGGCCATAACATCGGCTGCCGGCAGAAGTTACTAACCACCAGACAAAGTCTTGCCGCCTAGCGATTCGTCGTGTTCCGGCATCATATCTGGTAAAGCCGTACGGAGGACGGGTCTGAGCAGTTGTGTTGCGATGTGTGCCGCGTACGATGCGCCAAATGTTGTTGTGTCGGGAGTTTGGTCGTGGAGGGTCTCCAGATCAATTTCCCTCTGGCGCAGCATCGTTTTTCCTGTTGGGTTTAACATTCCATCACCGCGACCAACTGCCCTCTTCTTTCCTATTTACTCAATTTTTTTTGAGGGAATAGGCTTAATAACCAAGCGCACTTTACCATCGACGATTGCATCTCTGCTCACCATCAGTTGGGATTGCGGTCAGGCACTAGTTTATAATTATTAAAAAAATATTATTTGAAAACAAAAAACCTTCCTGCATAAAACTCTAAGGAACTGAAAAGGTAAAACAAGTTGAACAATCGCAGTTGGGGACTCTATGGAATACTTGTTTATCTAGCTAAGAAGTCCCCCAACTGCGATTGTTCAACTTGTTTTACCTTTTCAGTTCCTTAGAGTTTTATGCAGGAAGGTTTTTTGTTTTCAAATAATATTTTTTTATTTCTACCTTTTTAGTTTTAACAAATTATGTTTCCAATGTTGGAAAACATAAAAAAATTGGTTACAACATGCAGTTTTAATATTAAATGGAACGATGAAACAAGAATTTCATCGTTCCATTTAATATTAAAACTGCATGTTGTATACATATTTTCTAATGAGTATTTTAAATCCTTCATTTTAAAACCAATTCGATAACTTTGGTAGATTTATTTTTACCTCATAATATGGCGTCAAACATCCGCCATTTCGTTTTTTTTTTTAATGTCACCGTCTATGACAAATCTAACGATATCTCAAATGTGAAAATCCGTTAGGCGTTTCTGGAGATACAAGATAATAAAGAA
This sequence comes from Sesamia nonagrioides, assembly GCA_017933935.1. Classification (NCBI taxonomy): domain Eukaryota; kingdom Metazoa; phylum Arthropoda; class Insecta; order Lepidoptera; family Noctuidae; genus Sesamia; species Sesamia nonagrioides. The sequence continues at coordinate 379,600 of JADWQK010001647.1, forward strand.
TATTACATACATTCATATGTACAAGATACGCGCTTTGTGCATGCCTCCGAATGTGAATCTGTTTATAATTGTGCAAAAAAATTGAATCTGACTGAATTTTGTGCTGAAATTTCATTAATTACGTAGGTACGGATGACAGCAGGTCAAGCTACTCCAAACTGTCAGATATTTTCAATCAACATAGAGCCTTAATGCTGTAGAGATAAAATTGAAAATCTAATAAGAAAATCTCACAGATTGTCTGCTGTACATAGGTTTGGTACTGTTTCGATGTATGTTTCTGGATTTAAGGACCTAATCATTGTTATTTTTTTAAATGCCTTATCATTGAATTTTCATCTTGTTTTAGTCTTTTCAGTTGATTTTTAATCGTAGATATCCATGCAGGTATTTTTTTTTATTTATTTTATATATGTCTTTTTAGTTAAGAAATATTACGTAACCGGATTAATTCCTTAAATGAATTTGTCATGTGGTTGATTTAGCAATTTGTTAGGGTTAAGAGAACTGATATCAAGTCCGGAAAGAGTCCTCACTCCACTCAAAGTAATGTAAGCTTGACCTTTTGCAAATAAGTTTCTACTTAAATCTACAACTACAACAATAGCTGGGTCTAAAGTTGTGCCCTGTAGTTTATGCACCGTCACTGCCCAGCATAAAATTAAGGGAAACATTCGTCGCTCAATCTTGTCTTTACCACGTAAAGCATCAAATTCTGTAGTACGAGGCTGGATCCAGACTTCAATACCAGGTAGGTTCCCTGTTATACTTGGGTCATCGAGCTCCACAAATACCGCTTGTGGTAATTTGCTGGTGTGGTGGCTCCAACTGCTTTCTGCGTAGTGCTGGCCAATCTATTCGTCGGATAACACCCATAGCACCGTTAACCAGCCCATAGTTAACATTGATGTTCCGTCTTAGCATGGCTCGAGTGCTTACACCTAATTTGAGTTGGTTTGGTATACTACCTGATTTATTGGGATCTTCAGGTATGTATTCCTCTCATGGTTTTTGACCATATGTTTTAGGATCAAATGAGATGTCTACAGCACTAACATTCTATACTTTTGTGAGCTTTTTTAACTTAACTGTCATGTGCGCGTTATATGCATATTAATATAACAGATTTATTATCTTTCCATTTATAATTTAAACTACACGTTATAATAGTTCTTTACTTATGAAATTGCCATTCTGCAGTACTGGCCATTTCAAATAAAAAAAATCCTGTTTGGCTAATAATTGTAATTTCAAATTCATTTTATCTTAAAAACATGGAGCTCTTTTTTCCATAAGTAGTCATTTGTTTATTGATTAGTAATACATTTCCATCACAATTCAATCTTTTTCGTCATCATGGATACGTTAAAAATTTTGTGGTAACAACGCGGCACAAGCGGCACGAAACATCAACGACGTTTACGGAGCTAACACTACAAACCAACGCACCACCTATTATTGGTTTGCTCACCGCCGTTCTGGGAATTTCGACTTAAAAATGAGCCTCGCGGTCGTCTGAAGACTTAGGGTCGACAATGACGAATTGAAGACGATTGTCGAAGCTGATGATAAACAATCTACGGCTGAAATAGCATCAGCTTTCGACAAAACAAACAGAAAATACAAACTATATTGGACCATATACGTCGAATTGGCAAGGTAAATCTTTATCTTGCCAAATGGGTGCCCACGTACTTAATGATCGCCAGCGCGAAGTACACGAGACTACACTACACACACACGACTACACATACACGAGACGAGACTGGCACTGCTCAAAAGACAAACACATGAAGGAATTTTGAAACACATTGTTACCTGCGATGAAAAATGGATTCTATTTGATAACCGCAAGCGCTCAGCAAGTTGATTAGATCCTGGTTGAGCACCTAAACAATGCCCTAAACGAAATCTTACCCCTAGAAAAGCAATGGTCCCTATTTGGTGGTCTAATCGGTGTGATTCATCACAGCTTCTTACCAAACGCGATGAGCATTACTGCAAATGTGTACTGTGAAGAACTGAACACAATGATGGAGAAAATGGCACATCTCCAACCAGTATTGGTCAATCGCTCCTCTCCGCTGCTCCTGCACGACAACACGCGACCTCATACCGCACAACAGACGGTCTCCAAGTTGCAAAAAATGGGGTTGGAGGCTCTTCATCATCCGCCCTACTCACCAGACCTACGCCTACAGACTACTACTTTTTCCAGAATTTGAATAGATTCTTGTCGGGAAAAAAATTCTACACCCAAGAGGCAGTATAAAATGCCTTTGGAAAATTTGTTGCCTCTCGTCCAGCTGATTTCTTTAAGGATCAATAAACTGTCACTGCATTGGCAAAAATACATTGATTGCATGATACTGCAATAAATACAAACAAAACATACATGAAAAGAATTTCTTTACATTATTTCATATTAAACGACAATTTTATAGGTAATGACATAATATGTAAAATATATTTAGAATCAGTATATTTATTATAATCAGTTGTTCACACGAACGAGTGATTCACACGAAGTGACTAGTGAGTTCAAACCCTTACTACTCTGTAGTAAAGATCAGTGATTAAAATCCTTCATTTTTTATACCCAACTCGATATGCTCGGTAGAAAAAAATTTGTAATATTTTATTTTTCTATTTAATATTAAGTTATATACATATTTAGAATCAGTGTTTAAAATCCTTCATTTTGATATCCCACTCGATATGCTTGGTAGAAATTTATTTCTTTATACCTCACAATATGGCGTCATACATCCGCCATTATGGGTTTTTTTAAATGTCACCTTTCTAGTAGCAGTTGGGCGATTAAGGCAATTCTAACAATACCTCAAATGTGAAAATCCGTTTAGCGGTTCTGGAGATACTAGGTAATAAAGAATAATACATACAAGATAGGAGCTAAAAACATAACCCTCCTGGCAGTCGGGTAAAACATAACCCTCCTGGCAGTCGGGTAAAAAGGCATACATTTAAAAGGACCTTAGGACCACATTTCCCTTGTGCTTGTGCAATTAACTACACACACATTGTTCTTGCCCGGCAGCTATGACAGCCTCCGTGGCGTAGCGGTAGCGACCGCTGCGCAAGGTGGCGCGGGTTCGATCCCCGCACAGTGCAAGTATTTGTATGCATGAATATGAATATTTGCACTGGTCTGGTCGTGCCTCGGAAAGCACGTTAAGCCGTTGGTCCCGGTTGCCATACGAACATCTAGTGGCAGTCGTTACGGGTCGTTGGAGCCCTCTAAAGTCCAACAATTGGTCTAACTGCAATACTTCGATGTCGCCTTCGAGTTGTGGAGGTCAGACGGCAGGTTCGAAAAATATCAAAGCTTAGCTATATCAACAGTTGGACTGGTAAAGCGGACCCCAGACACCAAAGCTGAAAAGGCTTCGGATGCGACTGGGAATAAAGCTATGATGATGATGATGATGACATTGTTGTTGCCCGGATTATTTGTCGTGTGTAGAAACAGTCGTTAGTGCTGTATGGATTACAATGGAAGCTTTTTGATGAACATGTTTTTTTATACGTCACTATTATATGCCGTACCGTAACGAAACATTGGCGTCCACAAAAGGGTTAGGTTTTATCTATTTGTGTGTCTTTCAGCCGTTCAGATGATTAGGCTTTGTGATAGGTTACACAGAGAAAGAGTTATGTTCGCATTTATAATGTAAGAATATTAAATATCTCAATGTTATTTTCCAGTATTTTTATTTTATTTTATTATTTTTGGAAAAATTACTGTAGCGGTATCAATAAACTCCACATGCGAACAATGCGTCATACTGACGGCACACAAAGCCTGCATCTCGCAAGCATAATTTATTTTGCAACTAGCATTTATTGTCAACCATATAATTTCCCGTGGGTGTCATAAAAGGCGCCCAAGAGAACTCTCACCAGGGAAGCGGGCAGCAACGCTTCTGTGGAATATTAAATTACTGCGATCCCCAACCCTACTGCCTAGCGTGGGGTTTATGGTAAACCCCCAAATTTCACTCTGGACTAAGGCTTCCCGCCTTAGTCCAGGAGTGGTCCTCTATAGGCTGAAGAAGTAGAAGAAGATATAGACAACTTCTCCACATCAACTGTTGGGCAAGTGCCCGTCAAACACAACACCCGTCTGGGTCGAGGATCCTCCCTTTTCAATGGAGGATGAGAGAACTTTACACTCACTTTACGGAATTGTATCGCTGACAGAGGTGTTCGGCACTTGTACAGCCATACAGAAGCTAAACTTAGTATTCGGGAACACTGTTGGAGCTGCTGAACCTTGGACAAAACTATCTTAGCATTGTGTAGATTTAATTTCTTAGTATTGTATAATTGCAAGGTAAACGTGTGAGCACAATGTACGAATGTGCTGTAAGGCATTTATTTGTTGGGTTAGTCTTTTTTATTAACTTGATTGTGCTCTGGCTGTTGAGAGTATGTCATGCTCACTCAAATGTCTCGCGGATGGTGGCGTGTGTGTTGGGTTATTAGGTTCCCTACAATATGGTTGAGCTGAATGATGCTGATCCATACGTCATGTTCGTGAACGGACGCCGTCAGAGGGGACTGGTCATTTCTTAGCTGCCACGGCGTATTTTAATTTCTGAATTGATTTTTGCGTGTTTTCCATAATGGACGCTCTCAGCGTACAACATATTTCTGCATCGTTCTCACAGGGTTGATTTGAACATGAATGACGTAATGAAATATTTGTAACAATAACTTGAAAATTTAAAAGAGTGTCCATGGAGTTTCTTGCCCGTTCTTCTCCATAGGTACCTACTCTTTGGAATGGGCGACTAGCTTCATCTTATTGACTGACCGACCTTCTGACAATTCAAAAGTGCCTGTAACTGGTTTATTTGAAATAAATGATTTGATTTACACTATCTTTCTCGTACCTCTAAACTTACGCTAAACGGACACAATAGTTATTAAATCTATAACATAGTGATTGCCAATTCGAAGCTTTCCCAGAAAGAATAACAATTTACTATATAATAGGTAGCAGACAGTGTCAGATATGACCCTATTTAGTCCTCGAAGCCGAATTTTGTCACGGCGATTAATCTTAGCGGAACCTACTCACGATACAGAAGTAGTACCTAATTCCTAGTTTGTGAAAAAATTCTTTTTTTTTTTTAAGAAAAGAAGGAAGACTCTCACTCAGCAGCTGGGTTGTGCAGGTTCGTCAATCAATGTAAGAAAATTGCTGAGGCAAAGTTTTTTGTAATAATAATAATTTAAACATTTTCTTTACTTTGAATCCTTTGATTGAAATCGGTCGATAACTTACAAACAATTACGAATAAGCTTTATTAACATTAACATAGGAAGAAACTAGTGAAACTTCACTAGCCAATTTATTCTGAAAAAATTTCATCTTGAAAAGTTGGTTGTTTGGGTGGTTGTTCCCTGACATTAGTTGGAATATCAGCTCACTCCAGACTGACTTCATCTAAGTAATACACTTAGATGAAGTCAGTCTGGAGTGAGCTGATATTCCAACTAATGTCACGTAACGGTGAGATGACAGAATCACACCGTTGCTACCACCCATACACATAGCTATTGTTATTTATTTAATTCGCCAAAAACTTTATTTTTATTCACCCCTTTTCCCGTTCAGTACTTACTAATTCCATTATAGGTTTTAACGCACAAACCCACATTAATTTAACAAGACCTTAAATTATAAAAAATATAGCATCCAATTTTACATCGCTGGAGCGTTGAATGATATCATTATACGCTTTTTAAACTTAACTCGTTTTCACGTTAACATGATATTTAAAAGAACGACATGTATTTTATATTTTTCATTTTGTTTGTATAAAAATTGAGCAGCTTACACTTTTGTAATTTGTATTTCGTTTTTCTTTTTTTTTTTTTAATTATAAACTAGTGCTTGGCCACAATCCCGCCTGATGATAAGCAGTGATACAATCGTTGATGGTAAAGCGCGCTAGTTTATTAAGAGCCTATTAACTCAAAAAAAAAAACTGAGTCAATAGGAAGGAAGACGGCGGTTGAGCGAGGTGATGCAATGTTAAACCCAACAACACAACCAACAATGCTGCGTTAGAGGGAGATTGATCTGGAGACCCTCCACGACCAAATTCCCGACACAACAATATTTGGCGCATCGCAGTGGGATCTTAAATAATTACTTCCAATTTAAAATATATAACGGCACATGGCCATCATCAGAAGAAGTTGGCGCTATAAAAGTATCATCTGGGGAAGATGGCCATCATTAGAAGAAGTTAGCGGTACAAAAGTATCATCTGGGGAAGCTTCGTCTTTATTTAGCAAGGGATCCTTTGTAGGCGTAGGTTATCGGGCAAGGAGATAATCAATTATAACGATAAACTTTAAATCTAACTTTGATCACTCCAATTTTACAATAATTTTCCTAAGAAATAACGTTCCACTTGACACGAGTCGCACATCCAAGTTAACCGTAGACCAGCTGTGACCAGTCCCCGTTATTTCTTCTTTTGTGCCAGTTTCGGGTGTTACGTTTAGGAATCACTACACGATTATATTACACTTCGTTCAGAAATTAGAAAATCGATTAATCGAATAACTTAAAACTATATCGCTATCAGACGGTGCTCAGCGCCGATATATAAATACCTTAGAGAGCTGCCTATTATAAATATTATTGATTTAACCAAATTCAACTCTTACTATTTCTAGAAAAGTAAGAGTTGAAAGATAAACAGAAACCTACTTCAAAGTTTGACTACGTCAAAATATTGTTCGTTCTATTTAAAGGCGCGAACATTTAGGGCTTTGGTGAAACTGTTTACATTCTTAATTGTTTATTTATATTTTTAATTTCAAGTGAAAATGGACGATGAAAGCTTACTTCTAATGTCGATTCGGGTAGGCCGCAAACTTGTAGCATTGCTACGCTTGCTACGAAATCCGTAGCGTCATGGCGTAGCTACAAGTGCTACGCCATGACGCAAAATTGAAAATAAGAACTCGGTAACCAACTTACGAACGTCCAGCCTTCGACTTTGAAAGTGAAATACAAAGAGACTTGTTTTATTATTTAGACAATAAATGTTTTATATTATACTAGCCGTGCCCGCGATTTTGTTCGCGTGGTTGTCGAAACAAAACAACGTCGTTTAGATAAGAGTAGGCTATATACTTCATTCAAGAAGGTGGTATAGTATTTTTTGGGACAATAAAGAATTTGCGAATAATGATCCTGACTTTGGTATAGTTGATCACGTTAATGCTTCTCTATATACTATGTTAGCGGTGGAATTACCCGGAGCATATACAAATTCTACGAGAGATTGACGTTGGTCCACTGTTTCTGCTCGTCTTAGTTCATCTATTCTTTCCCTTTCAAATACAAAATAACTTCATTGTTTCTTTGTACACCTACATATCTAGCTATTTGTAATCGTTCTTCTCTTTGTGAGAGAGATTCAAACTCGCGCGAGAGAGCGTGACGCTCTCGGTCAGAAGACAGACGTGCTTGGCGTTCCTCGATACTCTCTTGGGAGCGCAGATCTGCGGTCAGAGTTCTTTGCGAACTTAAGCGAGACTCCCTTTCGGTGAAAGTCTCTGACTCGCGTGAGAGGGCGTGACGCTCTCGATCAGCTGATAGTCGCACTTCGCGTTCTTGGCTGCTCTCTTGAAAGTGCAAAGTCAAGGTCCGAGTTCTTTGGGAACTTAAGCGAGACTCCCTTTCTGTGAAAGTCTCTGACTTGCGTGAGAGCGGGTTCCTGGATGCTCTGTTGAGAACGCAAAGTCGCGGTCCCTTTCGGAGAGAGTTTCTGATTCACGTGAAAGAGCGACGTGCTCACGGTTAGCAGATAACCGTGCTTCACGATCTTCTTCTGATTCCTGAGACCTACTAAGTCTCATCCTTTTCGCATTTCGACTACGTAGCGAAAGGTTTGTTTTTTTTTATCTTTGAGGCATTTTCAAAGAAAATAGCAAAGCAATGAACAAAACCAAAAAACCCTTGTGACCCAATAGCTTGCAAACTTAAAAGAACGGTGCGTCGAACAGTCTCGTATGACAACGAATCGTGTGTTGCGACTGAACGAATTGGCAAATGGTTGGCAACTATTCAAAATCAGAAGTAAATACTACTTGAGTACTTGTTTCAATCATATCATAATATCAAGGAGCATCTTTACTTCGTACTTTAAACCAATGACCAAACGTAACCAAAAATCCAATACTTTTTTTTCGACCAGTTTAGAATATCGATAATTTTCCAAGCAACCAAAGACCTTTTACGACACACTCAAGAACTTTTAAGACCCCTAACGAAACCATATTTGTCATGTAACCACGGCCAAGGGTGATTCTCGTGCGGAAAATCTTAACACCGCCATTCAGAAACTGACACCATTTGTACAACGCCATCTATCGGATTCGGATTTCAACTATCAACATTAGTTCTATTTTTAGTTTCAAGATGACGTTGCAAGTACCTACTATACTGAATTGCGTGTTGTAATATTTTACTTCTTCAAATCACTATATTAATCATAACTTTTGATAGAGTGAACTGATTTCGATGAAACAAAAACTAAGTTATACCTCAAGTTGCGCATAACTTTTGTATATAAACATTGTCTGCATTGTTTTTTTTTTTTATAAGTTATAAACTACCGCTTGACCGCAATCCCGCCTGGTGGTAAGCAGTGATGCGATCATTGATGGTAATTCGTAGATTTTCGTGATGCGTGCACAAACAAACAGACAAAAATTTCAAAAATGATGGAAATGGGTTCTTTTAGTTATCCTTTAACACGCCATTTTCGGCATTTTCTTTTTAAATTTTTTCAATGTACAAAAATTACTTTTCTGCAGATTTATTATATTATAATAAATCTGCAGAAAAGTAATCACACTATTAATCAAAAATATGATATAAACACTGGAAATCAATGAAGTCGTCGAGACACAACCGTCAGCATTGTTAGCAATAGCCCGCTCGCGCGTTCTCAGCCCGCGCGACAGGCAGTCTTTGTGACTGTGTTTCGTTGGTGGGAGAAGTGGTGGGAGACGTCCGACGTGACGGCACAGTGATGACATGCGCGTGAGCTGCGCGCGGTACTGGACAGTACTTAGATATTGTAACATTACTTTATTTTTCTAAAATAATAAAAAAAAAACTAAAATAAAAGTAGCCTAAGTTACTGCTTATTACATAAGCCATCTGCCAGTGAAAGTCCCGTCGAAATCGGCCCCGCCGTTCCAGAGATTAGCCGGAACAAACAGACAGACAGACAAAAATTTAAAAAATATGTATTTTGGTATGTGTAATTGTGTACCGTATATACATGTAGTAGAAAGCGGTTATTTTAATATTACAAACAGACACTCCAATTTTATTTATTTGTATAGATTTGGTTTATAAAATCCATTTTCAGACAAAGTGGCTGGCTATGTGTTAGTAATTATTATATAAAACAAACTGTTGCCCTTTACTTCATCTGGAATACTGAATAAAATAGTTCATATTCTTCTCTAGATCATAGTCCGCCTATGTGCCAAACACCCCAATCCGTTCAATACAAAAAAAAGGGTTTGTGTAAAAGTACACTAACTTTCGTATCCACAACATTTGTTAGGATTTATCGTGAATTTGTTTTCGATAAAACTAAAACATGTACCTAGTTTTAATTGAAAATAAACATCACATTTAATTCTGTTATCTATATGGTATACAATCTGTAAAGTAAACCCTATCCGACCCGGTTAATAAAGGTTAGGTAAACACATGACCAAATATAATATAAAATTTTACGTAATAATCATAGTAACAATACTAATGAATTTTTAAATATTCTTTTTTCCCGCGAATTAATACCAACTTCCCCGAAATTGGTAACTTTAAAAAAGTGACAACACCTTTTTGACGGTATTACTATAAGGGATGCGACCACGTGCCGCGGGCTCTGCCCCCCGTCCACCCGCGTATGGATTGCCTACCGCACATGTATTACCTCTTTTTGCGAAATAATATTTATTTTTTTAAGGGGGATTTTTTATTTAAGTTTAGCCCGGCTTTTTGGGCATTAAGAGAATCAGTCATTGATACCTTCACGGATCGGACAGGGTTTTCTTTACATTTGTATACTAATATATAAAGCTGAAGTGTTTCTTTGTTTGAACGCGCTTATCTCAGGAACTACTGCTCCGATTTATAAAATTCTTTTTGCATTAGATAACAAAAAAGAAAAGTAATATAAAAAAGCACCGATAAAGTACCACGCTGCGACCAATAGGAGCGGGGCATCACAAATATTTAAAATGTATGCTGTATACTTTGGGGTAAAAATAAAATGTTTAAAGAACAAATTTCACGTGAACGAAGTCGCGGGCGGCCGCGAGTTAGGTTGATCAGGTTAAGTAACTTTTTACGTTATTGGTCTGTGGATGGGTAACAATCTATGTTCTATGTTACTGGTCTGGTTTCCGCACTCAGTCCCTCCAGTGGACCATTGTGCGTGGGCCATGGCGGCCTTTGGCGGTTATTCCAGCCAGCCCACCTCCCTCCAGAAGCCCATCAGATCTTCTAGCCTGTTGAGAACATCTGTGTAAGATCTTGGTGCTCCTACGGTTTTGTTTCTAATTTGGGTAATGCCTGTACAGTCGAAGAGTATATGCGCAACTGTCTCGTCAGCCTCTATGCAGGCTCTGCACAGCGAGCTGTCCGTTATGCTTATTGTGTGGAGATGCTTATTCAGCGAGCAGTGGCCCGTAATGATCCCCGTCATGGGTAATCATCTTTACACATCAGTCCCTCTCCGTGACTCAGAAATTACGTTAAGCCATCGCTCCCGGCTGAGAATCCGTAAGGGTCATCTGCTACTCCTCCTCAAGTCGTTCTCCTCATTACTGTGGGTCGCGATGTCCCCGAGAAATAATCTTATATATATGTTATAACAAAATCAAAACAATTATTTCAAATAAACCAGTTACAGACACTTTTGAATTTTCAGAAGGTCAGTCAGTACGATGAAGGTAGTCGCCCATTGCAAATGAAATGAAATGAAATCGTTTATTAAGCAAGTAGGATCACTGATCACTTTTATACGTCATGTTTATTTTTTATTTATTTTTTTTTAACTAGATGAAGCCGGCATTTCCTAACTGACTACCTCTGAGAAGAAATAGCCGAAACAAACTCAGGGATCATCGTCTTTTTTCAAGTCCAGACATCAAAAATGAAAATGTTTTCAATAATTTACGTTATAATTATGCATATTGCTTAATAACAACGCTTAACAGAGCGATCAGCTCAGTCCCAAGCTTTTTTGTCTTCTAAATAATCTGTGATTTCATAATACCCCTTTTATACCCATATAAAGGCCAAACTTTGCAGTTTGGCCTTTATATGGTTTTTAAATCTTTTAATGGGTAAGTTTCGAATGTCCATGGGAAGCTTGTTGTAAAAGTGTATACATTGACCCATGAACGAGTTACCTACTCTGTGGAGCGAGTGTGATGTACAGCAAGATTGTGTTTGTTCCTGGTATTTATATTATGAATATCGCTTATTTTCTTAAAGTTCGAAATATTTTTATGAACATACATAAGATTTTCAAATATATATTGTGAAGCTACAGTCAGAATGTTCACCTCTTTGAACCTTTCTCTAAGAGAATCTCTAGGACCAAGGTTGTAAATGGCTCGAACAGCCCTCTTCTGTAAAATAAAGATGGTATTGATGTCCGCACAAGTTTCTCAGAGAAGAATTCCATAAGTCATAAGACTATGAAAATAACTAAAATAAACAATTCTGGCTGTATCCACATCAGTTATCTGTCTAATTTTCTTAACAGCAAAGGTGGCAGAACTGAGTCTACCCGACAGCTTCTCAATGTGAGAACCCCATTGTAACTTGGCGTCAATAGTTAATCCAAGAAAAACTGTCGACTCGACAGGGATCAACTGTACTCCATTCAGTTGAACATTGGTACTTAGCTGCCTGACATTTGGCGTAGAAAATTTAATGACCTTGGTTTTTTTTTCATTTAAAAGAAGGTTATTTACATTAAACCAATGGACAACTTTAGAGAGTGCATTGTTAACTTCGTCAAAATTTGTTAACTGACGCTTGACTTTAAAAATAAGAGAAGTGTCATCCGCGAACAATACTATGTTGTGATTATCCCTCACGTGCTGAGGTAAGACAAAGAGTAGATACCTACGGAGAAGAACGGGCAAGAAACTCCATGGACACTCTTTTAAATTATCAAGCTGTTACGATTCCTGGCTTCGAGCATAGGATCATCAGGAGCCCGCAATTCTAACAACAAGTCCTATTAATGGTTATTGTATTACAATAAGTGAGTTGTAAAGGTCAGATAAGCGGTCGACCCATATAAGATACTGGTAATCAGCTTTATCCGGTTGGATTGGAAGCTGACCCCAACTTAATTGGGAAAAGGCTAGGCAGATGTTGATATTCAATTTAACTGAAAACCTAATTCAATTAGTCCCCACGATCAACCATGCGGATACTGCCCAATAAATGTACCTTGATTATGAATTTTAGCAGCTTATTCAGTGAAAATTTTAGTGGTATACTCGGTAATAGTTTACTGATAATTCTATCCATACATTTTATGCTTAGCAATATTAATGGTAACACTTTATTAATGCTGTTATTAAAACTACCACTTTGTTATTACTAAAATATTCTTGTTTAGCTATTAATAAAGTTTGGTTTTAATGTTGATGTTTAAACTTCTGGCAAGTTGGTCAGTCAGGCCTCTTTTTCTCAGGTACGCATGGGAGTTTTCAAGTTCAAATTGATATCAAATATTTAGGGATGAAACCCTTTGATGTAGTGGAGAAAACACTAAGCATTATGTCCGCCTTTATACCTATTTTACGTGAAAAGTTTGTTAAATAAATAAAAAAAAAATTTCGCCATCATGCGCGTGCGAGCCCTCACGACAGGGGATGCAGTGGCCCGGGGTGGGGTTGTCTTGGCGGTGTCTCTAGACATCGCCAACGCCTTTAACACCCTACCCTGGAGTTGCATCAGGGAGGCATTCCGGTACCACCGGACGACCTATCTCGGTCGAGTGGTCGAGGCCTATCTGACGGACAGGGCCGTCACCAAGTAGTGTGGAACTTCATTTTCTACAAACAAGTCAACGTGATGCAATCAAATGATATGGGTGTTTACTGTTTAGGAATTTTAATTTTTATGGTACTTCCCCACCTTGAATTAATTAATGCCTTGACAAGTAAATGAAAAAATCCGATGACTGTAAATAATTAGAAACATACTTACGGTGCGTGAAGCAAACTTGCACTTGACTCGCTTTTAAAAAAAAATAACTTTTTTTACTTTATATTGTTGCCTACAGCTCGAGCTCACCAATTTCTACGGGGTCGATAATATATGAAAACTAATTTAATTATTAACATCCACTGACGAGAACGTTCTCGAAACTATATCCGATAAAATATTACATAGTTGTGTCCTTAAAGTAGGTTCATTTACTTATATAAGTATATGAAGTAGAAGTATATAAACAATTTGATTTTCTTTTAACAATTCTCGCAGTTGACCTCTTATCACAGTTCTCAAGGGAAAACTCTTACAACTTAGGCAAATTCATATACAGCGCTTAACTGTGAAAACCTGGGACCGATTAAGAGAATGACCACTTCATTTTATATTTAAAGTTACAAAAGGCAGCTGTTCATTTTTTAAATTATTGTTCCCTTTTATCTGGAAAATATTTCAACAATTCGTCAAGGGGAGTCCGACAGCAAATTTGTAAGAGGAAACAATTTTGTTAAACGCAGCAAAATTTTCCTTTCCTGCTGTTATTATATTTTTAACGGGTATGAGAAAAAGAGATAACAGTCATACGGATAAACGAAGCTTAACTGCGCTTTCCGTGGTCCAAAAAAGTAACCGATATACCTCTACGCTCCAAGAGACACATTAAGTCGCTGTTCTGGGCTGTTATTCGTCTTTGTTAGTCGTTTCAGAAGTCTGATCAAGGAATATCGTGCCTTCAAAACCTAGTTATTGGGAGTAGGTCAGACTGGCAGTTATTAAAAATTAAAGTCCTCACCTCCTTTGGCGAGGCAGTGACTCTGGCCAATGACCGATGCCTCCTGGTTCAGGGTTGCGGGTTGGTTGCGCAAAGGCAAGTGAAGAAATACGGGTGGGTTTTAGTTAGTAAAAATCTGACACTTTCTGACACTTTTTTCTTTTCTTTTGTTTTTCTTCATTCCGCTACGCCCAGAGCGGGAGAGGTCATTTGATGATTACCCACCCAGAAAAAAAAGGCAAAGGTGGATCAGGAATTAGGAGATCCGCAGAAGAACGAGAGTAACTGACATAGCATTCAATCATCATCATCAGTGACGGTACCTACAAGTCAGTAATTGTGCTCCTCAATCTTTAATTATTATTTATGTTTTAAAAGCAGTTTTAAACGAGTTTATACAAGAAAAGACTATTTAACAGTTGTTAGTACAATAGTGATTATTGAGTGAACAGTTTCAGAGTGTTTATCTGCTATAAATTTGCGATATTGATCAAACTCATAAACCTAAAATAAAACAAATACCGTCAGTGAGACCGCAGATTTTGTTGTTCGGTACGCGTAAGCGCCTTGATTTGCGCATCACTTACGACGTTCTTCTCGCGGACTCGCTGGTTCGACACAGCGGCGGAGCTAGTGTTTGGATTATTCTATTACCTACTTTTTACGTTAAGTATATTATAACTTGACCTGCACCCAATGTCGTCAAAAAAAGACAGTACTCCGGAGCGTAACGTATCGGTTTCGAGGGGAAACAAGAGGCCTGCCTTAAATTCTCCTCCAGAGCCAGCTCCTGCGGTCACCGGCGAGGAGGTGCGCTCAATCGTTCAGGAAGTTATTAAAGCAGAATTTGCTACAATGCTCAAGCAAATAAATACTACTATAATAAACATTGTCAATAGCGAGTTGGCCCCGATTCGTGCGGATCTTGAGGAGTTCAGAGTGTCTCTGGATTTCCACACCGGACAATTTGATGAGTTTCGGTCGGAGTACTCCGAGTTCAAGAGTACCACCAAGGAACTAAAAGACGAAAATATCAAACTGCAGAACACAGTGGCCGATCTTCGTCAGCGTCTAAGTTATCTGGAGCAGCATGCACGGGCCAACAACCTGGAGCTCCAGTGTTTACCTGAGCATAAACAGGAAAACTTGTACACCATTGTCAAGCAGTTAGGCTCAGTGGTCGGTTGTGTGGTTCAGGATAGCGATATTTCACACTGCACAAGAATAGCTAAACTTAATGCAAAAAATATTCGCCCTCGTTCTATTGTGGTGCAGCTTGCCTCTCCGAGAATTCGTGATCAGCTGCTGGCCTCTGTCATTAACTATAACAAAAATAAAAGCCACGAAAAACCCAATACCTCAGATTTTGGTATGGCAGGAAATAGAACTCCTGTGTTTGTCGCCGAGCATTTATCCCCTAGAAACAAAGCCCTTCACGCCGCAACAAGACTTAAAGCGAAGGAGAAGGGATATAAGTATGTATGGGTGCGGAACGGCAGGATATTTGTCAGAAAGACAGAAAGTGACGAGCATATCCTTATTGGAAGTCTGGACATTTTAAATAAGTTGGAATAATTTGTATTTACTTGGTAAAGACAAATGACTTACCTATTGTTTAGCGTGCACTTGTAAATTTCATATATTAAATTCAATACTTTGCAAATATATTATCAAAACAGTCGAGGGTTAAGAACTAAGACACATACTGTTTCTCGTAATATTTCATGTAATAATTATGATATTATAATTTTTTCCGAGACTTGGTTGAATGCCTCTGTACTGAGCGACGAGCTATTCGACGATAGGTACATGGTATACAGGAGAGATAGAGAATCATCCCATTTTCAGAGCGGTAAAGAAGGCGGTGGTGTTTTAATTGCCGTTCATAAACAAATCAAGTCTAAACGTATTAAGAATTGGGAAAGTAGCTGTGAAGATTTGTGGGTATGTATTGACTTGCCGATATCATGTACCATTCGCCGAATGGTTCTTTGCGCGGTGTACCTGCCTCCTCCTACACGCCGTTCTACTCTGGAGCATTATGTGGATCATTGTAATGCTGTTTTCGAACAATGTTCGGATTCTGGTGTATTTATTGTTGGTGACTTTAATTTGTGTAGCATTGATTGGACTTTAGTGGGAAGATCGGACAATAAACTTAGTTTGCCTGGCACTAGTGAAATGTTTATTGATTTTACTGATGTTAACGGACTTGAGCAGTTTAATTTAGTGACAAACGACACAGGTCGCATTTTAGATCTAGTTTTATCAACTCATTCCTCGTGTAGAGTGAGCAAAAGTATTAATCCAATAAGTAATGTCGACAGACATCATCCACCACTTGATATAGTTGTTTCCTTAAGTGGAAGTGCTAGATTGCCATACAACACTGACAGGA
Organism: Sesamia nonagrioides; assembly: GCA_017933935.1. Lineage (NCBI taxonomy): Eukaryota > Metazoa > Arthropoda > Insecta > Lepidoptera > Noctuidae > Sesamia > Sesamia nonagrioides. Next base: position 396,085 of record JADWQK010001647.1, read on the forward strand.
TTGGACTTAATTTTCGTAGCGCGAATTATGAAACAGTGCGAAAATGTTTAAAACAGGTTGATTGGTATAATATATTTGATGGTAGCGATAGTGTAGATAAAATGTTGGATGTTTTTTATAAGACGCTTAATGACGTTATTCATCAGTTTATTCCCTCTCGGGTACCCAAGAAGCGTAAGTATCCTCCGTGGTTTAACAATAAACTTATTAAGATGTTAAATCTAAAAAACAATATTAGAAAGCGATTCAATAAATATAATAACCCAATGGATTTGATTGAGTTAAAATTGATTAGTAAACGTTGCAATGTATTGGCTACTTCTTGTTATAATGTTTATATTGAAAATCTTGAAAATGAATTAAAAATTAACCCTAAACTATTTTGGACGCACGTAAAAAATAAACGGGGAGGGTCTAGTTCCTACCCTATGACAATGAAAAACGGATCAGTGTCCACATCTGATGGTACATTAATATGTGAGATGTTTGCTACCAACTTCTCATCTGTATATAGCCCCGTACAACAATCGTGCAGGGATCTTGATACTGAAATATTATTAGGGTGTTTCGAAAACAGTAACTTATGCTTAACAAGTCCAACAATCGGTAGAGAGACATTACTAAAAAAACTTAAAGGCTTAGATATTAACAAGGGCGCTGGCCCAGATGGCATACCGCCAATATTTATTGTGTCTTGTGCCGAGGAATTAGTTTGTCCTCTTATTCATGTGTACAGCAAATCCTTATCTTCAGGCGTATTTCCTCTAAAATGGAAAGTGGCTAAGGTGGTGCCTGTACATAAATCAGATAGCAACGATGACATAAATAACTATAGGCCTATCTCAATCCTTTCAACGTTTGCTAAAGTGTTTGAGTCATTGCTCTGCCCATATTTTCAAAATCATCTTAAATTATTTATTAGCGATCATCAGCATGGCTTTGTTGGATCACGATCCACAAGTTCTAATCTGGTCCCTTTTACGGAACTTTTGATTGATGCTGTTGACCTTGGTCACCAAGCTGACGTCATTTATACTGACTTTAGCAAGGCGTTTGATAAAGTTTCCCACAGAATCTTATCTTATAAGTTAAATGCTTATGGTATCACTGGTGGCCTGCTTGAATGGGTGATTTCATACTTAAGAGGTAGATCATTTTTTGTTGTGGTAAATGGTTATCAATCTAGCGTGTTTAATATCTCATCTGGAGTTCCGCAGGGCTCTCATCTGGGCCCAATATTTTTCAACTATTTTATTAATGATATTCCCAATTGTCTACGGAACTCTAAAATTTTTATGTATGCTGACGATCTGAAGTTTGTTAGAATTGTCAAATCTAACAGAGACGCCTCGCTTTTACAGATGGACCTTGATAGTCTTGTTCAATGGTGTAAAAGAAATGAAATGCATTTAAACTCGAAGAAATGTTACCATATGAAATACACAAGAAAGAATAATCCAATTAAAACAGTGTATTACATAAATCAGAGCAAAATTGATGAAATAGACACCATAAGGGACCTTGGAGTTATATTTGATCAAAAGCTGACTTTTACACCACACTTAGATCACATATCTAAAAAAGCATCCAGAATGTTGGGTTTTGTTATAAGACAATGTAAAGGTTTTCGTCAAATTAAAACTAAAATCTTGCTCTATCAAAGTTTAGTGCGTAGTGTATTAGAATATTGTAGTGTGGTATGGCGACCACACTACGCCACACATAGTTTACGCCTAGAACGTATCCAAAAGCGCTTCGTTTGGCATTTGGCCTTCTCTTTGGGAATAACCAAAAAAATTCTCTCTTACAAAAAGAGAATAAAATTCTTCAACATGCACACCTTGGAAGAGAGAAGATGGTTGAATGACGCAATGTTTGCAAGTAAAATTTTGAAGGGAGGTATCGACTCGCCGCAGCTGCTCGCACTTTTTAACTTTCGTGCTCCATCGAGGATTCCACGCAAACCTATTGTTCCACTTAGTGCTCCAATGAGGCGAACGGTGTTGGGCTCTAACTCTCCATGCGCTAGGTTTTGTAGTGTTTTAAATAGCTGTAGTAATAATATTGATTTACACTTTGATTCCCTGAATAGGCTAAAATATAAATTTTTAAACTGTCTGAAAGGCAATGATGACTAGATGTATAGTATATTGCTGAGATTGAGCTTTTATTTTATTGTACTTATTATTGCTCATGTGGTGTCTACCTATAAGTGATTGTTGCACAATGTATAGTTTAAGCACAAGTGGTTTTAGTGTGTAAGCATTTTTGTGTAAACAATTGTTGGCAGACCTAATAAATAAATAAATAAATAAATAAATAAATAAATAGCCCCCTAGGCCCCATAGGCCCCTAGGCATGATGCCCGATGGGGCATCGGTCCTACGAGGTCGACGGGTTCTCGAGTGGCGACCACGCACCCGAAGACGTACCGTGGGTAGGCCTCCGACAAGGTCGACCGACGACCTGGTGAAGGTCTCGGGAAACCGCTGGATGCGGGAGGCGCAGGACCGGTCGTCGTGGAGAACTTTGGGGGAGGCCTATGTCCAGCAGTGGATGTCTTTCGGCTGAAATGTTGAAGATGATGACAGCTACACCCACCACTTTTCTAACCATAACTAATCTATATTGTCCCACAACAAGGCAAAGGGATCTCTCTCCCTTGTCTCCGCGATTTTTTTTATAATTACAAACTAGTACTTGACCTCAATCCCACCTGATGGTAAGCAATGATGCAATCGTTGCTGGTAAATCGCGCTAGTTTATTAAGAACCTCATCTCACAAAAAAACACTGACTGAATGGAAAGGAAGACGGCAGTTGAGAGGAGTGAGGCAATGTTAAACCCAACAACACGACCAATGATGCTGCGCCAGAGGGAGATTGATCTGGAGACTGTCCACGACGGCAATCCCGCCTGATGGTAAGCAGGGATGCGATGATCGTTGATGGTAGAGCACGTTAGTTTATTAAGCCTCAACAAACTGAGTAAATAGCAAGGAAGACCGGCAGTTGAACCAGGTGATGCAAAACCCAACATTATGACAACGCGCCAGAGGGAGATTGATCTGGAGACCCTCCACGACCAAACTCCCGACACAACAACATTTGATGCATCGTATCCGGCACACATTGCAACAAAACTGCTCAGACCCGTCGTCCGTCCGAAGGTTTTTGTCTTTTGCTGGCCAGTCCCTACTGTAAGAGTCAAGCTCGCCCCATCATTTCTGTCTTGACCTGAAACTATAGCATCGTGCGTTAAGTGCGACCCAGTCGGCGATTCTTTCAGCCCAATTGTCTTCTGACATGTGGCAAAATGTCCAGCTCAGTCTCACATAAGTTTAGCAGTTTTTTCGGGTAACTTCAGTTATCTTAATTTAAGCGTACACTATTGTGTCAGAAATCTGATCCCCCCAGGATATTGCGCCATGTTCACAGACAAACCTCGAGCTTCCACCTCCTTACGTAAAAGGCTATAAATTGTCAGCTCTAAGCACTCCAAAAATAAACTCACGCACCTTAATGAGTTAGACAGATGCATAGAATAAATACGCTCTAATATGTACACCATATAAATTACAGAACGTAATTGTGAAGATTTTACAAAGGGTGACACAATGGAAGGTCTTAGCTTTGTATTAATTACGGGATTGATAACATCAGCTCTCATCCCTAATAAGGCAGCTGCTCCACCGAGGACGATTTACGAGAAGTGTTGGCTTAACGGCTAAAGTTGTGGCGAGATAATACTTCCCTAGTAAACCCATTCATTCCATCTGATGAAAATTTCGCACCTGGACGAAAGTTGTCTTGGCTTAGTATCCTATGCATACACACGAGCGACATGGATTGGCGACAAAGTCAACTGCTAAGACCGCCCTTACGCATTGACGGCTGTCGCTGGCTACAATTGTCTCTGTCGTTGACGTGTATCACTCGCTTACCTGGTAGCATCTTCAAATAGACATCAAACTCTGCACGAGCAAAAGTTTCAGTGGACGCTACAAAACACCAAGCTCGAAGACAAATCATAGGCTGATGGTATACTGCTAAGAAGAATAACAGGAAGCGAGTAGAGCACCTTAAACAAATTGATGAACAACGAACGATTACTCGCTGTACATATCGCCAATCCGCATTGAGCAAGCGTGGTGATTATGCTCAATCCTTCTCTGTGTGAGAGGAGACCTGTGCCCAGCAGTGGGACGATAAATAGGTTGATGATGATGATGACGATGACGATGATACATATCGGCCTATAGTGTTCCCGCAGTGGTGACACAGGCCTCTCTCGTTGAGAGGAAGTAGGCCGCAATCTACCACGCTGGCCTAGTGCGAGTTGATAGATGTCATATGTCTAAGAAGTTCTTGACTTTTGGTTATACCGGTTTCCTTAAGAAGTTTAGATTAAAGGTAATAGCACACTTAAATGACTCTGCTCCAATACCGCTCCCTCCCAATAAATACGACTGCTCGCAGTCCATGCGGCGACAGTTAGCAGACACCTTGCAGTCCACGCGAAGGCTGTTAGCTTTTCGTGATCACAATTCGCGATCGGTTTCTATTGAAGCAACTCGTCTTTTTACAATGTCCCGATTCACAATGCACGAACTAGCAATTATAGCTATTGCACTAGAGGATGAAGAGAGGAGCACAAGAAATAATAGACGAAGATTTTGGATCGACTGTTCGGCTACAACGAGCGGCCAGCGAGGCGTCAACTGAACATGATGTCTGGTGAAGCCGAACGGTGGACGTGTCTGAGCAGTTGTGTTGCGATGTGTGCCGGGTACGATGCGCCAAATGTTGTTGTGTCGGGAATTTGGTCGTGGAGGGTTTCCAAATCAATCCTCTGGCGCAGCATCGTTGGTCGTGTTGTTGGGATAAACATTGCATCACCTCGCTCAACTGCCGTCTTCCTTTCTATTCACTCAGTTTTTTTGAGTGAATAGGCTTAATAAGCTAAGTGCGCTTTACCATCAACGATTGCATCACTGTTTACCATCAGGCAGGATTGCAGTCAAGCACTAGTTTATATTTAATAAAAAAAAAAAACTATCGAGCAGTCTGACGGCGGTAAGATCGCTGCCAGCGCGCTGTCTGCTAATTTAAGATACCGTCATCCTTCCTATTTCTAAGTTTTTTAAGCGAATCGGCTTAATAAACTAGTGCGCTTTACCATCAACGATTGCATCACTGCTTACCATCAGGCAGGATTGCAGTCAAGCACTAGTTTATAATTATAAAAAAAAAAATATCTAACGTGCAATCCATACTAATATTATAAATGCGAAAGTAACTCAGTTTGTCTGTCTGTCTGTTACGCTTTCCCGCTTAAACTTCTCAACCGATTTTGATGAAATTTGGCACAGACAATCTTTAGACCCTGAGAAAGAACATAGGCTACCTTTTATCCCGGAAAAAATTGATGTTCCCGAGGGAAAACTAAAAAGCGCGATATAACCGAACTCCACGCGGGCGAAGCTGCGGGCGGAAAGCTAGTACCTATATAAACTCCATATTTGAATTATATTCTTTTTTCCGGGTGGGAGCAGAACATTTCAAGTGTGCTATTACCTTAAGCTTGCTTTTCGCCTAATCTCTCTCCAGTCGTGACGGATTGCCGGCCTATTGGATTAGGACAGTAAGAATTCAAGAGGGAGTGCACCTGCGTCCGTGAACACATTTATGCACTATACAATATGTAAAGAAAACCCCGTCCGACCCAAAAGGATAATAAATGATAGGTAATCAAACATAATCATCATAGTGACAATACTAATGAATTTTGAAATAATCTTTATTTTCCGCGAATTTATTCCAACTTCCCCAAAACTTGGTATTTAAAAAAAAAAGTCACACCACCGCCTGCCCTGCCTCCCTTCACCCGCGCATGTATACCTAAAGTGTTGCCTACCGCACTTGCATTAAGGACGGACTCTAGTGCCGCGGAATTTGGGAAATAGGTATTTGAAGAAACTATTGCCGTCGCGCTGCTTCCAACCCCTCCCGGTAAAGTGCGAAAAGGACAGTTGCAGCTCAGGCTGATTTTACCTCCAAAAACGTTGCCCAAAAGACGTTTCGTATTCCGCTGTTTTCTTTTTCAAAACACGATAGATCTCAATTATTTTTATATCAAAGTTTAGAGGAAAATATACATGTAAAGAAAACGCTATGGTTTCCTTAACCTTTTTGGTTATTTGTATTTTATAAGACAATTTAGCACACGGCTATCAGCTGTGACTTTTGAAAGCGAAAAATATTATAAAAGTTTCTTGAAGAACACCTAAAGAAGATTTCATAACCTGAAATAAAGGCTTTTAATGTTGTTTTCTGTCTTTACAGAAAACGCATCATTATGTTTTTATTTGAAAAGTGAAATCTCATTATAGTATACATATGCTTCTACTATTTTCTTTTTTGTCAAGAACTTATAATGTTTGTCTAATAGTCATCTGAAGATCACGGTAAAAATGGGTCTATTTTTGCAATTTTGATGTATCGTATTTCTTTTATTAATTCAGTTTCGGAAAATATCAAATGATAGGGTCACGTATAATCATGGTGTAAAATTGTAAAAAAATATAATTGCTCTAAAAGCATAATCCACGAAAAAAACAGCGGAAGACGTTTGTATAGAGAAAGCACCACTACAGTTCCCTCTTAAGTTACCTCGTTTTTTCGAAATAATATTTATTTTTTTAGGGTTTTTTTTTTTAGTTTAGCCCGGCTTTGTAGGCATTATTACAATCAGTTAACGATACCTAACAATACCTTCACGGATCGGACAGGAATTTCTTTACATATTGATATTCCCTTATAGATTGCTGGTCTCGCTTGAGATACCGAAATACTTTCTGGAGGGTACCTACTTATTTTAACGTTGCCTGAGCGAGAACTTCTTTAGCCAGACGCTTTTCGTCAGCGATAGGACAGATGCCTAAGGGTAGAGGATACTTAAGGTTGTGGTACCAAATTAATATGGGCCGATTGTTCGTATTAAATGATACATGGGCTTTTAAGTGTTGGAATCTGGGTCTAATTTATAATGTGGAGTTAATTTTGCCGACAAGGGTTGTTAGGTTACAGTGGTTTGCAAAACAAGGGATAAGCCAGTGAAGCAGAAAATGTCTGACCCGGTTGTTCTGCTGTCATATGGGTGTAGTCATCCTTCAATTAGGGGGACTTTTGGGTAAAATGATCAACGTCTGAGCAGTTGTTTTGCGATGTGTGCCGGGTACGATGCGTCAAATGGTGGAGGGTCTCCACATCAATCTCCCTCTGGCGCAGCATCGTTGGTCGTGTTGTTGGGTTAAACATTGCATCGCCTCGCTCAACTGCCGTCTTCCTTCCTATTCACTCAGTTTTTTTGAGTGAATAGGCTATTAAGCCTATTCAAAAAAAAAGCTAAGTGCGCTTTACCATCAACGATTGCATCACTGCTTACCATCAGGCGGGATTGCAGTCCAGCGCTAGTTTATACTAATAAAAAAAAAAGATGACAGCTAAACGGGTCGATGGAAGGTCAAGCTACGTTTGACGTGGTCGTTTCGTGGATGGGTGGTTAGCAGTTGAGACTCTTCCGTGACTTGGAAAGCAACCTGCAAGTTAAGCCGTTAGTTCTGACTAACATTCTAAGATCTTTAACAGTTGTCCGCCCAAGGTATCGCGATACCGAGAATTGGTTGGTGGAAGACAAATAGGTCATCTACTACGACTCTACATATATCAAAAACCACAAAGGTATGAGCTTGTTATGTTACTTGACTGTCCCAACAAAAATATGGTCCACGCTCAGCTCAGGCGGGCGAGCGGACCGTTGACCTCTGGCGTCAGCTGTTGCGCAATACTATGATCTACTATGCGCGCTCGGTAACCACACTGCAACCATTTCTAAATGTATTTGGGAAAAAATATAAATATTTGTAAAAATGATTAGAATCGATTCAGTTCTTTACTATATTAAGGTTTCGCATGAACAAAAAATAACGTTGCATAAAAACCGAAAAAACCGTAAAAACCGCACCATGAAAAAAAAAGTTATATTTTTCAGACAAAATAAATTCTTCATCAACATGATCCGCCTAGCTTGTTGCGTGGGTCACAAATGTTTTGCAATGGCACCTCTGCCGGTCGGGCCGGAACAAGCGAGGTGGACCAAAAAAGTGTTGTTGGCTTGATATTGTAAGAGATGGCATGCTAAAGATCGTGCGAAATGGAGGCGAATGAGTAAGAAAGCGGATCCTGGGCTCCAACGCGAAAGCCGCGGATGCAACCGGGACTAAACGCTGAGATGATGATAATCTTCCGCTTAGCCTTTTTCCAATCATGTTAGGGTCGGCTTTGAGTCTTACCGTATTCAGCTGATTACCAGAATTTTACATGGAGCGACTGGATATCTGACCTCCACACCCCTTGGTAATTGTGGTCAGGAAAAATTCTTCTATAATTGTCGTGAAATAAATCAACCTTGCAGTATAGCACTTGACACGCGCGGTGCGATAGTATCAACAATTCAACACAAACTTTATAGTATTACCAACTAAAATATACTGTCGTTAATTATTAAAATGAAAGAAAGGTGCTACGGCTAAAATGTTAATTATTCCTTTTTTGTATGTTCAGAATTCTTAATGAGGAATAATGCGTGGTTTTACTTAATGTTGTAACTTAGTTGCTACATCGTTTAATAGGCATATTTACATAGTAGATATTTCTCTGCCCCTAAAAATATAACCACGAAATTTTCTAGGTACATTTGAGTGTGCAAGCCTTTGAAACTTTCAATGCAATTGTACGCTCGTGATCATTCTTCTTTATTGCTATTTCGCAACGACCTTATAGAAATCCTTCTTAATACTTAATTCGATTTCGACACAGAATAAGAAAATGAATAGGTTCACGCTTAAAATATTGAAGTGATAAGCGCTGATGCTTGGGCTGAATGTTCACAATCTGATCTAATTTCCAATTTGTCAAATAATAATTTTTATTTCCCTACATTTATTTGACATATTTGATTCTAGATTCTCTAATCTGGCGATTGGTGCCGAAACTCCGGCGGAAAATAGTCAAAGGAGATTACAATTCTGTCAGAATATTCAAACACAAATAGCCCGTAACCCATTGATATAATATTAAACTAAGTTAGATAAGTCACTAGCGCATTGAACTTGAAGCGTACAAAAGATTATAATTCTAATCTCTTGCTTTAGTCACTCTCGATACACTCGTAAAAACAAACGACAAATACTAACAGCGCAAACGACAAACACTAGCCATATTTTTCTTCTCTATGCTTTAGATTGCGCCCCATCTCACTCACACTGTACTAACGTGTGAAATGTACGCAGAATAAAAAAATTGCATGTGTGTGCTGCTGCTTCGATCGGCACATTTATTTCGGTGAATTTTTTATATCAATGCCGCAACCCGATTTCTTTAGACTACATTGTATGGTCCGATGAAACGTATTTCAGCAATAATGGAATGTACATATAACCAACATAACCAATCATTATTGGTTCCGTCAGAATCCTTTACGTGTTCGCGAAACAAACAATCAGGTCAGATTTTCTTTTAATTTTTGGTGCGGATTCAGAAGCAATATGATAGTTTGGTACACATTTATGAAGGACGTCTAAATACTTTTTTTATAATTATAAACTAGTGCTTGACTGCAATCCCACCTAATGGTAAGCAGTGATGCAATCGTTGATGGTAAACCGCACTGGTTTATTAAGCCTATTCACTTAAAAAACTAAGGAATAGGAAGGATGACGGCAGTTGAGCGAGATGATGCAATGTTAAACCCAAGACCAACACGACCAAACGAAGCTGCGCTAGAGGGAGATTGATCTGGAGACTCTCCACGACCAAACTCCCGACACAACAACATTTGGCGCATCGTACCCGGCACACATCGCAACACTACTGCTCAGACCCGTCCTCCGTACGGCTTCTCCAGACATCATGCCGGAACACGACGAATCGCTTGGCGGCAAGACTTTGTCTGGTGGGTGGTAACTTCTGCCGGCAGCCGATGGTACGGTAAAATATGTTGAAATATTAAACCTCTTACATAATCACGAAGCGCTCCGCTTCCTTATTCCTTTTATACCGCATACATCGAGGGATCAAAAAAACAATTAAACCTTCTACCGGAGGAGAAACGACACAATATCATATTTCAACAAGACGGTACCACCTGCCCGCATATTGCAGTATTTCCAGTGCTTACCTTAATGAATATTTCAATGTCTGGGTAAGTTCAAACGGGACGATTTGGTGACTATCGAGAAGTCCAGACCTGACGCCTCTGGATTACTTTTTATAGGGTCATGTAAAAAATTAAGTTTACAAAACATGTTCTAATACTGTACAAGAATTAAGGGTTGCGATAGAAAATGTTATTAGGAGCATATACCACAGCACTATACAGAGGGCTACACGAAATGAATTTCAATAGACTTAATTTATGTCATTTTACTGTTTATAATGTCCGCCTACTTTAAAAAAAAATCATGTTTATATTCTTCTTATTAAAAAGTCGTGGTGGCCTAGTGGTGAAATCACCAGCCTCTCAAGTACGAGTGCGCGGGTTCGATTCCAGGTCAGGCAAGTACCAATGTAACTTTTATAAAGTTATATGTACTTTCTAAGTATATCTTGGATACCAATGACTGAAGGTGAAGGAAAACATCTTGAGGAAACCTGGGCTTTAAGTCTGAAATCGCCAACCCGCATTGAGCAAGCGTGGTGATTACGCTCAATCCTTCTCTGTATGAGAGGAGACCTGTGCCCAGCAGGGGGACGATAAATGGTTGATGATGATGATGATGATTCTTCTTATTACTATATAAAACAAAGTCACTTTCTCTTTCCCTATGTTCATTTGTATGATTAAATCTTTAAAACTACGCAACAGATTTTGATGTGTTTTTTTAATAGATAGAGTGATTAAAGAGAAAGGTTTATATTATGTATAACTAGCTTTCGCGCTTTTTAGATTTCCCTCAGGAATATCAAATTTTCCGGGATAAAAGATAGCTTATGTTCTTTCTCATGGTCTAAAGATTGCCTGTGCCAAATTTCATCAAAATCGGTTGAGAGGTTTAAGCGGGAAAGCGTACAGACAGACAGACAGACAGACAAAGAGACAGAAAGACAGACAGACAGACAGACAGACAGACAGAGTTACTTTCGCATTTATAATATTAGTATGGATATAGAATGGATGACATCCATAAAATTGTAGAGAAATACTATTGTTTTTTAGATTTCTTTACATTTTTTCCGCGTCTGCAGTGAAGCGCAGGCTGAATCCTACAAGATTTATGAAAATAAAATATTAAATATTGTACACATTCAAAAGGTCTACAAAAAAGTAAACTGGATAAGGATTAATGCTGTATTGGTTAAAATCGCTTCGAAAATTAGCCGGTATTTGTCGTAAAAAGTTAATGACAAAAAATATTATTGTGGGATCACAATTTTCGAAGCGATTTTAACCAATACAGCATTAATCCTTATCCAATTTAATACCTTAAATACTTTGTTGATTTAATATAGATCTATATCACTCTTTACAGCATATGATTTAAATGAATATTTTCTAAGATATTACACATTTAAAAAATTGCGTGGCGTCGCGTTTATGGCGCTACCGACCGGCCGGAGCGAGGCGGCAGTAGCGGGCCGGGCCGCTATGTTTTTTATACAACGTTCATAGTTTTTCTGTAGTGTGTGTTCACCATTTCACCCGTGTGAAGCCAGGGCTGGTTGCTAATTGATAATAAAATAAATTTTAGTTTTCACTTTTTTATTTCAATGAATGTGTCTGAGACAAATTTTATCCTAAACAATATTCCTAAATGTTTTGTTTCTTTTTAAAATTAAAGGAATATTTCCGTTCAGTAAAATGAGCTAACTAAAGGATTTAAAGTAGTTCCCATCCAGGACCCAAAAATTCTTTCAACTCTTTATTATATAGGACGCTAGATCTGTGGTTTTGTAAATAGTAATAGACAGAAGGAGAAGTACACTTTTGCGAGAGTTGGAAAACAGTTATCATCATCATCATCAATCATCATAGATCTCCTCTCATACAGAGAAAAAATGAGCGTACCTAATCACCACGCTTGCTCAATGCGGATAGGCGATTTCAGACTTAAAGTCCAGGTTTCCTCATGTTTTCCTTCACCTTGTAATCAGTTATTGGTAAAAAGTGTATATAACTTAGAAAAGTTACATTGGTACTTGCCTGACCTGGAATCGAACCCAACACACTCATACTTGAGAAACTAGTTATAATAATCACTATTACACTGATTATTGTGCTTTAGAACAATGATCACAAAACTGATATTATTGTGACAACTTGAGCGTACCCTCGTCAAAGTTATAGGTTGTCTGTCCTGCCTCCTGCCCACAGTTCAGTTGCTCATCATATCGATAAATCCTCGACAAAACTAGGTTAAGTGGTTTTGATTAATGCGAGAACATTGCCATCTCTTTACTAAATATTTTATCGGACATTTTGCTACATTTGATAACACACTATCATTCTGAATCATTTTGAAGACTCATTGCTTCATAGTGCTCAATAAAGTATATCAGTGTAAGTAAATGAAGTCCCACTAAACCGTTTTCACGTTTTCTCTGTGCGACCGTTCCCACAGACAAATTATGGAAACGGTTTTGTAAAAAACAGTGACCAACACACAAATGATGCAATGTATCTTGTTGAACTTCCAAAATGAAAACCATTGCTACTTATTTCTGAATTGATTTTTGTGTGTCTTCTATGGACGCTCTCAGCGTACAATATATTTCTGCATCGTTCTCACACGGTTGATTTCAACATGAATGATGTAATCAAATATTTGTAACAATAGCTTGAAAATTTAAAAGAGTTTCCATGGAGTTTCTTGCCCGTTCTTCTCCATAGGTACCTACTCTTTGGAATGGGCGACTAGCTTCATCTTATTGACTGACCGACCTTCTGACAATTCAAAAGTGCCTGTAACTGGTTTATTTGAAATAAATGATTTGATTTGAATGACTTCTCCCGCTCTGGGCGGTGCGGAAGGGCGTGTCAGACTTTTACTGACTAAAACCCACCCGTGTTTTTTCACTTGCCTGTGGGACGGCCAGGGCCACGGTTTCTTGTTTAACCAACCCGCAACCCTGACCCAGGAGGCATCGATCTTCGTGTACCCCGTCACGATGTGCTGACATCTCTTTAAGTCGCGCGGGAAACACGACGCGCCGTCGACTCGGGCCTGGTCCTTACCGGGCGGCAAGTTGCCCACTGCTCACCGCTCATTGCTACTGAGGCTGTTGTAAGTAAAATGTCAGGTTTATGTTTTCTTTATTTTTAAATAACGTTGTCCCACACTAGGAATTACAACTGTACTTACTGACAAACATTTAAAGTTACATACACAAGCAAAGTTTACTTTTTACTCTCTTAATGACTATGAACGCTGAATTAGTTTTGGTTTTTCTTTTCACAGCAGTTAATTAGTAATAACAGAATTCATCTAGTTTCAAAATAGAATGTACCTACGATTTGATAAAGTGTTTATTAAAAATTTCAGAAATAATATAATTTATAAGCGATAATATAATTTTATTTTTAATCTAATAATCTTTTTTTTTGTGTAAGTAACACTAATTAAGACAGTTAGTTCAAAAAAAAATTAAGAAAATAATATATAAAAAGAAAATCTTTTACAATCTATCAGGTTTCTAAAACCGTAATCATACCTTTGTACCTGTCAAACTAGGGTTTCTTTGAAGAGCGGTGGCCGCTAAATGACCAAATTTCGGTATAATGACCTCATTCATTGGTAAATTGAAGACCTATACGGAGGATCTGTCTTAGCAGTTGTGTTGCGATGTGTGTGATATACGTCAAATGTTGTTGTGTCGGGAGTTTGGTCGTGGAGGGTCTCCAGATCAATCTCCCTCTGGCGCAGCATCGTTGGTTGTGTTGTTGGGTTTAACATTGCACCACCTCGCTCAACTGCCATCTTCCGTCCTATTCACTAAGTTTTTTTTAAGCGAATGGGATTATTAAACTAGCGCGCTTTACCATCAACGATTGCATCACTGCTTACCATCAGGCGGGATTGCAGTCAAGCGCTAGTTTATAATTATTAAAAAAAAAGCTGTAGCGGTATCTATAACGCCATAACGTCGCCAAAAGTGGCTTTGAACTTTGTTTTGCATAGGCTCAATCACGGGCTCAGCATAATGCTGAGCGACAGCTGTTTTTCGTGAATGAGCATGTTCCCAGTTTTTTTTTTGTATTTTGTAGATTTTTGTGTGCGTCATGTTTATTTCAAATAAACGTTTTTCTTTTTTTCTTTCTTTATTTCCATGCGCAAATTACGCATCAAAATAATGTCACGCCAAATCAGCTAGCACACATACAACGGACCGACTTGAAACATCGGGTAGTTACCCGCCAGATATGAAACCGGCTTGGTTGGAGGATCCTCCCTTTTTTATAAAGAACTAAATTACCGCCCGCGGCTTGGCCCGTGTGGAATTCGGGTTTATCGCGCTTTAGATTTCTTCCTCATTTTCGGGAAATAACCTACCGTATCATTTAGCTTCTATGTTTACATGTGCATATTCGTTTGCAATATACAGTATGTTAAATAACAGAGGGCGTTCCCTTAAACTCGCTAATATATATCATTAATAGATTAAAATAAAAATATCAGCATAGAAAAATAAGCATTAAAAAATCCGAATAAAAAAAATTCTAATTGGAAATAAATTTGAAACCTCCTGTTTTAAATCAAAATAGTAGTCGTCATGTATAAATAAATTGCGACGTTGCCGTCTTTCATGTTCGCGTGTACAGTGTGTTTCTTTTACGTGTCAATTTAAAATTTTTATTGAATATTTTCATATTGGAAAAAATTTAAAAACATTTTGTTTTCGAATGGAAATATTTTTTTTAGCATGTATGTATGCTATACTATTTCGGGTTAACGGGAACGCCCTCTGTTAGTTAACATACTGTATTATATTGTTTTAAACGACACTCCGCGCCTTCTATTACCGAACTGGTATGAAGCTAACAATATTTTTGATTTGCCTCGGGAATATCAATTTTTTACCGGATAAAAAGCACCCCATAATTTAATCCGGACTTCTAACTTTACATCTGCAAAATTTCAAAGCAATCGGTTTAGGAGTTACGGCGTGAAAGTGGTACAAACAAAACAATTCACTTTCCGATTTATAATATTAATAAGGATGAGTAAATTTTATACCCTATTTCTCATATCTTTGTGGTCGCTTAGTTGGAACCAGAGATTTAGATACAAATTGTTGACATGTAATTAGGCAAAAGATTACCTAAAACGAATATTGGATTTTAGAAAACCGGAGATGAGATGACGGTATGATCTTCTATCTTTATACCTAAATATCATATCACATGACAGCTTTATTTTAAGTGCCATTTTGTTTTCTATTCAAATATTTTGATTCGAAAGTTTCTTTGATGAATTTATTTCTTAAATGGCGCCTACTTTCAACATTTTTTTCTGGCTGTAGAGTCCTTTGTTCATAAGTATCAAAAGCTTTTGTTCTAAACTTATTTCTTATAATGAAGTGTAAAATGATGCTAATATTCTATTTATTGGTGTACTCTGTAAATAGAGTATCAGAATAATATTCTATTTACAGATTTATTCTATTCTCTTTCTTATTCTATTTTCTCTCTTATTCTATTGAATGTATTTTTAAATATCCTATTTACAGATTCATTCAGTAAGTTAGTCGTCTTCCGTGGCGCACCGGTCAACACGCCTGCCTGCGACGTGGAGGCCCCGGGTTCGATCCCCGGCCAGGTCATGATGGAAAACGATCTTTTTCTGATTGGCCTGGGTCTTGGATGTTTATCTATATACCTATTATAAATATAGTATGTATAATACATGGCTTCAAACATTAAATTACCTAGAGACCGAAAATTTACTTAAACAAGTTTAAGCGGGAAAACCCATTAGTATCTAATGTAAGAAATACACACACACACACACACACACCATACATTCACACATACACAGACGCACCACACACTACACACCACACACACACACTACACACCACACACCACACACGAGCATACAACTCATTTAATAATATCTATGCACATATTTATGTTAATACTGTAGCATGAAAAGTTATTTGTCCAAAAAATCGGGTGAAGACACTGACTCCTGTAACACAGGTACCACCTAGCACGGGAGTCAGGGCTTCAAATTAAGTGTAACTCCTTTTTATGTCAATAAAACTTTATTATTATTATTCTCTTTATTTTTCTATATGTACATATTTTTTTACATTTTTAAATATTTATATATAAATAAATAAAAAAAACATTTAAAAATATAAAAAATAGTAGCCCACCGGCATCGGGAACAGGGTCCAAGCTACCGGCGGTCAGGGCTCCAGAGAGAGGAACTTCCTGACTATGCGAGCCGTGTCCAGCAGTACCGCTTTCTGAATCAAGCCCTTGATCCAGCTGCCTAACGAGAGCCTCCTGAGGTGTTGGTCGAGGCTCTTGGCTATTAAGCCATTGGCTGTCACGACTATCGGCACAATGATTGCTGAATCCACTTCCCACATGTCGACAACCTCGTGAGCCAAATCAAGATACTTGATTTGTTTATCTTTCTCAGCTTTCACGAGGTTCTCATCATGTGGAATGGTTATGTCAACAATCATTGCACGCCGCTCTGATCGATCCACCAGCACTATATCAGGCTTATTGGCAACAAAGTCCTGTCAGTGATGATGGATCGATCCCAGTACAATGTGATATGCCCATTTTCGAGAACTGGGTCGGGCATATACCTGTAGTACGGCACCTCCGATTCCACAAGTTTGTATTTAAGAGCAAGTTGCTGGTGAATTATCCTGGTTACAAGGTTGTGTCCATGTA
The DNA here is from genome assembly GCA_017933935.1 of Sesamia nonagrioides. Classification (NCBI taxonomy): domain Eukaryota; kingdom Metazoa; phylum Arthropoda; class Insecta; order Lepidoptera; family Noctuidae; genus Sesamia; species Sesamia nonagrioides. The sequence goes on from JADWQK010001647.1 coordinate 413,056, forward strand.
AGTACTCTCCGTTAGCTAGACGAGAACACCCGGAAATAATGTGTCTAATTGATTCTCCCGGCCGGTGACATGCCCGACAGATGTCAACTGTGCCGTTTTTCACAATGAATCTCCGGTAATTGTTCGTCATCATAACTTCGTCCATAATTGCAAAGACAAAACCTTCGGTTTCCCCAAAGAGGTCACCGAAACGTAGCCAGGCTACGGACGCTTGAAAATCTACATCCGGCCCGTGGCTCGGCAAGGGCTCGGAAGAAGCGTCCGTGAAGCTCTTTGCTCTTCCATACCTCCAAGCGATCATTTGTGTCAAGCACTACTGGTTGACGCCAGTTCTCTTTAGCCAAGGAGAGCGGAGTGAGGCCCTTGTCAGCCGCAACCACATCTCGATGCATCCCCACATCGGTTTCTAGAAAATATTCTCTGAGACTGCATACCTCGCGATTGTGGAGGGTCTTGGCGTTTAAAAAACCACGACCTCCACATTTTCGCGGGATATACAGCCTCATAACCGATGACCGTGGGTGATGCAATCGATTTACAGTCAGCAGCGTACGGACCCTCTGATCCAGGGCGTCAAGTTCGGTTTGAGTCCATTTGAGTATGCCGAAAGAGTACATCAATACCGGCATGACCCAACCGTTGAAAGCGCGCGCCTTGTTTCCGCCTGATAGAAGACTATTAAGTACTTTTTTCAGGCGGCCAAAGAAGCGTTCTTTCAACGATTGCTTCATGTCAGTAACATTGATACCCAACGCTTCCGACATACCCAAATACTTATAGGTTTCGGATGCGGAGAGGGCTCTAAGGTTTATGGAACCAGTGAGTTGGGTTCCCACGGATTCCATAATCTCTCCTCGCTTTACATGCATGACCGCACATTTGTCCACAACAAATTCCATCCTGATGGAGCTACTGAAAGTTTCAGTAATTTTCAGTAGCTCCCTCAGTTGTGAATTGTTGGGGGCAAAAAGTTTCAGGTCATCCATGTAGAGGAGGTGCGATATAACCTGACCACCTCTCCTCAACCGATAGCCTAGACCTGAATCCTCCAATAGTGTGCTTAGAGGATTCAATGCTAAGCAAAACCAAAGTGAACTCAAACTATCGCCCTGAAATATTCCTCGCTCGATCCTTATCGGTTCGCTATTCCTCTGAATATTTCGACATCCTGGATAGCGAAGGACTGTCCTCCATGTCCTCATACACGACACCAGGAAGGTGCGCAGAGTTGCATCCACTTTATACAACTCCAGCACCCGCATGAGCCATGTATGTGGGACTGAGTCATAGGCCTTCCTATAATCTATCCAACATGTCGACAGATCCTTTCGGGAACGACGAACCTGTTGGCTAATGGCCATATCAATAAAGAGTAGCTCCTTAGTACCGCGGGACCCGCTCTTACATCCATTTTGAGAGGCAGACATGATGGAGTTGCTGTCAATATGTTTGTTAATTTTAGTTTTCAAAATGGATGTAAGAACTTTATAGACCGTCGGTAAACAGGTGATCGGCCTATAATTTTGGGTTCCGCGGTGCTACCTGATTTATGGAGCAGGTGGGTTATTCCAGTAGTTAGGAACTGAGGTAACGAACCAGACACCAAAGCAGTCTGGAATTGAGATGCCAAGCGAGCGTGCGACCTTGGAAACCATTTTATCCAAAAGTTATGCAGCCCGTCCGGTCCTGGAGACTTCCAGTTCGGTAATGGACGGACTGCACAAGCTACATCTTGGGGGCAGATGGTAATAGCCCCCATTTCAGGTATTAGATCGCAGGCTCTCTCGACATCCCGGGCCCAGTCACCTTCAGTGTGACTGACAGGTACCGACCAGATGCTGCGCCAAAATGAACACATGACATCATCATCCGGTAGGCACGTGTCAGTCACACCTTGTTCTGGTCGTTCCCAGTCCCTATAAACCCACCTTTCATTGTTTTGGAAGGTGCGATTCTGGGTGTACCGTTCCACTCGTCGTTTGTATCTTCTGATACGGTTTGCCCATGCATACACTTTCTGCTTCAGGAAGTCGATGCGCTCCGTGACACGGGTCATATAATTCTGTGGGCTGATATTTGTACCTGCAAATGCCCGCCTCACAAAGCGCATCACTCTAGGACGAGTGTTACCCTCCCTAAAGCAGATTAGTTTACCGATGAGTGCTCTGGCCCCACCAATACGACGTTCAATCCTGTGCTGCCAAGCTGGTACTACTGGTTTCGGTCGTGTGGCTCTAGAGTCACTGGGGAATTTGACATGAGCTACACGACAAGCTGCGACAGCTGCGCAGTACAGGATTGAATGAGTATCAGTGAGGTCCTCGCAGGTGTCAAAATAATTTGACAACTGCGCATCCAGAGCAGCCATCAGTGCCCTATTTCTGTTATGCATGGGCAAACGTGGCAGGCGTGGTCTTAGTTCTGCCGACGTGGAGCGATATTCCCGAATCGCAGCCTCCAAAGCATTTATTAACTCCTCATTGCACTGAGTACTTACATTTGTAGCCCTGTCATTACTCCCCTCGTCAGCATAGTTTGTTGACTGCGGTGGTATCTCCGCAGTCTGCGACTGGTGAGCGATTACACGGCTACTCTGCATTTCATTGCGCAGGCGATCAAGCACAGTATCATCCAACATATGATTACGCTGGATAACCCGTACCTGATCCGATAGACGTTGTGCCGAAACGCTGACAGCTGGTTCAAGCACCTGAAACAGAGAGAGCATTCGAACACGGTACGCGGTCAGGTTGTTTCCTCCCTCTGTAGCCCCATAGTATGAGCGCATGACATTTTCATTAATGGTTTGTGTCCATCTCATGCGCTGCACACTTCCGCCGGGAGCTGGGACCCTGTCAGAAGCCGATGGGCCTCGAGGTCCTAAGCGGTCCGGCGGCCGGCGTCCTCCCCGTCGGCGAACAGGTGGTGGCGTCGTCGGCGGAGAGAAGTACTCGTCGCTCGAGCTCAACGCAACTGCCGCGGCCGGGGTCGTCACAGCGCTTACAGTGGGGCTGGAGACCGGCGGCGGCGAGGCGGAGCCGAGCAACGAGTCCGGAGATGGTGGGCGTGCACGTCGAGCGGCAGATCTTGTCAACATTATCTATTTTATTTTCATTCTTGGAGTTTTTGTGCGGTGACACCTGTCAAGTCACCTGCGGTTCGGTTGATTTTCTTCATTGTATACATTTTTGATGTTCGTTGAAAAAAGTATCAATATTGTGTTGATTTCTTTGATTTTTATAAATATCTTGTGTATAATAACTGCTGTAAAATATAATGTAATCCAAAAATATCAGTTTTTTATTAAAGAATTTGTTGACGTACGTGTTGCCGTGACAATTTTTTTTTTATTTTATTTTTTTTATTATTATTCCTTTATTTCATTGTATATACATATAAATTACATTTTTAAATATTTCTACATAAAGAATACATAAAAAACATTTAAAAATATAAAAAATAGTAGCCCACCGGTATCGGGAACAGGGTCCAAGCTACCGGCGGTCAGGGCTCCAGATAGAGGAACTTCCTGACGATGCGAGCCGTGTCCAGCAGTACCGCTTTCTGAATCAAGCCCTTGATCCAGCTGCCTAACGAGAGCCTCCTGAGGTGTTGGTCGAGGCTCTTGGCAATTAAGCCATTGGCTGTCACGACTATCGGTACAATGATTGCTGAATCCACTTCCCACATGTCGACAACCTCGTGAGCCAAGTCAAGATACTTGATTTGTTTATCTTTCTCAGCTTTCACGAGGTTCTCATCATGTGGGATGGTTATATCAACAATCATTGCACGCCGCTCTGATCGATCCACCAGCACTATATCAGGCTTATTGGCAACAATAGTCCTGTCAGTGATGATGGATCAATCCCAGTACAATGTGATATGGCCATTTTCGAGAACTGGGTCGGGCATATACCTGTAGTACGGCACCTCCGATTCCACAAGTTTGTATTTAAGAGCAAGTTGCTGGTGAATTATCCTGGCTACAAGGTTGTGTCTATGCAAGTACTCTCCGTTAGCTAGACGAGAACACCCGGAAATAATGTGTCTAATTGATTCTTCCGGCCGGTGACATGCCCGACAGATGTCAACTGTGCCGTCTTTCACAATGAATCTCCGGTAATTGTTCGTCATCATAACTTCGTCCATAATTGCAAAGACAAAACCTTCGGTTTCCCCAAAGAGGTCACCGAAACGTAGCCAGGCTACGGACGCTTGAAAATCTACATCGGGTCCGTGTAGGGCTCGGAAAAAGCGTCCGTGAAGCTCTTTGCTCTTCCATACCTCCATGCGATCATTTGTGTCAAGCACTACTGGTTTACGCCAGTTCTCTTTAGCCAAGGAGAGCGGAGTGAGGCCCTTGTCAGCCGCGACCACATCTCGATGCATCCCCACGTCGGTTTCTAGGAAATAGTCCCTGAGACTGCATATCTCGTGATTGTGGAGAGTCTTGGCGTTTAAAAAGCCACGACCTCCACATTTTCGCGGGATATACAGCCTCATAACTGATGACCGTGGGTGATGCAATCGATTTGCAGTCAGTAGCGTACGGACCCTCTGATCCAGGGCGTCAAGCTCGGTTTGAGTCCATTTGAGTATGCCAAAAGAGTACATCAATACCGGCATGACCCAACCGTTGAAAGCGCGCACCTTATTTCCGCCTGATAGAAGACTATTAAGTACTTTCTTCAGGCGGCCAAAGAAGCGTTCTTTCAACGATTGCTTCATGTCAGTAACATTGATACCCAACGCTTCCGACATACCCAAATACTTATAGGTTTCGGATGCGGAGAGGGCTCTAAGGTTTATGGAACTCGTGAGTTGGGTTCCCACGGGTTCCATAATCTCTCCTCGCTTTACATGCATGACCGCACATTTGTCCACACCAAATTCCATCCTGATGGGGCTACTGAAAATTTCAGTAATTTTCAGTAGCTCGTTCAGTTGTGAATTGTTGGGAGCAAAAAGTTTCAGGTCATCCATGTAGAGGAGGTGCGATATAACCTGACCACCTCTCCTCAGCCGATAGCCTAGACCTGAATCCTCTAATAGTGTACTTAGAGGATTCAATGCTAAGCAAAACCAAAGTGGACTCAAACTATCGCCCTGAAATATTCCTCGCTCGATCCTTATCGGTTCGCTATTCCTCTGAATATTTCGACATCCTGGATAGCGAAGGACTGTCCTCCATGTCCTCATACACGTCATCAGGAAGGTGCGCAGAGTTGCATCCACTTTATACAACTCCAGCACCCGCATGAGCCATGTATGTGGCACTGAGTCGTAGGCCTTCTTATAATCTATCCAACATGTCGACAGATCCTTTCGGGAACGACGAACCTGTTGGCTAATGGCCATATCAATAAGGAGTAGCTCCTTAGTACCACGGGACCCGCTCCTACATCCATTTTGAGGCAGACAAGATGGAGTTGCTGTCAATATGTTTGTTAATTTTAGTTTTCAAAATGGATGTAAGAACTTTATAGACCGTCGGTAAACAGGTGATCGGCCTATAATTTTTGGGTTCCGCGGTGCTACCTGATTTATGGAGCAGGTGGGTTATTCCAGTAGTTAGGAACTGAGGTAAAGAACCAGACACTAAGGCAGTCTGGAATTGAGATGCCAAGCGAGCGTGCGACCTTGGAAACCATTTTATCCAAAAGTTATGCAGCCCGTCCGGTCCTGGAGACTTCCAGTTAGGTAACGGACGGACTGCATGAGCTACATCTTGGGGGCAGATGGTAATAGCCCCCATTTCAGGTATTGGATCGCAGGCTCTCTCGACATCCTGGGCCCAGTCACCTTCAGTGTGACTGACAGGTACCGACCAGATACTGCGCCAAAATGAACACATGGCATCATCATCCGGTAGGCACGTGTCAGTCACACCTTGTTCTGGTCGTTCCCAGTCCCTATAAACCCTCCTTTCATTGCTTTGGAAGGTGCGATTCTGGGTGAACCGTTCCACTCGTCGTTTATATCTTCTAATACGGTTCGCCCATGCATACACTTTCTGCTTCAGGAAGTCGATGCGCTCCGTGACACGGGCCATATAGTTTTGAGGGCTGGTATTTGTACCTGAGAATGCCCGCCTCACAAAGCGCATCACTCTAGGACGAGTATTTCCCTCCCTGAAGCAGATTAGTTTACCGATGAGTGCTCTGGCCCCACCAATACGACGTTCAATCCTGTGCTGCCAAGCTGGTACTACTGGTTTCGGTCGTGTAGCTCTAGAGTCACTGGGAAATTTGACATGAGCTACACGACAAGCTGCTACAGCTGCGCAGTACAGGACTGAATGAGTATCAGTGAGGTCCTCACAGGTATCAAAATAATTTGATAACTGCGCATCCAGAGCACCCATCAGTGCCCTATTTCGGTTATGCATGGGCAAACGTGGCAGGCGTGGTCTTAGCTCTGCCGAGATGGAACGATATTCCCGAATCGCAGCCTCCAAAGCATTTCTTAACTCCTCATTGCACTGGGTACTTACATTTGTAGCCCTATCATTACTTCCCTCGTCAGCATAGATTGTTGGCTGCGGTGGTATCTCCGCAGACTGCGACTGGTGAGCAATGATACGGCTACTCTGCATTTCGTTTCGCAGGCGATCAAGCACAGTATCATCCAACATATGATTACGCTGGATAACCCGTACCTGATCCGACAGTCGTTGCGCCGACACGTTGACAGCTGGCTCAAGCACCTGAAACAGAGAGAGCATTCGAACACGGTACGCGGTCAGGTTGGTTCCTCCCTCTGTAGCCCCATAGTATGAGCGCATGACGTTTTCGTTGATGGATTGTGTCCATCTCATGCGCTGCACACTTCCGCCGGGAGCTGGGACCCTGTCAGAAGCCGGTGGGCCTCGAGGTCCTAAGCAGTCCGGCGGCCGGCGTCCTCCCCGTCGGCGAACAGGTGGTGGCGTCGTCGGCGGAGAGAAATACTCGTCGCTCGAGCTCGACGCAACTGCCGCGGCCGGAGTCGTCACAGCGCTTACAGTGGCGCTGGAGACCGGCGGCGGCAAGGCGGAGCTGAGCAACGAGTCCGGAGATGGTGGGCGTGCACGTCGAGCGGCAGATCTTGTCAACATCTTCAATCAGTATAAATCTTCAGTATAATTTACATTTTTCCGAAATTTATTGATTTGACATGACAGATGTCAGTCGATGTCGGCTATTTATTTTCTTGCATATTGTAATTTATTATTCACTAAACTTTGCTTTTTGCATAATATTGGTTCTAAATAGTTTGTATTTCATGTTTGTGTTATATAAATGTAAAAACAGCTTCTATTGTAATTTTATAAATAAATATGTTTACACAAAAGAATCTTTGATGTTGACGTTGGTGCTGCCAGTTTTTTTTTTTTTTTTTTTTTTTTATTATTATTATTATTATTATTAGTATCGTTGAGTTAGCATCCCATAACACAAGTCTCGAACTTACTTTGGGGCCAGCTCAATCTTTATATCATTACTAGCTTTCCGCCCGCAGCTTCGCCAGCTCTTTTTAGAGTTCATTTGGGAATATTAAATTTTTCAATAAAAGGTAGCCTATGTCCTTTCTCAGGGTCTAAAGATTGTCTGTGCCAAATTTCATCAAAATCGGTTCAGAGGTTTAAGCGGGAAAGCGTAACAGACAGACAGACAGTTACTTTCACATTTATAATATTAGTATGGATTATACATATATTATACTAGCTTTCCGGCCGCGGCTTTGCCCGCGTGGAGTTCGGTAATACCGCGCTTTTTAGATTTCCCTAGGGAATATCAAATTTTTCCGGGATAAAATGTAGCCTATGTTCTTTCTCAGGGTCTAAAGATTGTCTGTGCCAAATTTCATCAAAATCGGTTGAGAGATTTAAGCGGGAAAGCGTAACAGACAGACAGACAGACAGACAGAGTTACTTTCGCATTTATAATATTAGTATGGATTTTGTAAATAGAATATCAGAATTGAAATTCAAGAGATTCCATTTCATTTTCAACGACTCGACTGTGTAGATGTTAGACGGTTCTAGTCGCATAAGTTTCCATCCCGTGGAAATACCGGGATGTACGACCTATGACCAGGCTAAAAATATCTATAGGACAAAAGGGACACACTAACACGTAATATTTATACATTCATTCATGAATTGTTTATAATTTACGTGAACTTTCGTTTATAAATTTTGATTTTGAATTTAAACGTAAAGAAGTTTTTCAACTTTTTTATGAATTATTTTGATTTGACATGGATGGAGATTTTAGATTTAAGGTCGTATATTCGACTTGGGATCGTTTGGACCGCCCATTGGTCCGTTCGGTCCAAACTATCCCAACTAGTCGCAATCATTTGACAAAAATATGTTCGCCGATTAGGGGACTGGTTTCCTCAAGATATATTCCTTCACCATGTAATCAGTCATTGGTGTGCAAGATATACTTAGAAAGTACATATAACTTAGAAAAGTTAAATAACACGAGTATTCAGTATCACACTATAGCTATAACCTATAACCTTGGGCAACGTGAAGCAAAGTTGATCAACATCGCCAGACACATTTTGTGACGTCACTCGACTACATACGACACAGTTAGCGACATGTGTCGGTACATACATTTGTCTCCTAGTAAATAATAAACATCTATACTAGGGTTGCAACGGAGGCTTGTTAGTGGAGACGGAGGCGGATGCAGAGGCGACGAGTCTCACCTCCGCGGAAGCGGAGGTTAACGGAGGCGGAGGCGGAGGTGAAAGTACATACAGAAAAAAATTAAATTTATGGTTAATTATAACAAAATTTTTATTTTAAATACGTACATTAATAGTAGTATACTTGGTGAAAAAATATTACCTTCTTGTAATGAAAATTAAGGAGAAACAAATTGTGTTTGCCGCATCCCCGCCTCGCACTAGTTGATTCTTGTCTTGACAATTTCGCGCTCAAACGCAGCCGGACGGTTGTCGAGCGTCGCAGCTTGCGCGTTATTTATTTTATAAATACGTAAATAACTCCGCAAATTGTGCGGAGGCGGAGGCGGAAGCGAAGATACGATTTCTTGCGGAACTTCCGCAGTAACGGAAGGATCCTAACAAAATTGTAAGAAAACAAACATGAGGGATATTTGTTAGTTATATTTGTTGTGTGGTAAACGGCTCTGAAGAGTTTAGGTGCGCAAAAAAAGAAAAGTCACTTTCAGTCAAATAAAACCTTGCTAAAATCATCATCATCACCTTTTTATATCGTCCCACTGCTGGCCTTCTCTCATGCAGTTCTTATTCCCTGCTGAATCCTCTCGGTCCGGATCCTATCCCTCAGAGAAAACAATACAAAAACTCTTTAAATAAAAATGAATTCACCTTTCCTTACCAGTTTATGATAAAGGGCAATTTACCGTCTAAAAAGCAGATCTCTGATCTTAATTAAAAGTAAATTCGCTAATACAAACAACTTCCTAAAAAAAGCAAGGCCCACTTCAAAGAAGGGTAGCAGATAATCCTTGTAACAGCGCAAAAAAAGCCTATACATTTTTAACGACAATAAATTTCTAACTGACAAGGTTACCGCACGAACGGAGCGAGAAATTAAAACGAGCCCACGCCTACACGTTTCTAGTAAAGAGGTATTATGTATTTTACCTTTTTAATTTTTTGACCGATTTAAAAAATGATGGATTTTAATTCGATGAAGTTTAGGGGCTGGATTTTTTTTAAATAAAAAAAAAAAATAACGTTGCTATACAATATGTAAAGAAAACCCTGTCCGACCCATATGGATAATAAAGGTTAGGTAAACACTTGACCAAATTTAATATAAAATTTTACATAATCATCATAGTAACAATAATAATGAATTTTGAAATAATCTTTTTTTCCCGGGAATTAATTCCAATTTCCCCGAAATTTGGTAATTTTTAAAAAACTGACAACACCATTTGTGACGGAGCGAATAGCGATGCGACCACGTGCCGCATGCCCCGCCCCCCTTCACCCGCGCATGTATGCCTATCGGGTTGCCTGCCGCACATGCATTACGTTACCTCGCTTTTTTGAAATAACATTTATTTTTTTTGGGGGGATTTTTTTTTTAAGTTTAGTCCGGCTTTGTAGGCATTATTAGAATCAGTTAACGATACCTAACAATACCTTCACGGATCGGACAGGGTTTTCTTTACATATTGTATACTTGGAATTACTTCTGCCTATTAGTAGCAATGAGTTTCATTTTAGCAGTTCAACAACATTCATTTGCGTTATTTATGTGGTTGTGCATAATTATATTTACACACCTTTTTTAAATATAACTAGTGCTTGACCGCAGTCCCGCCTGATGGTAAACAGTGATGCAATTGTTGATAGCAAAGCGCGCTAGTTTACTAAGAGCCTATTCACGCTAGCCTTGAAGACACTTTAATTGTAGTCCGACGGAAACACCGCCGCTGGCAAATTGTTCCAGTTGTCCCTCGATGTACGCGGTATAAAAGAAAAGCCGAAACGCTTCGTTCGGATCGTTTTCAGGTATCATATATTATGGAGCAAATGGACTAGGAATATGTTTTAAAATTATTGTAAACCAGCAACTTCGTTCACGTGGAATTATTTATGCTCCGCTCCTATTGGTCGCAGCAGGATATTATGTAGCCTAAAGTCTTCCTGGATTGATGGGCTATCCACCGCAAAAAGAATTTTTCAAATCGGACCTGTAGTTTCTGAGATTAGCGCGAACAAACAAACAAATAAACAAACATACAAACAAACTCTTCTGCTTTATATATTAGTACTAGCGGCCGCCAGCGACTTCGCGTAGAATTAGTCATGCTCAGCTCCTATTGGCAATATGTACGGCTGCGTTAGCTCCCGTTTTCGCAACATTTTTTGTTACTGCTCTGCTCCTGTTGGTCATAGCGGGATGTTATATAGCCTAAAGCCTTCCTGGATTGATGGGCTATCCAACACAAAAAGAATTTTTCAAATCGGACTAGTAGTTCCTGAGATTAACGCGCACAAACAAACAAACAAACAAACTCTTCAGCTTTATATATTAGTATAGATAGATAGATGATAGATATAGTGTGTTACGCAGTTAGGTGCAGTATAGTTGCGTTTATAAATATTTAAACTCACATAAACAAAAAGCCAGACCCGGAACAACTACCTGTATAGTCGATACAACTATTTGTTCCTTGAGGGAATCGAAGCCACGCCATGCAACGCAGCAGTTTTTGATTGTTGAACCACAGCGCCAACCGTCATCCATTTGGTTCTAAATAAGATTACTTAATTATTAACAAAGAGAAAAATGAATCACATGGGCGATTATATCACTGCTTACCATCAGGCGGGATTACAGTAGATACTAGTTTATAATTATAAAAAAAAAACACAGGCATCCAACTTTACTTTTCTTTTCCTTCTCATGGCATGTATAGTCATAGGTTTCATTGACGTTCACATTTTTCTTGGAATAATTCGCTTTTTGTGGGGAATACGGTGGGAAAATATGTTACTAATATTTTCCATCAGAAAATTCATAATAGTTATTCGCAGAAATGTGAATAAGTATTTTTATCTATAATACGGAAAACATACTACGTGTTTGCTATTACTCTATGGTTCAAAAATGCAAAATTTTGCAGAACATAGTTCTCTGTACATGCTGTAAGATTGTGGCTGTTGTCTCCCGTCTAACATTCGTGATTTAAGCACTATTTCTATAATTTAAACGTTAATTAAAAGAGCATTACCTTTCTTCTATTCTGTAAGAATTTGTTTATCTTTATATATATAATTCTGCTGTACGTGTGTATGTCATTGAACTCCTCCTAAACGGCTTGACCGATTTTAATGAATTTTTCTATATGCGTTTGAGTGGCGACCTGGATCGTTTAGATTCACAAATCAACCCGGCAGATGGCGCTAATCGCTTGAAGAAGCATGTGATCTCGGAAACGGCCCTAACGATTTCGCTGAAAATTAATATGTGGTGGTTTTCGGGAACGAAAAATCGATCTAGCTCAGTCTTATGTCTGGGGAAGCGTATATTTTCGAGTTTTCTCTTTCGCAATATTTCACGCATAATATGGGGGCTAATTTCGCGCGGCTTGACATAGCGGCTGTAGCGTAGTTGATATTGGTATGGTCTACTCGCGATGGCTGGTGTTCCTAGGTTCAAACCCGGTCAATCACAAGTTTTTTTTTTTGTTTTTAGACAAGTTTATAGTTTTTTTTTTAATTTTCTTAGTTACTTAAAAATATAATTGTACATAAGAACTAAAAGGCGAAAAAATGAAAAAGATATTTTTTTTATTTAACTAAATTTGCACTTATGAACTAAAAGAGAAAAAAATAAATAGAAATAAATAATTATTTAAGATTTTTTATTTTACTTAAAGAGACAGAAACAAGAGCTCTAGGGGTAGATGACAATGCTTTCCATGGGTTTCTTCTTTCCATCCTAAATCTGCTGTACCTACGTGTGTACGTCACTGAATTCCCCCTAAGCTGGTCCGATTTGAATGAAGTCTATGTATATAAATGAAAGTTGAGTTAGTTACTATATTTATAACTCAAGAACCGCTTAACCAGTATGGCTCAAAATTGGTAGGCAGGTAGATAAGAACTGGGAGAAGGACATATCACATAGGATACTTTTTATCCCGTTCCCGCGGTTCCTGTCGTTCCCGTGTGACGTGACATAAGACATGGTTTAACAAAACGCAACTGACATGGAATAACAAAACAACTCAGTCAAAATATAAGTTAGCGGTTCATTGGTTAAAAATGGTACAAACACACTCCTACACTACTCAGCATATTAAAAAAAAGTCTTACCGGTTGAATGTTGATGCATTTATTTAAAGCAAGGAATATAAATGCTCTCTGCCGGTTTAATTTTGTTAATAAAAGCCCCAAAGCAAACTTCAACTTCAAAATTTCTAATATTGTATTGCTGTGCCATTTACCACTTCACTACATATTATAAAACAAAGTTACTTTCTCTTTCCCTATGTTCCTTTGTATGATTAAATCTTTAAAACTGCGAAACAGATTTTGATGAGATTTCTTTTAATAGATAGAGTAATTAAAAAGAAACGTTTATATGTATAATAACATCCATTAAATTGTGGAGAAACACTATCCCTCGCCCACATGTGGGAGTGATGAGAGGAGGCATAACTCTGTTGCCGCGAAAAATCGCAGTACAGCGGACAGAGCTCCGGCGGGGTCTCATGTCAAAGTCAAAGTGTAATTGTCGCAATTCAGCACTGAGCACGCCGCAATAGCGGCGGTAAGTCCTCTCTTTGAGGAGTAGCTAGAGAGGCGCCACGGCGTCCTCACCTTCCGACTGACGTAGGTACTCACCGGACACGGCTGTTTCGGGAGGTTTCTGTTCCGTATAAGGCGGGAGGAAACGCCAGGGTGACCACTGTGTGCATCGCCCTGAGGACACGGTGGAGCATAAGGTGGAGGTCTGCCCGGCTTGGATAGAGCACAGCCGTGTTCTCGTGGCGGCGATCGGCGGCGATCTCTCGCGTCCGACCCTGGTCCGGGCCATAGTCCGGAGCAAGAGTGCATGGCAAGCTTTCACCTCCTTCTGTGAAGCAGTGATGCTGGCAAAGGAGGAGGCGGAGCGGGTGAGGGAGCGGAAATCCCACTACACTCACGGCTCAAACCGCCGTAGGAAGCGCCCTGGTCGGGAGGCAACATCGGACTCCCAATCGCCGTAGGCGCGGGCTTGCGGGCGGCGAGGGATAGGCAGCTCGCCTCCTTGTAAGAACCAGGCCCGGGTTGACGGCCCATTGTGTTTCACACGTGCCTCAAAGAGATGTCAGCACATCTTGACGGTGTCCACGAGGACTGGTCCACAGGGTTACGGGTTGACTAAAAAAGAAACCATGTCACTGGCCGTTGCACAGGCAAGTGAAGGAACACGGGTGGGTTTTAGTCAATAAAAGTCTGACACCCGCCCGCCCAGAGCGGGAGAGGTCATTTGATGATTTCCCATCCACAACAAAAAAAAAAATAAAGAAGAGCAAGAAATTGCACTTGAAGGCGCAGCCTTAGTATGGCTCGACTTCGTGCTTCTCACTCACCAGAGCAAAGGGAGGCAGCCCGTGAAATGGCTCGGTTGGCAATGCGAAATCGTCGAGCAAACCTCAGAGATCAAGCGCTAGATAATTTACGAAACACAAGAAGAAATTCATCAAGTACTGATTTGAATCGGGCAGCGTTTCAATACGCATATAATATAGCGCAATGGCGTTCGCATTGGGCCAATGGATGTTGTTTGCGAGTATTGTAGCACATTAAAGATTTCCGGAGAATCGCCAGGATTGTGCTCCCAAATAAAGAATCATTGAATAATAATATTCATTTATTTAAAATTATCCTAATTTAAAAAGTAGTCATGTGATATTGCCTTTAAGGCGGAACGAAGTTCGCCGGGTCAGCTAGTAATATATAAATAATTTTAATATTTAAGTATACTTATATAATTACTAGCTTTCCGCCCGCGGCTTCGCCCGCGTGGAGTTCGGTTATATCGCGGTTTTTAGATTTCCCTCGGGAACATAAAATTTTTCCGGGATAAAAGTTAGCCTATGTTCATTCTCAGGATCTAAAGATTGTCTGTGCCAAATTTCATCAAAATCGGTTGAGAGGTATAAGCGGGAAAGCGTAACAGACAGACAGACAGACAGAGTTACTTTCGAATTTATAATATTAGTATGGATTTTTGGATCATATGTTTATCTATATTTATTACTTTTATACTTATCAAATTAATATTTTATTTCCTTCTTGTTCTTACACACTATTGTCTACATTTCTGTTTTACTTTTCCTTTCGCAGGTCTGCTTGAAGGAATTTCTTAAGAAATAAGAGCACCTTTGTACTCAGATCTTAATTTTGTCATATCCTTATGTATTTTATTGTGTGTATATAAATAATTAAATAATAAAGTAAATAGTTTTTATCTCGATATTCCCTCGAAATCAAAACTTATGCGAGTGTACCGCAAGGCGCAGCTTGTACTATAAAAGGCAAAGTTTGTACATTTATATGGTTATTAATCGTTCACGCAGAAAATTGAACCAGTTTTAATGAAAAAAGAAGGAAACTTCTGGGCAACTAGCTACAAGGGTAGCTAGTTGATATTTATCTCAAAAAAATGGTCATATTTTTTTATCAAATCAGCCCACTTTTCATGTGAGGAGCCGTACAGTCAGTATACACATGTCAAAAAATCGTGTAGCCCAACTCAAAACTTAAGAAATCCAACAATTGTAAAGAATTGGTTAGGCACAAAAATTATTCAAACTATTACTAAACCAGACCAACACGATAACTAAAAGAACAGAGAAAATAAACAAAAATAAAACAAACCATATTAGCCTTCGTATTCAGATTAGATATGATAATACATTACGAAGAAAGCAAATGATATTGTATTTGGAATTTATGAATGCCAAGCTGTATATAAAAATAAGATATGGCCATAATCTGTACACGAATTTGTCAAAAATCGTGTAGCTCATCTGTACATTTGAGGAGCTCAACGATTTGGCGAACGATACCAAAGGAAAGACATTTGGGTAAATTACTCAAACTGCCAGATCATGATTAAAAGTAAATAATAAAGCAAATAAAGAAAGAAGAAGTAAATACCCACATAACAGTCCTCACATTCAGAATAATAGCAATAAAATATATAAATATTAAATTTATCAAAGAATATAAAACAACTTTATACACTGCTTTATTCAGTGAATGTACATGTATGATATCCAACAAAACTGAAAGATATAGCCCAAAATTGTAACAAAAAAGTAATATGATTTATAACCTGGATTTACATATAGAATAGTTTCTGTCCAGATATTCCCATGGGATCGAAACTTTTTCGGGTACCAAATATTCCAGTTACTCTATTAAGCTCCTTTAATCATGTAGTTATAAAACATACATGTATGTAGTTCACATGTGTGTGTATGTATGTAGGCTCGCCACACATAAGACCCCACATGGAATTGAGTATGTACAATTGGGTATATATCACACACACACACACACATACACAAACACACACGCAAACACTCAGTCATGCGCACGTACGTGCTACTCACTTACCTTTATTAATACCTACCTATGGCTTATTATATGTAATTAGGGGTGGAGATCTGTTGTCCTGAAATACAAGCATATAGCTTCGCTTGGGCACCAGTTTCCAAAAATACGAAAACTGTATGCCTTAAATTAGTAGGTCGACCTTCCTCTGTAAAACATGTATTGTGGTGAGAAAATGAATAAATTATTACTATAACTAGCTGTTACCCGCGACTTTGTCGGTGTAGACTTCAGTTTACAGCACGCAGTGGGTCCCGTTTCCGTGGGAATGCCAAGATAAATGCCTACATTACTGCAAGGTTTCCTCAAAATCCAATCAATAGTTTATGCGTGAGCAACAAGCATTCAAACATCCTCACAGACGCGCTTATAGAGATACATAAGGTCTATAGCAACGCCGTATATGCTATATTTTGCCAAAGCATAAAGATTTTCTGGATTTGATACACGGAGCATGCCACATAGAGTTGCTCATGAGAAAACCATGTTATTTCTAAATGAACTCCTGCAACTTTAAGCGTCTAGCCTTGGGCTTTGTTAAGCAGCAGCATATGCTGCTTTCAGAGGGAACTGTACTCTTTTAAATTGAAATGGTAATTCAAGTCGGGATGATGGGAATACGGGGAATCAAGACATTTTGTCCTTTTGCTATTCCAGTCATGATTGTACCCTTTACAATGTTGTGACCCAAATGTGTTATTTGTAGCCGAGTACCATCACACAGCTTTGGGGCATCAAGATTCCTCATTAATAGGACTGGAACACCAACTTTAATATCAACTTATATACTTTAGTGCATATGGGATGGCACTACTGATAACTCTAAAGAGTTGAGAAATTCTATAGAGCATGATGTAACTTATTCAGTCTCCATAATATTGTCCACTTCTAGGTATTCGATAACATTTCCCTGAACGTTTAACATGATTTGTTAATTTATTTTATTAACTATTTCATTAATCGGCGCCAAAATTGCCCTTTCGCATAGCCATTCTCGGTTGGCCATATTTGTTTGAAGATCCGGATAGACATTATTTAATAGGTTATCTGAGCTATCCACAATTTGACAGAACTCACGACTCAGTGTAATCATGCCATCACTGTCAGTTGGCATACGATCTACTCCGATTTTTAGAAGAGTAGCTGCATATTGTTCGGCTTGAGAATCGTGGTGAAGTTGTACTCGCATATTCGTGGTGAGACAATACTTTTTCCTGTGAACACATAATGCAGATGCTTTCAAACAGGCATTTATTTCATCTGCCGACGTACCCCTAGTATCACCGTAAGGGTCTGTCTAAAGTAACCAGCTAAAATTACCACCATCTCTCCCATCATATCTTAGTTGCCTTTGATATTCCTCATTGTGCGACCTAGTGCTTCAATTGCCCTTTTGTGGGACATCGAACATTCATCCCAAACTAACAACTTACACTGCTGTATCATTCTTTCGCGCTCACTGCTTTTACTAATGTTGGCATTTCCTCATGAGCTAAGTACAGTGGTAACTTTAGAACTGAGTGCACGCTCGTCCCCCGCTAAGTAGTGTAGCAGCTATTCCCGAAGAAGCAACTGCAACAGCAACTCCTTTATCTTTCCGGATTGGAGCTAATAATAAATTTAAAATATAGGTTTTGCCTGTACCTCCTGGAGCATCCAAAAAAAAAAACAAACCACCTCGGCCACTGGCAACATTTTGAATTATTGTGTACAAAATTAGTTTTGCTTAGAATTTAAAAGTGGAAGGGCTTCTGCTATTTGTTGCATTAATAAATCGGTATCGCAATCTAGTTCTCGCATTAAATAACTACTAACTTCCCCAATTCTTTGTGGTCTGCTAATTGTCATCACTTGATCTTCAAGATTTATCAGATTTTGGACTGAGTAGACCATAAAGAATTTATTTTTCTTCGCGAAAAAAAATAAATACCTCAGTTGATATAAAATAAGCGCCTGTTAAAATAATGGGAGCAATATGTGCGTACGTGTTCGCACCCGTTTTCGTAACATTTTTTGTTACTGCTCTGCTCCTATTTTTCGTAGCGGGATGTTATATAGCCTATGTCCTTTCTCAGGCTCTAGACTATCTGTGTACCAAATTTCATTACAATCAGTTCAGTAGTTTTGGCGTGAAAGCCGGACAGACAGACAGACAGACAGAGATACTTTTGCATTTATAATATTAAGTATGGATTATCTCTGCCTTACCCCTCGGGGATTATAGGTGTGATGTTATGTTATTTCCACTAAAAGCTTCTTTTAATATTTAATGTGAAAATCGGTATATCGGGAGCTCTTTGTAGATTACCTCACAAATGAGAAAATGTATGATAACCCAGATCCGTGTTTCGTCTTCCCCTTATTATTTACGTAATTTCGGTGATACGTAATCAAGAACTCATCGAACGTATTACGCAATTCCAATACTGAAGAGTAATTGATATTTGTGAAAGAATCATTGAGTATATTTGGAAAAAAGTGTAATATATTATATTTAATGTATAGGTACATGCTTTAGTCTGTTGTCAACGGGGTTTTGTTAGATACATAGATAAACTTAATAACTAGCTGACCCGTGCGAAAAATTCGCACTATATATTTCATGGTACAGTCAGAAGCAAAAATATGTATACATTGCCAAGGCTTCAAAAATATGTAAACATCTTCGACTTTAAGACGAAGTGTTCAACTTGAAGAGCATAAAATTGTAGCCACCGGTTCACATCATAAATATGTATGCGCTCATTGCTTCATTAATTTATGAACCAACGCGTGAATACATGCTTTGATGGAAGCGTGCATACATAGTATTGTTTCTTTCGTGGTGGGCATAATTTAACGAAGCAATGAGCGTATACATATTTATGATGTGAATCGGTGGCTACAATTTTATGCTCTTCAAGTTGAGCACTTCGTCTTAAAGTCGAAGATGTTTACATATTTTTGGAGCCTTGGCAATGTATACATATTTTTGCTTCTGACTGTACCAGGGACGAATATCTGTCGATTGGTGGGTCGGACGTTCAGATTGGTTCGATAGAAAGAGAGAAAAAGGGAGAAAACGGTTTCAGACCCTTGGAGAAATAATATATGTTGATCGTAGTTTTTCTTCTATTAGATTAATTAACAAATTCAACATTCATGTCCTTATTTGCCAACCGAAAGACGTCCACTGCTGAATATAACCTTTTTGTTGTTGTTTGGGATGGGAAATAATTAAATAACCTCTCCCGCTCTGGGCGGAGCGGAAGGGCGTGTCAGACTTTTACTGACTTAAACCCACCAATGTTACTTCACTCGCCTGTGCATCGGCCAGGGCTACGGTTTCTTTTTAAACCAACCCAACCAACCAACTGGCCCAGGAGGCATCGGAACTCGTGGACCCCGTCACTGTCTGCTGACATATCTTTGAGGCGCGTGTAAAGAACAACGCGCCGTCGAATCGGGCCTGGTTCTTACTGGGCGGCGAGCTGCCCGTCACTGGCCGCCCGCAAGTCCGCGCCTACGGTGGACGGGATTCCGACGTTGTCTCCCAACCAGGCCGTCTCCTGCGGTGGCTTGAGGCGTGAGGTCGCTGGGATTCCCGCTCCTTCACGCGCTCCGCCTCCTCCTTTACCAGCATCACTGCTTCGCAGAAGGAGGTGACGGCCTGCCATGTACTCTCGCTCCAGACTCGGACTTGGTAAAGAACGCTAGTTTATTAAGAGCCTATTCACTCAAAAACTGAGTGAATAGGAAGACAGATGGCAGTTGAGAGAGGTGATACAATGTTATACCAAACAACACTACCAACGATGCTGCGCCAGAGAGAGATTTATCTGGAGACCCTCCACGACCAAACTCCCGAAACTACAACATTTGGCGCATCGTACCTGGCACACATCGCAACACAACTATTCAAACTCGTCTTCCGTGCGACTTCACCAGACATCATGCCGGAACACGACAAATCGCTTGGTGGCAAGACTTTGTCTGGTGGGTGGTAACTTCTGCCGGCAGCCGATGTTATGGCCTACCACCGAGAATAAATACTTTGTTACAACTCCCTACATTTCAATGCGGTTTCACGCCTTCATCAAAGACAATTCTTGTGGGTAAAACGTATTTGAATTCTAGGTCAAGTCTATTGAGTTAACGATCCAGACGCTAAGACGAATCAGCACTGTAATTGCATACCACACTATCAGTAGCAATGGGTTTCATTTTGACAGTTCATTAACATTCATTGCGGTATCTACGTTATTAAGCAGACAAATTTCGCACAAATGGAGTAATGGATTAGCAACATGCTTCAAAATGATTCAAATTAAGAGTTACGCTATTAGGGTGCTGGGCGGGGTCACTTAAAAAGTTATTAACGTAAAGTGCCTTAGTAAAACAATACGAATAAATAAGAGTGAGGTTAAATTTATGAGTTTTGCCTTCATCCGTTGTTAGGGGTCCGTATCCAAAGGGTTGTGGAAAACGAACGCAGCCCATGTTACATGACGCATCTTAGTCTGCTATTTTTATAAATTTGTTATTCCAACACGATTCTATTCATTATTATTGTTGTAATAGTTCGTAATCTACTAACAAGATTCCGTGGCGTAACGATAGCGAACGCGGCCGCTGCGCTAGGAGGCGCGGTCTCATGAAGCTATATGAAGCTTTGCACTGGTCAGGTCGTGCCTCGGAAAGCACGTTATGCCGTTGGTCCCGGTTGCCATACGAACACCTAAGGGCAGTCGTTACGGGTTGTTGGAGCCCTCAAAAGTCCAACAATTGGTCGAACTACAATGTTTCGATATCGCCTTCGGGTTGTGGAGGTCTGCCGGCAGTCTCTTCACGGAAAATATCGAAGTTTAGCCAAAATCAGCAGTTAGACTGGTGAAGCGGTATCCAGCCTATCGTGGTTTTATAGGCTGCATTTTGGAGAGCGTGCGAGGAAACTGTTTGATATAATTCGCCCATCTTCGGATGACCCGTCGTACGGCGAGTATCCACCCTTAAATTATTGACACCACTGCGATCCGGACGAAGCGATTCGCCTCGTTTTTTTTAAATAGCGTATGCGGATTGGAACAATTTTCCAGCGGCGGTGTTTCCATCTGGCTACAATTTAAGTGTCTTCAAGGTTAGAGTGAAAAAATATTAGTTATCTTTTTAAGAATCTGTTGTGCGCGTATCAGACTCACACTTGGTGGAGTTTTTCTAAATTAATTGTCCCTTTTGTAGGTCAAGGATTTAGATGGGCTATAAAAGATTATCTAAATATGCTAATTTATATGTAGATTAGAGTTTTTCGGGTGTTTTTTTTTTTAAAGAAACTGACCTTTTTGGAGGATCAATTGTCGAATCCAACTCGGCTGGGCTGCTTTCGGGAAGCTATGTAGAATTTTCTCGTCCGATACACCGCAGTGTCTCAAAACAAATGTCTTCGACCAGTGTGTTGCCAGCGATAAATTATGGAAATGAGAC
This sequence comes from Sesamia nonagrioides, assembly GCA_017933935.1. Lineage (NCBI taxonomy): Eukaryota > Metazoa > Arthropoda > Insecta > Lepidoptera > Noctuidae > Sesamia > Sesamia nonagrioides. Next base: position 434,632 of record JADWQK010001647.1, read on the forward strand.
GAGGACGCTAACAATGCGCCTTAGAAGAAACTTCAAGGTCACTCAAAGGGCGTTTGTGAAGGCTATGCTTGGGGTTATCAAATCAGGAATGAGGAGATGCGCAGAAGAACGAGACTAACCGACATAGCCCGAAGAATTGCAACACTAAAGTAACAGTGGTACCGGGCACATTGCCCGTCGGGCCGATTCCCGATGGAGCCGACGGGTTCTTGAGTGGCAACCACGCACTGGAAGACGAAGCGTGGGTAGGCCCTCGACAAGGTGGACCAACGACCTGGTGGAGGTCGCGAGAAACCGCTGGATTTGGGAAGCGCAGGACCGGTCGTCGTGGAGATCCTTGAGCAGTGAACTTTTTTCGGCTGAAATAATGATGATGATGATAAAGATAAAGATTCATTTATTGCATAACTGTGTACATATTGATGTTATTTAATTGTAAATACAATGCTTTGGCTCAACAGTTTATCCAAGTCGGACATGCAATATCAAATAAATAAAAGATTATAAACAGATACGATAAGTCTAAATTACATTAAATTACTTTATTATTTTTTACCAAAATATTCATTTAAATTATAAAACACATTATCAATTAAAAATTTCTTTAACATTGTTTTATATATATTTCCATTTCATTGCTTAATTGCTATTGGCAGTTGGTTGTACACACGAATGGCAGTAATATACGTACTTTTATAATAAATCATATTATTTACACAAGACAAATTAATATCATATTTATATTGTCTACGAACATTTCTGTTTGAGTCACATTTAAAATTAAAAAATTGCATATTATTTTTACAAACAAACATAACTCCAGTATATAAATTCCGGTCAGCGTTAGGAAACCTTTAGTTTTAAATACATCTCTCAACGATTCAGTACTATGCATGTTATATATTGTCTTGATACAATTTTTCTGGAGAATGAAAGTGGATTGTACGTTAGTCGAGTTCCCCCAGTAAATAACACCATAAGTTAAAAAGGGATAAACATTTGCATAATTGGCACTTCTAGTGATATCAACATTTGTGGTTTCTGCCAAGATAGATAATGCATAACAAGCACTAGATATTTTTTTATTTATTTTTGCAATATGCTCTTTCCAATTCAAATGTTGATCTATCGTCACACCCAGAAAATTAATATCGTTTACTTCTTCAATGGTTATGTTAGACACGTTTATATTTAATTTCATGGGTTTACTCCTATAATTTCTTAATTGGACTAATTTGGTTTTAGAAAGGTTCACTTTTAAATTTAGTGACTGCAACCAATCTATTATTGTAGTTAATGTTTTATTTATTTCATTTGCATAGTGAAGAACATTTGCATCATTTGAAATAAATATAGTTGCATCGTCGGCATACATTACACAAAGGTGGTCGATTATATTTGGTAGCTCATTTATGTATATGAGAAATAATTGGGGACCTAATATACTGCCCTGGGGTACACCTAGTAATACATTTTCAAATTCAGATTTGACTACCTCAACCATTTTAGTACTTTCATTATATACTTCGATAATTGTTGCCTGCATTCTGTTACTCAAATAATTTTCTATAAGCTTCAGAGCTAAACCTCGAATTCCTATGCCTTCTAGTTCAGTAGTAGGATGTTATATTTTACGCAGTCAAATGCTTTTGACATATCAATAAAAAGGGGAGCACATTGCTTTTTATCATTTATTTTTTCCCAGACAGTGTTGAAAAGTTTATATATTGCCAAAGATGTTGTTTTACTCTTTTGAAATCCGAATTGATTTGCGCTTAAGATATTATTTTGTTCCATAAAAATTGTAATTCTGTTATATATTACTTTTTCAAATATTTTAGAAAAACTTGGTAATAGTGCAATTGGTCTAAAGTTATTCATATCATGCCGTGATCCCTTCTTGTATAGAGGCTTTATAAGGGCTTTTTTTAAAGTTTCGGGAAATTCTCCTGTTTCTAACATTAAGTTTATTATATATACAAGTGGGTCGGCAATAAATGAAATACTTTCTTTAATAATTTTTATAGGTATACCATCATGTCCAAAACTAGATTTATTCTTTAATTCTTTTACTATGTTTATTATTTCGTATTTATCTGCTGGGTAAAGAAAAATACTATTTGGATTTGCGCTACTTGTATGTTGTGAGTTATAGTTACCATCAGTTGACGTTTTGTTATTTTGGTTAATATAGAAATGATTGAAAGTACTAGCTAATTTGGTAGGTGATTTTATAATAGTATTATTCTGTACTATGTAGTCTATTGTAGATTGAAGAACGTTTGTAGTGTGGGTTTGTCTTTTAATTAATGTCCATGTCGCTTTAGTTTTGTTGGCACTAGATGATATGAATTTTGCATTTGATAGTTTTTTAGCCTCTTTTGTTACACTTTTTAAAATTTTGCAACATCGTAGGTATTTTATTTTATGTTCATTTGATTTATTGCTTTTAGTTTGAAGGTACATTTTACGTTTATTTTTACTAGAGACAATGATGCCTCTTGTTTTCCACGAATTATCTTTTTTATGCTGAAATTTTATTTTCTCAATTGGAATACAAAGGTCAAAGATTAATTTAAATATGTGTATAAATTCATTATAATTTGAATGGCGGTACACTTCATTGAAAGTTATTTGGGATATATATTTTAGGGCTATTTCTATGTAATAATCTATTTTTCGGCGCATTCTATACCAGTATTTTTCTCTAAAATTTATACTACACGGTATCTTTATTATTTGGCATGTATGGTCTGACATACCCAAGTCCCATATTTCTGCTTTGTAATTACGATTGTTTGTAATGATATTATCAATGCACGTTGCAGAATGAGATGTTAATCGAGTTGCACTCTTTATGGTTAAATGTAAATTAAATTTCTTTAATGTGTTTTTAAATAGCTGACTTTTTGTGTTGCATATTAGAGTATCTATGTTAAAGTCACCAGTAACAAAATTTTTTCTGTTTAATGCTCTAGATCTAATAGTAAGTTTAAACAGTAGGAGCTCAAGTTTTTCAATAAACAGAAATAGATTACTTATTTGGTGTTCTATACAAACACAAGATATACCAATTTGTTTCTGGGATTACTAAACCACAACACTCAAAGTGGTTTTCAACCGCTATTTCAGAAATCCACTCAATTTTTTTGAAGTTAATTGAGTTCTTTACGTAAATGCATACACCACCTCGAGATTTTTTTTTTGTCTTGAAAAGTATGTCGCAATTTTATAATTTGGTAGCTGTAGTGTTTCTGCATTTTTTTCCCGAAGAAATGTCTCACTCAAACAAAGAACATCAATATTTCTCGACTCCAATAATAATTCTATATCACAAACCTTAGACCTCATACCTTGAATATTGTTATGCAGTATAGTAAATTCGCTTTCAGTCACGAAATAAATGATTTTCCCTCTGAGTTTCGACTGATGGTAGATTAGAGTGCAATAGAAAATCTGTTTGCGTACTAGTTGTTACCATATTCCTGTTTTGTTTACTGTTGTATTTAACGTATTGTATATATTTGTGTTTATAATTAATATGCAATATTTCTCTTAGCATTAACCTGCATAATACCACGAAGTAAGAGATGTGAGGAACTTTATATCCTACGTTTACAAATGTGCTATGACCAAACTGGGAGCATACATACTGGAATGTCTCACTTAGCTTAAACTCACTTAAATATCTACTTCTTTTTGTGTTGCACAGTAACACATTCGTGTGCGCCAGTTTATCTACGAGACAGAATAAATTTGACTGCATTCTAAGTGGGTTCCTGTCATTTTTACCAGATATAATTATGACGTAATCGAGCTTGTTTAGGTCCTTACATAAATCTAGTAACGATTCGAGTAGTTTATCAGTCGTTGCACCAGGTTTACTCAAAGATGATACGATAAAATTGGGTCCGATCAAGTGTTGAAGAATATTTCTCATATTTGTGTTTTCATCCGAGAAAATTAGAACTCTATTTCTGCCAGGCTTTTCTTCAATTGTGATCGGGATTAGATTTGACTCAGCCCGGGGGAGATCATTATGCATTTTATTTTCGTTAATTCCAGGAGACTCAGTATTGATTGTAGGAGACTGGCATGTCAGATTAGCGTGTTGAGCATTACTGATTGGGGTGTCAATAGTGTTATCAAGGTTAATATTCATTTCGCTGTAACTGTCATTTAAGTTCAATGGTTTTTTAATAGATTTAGGCTTCGACTTCAGTGAATTGTTGCGTTTGTGTGAAGATAAAACTGTTTCGTATATTCGAGGAGTCGGAACACAGTAATTTTAATTTATCTATTTTTGTTTGTTGAGAAGCAATTATTTCTTGGAGAGTGTGGATTGATGACCTTTTTATTTTTTTGGGGAACTTGGCCAACAACAGTGGCCTCTGTGTACACCCATTGTCCTATTACCAGTTCTAGTGTGAATTTTGATTACTCCCAGTCTCATTGCACTACTGATTTTTTTTTAGATTTCTGACACATCATCTGCCTAGCCCATGTTAGGGTTTGGGGTTCTGATAAATTAAATGTTAAAAAAAAACTTTTCCCTATATTAGGAATTACTCCAGTATCGTGGACGCGTTTACAAACACTTACCTCTTTATTCATAAACGATGTTTAAAGTTAACTAGTGATTAGCGATTCTTTAACCACACTTTTTAGACGTTTGCACGTCACTTAACTTTGATCATCATTTATGAATAAATGCACCAGTGTTTAAGTGGTTTATTCATAAACGATGATTAAAGTTAAGTGACTGTTGAGCGATTCTTTAACCATACATTTTAACGTATGCACATCACTTAACTTTGGAGGGATTCTTTATACATTACATATGTTACAGGTCTGGCTGTTCAAATACTACGGCCATAGAAATATATTTTGTTCCGTGCGGGAAGAGAACCCGCGACACGCGGCTCAGCAGTTGATCGCTCGGCCTCTGCACCAACCGTGTCGTCACTTTTATACAATAGACGAGTATTTTAAACGATAAATAGTTATAATTATTAATGATGCATTTATTATTGTTACATCTGTAGTTTTTTATTCACTACTAGCGGCCGCCAGCGACTTAGTTCGCATGGAGTTAGTTCTGCTCCGCTTCTATCGGCCACAGCGTGATGTTATATAGCCTAAACCCTTCCTGGATTAATGGGCTATCCAACGCAAAAAGAGTTTTTCAAATTGGACCAGTAGTTCCTGAGATTAGCACGTTCAAACAAACAAAGAAACTCATCAGCTTTATTTATTAGTAGGTATAGATTGCAATGTTTGTTATAGTTTTTGTTAAGAACATTTTATTAGGTTTTTTTTATCCATACTCCATACTAATATAATAAATGTAACTCTGTCTGTCTGTCTGTTACGCTTTCCCGCTTAAACCTCTCAACCAGTTTTGATGAAATTTGGCACAGACAATCTTTAGATCCTGAGAATGGATATAGGCTACCTTTTATCCCGGAAGAATTTGATGTTCCCGAGGGAAATCTAAAAAGCGCGATATAACCGAACTCCACGCGGGTGAAGCCGAGGGCGGAAAGCTAGTATATAATACTGTTATACCTATATTCCCCCGGCATCGAAACTTACATGGGTTACCCTGAGAAAGGACATAGCTACCTTTTTATTGAAAAAAAAAAAAAAAATGATATTCTTGAGGAAAATCTAAAATACGCGATATAACTGAATTCCATGCGGCAAATTGGTCGAAGCGTGATGTTATATAGCCTAAAGCCTTCTTGAATTAAGGGGATACCCAACGCAAAAAGAATTTTTCAAATCGGACCCGTAGTTCCTGAGATTATCGCGTTCAAACAAACAAACTCTTCAGCTTTATATATTAGTATAGAAGATATATCAAAAGAGGGACCAACATGAACAACATGAGAGAAACCGTGGCCCTGGCGCACAGGCATGCGAACAAACACAGGTGGGTTTTATTCAGTAAAAGTCTGACACGCCCTTCCGCTCCGCCCAGAGAGGGAGAGGTCATTTGATGATTTCCCATCCACACCAAAAAAAGGGGGAGGGCCAACGTCTTTGGAGCCAACCAGCAGTCAGATAGGGTATTATCCTCTTGCTGACACACATATTTTTAAACTAGGAATAGGTTAAGCGTCGAAACAGTATTAATCATCATCATCATTTCAGCCGAAAGCCGTCCACTGCTGGACATATGCCTCCCCCAAGGTTCTCCACGACGACCGGTCCTGCGCCTCCCGCATCCAGCGGTGAAGAATCGCAACACTAAAGTGGCAGTGGGCTGGACACATTGCCCGTAGGACCGATGCCCGATGGGGCCGACGGGTTCTCGAGTGGCGACCACGCACCGGTAGACGTAGCGTGGGTAGGCCCCCGACAAGGTGGACCGACGACCTGGTGAAGGTCGCGGGAAACAGCATTAATGTTTAGAAGTTATTTTTGTAACCTTATGTGATCATAAATATAGTTTAAAAAACTAAAAAAAAATATGCTTTAAAAAAATATCAAACTAAAAAGTTAAAAATAATTTTAAAAAAAGCGTGAGGTGCTTTATGCCGTAATTTTTGTATATTAAGCGCCACACGCTTTTTTAAAAAATATTTTTAACTTTTTAGTTTGATATTTTTTAAAATCATGTTTTTTTAGTTTTTTAAACTATATTTATTTTCAACTTTTTAGTTCGATAATCTTTTTTTCAAAAAAAAAAACAAACGAACGGACGTATTGAAAACGGTGGGACATTTTCCAGTAATGAGCCGCTCACTCGTAGTCCAAAGAGTTAGAGACGGACAAACAAACGAACAAGCAAACAAACAGGCAAGCAAGCAAGCAAACATACAAGTTAAGCTAATAAAAAGCTTGTAAAAAGAAAAATTTCGTGAATCCATACTAATCCATACTATATCATCATCATCATCACAGCGTTAATCCCAGTGGCAACCGAAGCCTTTTCAGCTTTGGAGTCTGGGGTCCGCTTTACCAGTCCAACTACTGAAATGGCTAAACTTCGACATTTTTCGTGAAGCGACTGCCGTCTGACCTCCACAACCCGAAGGCGACGTCGAAGCATTGCAGTTAGACCAATTGTTGGACTTTTGAGGGCTCCAACAACCCGTAACGACTGCCACTAGATGTTTGTATGGCAACCGGGACCAACGGTTTAACGTGCTTTCCGAGGCACGACCAGACCAGTGCAAGTATTCATATTCATGCATACAAATACTTGCACTGTGCGGGGATCGAACCCGCGCCACCTTGCGCAGCGGCCGCGTCCGCTACTGCTACGCCACGGAGGCTATCGAATAATAACTAATCCATCCATACTAATATTATAAATGCGAAAGTAACTCTGTCTGTCTGTCTGTCTGTCTGCCTGTCTGTCTGTCTGTCTGTCTGTCTGTTACGCTTTCCCGATTAAACCTCTCAACCGATTTTGATGAAATTTGGCACAGACAATCTTTAGACCCTGAGAAAGAACATAGGCTACTTTTTATCCCGGAAAAAATAGATGTTCCCGAGGGAAATCTAAAAAGCGCGATATAACCGAACTCCACGCGGGCGAAGCCGCGGGCGGAAAGCTAGTACTATATATCTTTATATATATAATTCTGCTGTACGTGTGTATGTCATTGAACTCCTCCTAAACGGCTTGACCGATTTTAATGAATTTTTCTGTATGCGTTTGAGTGGTGACCTGGATAGTTTAGATTCACAAATCAGCCCGGCAGATGGCGCTGATTGCTTGAAGCGGCCCTAACGATTTCGCTGAAATTTAATATGTGGAGGTTTTCGGGGACGAGAAATCGATCTAGCTCAGTCTTATGTCTGGGGAAGCGCATGTTTTCGAGTTTTCTCTTTCGCAATATTTCACTCATAATATGGGCGCTAATTTCGCGTGGCTTGACATAGCGGCTGTTTTTGTTTGTTTTTGACAAGTTTATAGTTTTTTTTTTTAATTTTTGTAGTTACTTAAAAGAAAATTGTACATAAAAACTAAAAGCGGAAAAAATAAAAAAATATGTTAATTTTTTTTTATTTAACTAAAATTGTACTTAAGAACTAAAAGAGAAAAAATAAATAGAAATAAATAAATGTTTAAGATTTTTTATTTAACTTAAAGAGACTGAAACAAGAGCTCTAGGGTAGAGAGAGGCATGATATCTTTGTTACAAATGCAGATGACAATGCTTTCTATGGGTATATTCCTAAATCTGCTGTACGTGTGTACGTCACTGAATTCCTCCTAAAGGGCTGGTCCGATTTGAATGAAGTCTATGTATATAAATGAAAGTCGTGTTAGTTACTCTATTTATAACTCAGGAACCGCTTAACCAGTATGGCTCAAAATTGTTAGGGAGTTAGATAAGAACTGGGAGAAGGACATATCACATAGGATACTTTTTATCCCGTTCCCGTTGTTCCCGTCGTTTCCGTGTGACGTGACATAAGACATGGTATAACAAACGCAACTGACATGGAATAACAAAACAACTCAATCAAAATATAAGTTAGCGGTTCATTTGCTAAAAATGGTACAAACACACTGCTGCACTACTCAGCATATTAAAAAAAAGTCTTACCGGTTGAATGTTGATGCATTCATTTAAAGCAAGGAATATAAATACTCTCTCTATCTCTCTAAATACTCTCTGGTTTAATTTATTTTAATAAAAGCCCCAAAGCAAACTTCAACTTCAAAATTTCTAATATTGTATTGCTGTGCCATTTAACACTTCACTACATACTATAAAACAAAGTTACTTTCTCTTTCCCTATGTCCTTTTGTATGATTAAATCTTTAAAACTGCGAAACAGATTTTGATGAGGTTTTTTTTTTAATAGATAGAGTAATTAAAAAGAAACTTTTATATGTATAATAACATCCATTAAATTCTGGAGAAACACTATCCCTCGCCCACATGTGGGAGTGACGAGAGGAGGCATAACTCAGTTGCCGCGAAAAATCGCAGTACAGCAGACAGAGACATGGAAAGTGTGATTGTCGCAATCCAGCACTGAGCACGCCACAAACATCAAAATCCTCTCTTTGAGGAGTAGCTAGAGAGGCGCCACGGCGTCCTCACCTTCCGACTGACGTAGGTCCTCACCGGACACGGCTGTTTCGGGAGGTTCCTGTTCCGTATAAGTCGGGAGGATACGCCAGGGTGACCACTGTGTGCATCGCCCTGAGGACACGGTGGAGCAAATGGTGGAGGTCTGCCCGGCTTGGGTAAAGCACAGCCGTGTCCTCGTGGTGGCGATCGGCTGCGATCTCTCGCGTCTGACCCTGGTCCGGGCCATCGTCCGGAGCAAGAGTGCATGGCAAGCTTTCACCTCCTTCTGTGAAGCAGTGATGCTGGCAAAGGAGGAGGCGGAGCGCGTGAGGGAGCGGAAATCCCACTACCCTCATGCCTCAAACCGCCGCAGGAAGCGCCCTGGTCAGGAGGCAACATCGGACTCCCGACCACCGTAGGCGCGGGCTTGCGGGCGGGGAGCGATAGGCAGCCTAGCCTCCTGGTAAGAACCAGGCCCAGGTTGACGGCACGTTGTGTTTCACACGCGCCTCAAAAGATGTCAGCACACCTTGACGGGCTCCACGAGGACTGGTCCACAGGGTTGCGGGTTGGTTAAAAAAGAAACCATGGCACTGGTCGTTGCATAGGCAAGTGAAGGAACACGGGTGGATTTTAGTCAAGTCAAAAGTCTGACACGCTCTGCCGCTCCGCCCAGAGCGGGAGAGGTCATTTGATGATTTCCCATCCAAAACAAAAAAAAAGAACTGAAGAAGAGCAAGAAATTGCACTTGAAGAGCGCCTGTAGCCTGAGCCTTAGTATGGCTGGACTTCGTGCTTCTCACTCACCAGAGCAAAGGGAGGCAGCCCGTGAAACGGCTCGGTTGGCAATGCGAAATCGTCGAGCAAACCTCAGAGATCAAGCGCTAGATAATTTACGAAGCACAAGAAGAAATTCATCAAATACTGATTTGAATCAGGCAGCGTTTCAATACGCATATAATATAGCGCAATGGCGTTCGCATTGGGCCAATGGATGTTGTTTGCGAGTATTGTAGCACATTAAAGATTTCCGGAGAACCGCCAGGATTGTGCTCCCAAATAAAGAATCATTGAATAATAATATTTATTTATTTAAAATTATCCTAATTTAAATAGTAGTCATGTGCCTTTAAGGCGGAACGAAGTTCGCCGGGTCAGCTAGTATACTATATAATACTAGCGGACCCGGCAGACGTTGTCCTGCATTTGATATTTCAAGCGATTAGGGTATTAAAAAGTATGAAAGGAAAGATCAATAATATTATTATTATTCAGTGGCAAGTGTTGTTAGGTAATTTGGTTCCCTTCAAAATGGTTGAGCTAAGCGGGCTAATGCGCGCGTCATGCTCGTGAACGGGGACCGTCAGTGCAGACTGGTCATCTCTTAGCTGCCAGTGGGCTTAATTAATTTTCTATCTTTTCATTGATTTTTACATTGTGCTCAGATGATAGAAACAACAGAAATATGTAATGAAGATATGTAATCCATATTATGATTTTAGAAGAGTGTTCATGGAGTCTCTTGCACGTTCTTCTCCATAGAGATCTACGCTGTGGAAGGTGCTATATAGCTTCACTTTTCTTGGACTGACCGACATTGACTATTCAAAAGTACCAACTGTTGGTTAATTTGAAATAAACAATTTTGATTTTGATTTTTTGATTTTGATTCTTTATTTTGAAACAACATCAATTTTTCGAAAACAATTCGTTATAATCAATAATTGCACGAAAAACTTGTTAAGATGCGACGAATGTTTTACAATAACCGCTGAAACCTTCAAGTTTTGCATCAAATGCGGTCACAATTTGAGCCAAATAATACGAATTAGTAGGGCTAAGGAACAAAAAAATCGAGTGAAGAAACTACTTGTTAAAACGGAAATACATCTCAACAATCTCACCATCATCTTCTGAGGGAATAACATTTTCAGAGCTTAATTTAACTGCCGAAGAACTAAACGATTTAAATGAGGTAAAAAAAGTCAGGAGCGCAACATCGGCAATATTCTGGTTCAGCCAGACTTGTCCGAGTCACCGAGGCCTGCCGCCACGCTGTCAAGTTCGGCGAGCCAAGTTAAGACATCATCAGCAAGCCGGGTTCGCCTGTGATGTTTGATTAATTACTATATGTTGCCAGAGTGATTAATATAGTCTAGGTAGGTATAATAAAAAAAATGTATCAAATTAAAAAAAATCGTACAAATCGGTCCACCCATACAGTTGCAGTATAGATAAATAACCTAAATACCGACTACAGCGCCATCTGCCGAATTGTTTTTTGTGAATGTAAATTTTCCAGTAAAATGTATAAACAAAAATTCATTCAAATCGATCCAGCCGTAAGGGATAAATAACATAGATACCGACTGCAGTGCCATCTGCCAGGCTGATTTGTGAATTTAAACGATCCCGGGCGTCACCCAAACGCAAACAAAAAAAATCATTCAAATCAGTCCAGCCGTTTAGTTGCAGTAGGTATAGATAAATAACCTAGATACCGACTGCAGCGCCATCTGCCGGGCAGATTTGTAAATGTAAATTTTCCAGGCCCCCACTTGAATGTATAAACAAATATTTATTCAAATCAGTTCAGCCGTTTAGGATAAATAACCTATACACCGACTGCAGCGCCATCTGCCGGGCTGATTTGTAAATCTAAACCATCCAGAGCGTCACCCAAACGCAAACAAAAAAAATCATTCAAATCAGTCCAGCCGTTTAGGTGCAGTAGGTATAGATAAATAACCTACATACGACTTGAATGTAAAAACAAAAATTCATTCAAATCAGTTCAGCCGTTTACGATAAATAACCTAGACACGACTGCAGCGCCATCTGCCGGACTGATTTGTGAATCTAAACAATCCAGGGCGTCACCTAAACGCATAAAAAAATCATTCAAATCGGACCAGCGCTTTAGGAGGACTTCAGTGGCGTACACACGTACAGGAGATTAAGGAATATACCCACGGAAAGCATTGTCATCTACATTTTGTAACAAATTTAACACACCTCTCTCTACCCCTAGAGCTCTTGTTTCAGTCTCTTAAAGTTAAATAAAAAAATTAAAATATTTATTTCTTTCTATTTTTTTTTCTTTTAGTTCTTAAGTACAATTTTAATTAAATAAAAAAAATATATATTTATTTTTATTTTTCCCCTTTCAATTCTTTTATACAATTTTCTTTTTAAGTAACTCCAAAAACCAAAAAAAAAAACTATAAACTTGTCTAAAAACAAAAAAAGAAGTACTTGAGTCTGCCTGGGTTTGAACCGAGGAACACCAGCCATCGCGAGTAGAACCATACCTCTATCAACCACGCCACAGCCGCAATGTCAAACCGCGCGAAATTAGCGCCCATATTATGCATGAAATATTGCGAAAGAGAAAACTCGAAAACATGCGCTTCCGCAGACATAAGACTGAGCTAGATCGATTTCTCGTCCCCGAAAACCCCCACATATCAAATTTTAGCGAAATCGTTAGGGCCGTTTCCGAGATCACATGCTTTTTCAAGCAATCAGCGCCATCTCCGGGCTGATTTGTGAATCTACGCGATCCAGGATGCCACTCAAACGCATACAGAAAAAATTATTGAAATCGGTTAAGCCGTTTAGGAGGAGTTCAATGACATACACACGTACAGTAGAATTATATATATAATATATTATACATGCGAAAATAACTCTGTCTGTCTGTCTGTCTGTCTGTCCGTCTGTCTGTCTGTCTGTCTGTCTGTCTGTTACGCTTTCCCGCTTAAACCTTTCAAATATTTTTTGAAATTTGGCACAGACAATCTTTAGATCCTGAGAAAGAACTATATTCTACCTTAATCCCGGAAAAATTTGATGTTCCCAAGGAAAATCTAAAAAGCGCGATATAACCGAACTCCACGCGGGCGAAGCCGCGGGCGAAAAGCTAGTTTACTATAACAATATGTAAAGAAAACCTGTCCGATCCGTGAAGGTATTGTTAGGTATCGATAACTGATTCTACTATTGCCCACAAAGACAGGCTAAATTTAAAAAAAAATCCCCCTAAAAAAATAAATATTATTTCGCAAAAAAAGCTAACTTAATACATGTGCGATAAGCAACCCCTTCCGCGGGCGGCGGGGGGCAGAGCACGCGGCACCTGTGACGTGGTCGCATCGCTTGCTGCATCGGTTGTATTATATATCAATTTTCTGCCCTAACAACGTTTTTTTTTATAAGATTCTTTAAGCTGTTTTTGACAACGCTTATTCTTACGTAATGGGTCTTTGAAAATATAAAATATACTTTCAAATACTGATAATTTACTTTTATTGCCTGGTATGCGTAGAAGTGTAGGAATTTCACAAATTATACCGTATTTATTATGTAACTAAGATGCTTGTCACAGTGTATCCATATATAAGTGATCAGCTCCACATATCAAGACCCCTCCGTGACTCTGAAAGTACATTTAGCCTTTGGTCTTGGCTGTCTGTCATTGGTGGATCTTTGACAGTCACTGTGGGTCGACCTCTGAAAACGCATTAAGCCTTTGGTCTCGGCTATCATTCGTGGATCTTTGGCAGTCATTGTGGGTCAACCTCTGAAAGCACATTAAGCATTTTATCTCGGCTGCCATTCGTGGATCTTTGACAGCCATTGTGGGTTGACCTCTGAAAGCACATTATGAATTTGGTCTCGGCTGTCATTCGTGGATCTTTAGCAGTCATTGTGGATCAGCCTCTGAAAGCAAATTAAGCCATTTTTCTCGACTGTTATTCGTGGATATTTGACAGTCGTTGTGGGTCGACCTCTGAAATCACATTAAGCCTTTGGTCTTAGCTATCATTCGTGGATCTAAGAGACGTTGTGGGTCGACCTCTGAAAGCACATTAAGTATTTTATCTTGGCTGTCATTCGTGGATCTTTGACAGTCATTGTAGGTCAACCTCTGAAAACACATTAAGTTTTTGGTCCCGGCTGTGGTTCGTAGATCTTTGGCAGTCGTTATGGGTCGACCTCTGAAAGCACATTAAGCTTTTGGTCCCGGCGGTCATTCGTTGATCTTTTACAGTCGTTGTAGATCGACCTCTGAAAGCACATTAAGCCTTTGGTCCCAGCTGTAATTCGTGGTCTTTGACAGTCATTGTGGGTCAACCTCTTAAAACACATTGAGTCTTTGGTCCCAGGTATCATTCGTAGATCTTTGACAGTCGTTATGGGTCGACCTCTGAAAGCACATTAAGAATTTGGTCTCGGCTGTCATTCGTGGATCTTTGACAGTCATTGTGGGTCGACCTCTAAAAGCACATTAAGCATTTTATCTCGGCTGTTATTTGTGCATATTTGACAGTCGTTGTGGGTCAACCTCTAAAAGCACATTAAGTCTTTGGTCTTGGCAGGCATTCGTGGATTTTTGATAGACGTAAGACAGTAGGCCGAAAGTCTGATAGCCACTTTTTTATATATATATTATAGATAGATAGATAGGCAGTCGCTTCATGTAAATTACTGGTTTAGTTGCATCCGGTATCACTGGAAAGTAACACCTAAGTAAAGAAAAGATGTGGACCTAGGTGGATGATGTTAACATAAGTAAAATAGCTCTAAAACTTTGACGTTTAATGATTTAACTTCACGAAGAAAAATATTTAGTAGTCTTTTTAGAAATAAAAAATATTGTTTCTCTTTTAACAATAGTTTTTAAAACTGTTCGTTTATGACCACTCAATATTTTGTCTGTTTAAAATATTATGCAGCTTAGTTTTTATTTTAAATATATTTACTTAGGTAATAAATTATTACAGGTATCAATAATTATTATAAATACCCTAGTAAGTCGAATGTATTCATGATGATTTTAAAGCGTCATAGTAGGGCTACAGGACACACACTAAAAACTATAAATTACCTTAAAAAAACAGTACATTCACATATTATGATTTTCAAATTGATCAAGAATAGCACGTCATAATGAACGCGAATTGGTTTGCATCTGCTACGCCGTAGCGTTATCTCGTAGAGCCAGCTACGTCGTAGCAAGAATGAAGGAAATTCATAAATTAAATAACTGAAGGGATAAGAAAAACCTCTGTATTTACAGCAAATTGTTATTTCGCTTTTATGTATAATTCCCATGCAATATGGAGGCAATTTTTTTGTTTTACAAATAATTGGTGACGTAGTGGTTAAAACACAAGTCTCTCAACTATGAGTGTGCGGGCTCGATTCCAGGTCAGGCAATTACCAATGTTACTTTTCTAAGTTAGATGTACTTTCGTAGTTTATTTTGGACACCAATGACTGATTACAAGGCGAAGGAAAACATATTGAGGAAACCTGGGGCTTTAAGTCTGAAATCGCCAACCCGCATTGAACAAGCGGGGTGGTTGCACTCAATCCTTCTCTGTATGCAAGCAGTGGGACGATAAAGAGCTTGATGATGATAGAGTTAATTTTTCTATAGCCAATTTTAATTTGCTCATTCCCTGTTACAGAAAAGAGGTTATATTACAGGAATGGGAACAGTAAAAGCTTGTTATAATCTACCTAATTATACGTACCTATATATTAATAAGCTTTCCGTGAGGAAGTATAATTTGAGAAGGAGCCAGGTGCTACAAATGACACTTCCTCTCAGTGAATAAAATGGCAGCATTTGTCTTTGAAATTATGAACATTTTGATCACTCAAAGAAGATATTCATACTAATTTTAATTTAGGCGTTTCGTTTATTAGCCTTGACATAGCTCTTCGAGTAGCTAAAATTAAGTGGCAGTGGGCGGGGCACATTGCTCGTAGAACCGATGGCCGATGGGGCAGTAAGGTTCTGGAGTGGCGGCCACGTAACGGACGCACGCAGGGTAGGGAGGCCCCCAACAAGGTGAACCGATGGCCTGGTAAAGATCGAGGGAAGCCAATGGATACGGGCAGTACAAGACCAGTCATCACGGAAAGCCTTGGGGGAGGCCTTTGTCCAGCAGTGGACCTCAGTTTATTGGCCAGCGTTTATATAAAACTAGCTTTCCGCCGACAGCTTCGCTCGCATGAAGATCGGTTATATCGCCCTTTTTAGATTTCCCTCGGGAGCATCATTCTTTTCCGGGATAAAAAGTAACTACCCTTTTATTTAATCTGGACTTCTATCTTTACGTTTGAAAAACTTTCAAAGCAATCGGTTTAGCAGTTACGGCGTGAAAGCGGAACAAACAAACAAATAAACTCACTTTCCGATTTATAATATCAGTAAGGATGGTCACGATTGGTAAAAAAATTCTCGATGGTAGGCAATAACATCGGCTGCCGGCGGAAGTTACCACCCACCAGACAAAGTCTTGCCGCCAAGCGATTCGTCGTGTTCCGGCATGATGTCTGGTGAAGCCGTACGGAGGACGGGTCTGAGCAGTTGTGTTGCGATGTGTGGCAGGCACGATGCGCCAAATGTTGTTGTCTCGGGAATTTGGTCGTGGAGAGTCTCCAGATCAATCTCCCTCTAGCGCAGCATCGTTTGGTCGTGTTGGTCTTGGGTTTAACATTGCATCACCTCGTTCAACTGCCGTCATCCTTCCTATTCCTAAGTTTTTTAAGTGAATAGGCTTAATAAACTAGTGCGCTTTACATTCAACGATTGCATCACTGCTTACCATCAGGCGGGATTGCAGTCAAGCACTAGTTTATAATTATTAAAAAAAAAAAAATTGATAAGCGGATTTGTATAGAATCATCATAATCACAAGCTCTGTTATTATCCTATATAAGATTAGTATAAAGGGCACGGCAAACATTATTTCATCAAGATTATAATTTGGAAGAGATAATATGAAGAGAAAATGAATACTAAGAAAGAATATGGTTGAGAAGCAAAATTATTGTTTTTTTTTTTTATATAGAAATAATTTTGGAATACTAGCTGCGCCCCGTGATTTCACCCGTGTAAGTTTCGATGCCGGGGGAATATCGGTATAAAAGTATTCTATACTAGCTTTCTGCTCGCGGCTTGAAAACCAAAAATCAAAATCAAAATTGTTTATTTCAAATTAACCATCACTTGGTAGTTTTGAATAGTCAATGTCGGTCAGTCCAAGAAAAGTGAAGCTAAATTGCACGTTCCAAAGCGTAGATCTCTATGGAGAAGAACGTGCAAGAAACTCCATGGACACTCTTTTAAAATCATAATATATGGGTTACATTTCCTCGTTAGATATTTATGTTGCTTCTATCATGTGAGCACAATGTAAAAATAATTAAAATATAGAAAATTAATTAAGCCCACTGGCAGCTAAGAGATGACCAGTCTCCACTGACGGCCCCCGTTCACGAGCATGACGCGCGCATCAGCCCCACTTAGCTCAACCATATTGAAGGGAACCAAATGACCCAACAACACGCGCCACCATCAGCAAGACATTTGAGTGAGCATGACAAATTCTCAACTGCCAATCTCGTAACGTCAAACAAGTTATATATATATATAAAAAAACAAACCATAGTCCATGGTGCCTCACATTCACAAACTTGAAAAGTGCTAGTTGCACCCGCGTGGAATTCGGTTATATCCCGCTTTTTAAATTTTCCTCGGGAACATAATTTTTTTTTCAATAAAAGGTAGCCTATGTCCTTTCTTGTGGTCTAAAGATTGTATGTGCCAAATTTCATCAAAATCGGTTGAGAGGTTTAAGCGGGAAAGCGTAACAGACAGACAGACAGACAAAATTACTTTGGCATTTATAATATTAGTATGGATGTAATTCCTGGTTATAACATATTTGTGTGGCCATTGAAATCGTTTAGCAGTTTTTGAATGAAAGAGTAACA
Source organism: Sesamia nonagrioides (assembly GCA_017933935.1). Lineage (NCBI taxonomy): Eukaryota > Metazoa > Arthropoda > Insecta > Lepidoptera > Noctuidae > Sesamia > Sesamia nonagrioides. The sequence goes on from JADWQK010001647.1 coordinate 452,466, forward strand.
AATATCCATACATTATGTGCAATCGCACTAACTTTCTCATTTATGATTTTACTAGCGGCCGCCAGCGACTTCGTTCGTGTGGAGTTAGTTTTCCGCTCCTATTAATCGCAGCGTGATGTTATAATTATAGCCCAAAGCTTTTCTGGATTAATGGGCTATACAACGCAAAATTATATTTTTTAATCGGACCCGTAGTTCCTCAGATTAGCGCGTTGAAACAAACAAACAAACTCTTCAGCTTTATATAATAGTATAAACGGAAACGGTTAGACGGCTAAAACTTGTTAAATGCCCGGTACCTTGGAGGATTTGTTTTGTCCTCTACTAGATAAGATGACAAGTGTGTCAATGCCGCCAACTGACACACTGACGTCATACAAAATCCTGCATCGCGCAAGCGAAGTTCTCCGCGCATATAGCATATAATTATCGCTATCAAATATGGCCTAGTAGCCCATCAGATGCAACATCAATCTCGTCGGAGAATAAGTCCTATTTCTTAGAGGAAGCGTGCATTCAAGACCGTGTTCTTCATACATCTAAGTAAGACCATAAGTTCAGATTTAAAGCTGGCTAATGAGAATTCCCTGAAGAAATGTCAATAATGCTTTGCTTAAATTGGAGATGTTAACCAGGAAGGAGTTCGTGGTGTTAGGAAGTCGTGGTGGCCTAGTGGTTAAAACACCAGCCTCTCAAGTATGAGTGTGCGGGTTTGATTCCAGGTCAGAAAAGTACCAATGTAACTTTTCTAAAGTTATATGTACTTTCTAAGTATATCTTGGACAGCAATTACTGAAGGTGAAGGAAAACATCTCTAGAAAACCTGGACTTTAAGTCTGAAATCGCCAACCCGCATTGAGCAAGCTTGGTGATTACGCTCAATCCTTCTCTGTATGAGCAGAGACCTGTGTAGCAGTGGAACGATAAAAAAAGGTTGATGGTAATGAAACCAGGACTTCACGCCTAGTAAGTCAGCCGTCTGACTCGCCACAACTATCTCAATGAGGAAATCATTGGTGGTTAGAAAGAACATGTTTTTAGCCCTGATATTAAGGCCATCTTATCCTATTACCCTAGATATTCCCCATGAAATTCCCTGCGGGCTTAAAGATCAGATTAAAGTAAAATTACCTACGAGACTGATCTAAATATTGTATTTCCAAGGGACGGGAATAATATGTTATGGGTCTTGGCTTAGCAAAGTATGTGTTACATATCTATATGTAACACATATTTCACTCAGTTTCAGAGCAAAGATTTTTTATATATGTGAGGCTGGCCAGTTACATTATATTTAAAAAAATAAGTAGGTACTTTCCAATTTCAAAATCCCCCATATTTTTTGCGCGGTGATTAAAATTAACGCGTTTCATTGAAAAATGGATTTGTGCGGAGAATTTTTTCTTGCTTTGATTGTTTATGATTTCAATTGTCACCTAAAACCAGATGTATCATGCGATAAACCTCAAATGGCACTCATTGATGAACGCCCTTCTAATATCTCCCAGGGCCGCTGGTATACCGTTAACTAACAGTAGCCCCTAATGCCCGGCAAGTGAAGAAACACGGGTTTTACTCAATAAAAGCCTGATACGCCCTTCTGCTTCACCCAGAGCGGGAGAGGTCATTTGATGATTTGATTTTTGATTTGAGACGAAAAAAGGCACTTCTAAACTACAAGGTATCAGTGATTAGCAGTAGAGAGAACGACGCATAACTTGTTACCATAAATTCAGTATGGTATATGATTCTAAATTCTTGTTTTTTTTGCTGCCCGGTTCATATCTTGGGCTAGTGCTGCGAAATGTCACCTGGCTACTTTGGATTCAGTGGAGAAGCGTGCGAAGAGGCTGATTGGGGACCCAGATTTAACTCGAAACGGTCTCTAAAGCCACAGCACAGGCGCACAGGCGTAGAGTAGCCAGCCTTTCGGTCTTCTATAGGATGGATTCTCGTGAGTGCTCCCATCTCCGTTCCACCATCGGACGACCCGTCGTATGGCGACTTTCCATCCTCACGTTGTTACCATCACTACGATCCGGACAAAGCGTTTCGCTTCCTCTTTTATTCCGCGTACATCGAGGGACTGCAACAATTTGTCGACGGCGGTATTTCCGTCACGCTACAATTTGAGTGTCTTGAAGGCTAGGGTGAATTTGCTTTTAATAAACTAGCGCGCTTTACCATCAACAATTGCATCACTGCTTACCATCAGGCGGGATTGCGGTCAAGCGCTAGTTTATCTTTATATATATAATTCTGCTGTACGTGTGTATGTCATTGAACTCCTCCTAAACGGCTTGACCGATTTTAATGAATTTTTCTGTATGCGTTTAAGTGGCGACGTGGATCGTTTAGATTCACAAATCAACCCGGCAGATGGCGCTAATCGCTTGAAGAAACATGTGATCTCGGAAACGGCCCTAACGATTTCGCTGAAAATTAATATGTGGTGGTTTTCGGGGACGAAAAATCGATCTAGCTCAGTCTTATGTCTGGGGAAGCGTATATTTTCGAGTTTTCTCTTTCGCAATATTTCACGCATAATATGAGGGCTAATTTCGCGCGGCTTGACATAGCGGCTGTAGCGTAGTCGATATTGGTATGGTCTACTCGCGATGGCTGGTGTTCCTAGGTTCAAACCCGGTCAATCACAAGTTTTTTTTTTGTTTTTAGACAAGTTTAAAGTTTTTTTTAATTTTCTTAGTTACTTAAAAATATAATTGTACATAAGAACTAAAAGGCGAAAAAATGAAAAAGATATTTTTTTTATTTAACTAAATTTGCACTTATGAACTAAAAGAGAAAAAAATAAATAGAAATAAATAATTATTTATGATTTTTTATTTTACTTAAAGAGACAGAAACAAGAGCTCTAGGGGTAGAGAGAGGTATGATATCTTTGTTACAAATGTAGATGACAATCCTTTCCATGGGTTACTTCTTTCCATCCTAAATCTGCTGTGCCTACGTGTGTACGTCACTGAATTCCTCCTAGGCTGGTCCGATTTGAATGAAGTCTATGTATATAAATGAAAGTCGAGTTAGTTACTATATTTATAACTCAAGAACCGCTTAACCAGCATGGCTCAAAATTGGTAGGGAGGTAGATAAGAACTGGGAGAAGGACATATCACATAGGATACTTTTCATCCCGTTCCCGCGGTTCCTGTCGTTCCCGTGTGACGTGACATAAGACATGGTTTAACAAAACGCAACTGACATGGAATAACAAAACAACTCAGTCAAAATATAAGTTAGCGGTTCATTTGTTAAAAATGGTACAAACACACTCCTACACTACTCAGCATATTAAAAAAAAGTCTTACCGGTTGAATGTTGATGCATTTATTTAAAACAAGGAATATAAATGCTCTCTGCCGGTTTAATTTTTTTAATAAAAGCCCCAAAGCAAACTTCAACTTCAAAATTTCTAATATTGTATTGCTGTGCCATTTACCACTTCACTACATACTATAAAACAAAGTTACTTTCTCTTTCCCTATGTTCCTTTGTATGATTAAATCTTTAAAACTGCGAAACAGATTTTGATGAGGTTTCTTTTAATAGATAGAGTAATTAAGAAGAAACGTTTATATGTATAATAACATCCATTAAATTGTGGAGAAACACTATCCCTCGCCCACATGTGGGAGTGATGAGAGGAGGCATAACTCTGTTGCCGCGAAAAATCGCAGTACAGCGGACAGAGCTCCGGCGGGGTCTCATGGCGACATGGAAAGTGTGATTGTCGCAATTCAGCACTGAGCACGCCGCAATAGCGGCGGTAAGTCCTCTCTTTGAGGAGTAGCTAGAGAGGCGCCACGGCGTCCCACCTTCCGACTGACGTAGGTCCTCACCGGACACGGCTGTTTCGGGAGGTTTCTGTTCCGTATAAGGCGGGAGGAAACGCCAGGGTGACCACTGTGTGCATCGCCCTGAGGACACAGTGGAGCATAAGGTGGAGGTCTGCCCGGCTTGGATAGAGCACAGCCGTGTTCTCGTGGCGGCGATCGGCGGCGATCTCTCGCGTCCGACCCTGGTCCGGGCCATAGTCCGGAGCAAGAGTGCATGGCAAGCTTTCACCTCCTTCTGTGAAGCAGTGATGCTGGCAAAGGACGAGGCGGAGCGTTTGAGGGAGCGGAAATCCCACTACACTCACGGCTCAAACCGCCGCAGGAAGCGCCCTGGTCGGGAGGCAACATCGGACTCCCAATCGCCGTAGGCGCGGGCTTGCGGGCGGCGAGGGATAGGCAGCTCGCCTCCTTGTAAGAACCAGGCCAGGGTTGACGGCCCATTGTGTTTCACACGTGCCTCAAAGAGATGTCAGCACATCTTGACGGTGTCCACGAGGACTGGTCCACAGGGTTACGGGTTGATTAAAAAAGAAACCATGGCACTGGCCGTTGCACAGGCAAGTGAAGGAACACGGGTGGGTTTTAGTCAATAAAAGTCTGACACGCCCTTCTGCTCCGCCCAGAGCGGGAGAGGTCATTTGATGATTTCCCATCCACAACAAAAAAAAACTGAAGAAGAGCAAGAAATTGCACTTGAAGGCGCAGCCTTAGTATGGCTCGACTTCGTGCTTCTCACTCACCAGATCAAAGGGAGGCAGCCCGTGAAATGGCTCGGTTGGCAATGCGAAATCGTCGAGCAAACCTCAGAGATCAAGCGCTAGATAATTTATGAAACACAAGAAGAAATTCATCAAATACTGATTTAAATCGGGCAGCGTTTCAATACGCATATAATATAGCGCAATGGCGTTCGCATTGGGCCAATGGATGTTGTTTGCGAGTATTGTAGCACATTAAAGATTTCCGGAGAATCGCCAGGATTGTGCTCCCAAATAAAGAATCATTGAATAATAATATTCATTTATTTAAAATTATCCTAATTTAAAAAGTAGTCATGTGATATTACCTTTAAGGCGGAACGAAGATCGCCGGGTCAGCTAGTAAAGTATAAAAAAGTCCACATGTACTTCTTCTATCGTAGAAGTGACAGACACTGACACCGCAGTGGTTTTAGCAGGTATGAGTCAAATCAAATCAAATCATTTATCGCCTTTTATTTACCCCCCCACTTTCACTTTATTTTCACAGACAGCCTCCATGGCGTAGCGGTAGCGAACGCGGCTGCTACGCAAGGAGGCGCGGTTTAGATCCCCGCGCAGTGCATATATTTGTATGCATAAATATGAATATGTCTTTGCACTGTTTTGGTCGTGCCTTGGAAAGCACGTCAAGCCGTTGGTCCCGTTTGCCATACGAACATCTAATGGCAGTCGTTACGGGTTGCTGGGTCTCTCAAAAGTCCAACAATTTTTCTAACTGCAATGCTTTGATATCGCCTTCGGTTTGTGGAGCCCAGACGGTAGTGGTTTCACGGAAAATATCGCAGTTTAGCCAAAATCGGCAGTTAGACTGATAAAGCGGACTTAGGATCCAAAACTGAAAAAAAGCTTCCGATGCGACTGGGATTAACGCTGAGATGATTTAGTCCCCCACTTTACCATCTCAAACCAACGCGGTGTTCCACCACCGCCAATGGCCCGGGGTGAGAGATCCGGATTCGTTCCCTCCACAGGCCTCGACCCGCTGTACCTCAGTTCACCTCCCAATGCGGCTATTCGTTTAATCCTCAACACTTACCGATTCTAATATCAACGAAGGGCGAAAATAATTGAATAAAAAAATATTCCTTCAAACATTAAGATCGCGTAGGTAACTTCAGTTTTGCCTAAAACAGAATTTTTATAACCCATCTCAATAATACTGCATTCAGCAAGCAAAGTTTACCGCGTGATTAGCGTATAATAGAATACTGTTTATGATGTACATTGTACACCATAGACATATACAATCATCATCATCATCATCATCCCAGCGTTAATCCCAGTCGCATCCGAAGCCTTTTTAGCCAGCTTTGGAGTCTGGGGTCCGCTTTACCAGTCCAACTGCTGATATGGCTAAACTTCGACATTTTCCGTCAGACTGCCGTCTGACCTCCACAACCCGAAGGCGACATCGAAGCATTGCAGTTAGCACAATTGTTGGATTTTTGAGGGCTCCAACAACTCGTAACGACTGCCACTAGATGTTCGTATGGCAACCGGGACCAACGGCTTAACGTGCTTTCCGACGCAAAACCAGACCAGTACAAATATTCATATCTATGCATACAAATACTTGCACTGTGCGGGGATCGAACCCGCGCCACCTTGCGCAGCGGCCGCGTCCGCTACCGCTACACCACGGAGGCTGTCCATAGACATATACAATGTCCCGACATAATTCGTCGGTAAACAAACCACATACAATTGTCGTAAATCGGGGCGGACGACCCTCCTGTCCATGGAAGATGTGTGGAATATACAACAAAATTTTTTATGCGAAACCCGAAACGCTTGTCCAGTATTTTTAAGTAAAGAATCTATCTACAAAATTTCAAAAAGATATCATGAAAAACCACAACGTTATGAGCTTGTTATTTTACTTGGCTGTCCCAACAAAAATGTGGTCCACGTTCCGCTTGGGCGGGCGTCCGTAGCGTTGACCTCTGGCGTCAGCTGTGCTGCGTGGGGCGCTCAGTAACCACATTGCAACAATTTCTAAATGTATTTGGGGGAAAATATAACATGATGTAAAAATCGATTCAGTTGCTTATTCTGAATAAACTAAAATATTCAGGTTTCGTATAAACAAAATATAATGTTGGATATACACTCTGCGTGTTCCTCTTATCTCTTTTAGGATCAAATTAGGTTATACACAATAATACGTACATACAACCCTACCCTTTCCTTTGATAATTCAAATTTCCCTCTATCAAAATTATAATTATCAACCCAGATTGCAAGCCTCCGATTGTTGCAAATACCAATACCCACATGTTATTTCACCAGACAACGTACACACATTCGGGCAATACGGGCAAAACCACAAACACTAACAAGTTTACAAACTACTACTCATAAGTATACAGTATGTAGATTTGTGATTACCTTCGGCTGGTAATCTGCAAGGGAATTCCAACTTTAGACTGGAAGGATTAGGGTTGATATTTGAAATTAGTAGTGGGAATAGACGGGGGCAAAATATGGCTGATGTTGTTACGAGTTGTGTGTTTTTTTTTTCTTTCTTCCTTGATTGTGTATGTAAATGCTAAATATGTTCAGTCAGGAAAAGTAACAATACAATGTTTACAGTAAGCGAGTATGAGGAAACTACTTAGGGCCCGTTGTTTTAAATGTTTGGTTAACGTAACGTACGTCACAAAATTATGATTACGTAATCGTTATTATTTAAGCCAAGGATAATTGCGTAACTCAATATTAGTAGGAATGGGTATCATTTTGACAGTTCAACAACATCCATTGCGTTATTAAGGTGGTTTGAATTTTGAAATAATCTTTTTTTCCGCGAATCAACTCCAACTTCCCCAATATTTGGTAATTTCTTAAAAAGTGACGATACCATTTTCCTTGTATGAATGAATGTACAATAGTAGCGGCATTTTGTTTGACCGCGTGCCCCCCAACGCATGTACTGTCGTGACCATTGCCTCCTTTTGCGAAATAATATTTTTTTTTTTAGGAGGTGTTTTTTTAATTTAAGCCAGGTTTTATAGGCATTGGTAGAATCAGTTCTCGATACCAAACTATACCTTCACGGATCGGACAGGGTTTTCTTTACATATTGCATAGGCAAAGGAGAATGTCTAATAAAAGTAAATGTCCCATGCGAAATTATTACAATTAAACGAGCTGAAATCCGTCCTCCAAGTTGCTATTTAAATTTACAGTTAAAAAAACCCATTAACGTCCCCCGGCGCGCGGCGTGGGAATCGAATCAAGGACCTGGTGCTCAGCAGTAGAAAAAAAAACCTCGACACTACGAATTTCTCCTATATCCTGGGTGCGTTTACAAACGTATAAACGTTCATATACAAACACTTAGACCCGGAGGAAAAGTCAGTCTGTTAAGTACAATACTTAACACATAGAAGTATTTGATGTTGTCCTTGCAATGGCAACATTTTTATTTGTAAGATATTTTTTGGCCATTGGCAACATTAACTTCATATATATTTTTCTTTCCAACGTACAAGCTTGTCAAGGTTCTTTTATAAATTTAAAATAAATATAAAAAGTACATTTTCAACAATTCTCTTTGTTTTATTACAAACAAAGAATTGGTCCTTCGAGTTTATGTATAAAATCGGTGGGTTTCCTCCGGTTTTTGCCGCATTTGCTGGGTGTGTGCCGCGTGCTGTAAGCTGCCCCCGTCCGCCGCCCCGGCGCAACTTCACCCAGCCTATAATTCTGGGTGAATACATCTCTGCGGGAACCAGATCATATCCTGTCCATGCCATATCCGTGGATGTAGGGAAAAAACCAAAGCAGATTGAAGATTTGTCGCTGCCTACAAACAGGTACCTACCCCCTACCTGCAACATTGTTACGGTATGTAGGTAGATGTACCACAACTTGTCTTTCATCTCATTATTCGGATTCATCGTGTGAAAGTTGGCCATCCTGATTGTTCATAACTTCAATTCGTGTGACGTTTGTGCAGTTGGTATTACTAACGTCGACCATAGTGAACACGGTTTTCCAAAAGATCTGTCAGTGTCAATTCGTTCAAACGACTCATAACGTCAACTTATCGCGTGTGGTAAACAAAATAAAACTCGCATAACTCGCTTCGCTATTATAAAAATCCTAGTGTTTACAGTGTTTTGCGGTATATTACCTAGCCGTGAAGTGTTTACAAATCCCTTGACGTGCGTGTTAATCGTGTACAAACATGTCGGATCTCAAAAAACTTAAGCTTTCGCGTGCAAATTGTAAAGCTGCTATAACTAGGATACAAAATTTTGTCGAGGATCCTCTAAAATTAGTTTCTGCGACTGTAGACATTTTAGAAGCGAGGAAAGATAAGCTAATTACGTCATTTAAACAATATGAATCTGTTCAATTTGATATTTTATGTCTGGATGAGGGTGACACAGAGGATGTAGGATTGTTTGAAGAGAAGTACTTTGTCACAATTGCCAAACTTAATGAAACCGTAAAAACACTTACAAACTCAGAGTCATCCAAGTCTACTTGTGTTACCACATCTAAATTACCAACTATTGATATTCCATCTTATGATGGTAAAGATTTTACTAAGTTTAAACCATTTTACGAGCTCTTTGTTGCTGTGATTGACAACAACACTGCATTGAATGATGTCCAAAAATTATTTTACTTGCGTAGATACCTACTTGAGGATGCATTATCAGTGATTGTCAATTTGCCACTTGTAAGTAAATCATACAAGGAAGCCCTAGAGTTATTAAGAAAACGTTACGACAACAAAACTCGTCTGATCTGCTCTCATATAAATTTAATATTGGACATCACTCCTGTGTCAAAGGGTACAGCGATCTCTATAAGAATGTTTGTGTCTCAAATTAAGCAACAATTACATGCCCTTAAAAACCTTGACGAGCCTGTCGATAGTTGGGACAGGATTCTACTGTGTTTACTTTTGAAAAAGCTCGACTCATACACTCAAAGAGCATTTCATCTGGATCGTAATCCAGAAATATTGCCAACAATGGTAGAATTTTTAGCCTTTTTAGATAAGCGTGCTATGGCGCTGGAGGATACTATCCCCTCAAAGGGCATTTTGAAAACAAATCCAAAACCGCAATGCGGGTATCAAATGTTTCTGCACAGTCCAATGTACTGTGTGTTTATTGTAATAAAAAGGATCATGCTATTTTCAGCTGTCCGAAATTTAAGTTGGTTCCTATAGAGACCCGCCTTACCTTCGTTAAGGATCATAAGTTGTGTTCTATATGTCTAAGGGATCATGCAGACAATGTCTGTAAATACAAGTTTAAATGTAAGGTATGTAAAGGACCTCATAACACACTTTTGCACTGTGAAAATGAGGAACTTTCAGTTTCACATTGCTCAAAGAATAATATTTCTAATATAAATGTTCTGCTACCTACTGTGAAGGTCAAAATCATAGACAAATATGGTCGTGAGTTTTTTATTAGGGCCTTGCTTGACAGTGGTAGCCAGGCTTCATTTGTAACTCGTTCTTTGGTAAATACACTATCAATTAGTCCAATTTCTCAAGTTACCAATATTATTGGTATTGGCAACAAGGCTACCAAATTGGATCAAGCTGTTACCTTGCCAATTTATTCATGTTTTAATATTAAAACTAAATTGAATGTCAACTGCCAGGTAGTTGACAAAATCACGGCACCACTGCCACAACAGGCTATTGACATTTCCAAATTAGATATTCCACCAAATCTTCGATTATCTGATGATGAGTTTCACATCCCTACAGAGATTTCTTTGTTATTAGGAGCTGATATTTATTTTAACTCAATATTAAGTGGTCAATTAAAACTTACAAGTGGTCCTGTATTACAAAATACTATATTTGGTTATGTGGTAGCTGGTAAGGCTTTTGTTAAAGATTATTCATGTTCCAATTTAGTTTCAAGCTTTGCTATCTGTGATGCAGAAAAACTGGAAAATGTAATGGAGCAATTTTGGCATAATGAGTGCGTGCCTGAGCCAGTAAAAATTTCAGATGAATCTAAGAAGGCTGAGGCTGTATTTTGTGATTCTGTTCAAATAATTAACAATACATTTTATGTAGACATGCCTTTGAATTGTAAAATGGATGAACTGCAACTTGGTGATTCATTCTCAGTCGCTTTACAAAGATTTTTATCTTTAGAACGAAAATTGAAGCAAAACCCAGTGCTGCTAAAAGAGTATAAAAAAATTATAAATGAGTATATAGCTTTAGGGCATACCAAAGAGGTTGATATCAATTCTTACAACATTAACAGCGGTTCTGTTTACTTTCTGGCCCACCATGCCGTGTACAATGAGGCCAGCAAAACTACAAGGGTCCGAGTGGTTTTTGACGGAAGCATGAAATCCAGAAACAAAACTTCATAACCTACTTAAATTGGGTTACTTTCATTTACATAAGTGGTGTTCAAATTGTCCATCGATTTTAAATGATATACCTGGTGAAAAAAGGTATTTTGAAGAAATTGACTTAAATAATGATAACATTATTAAGGCTTTAGGTCTTAAGTATGATGTCATCACTGATAATTTTTCATTTCAAGCACCTTTGTCACTATGTGATGAAAAATATAACACAAAAAGAAAGGTCCTTAGTTATATAGGCAAAATATTTGACCCGCTGGGAATTATAAGTCCAATTGTAGTTGTGGCCAAATTGATCATGCAAGAGTTATGGTCCAGAAAGATAGGGTGGGATGATATCCTTCCAACAAAAAACTATCAACAGTGGAATAAATTTATAAACAATCTAAAATTAATGAATAATATTACAATTCCTAGATTAATTAAACCTAAAGAAGTTTCATATATTGAGTTAGCTGGTTATGCTGATGCATCAATAAAAGCCTATGGCTGCTGTCTTTATGTTAGAGTTATAAAACCTGACAATTCTGTGGAGGTAAATCTTCTCTGCTCAAAGTCACGTGTAGCATCTATTGCCAAAAGTCTTACAATACCTCAACTTGAGTTGAATGCTGCATTGTTGCTAGCCCAGCTAACCAATAGAGTTAGTAAACTACTCAGCTCTAGATTTTTACACTCTATCCATTTATATAGTGATTCCCAAATAGTTCTTGCATGGATCCAGTCAAATAGAGTTAAGGCTAACACTTATGTTAATAATAGAGTTCAACAGATTCTACATCTTACTAATAAGTCATTATGGCACTTTGTGCGCACTTTTGACAATCCTGCAGATCTTATTTCACGTGGAGTAGAACCAAAAAATTTGCAAGATAATAGCTTGTGGTGGCATGGACCGCCACACTTGCTAAACTCAGAACTGAACCATAATCAGTTTAACATTAAAGAAGAGAAAATAATAGTCGATATTCCCTGTTTAGTTGTTGAAAATCCAAAGAAGACTCAATTGAGTTCTTTTAAGTTATTTGAGAAATTTTCTGATATAAATAAACTACAAAAAACAATTGCATATTTATATAGATTTATAAATAATTCTCTAAAGAGAAATGTTATTAAAGATTTATTCTTAAGTCCAGAAGAATTGGACTCTGCACTTACACTTATAATCCGTGCAGAGCAAAAGAGGTTCTTCGCAGAGGAGATATCTTAAATTCGGAATAATAAAAATATTAAAACAGGACTTGCATGTTTACATCCTTTCATTGATACATATGGTTTGCTCCGTGTAGGCGGCAGACTGCAAAATGCACGCATTACACAGGAAAAGATGCACCCTATTATTTTACCAAAAAATAGTCATGTAACAACTCTCATAATTAGAAAGGAGCACTTGCGCTTGCTACATGCAGGAGCCAGATTAGTGCTTAGTTATTTATCTCAAAAATTTTGGATAATTAATGGCATACGAGAAGTCAAAAAGGTAGTTCACAAGTGTGTAAAATGCGCTAGATTTAGAGCCGACACTGCTAGGCAGCTTATGGGCTCTTTACCACCAGAAAGGGTCACAGCCACTCGACCTTTTCAGCATGTTGGAATTGATTTTTGTGGACCTTTCCTGTTAAAATCAGCGCGAATTCGGAAACCACTCTTATCCAAAGGCTATGTGGCGCTATATGTGTGTTTTTGCACCAAGGCCATCCATGTATAAGTCGTCTCTGATCTCACTACTGCAACCTTCTTGGCATGCTTTGATCGCTTTATTTCCAGAAGAGGGATGCCCTCTAAGGTATTTTGTGATAATGCTAAAACTTTCAAGGGTGCTGAGAATCAGCTAAAGGAGTTGTACCAATTGCAATCTTCTAGGTCCCATAGAGACTCAGTTTATAATTATTGTAATACTAAATATATTAAATTTATATTTATACCCAGCTACTCACCTGAGTTTGGTGGTCTTTGGGAGGCAGGCGTAAAAAGCGTCAAGCACCATTTAAAACGCATTGTTGGAAATATCAGTTTAAGTTATGAAGAATTCAACACCATTATGGTAACAATAGAAGGTGTCTTGAACTCCAGACCTCTGCTCTCCAATTCCACAGATGGAGGTTATTTGACACCAAGCCACTTTCTAATTGGCACTGCTTTGGCTTCGTATCCTGAGATCAATTTGACAGAGGTTCCTGTAAATCGTCTTAAGTTTTGGAAGCTTGTGTCTAAGATAAAACAAGACTTTTGGAAGGTGTGGTCACATGACTACCTTACTCAACTCCAAAGCCGTCCCAAATGGAAGGTTATTCATCCTAATTTGAAAGTGGGGGATCTTGTACTAATAAAGAATATTAATACTCCTCCTTTAAAATGGCCTATGGCCAAGATTGTTAAGATTTTTCCAGGATCGGATAATAAGGTAAGAGTAGCTGAGGTTTTATACAATAATAAGATTTATTTGAGATCCATAGCTAGATTGTGCCCTCTCCCCGTGGAGTGACAGGTTGTTTTATACTCTCAGCTTTTCACTGCATGGGGAGGGGTCATGGCATGGCTATGTATCTCATAACTAATATGTAGAGTGGGTAACTCCCTCCCCCCAACTATGTTAAGTACAATACTTAACACATAGAAGTATTTGATGTTGTCCTTGCAATGGCAACATTTTTATTTGTAAGATATTTTTTGGCCATTGGCAACATTAACTTCATATATATTTTTCTTTCCAACGTACAAGCTTGTCAAGGTTCTTTTATAAATTTAAAATAAATATAAAAAGTGCATTTTCAACAATTCTCTTTGTTTTATTACAAACACAGTCAAATATATTTTGTTCCGTCCGGGAATCGAACCCACGAACGCAGCGCAGCAGTCAGTCGCTTAACCATTGCGACAATCGTGCAGTCTAAGTTTTTGTGGTTTCTGTTTAATTTCAAAACAAAACATTTTTAAAGATATAAATGTTTGTAATTTAGGTTACTCTATTATTTTGTAGATCTAAAACCCCGTAAGTAAATAAATTACTCATTTAAGAAAAGTCTCTTCAAATTTGTTTTTTCCTAAGAATTTCCAAGTTCACATATTTTAATTTATCATTGCTACGAACAGAAAGAAAGAAAGGAAAAATGTTTATTTGCAGTAAACATGACGCAAGAGTTTACAAAAACATAAATAATAAGAAATAGTTGAGGGAAACATGCATCACATCCACGCAAAACGGCTGTCGCTCAGCATTATGCTGCGACTCTATGAAAAACAGAGCCCAGCGCTGGTTTTCAGCGACAGCCGGCGTCGACCTTAAAAAACAGCGGTAGGATAGTGGTATCGGCCGCGACTTACAAAGTTGTAGGTTGTAGGTTCGAACCCCAACAGGCACTTTACTGGTGAGAGTGTCCCCTCATACGTAGATGGATAAGAGTCCAGACCCACTTCAATAAAAATGGAACATCTAAAACATCATTGTCATCTACCTACCTAACCTATTTCCAAATACGTCGGGGCCAGCTTTCAGTCTTACCGAATTCAGCTGAATACCAGTATTTTACATGGAGCGACTGCCTATCTGACCTCCACAACCTAGTTACTGGGGAATACAATACACCTTGGCAATACTGGTTGTTAATGCACGTAACAATTAGATACATCAATAAGCAAGCATATTCAAATATTCCCGCATTTTCTCCGTTCAACCTCATTGCCTGGCGGAGTATCCAATCAGCATTAAGGAATGGAGAGGGAACAAAACGCAAGAAGTTTTTCCATTCACTAGTCAGTATACTTTAGCTCTTTCTCCGTAACCCTGGTTGGTGAACAACATCAAGCAACCGAAATCCAAAACCGCCACCGGCCGGTGAGCTTATCGGCAAGTCTATGTGAACATCTGATGAAGGCCTCCATCCACTCGAGCACACCAGAAGTACATCGACTGAACCCCATCCTCCTCATTATTTGGGATTGCTTGCTCGCGATTTCTCTCCATATTTTAATTTAAAAATACCTAACCTAAAATACCTTACAGTACTTATCGAGGGAATATGAAACCAAAACATTTTTTGGTCCTTCGAGCCGGATTTAGATTTCGGATCGTAAGCGTGGGTATATGTGAAATTTTGAGCCCTCATATTGGTTCGCTTATTTCTATCAATATACGCAACATTCATTATTATATCAGCGTTATAACATCATATATTATCATAACATTATCATGTGATATTAATCATATTGTTATTCAAGTTTCATCCTATTTAGTTCATATAGACTGAACTAAACAAAAAATAACGTTATGTATTGAGAGAATATAAAACCAAAACACTGGTTGTTGGACCTTCGGGCATCTGACTAGCCGTAATGACTGTCAAAGATCTACAAACGACAGCTGGGACCTATGGCATAAAGTAATTTCCGAGGCACGAAGGAATCTCGCTATACAACATAATTTTTTGTTTATGCGAAACCCGAAACACGTGTCCAGTATTTTTAAGTAATGAATCTATGTACAAAATGATATCATGAAAAACCACAAAGATATGAGCTTGTTATCCTACTTGGCTGTCCCAACAAAAATATGGTCCACACTCCGCTCGGGAACGCGGGAAAGTGGGGCGTTGACCTTTGGCGTCAGCTGTGGCCCGCGCGCAAGTACTATGGTCTATCGTAACCGCTCGGGAATCATACTGCACCAATAAATTTGAGAAAAAAAATAACATGGTGTAAAAATGATTGGAATCGATTCAGTTGCTTATTCTGAACAAACTATGTTTTTTTCGAGTTTACGGGAAGTATCCTGTAGGTTTTGATTCCTTTCAGTGTCGAAAATTTGTTGAAAATATCGACATAATCGGCTGTATCTTTTGATTGGCTTGGCTTAGAAGTTTGATATTTTCACAGCTAGCTTAAAGGGACAATAGAACTGAGTATTTCATGTGCATTTCAGCTTGATACGTCCACGCGTTCTTGAGATAAAGGGTCTTGACAGACAGACAGACAGACAGACAGACAGACAGACGGACAACAAAGTGATCCTATAAGGGTACCGTTTTTTCCTTTTGAGGTACGGAACCCTAAAAATAATGTGATATAAACCCATCCACAGATCAACCCCGGCAAACATAGCTTAACCTAATCGATCGATATCATTTAGCCATGAGCCTTTCAACATCTAAAACAAACCTAATCAATTACCGCACACATCATCCAGTGACATCACATTACCGGGGGATGTGGACATTCGATGTCATCCAACATCCACTCAGATAATAGACGACCAATTACGTCACATGTATGTACGGACGACAGCAGGTCAATGTACCATAAACGGACAAATATTTCCAATCAATCTTGAACCTTAATGCATTATCGATAAAGTTGAAAATTTAATAAAAACGGATTGTTCCAGTTTGATCTGCTGTCGTCTGTACTTTCTCGATAACACTGTATTCTGGAATCAGCGCTACTTTGATTCAAGAATTTTGGCGGGAAATTCGAACTGACTGTCCCGCTCATTTTTCATTGGACTTTTAAAGTTATTTATAGTGTTGTTTACTAAATAAAAGTGCCTGGTTTGTGTAGTAAAAAGTGCATTCAGTAAATAATTCACAAAGAACAGTGAAATATCGCAGCACACGCGGTACACGCGGCCGTCATTTTCAACATGAATAATTAATTACGTGACATTGGCTAAATGTACAAACCGTGCGAAGTCATAAGAGAAAGAAAGAAGAACTTTTAAAGATTTTTATTTTACTTGAAGTTGGCACAAATTCATAACTAGTGCCACAATACAAAAAAAAAAAACTTTGATTCAACTTAAAAATCCGGTACAGTACGGTAAAATTTAGGTATATTTTGGATTGAATTTTTCTATAGGATAGTCTGAGCACATCTAAGCAGTTATGTTGCGATGTGTGCCGGATACGATCCGCCAAATGTTGTTGTGTCGGGAGTTTGATCGTGGAGGATCTCAAACCAAATCAAAGCATTTATTTCAAATAAACCAGTTACAGGCACTTTTGAATTGTCAGAAGCTCGGTCAGTCAGTAAGGTAAAGCTAGTCGCCCATTCAAGGAGAAGAACGGGAAAGAAACTCCATGGACACTCTTTTAAATTATCAAGCTATTGATACAAATATTTTATTACATCATTCATTTTGGAATTAACCGTGTCAGAACGATGCAGAAATATATTGTACGCTAAGAGCGTCCATTATGGAAACACACAAAAAAAAACAACAACAAAAAAAAAGACTAACCCAACAAATAGATGTTATACAGCAAGTACATTTTGCTCACACTCCAAATCAATCTCCCTCTGGCGCAGCTTCATTATCTGCCGTCTTCCTTCCTATTCACTTAGTTTTTTTGGGTGGTTAGGTCCTTAATAAACTAGCGTGCTTTACCATCAACGATTGCATTACTGCTTACCACCAGGATTGCGGTCAAGCAACAGTTTAGAATTATAAAAAAAAAGCAAGATTAAAACATTGTCGACCTCCGTGGCGCTGCGGTCAACACGCCTGCCTGCGACGCGGAGGCCCCAGGTTCGATCCCCGGCCAGGTCATGATGGAAAACGATCTTTTCCTGATTTACCTGGGTCTTGGATGTTTATCTATATATGTTTTTATTATAAATATAGTATCGTTGAGTTAGTATCCCATAACACAAGTCTCGAACTTACTTTGGGGCTAGTTCAATCTGTGTGATTTGTCGGTATATATTTATTTTTTTAAACTGGTTTAAGAATAAGTAATATTAAGTGCCATTACAGTTTTCAAAGTTTTTTTAGCTATATGTCACATTGGTCCCATGTAGAAAATTGTTCAGCCTAATGGTACGACACCCTCAAATCTAGCTGGTCTTTGTCAAGTAACCCTATACAATATGTGAAGAAAACCCTGTCCGATCCGTGAAGGTATTGTTAGGAATCGATAACTGATACTACTAATGCCGACAAAGCCGGACTAAAGTTAAAAAAAAAACCTAAAAAAATAAATATTATTTTGCAAAAAGAGGTAACTTAATAAATGTGCGGTAGGACACCCTTCCGCGGGCGACGGGGGGCACGGCACGCGACGCATGGTCGAATCGCATAAGCGTACCGTCAAAATGGTGTTGTCACTTTTTTAAAAAATACCAAATTTCGGGGAAGTTGGAATTAATTCGCGGGAAAAAGATTATTTTAAAATTCATCAGGTGGTATTGTTACTATGATTATTACGTAAAATTTTATAATGTATTTGGTCATGTGTTTACCTAACCTTTATTATCCTTATGGGTCGGACAGGGTTTTCTTTACATATTGTATAATATATATCAATTAATTTATTCAATCTACTATCGAATAATTAATATACCCGTGTATATACCCGTTTACTTAAATAACTTAAACTTGATAGCGTGAAAGTAACGTCAACACGTGTTTACGTTAGCTTCGCTGGTGTACCACTTGTCAATTAGTTTGGGTGGTAAACAAAACAATTTGTATTGTAAATAACTGTGAAATGTTTCTGTTTGTTTGTTTAGTTTTTGTTTCTAAGTTTGGCGTATTGAGTTATGTATAGTACTCTTCTAAATTCATGGTACTCGTGAGAGTTGTTGCCCGAAATATTACTAGATCATATATTTTATGTAGCGCGCCGTATTATGAAGAGCCTCTCTAACCTTAGTCGTGAGGGCCTAGTGGTTAAAACACCATCCTCTCAAGTATGAGTGTGCGGGTTCGATTCCAGGTCAGGTAATTAAGTACCAATGTAACTTTTCCGAGTTATAATTATGTACTTTATAGGTATATCTTGGGTACCAATGACTGGTTAAAAGGTGAAAGAAAACGTCTTGAGGAAACATAAACTTTAAGTCTGAAATCACCAACTCGCATTGAGCAAGCGTGGTGATTACGCTCAATCTGTATCTGTATGGGAAGAGACCTGTGCAAAGCAGGTTGATGATGGTGATGACTCTAGCCTTGAAGATACTTAAATTGTAGTTAGACGGAAACACCGCCGCTGGCGAATTGTTCCGGTAGGTCGATGTAGGCGGTGTAAAAGACGAGTCGAAATGCTCCGTCCGGACTATAGCCATGTCAACAACGTAGGGTATTTTATTTTACCATTTTTTTTTATAAATTTTTATTTTATTTTACTTAATTTTTAGATAATTGTTATTATTTATTTAAAATTTTGGTTCTGTAACCATCTCATCGTGAACTTAGGTTTAGTAAGCGTAAAGAAACCGTGGTCCTGACGCATAGGCAAATGAAGAAAAACGGGTGAGAGAGAAACGGATCAAACAACGTCAAAATTACATAAGAAAACTCCCTAAATTTCATAATTTCCTAGTTATTTCGCTAGGAAGAAGCAGGGCAAGAAACTCTTTGTTTAGAGTTATGTCTGGATAGTTTAAGACTATCGGCACCTAGTTCTATTTTATCTTATTATAATCTGGAAACTTACAGCTAATATAAACAATATCTTTTTGCGGGAAATTCACAAGTTTTCGTTGATAAACACTTGAATACAACAAAATTTGTCGGTACCTATAAAATAATTCGAAGACTCGGTCAGCGTATTAGTTATTTAAGTTATTGACTGCTGCGCTGCGTGTCGCGGCTTCGATTCCTGTACGGAGCAAATATTTTTATGACCTACAAGTAGTTGCTCTGGATCTGGCTGTTTGTGTATGTGAGTTTAACACACTCACGATACAGAAGAAATTCCTAGTTTGGGGCAACGTTTGTTTAATAAAAAATCATAACAAAAAAAAAACATTACCCTCCAAAACATATTAAACATATTAACCCTTACGTTGTTAACACCACTACGGTCCGGATGAAACGTTTCGCTTCCTCTTTTATACCGCATACATCGAGGGACTGGAACAATTTGCCGGCGGCGGTGTTTCCGTCACACTACAATTTGAGTGTCTTTAAGGCTAGAGTGAATAGGCTCTTAATAAACTAGCGCGCTTTACTATCAACGATCGCATCACTGCTTACCATCAGGTGGGAATGCGGTCAAGCGCTGGTTTATAATTTATATAAAAAAAATACTTTATACAAACTAAAAATCATTGAGACGCAAACCATTCCTTTTCACCAACAAATGCCTATGCCTAGAAACACTTGCCCAAAATGGCACTTGCAAAAGAAATGCCCAAAACGTCTTCACGTTTTCCTTCACCTGTAGTCATTGGTGTCCAAGATATACTTAGAAAGTACATATAACATTAGAAAAGTTACATTGGTACTTGCCTGACCTGGAATCGAACCCGCACACTCATACTTGAGGGGCTGGTGTTTTAAACACTAGGCCACCACGGCTTCTACCTTAGAAGTAGTAGGTCGTATGGATAGATCCGACGACCTGCATGTATAGCTTCGACGACCTGTATATATAGGTGTCCAACGACCTGTAGATAGGTACAAACTACTGCTTTTAAGTTCGAGTTATAAATGTGACCTAATGATTCTAAGGTCGAGAATTAGGTATTGGGTTAGGACACAGAATACTTTTTCCCCGTAGTGTGTTTCGGTGGGCTAACAGGCGAAAATGCGGGTACAATCTATTTGAGTGAATGAAAAAATGGTATCATATGTCATGCCACGTTCAAGGTAGGTACGGGCTGTGCTCTGATGAATGGTTCCTGTAACCTGTATTCACTAATGATAACATTCGATTTGAGACCTGATTCTGTGATCATCAATCATTATTGTGTTACGATTTGATAAGATATTTCTTTTCTGATAGGAAAATGTATTTCTTATGGAATTTGTATTTTGGGGAATCGTCAATGCTGGATTAGATATGGAGGGAGAATTAAGGTGACCTTAAATTTTTCTTTAACTCGTTTAAACAGGTATCGCCGGCGTTGGCGATAGGTCTGTGGCGGATATCTTGTCCATCGTCGCCCGCCACTTTCATCCGCTCCACTTATGGCGGTAGCACCGTGCCTCATCGGTGTGACGCAATGTCTGCGTGCGCGCTGGCTCCGCGCGATCGCCTACCGCAGCGCCCCGGCAGTCGATAAATATCTTCCTTACGAATAGTCTATGCCGCGCGCGCTCGTTGCTTTCCTCCGGCTACCTAGCTATAATTTCGGCTTAATACAAACTGTTTCTTGTGTGTTCGTCTAGTAGACTTAATAAACTGTGAGAACTAATAACTCTGTTACAATAGTGATCCCTAATAAACAGTGTTGCTAAATAAACTGCTATTTCTACAATCACTACCTACCTTATCCTATCATTCTTACTCTTCATCATTTCACCTCTTCTGCTTGACTTCGCTATCCGCTGCTGCTTCTCTTTTTTGCCACCGTGGATGCTGCTACGTTGTAGGAAGGATTAGGAATCCAGTAACGTACCTTACCTACCTCCACAGGTCTGCAAGGTCACACTTCAGGGACAGAGCGGGTCAGACTAATAATATGCGTCATCTGGATGGGCTAAGGTCGTCACATTGCTGGTGCCTTAAAACGGACGTCGTATTATCTATCTATACTAATACATAAAGCTGAAGAGTTTGTTTGTTTGAACGCGCTAATCTCAGGAACTACTGGTCCGATTTGAAAAATTCTGTTTGCGTTGGATAGTCCTTTAATCCAGGGAGGCTTTAGGCTATATAACATCACGCTGCGACCAACACAAGCGGAGCATAACTAACTCCATCCGAACGAAGTCGCTGGCGGCCGCTAGTATATATAAAGAGTAATAAGAGTTTGTTAGTTTGAACGCGTTAATCTCAGAAACAACTGGTCTGATTAAAAAAAAAAAAACTTGTCGCGTTGGATAGCCCATTAATTCAGGAAGGCTTTAGGCTATATATAACATCACGCTGCGACCAATAGGAGAGGAGCATATAAAAAAAGCATATCGAAACCTACGCGGGTGAAACCGCTTGGCGCAGCTAGTACACTAATGTTAATTAGGTGATATATTTACTTTTTAGCTTTATTTTAAAAAGATTTATGTCTGTAAATTCTCTTTTACATAGTTGTTAGTAGAACGGTATAAAAATGAGTTACGAGTGTATGTATAAATGACAATGAAGTTGTCATTCATCGATGCTGTAAGTAGGCAAATAATAAAGAGTAGTTTGGAAAATTTAGGCAACGTTTTATCCAATTGGCAATTGGCATGTCAAAGTAAGATTAAAGCAGTAATTTCTTAGAAAATAGGCACTATTCCCTAAACGATTGAGGACAGCTGTCCTAAATGTTCTTGATCAAATATTAGGCTCATGAAAGAACTCGAAGATTAGGTAGCTATTTATTTAAGGCATTCTTGAAAGAAATACTACATAGTTAAACTACATTTTCTTTTCATCGGAACACAGCGAAAGAGAAAAACTAAACCTACATAAAAAGTACTATTGTTAATGGTTTATTTATAAACTTGCTTTTGCAGGGTACTGTAACACCTAACACTCCTATTATTTTCCCTTTTGTGAATTTTCTTTTGTTCAAAACAACAAGTTTTTAGTGTTACCAGGGAGACGTTTTTATTAAAGGTCGAGTAATTATTTTTACCTTTAGTACCAACGTTTGAATGGATGTTGGGTTTAACGTTCTGGATCTTTAAATCAGTAGGTTTGTAAGAGGAGTTAGATGACGGATTTTTTATTCCGCCTTCCTTTTTTTACTTGCTGATAAAATTTTCCGCTCTCTACACAAGTTAGCTTTTGGTTTTAATATAATTAAATGTTGTAAAAAAATTGAGACTTTTTGCAACTGACTTCCGCTACTAAAAATACGGATTCCGAGTAGTGAACGAAAGTCGTTGCAAACTGGAGTAAAATTATATTTAATGTTCATTTCTGGAAGTTGCTTATTACTCCAATTGATGACAATTTTAAAAGTGTAATAATGTTATATAAGTACATGGCGTGGTGGCCTAGTGGTTAAAACACCAGCTTCTCAAGTATGAGTGCGCGGGTTCGATTCCAGGTCAGGCAAGTACCAATGTAAGTTTTCTAAAGTTATATGTACTTTCTAATTATATCTTGGATACCAGTGACTGAAGGTGAAGGAAAACATCTTGAGGAAACCTGGACTTTATAAGTCTGAAATCCTCAACCCGCATTGAGCAAGCGTGGTGATTACACTGAATCCGTATGAGACGTATCTGTATGAGAGGAGACCTGTGCCCAGCAGTGGGACGATAAAAAGGTTGATGATGATGAAGTACATGGCGGTGAATTTAGAAAGTTATTTCCGTGTAAAATAATAGCTAGAACGTTACTCCGCTCGTTTTCCTTGTCCTAATCCTCTCTAGTTTTTCATATACATTAGTTTGAGATAATGAAATGTAGTCTTTCGTTAAATAAATAGTTGCGCCCCGATGTTTCACCCGTATAAGATTCGATTTCGTGGGGATACCAGGATGAATTTATTCAATGAGTAACTCCAGGATGTCAACTACTTTTTTCCTTGATTTTTTTTTAAATTTAATCGAAATTGGTTGAGTCTTGCCAACGTGAAATAATGATTAGAGAAATCAATGCTTTCCTTTAAAAAAAATCTCTAAAAACAATTCTTATTTTCGGCAACACATTTATTTACAGCCTTTTGTCACCCTTTCTAAAATCTTTATATTGTTACGGGCTAGGGGTACTTAAACGCCGGTTAAGGGTTACGAAGTTTATTGGCAACGAAGGTACAGTCGATCGTAGGCAATGACAAGTAGAACGTAGCTGATGTTGTACCAAAGTCTTCCCTTATGTCCACGAAGTCCGTGTTGTAAACACACAATAACGCTACAGATGTTACTTAATAATAATAATAATAAATAATAAAAAATAAATAATATATATAAATAAATAATATAATAAATAATAAAAAATAATAATAAATAATATATATAATTGGCAACACCAACGTCAACAACAACGATCATTTTGTCTCTACATATTTATGTACATTAAGAACAACAGAAACAGTTTTTTTTTTATAGTTATATATTCGTTAAATGAAAAACCATGCTATACAAATATTATTTTTCTAAAGAATACCTATTACACAAGAAAATCAATAACTAGAACAATGTATGCAAAGAAAAACTGGGACATATGACAGCTGTCATGTCAAATCGAGAGAAAATATTGGAGAAATGAAAAAAATACGTTGAATATGTTGACAAGATCTGCCGCTCTACGTGCACGCCCACCACCTCCGGACTCGTTGCTCAGCTCCGCCTCGCCGCCGCCGGTCTCCAGCGCCTCTGTAAGTGCTGTGACGACCCCGGCCGCGGCAGTTGCGTTGAGCTCGAGCGACGAGTACTTCTCTCCGCCGACGACGCCACCACCTGCTCGCCGACGGGGAGGACGCCGGCCGCCGGACCGCTTAGGACCTCGAGGCCCATCGGCTTCTGACAGGGTCCCAGCTCCCGGCGGAAGTGTGCAGCGCATGAGATGGACACAATCCATCAATGAAAACGTCATGCGCTCATACTATGGGGCTACAGAGGGAGGAAACAACCTGACCGCGTACCGTGTTCGAATGCTCTCTCTGTTTCAGGTGCTTGAGCCAGCTGTCAACGTGTCGGCGCAACGACTGTCGGATCAGGTGCGGGTCATCCAGCGTAACCATATGCTGGATGATACTGTGCTTGATCGCCTGCGCAATGAAATGCAGAGTAGCCGTGTCATCGCTCACCAGTCGCAGACTGCGGAGATACCACCGCAGTCAACAAACTATGCTGACGAGGGGAGTAATGACAGGGCTACAAATGTAAGTACTCAGTGCAATGAGGAGTTAATAAATGCTTTGGAGGCTGCGATTCGGGAATATCGTTACACGTCGGCAGAACTAAGACCATGCCTGCCACGTTTGCCCATGCATAACAGAAATAGGGCACTGATGGCTGCTCTGGATGCGCAGTTGTCAAATTATTTTGACACCTGCGAGGACCTCACTGATACTCATTCAATCCTGTACTGCGCAGCTGTAGCAGCTTGTCGTGTAGCTCATGTCAAATTCCTCAGTGACTCTAGAGCTACACGACCGAAACCAGTAGTACCAGCTTGGCAGCACAGGATTGAACGTCGTATTGGTGGGGCCAGAGCACTCATCGGTAAACTAATCTGCTTTAGGGAGGGTAATACTCGTCCTAGAGTGATGCGCTTTGTGAGGCGGGCATTTGCAGGTACAAATATCAGCCCACAGAATTATATGGCCCGTGTCACGGAGCGCATCGACTTCCTGAAGCAGAAAGTGTATGCATGGGCGAACCGTATCAGAAGATACAAACGACGAGTGGAACGGTACACCCAGAATCGCACCTTCCGAAGCAATGAAAGGTGGGTTTATAGGGACTGGGAACGACCAGAACAAGGTGTGACTGACACGTGCCTACCGGATGATGATGCCATGTGTTCATTTTGGCGCAGTATCTGGTCGGTACCTGTCAGTCACACTGAAGGTGACTGGGCCCGGGATGTCGAGAGAGCCTGCGATCCAATACCTGAAATGGGGGCTATTACCATCTGCCCCCAAGATGTAGCTTGTGCAGTCCGTCCGTTACCTAACTGGAAGTCTCCAGGACCGGACGGGCTGCATAACTTTTGGATAAAATGGTTTCCAAGGTCGCACGCTCGCTTGGCATCTCAATTCCAGACTGCTTTGGTGTCTGGTTCGTTACCTCAGTTCCTAACTACTGGAATAACCCACCTGCTCCATAAATCAGGTAGCACCGCGGAACCCAAAAATTATAGGCCGATCACCTGTTTACCGACGGTCTATAAAGTTCTTACATCCATTTTGAAAACTAAAATTAACAAACATATTGACAGCAACTCCATCATGTCTGCCTCTCAAAATGGATGTAAGAGCGGGTCCCGCGGTACTAAGGAGCTACTCCTTATTGATATGGCCATTAGCCAACAGGTTCGTCGTTCCCGAAAGGATCTGTCGACATGTTGGATAGATTATAAGAAGGCCTATGACTCAGTCCCACATACATGGCTCATGCGGGTGCTGGAGTTGTATAAAGTGGATGCAACTCTGCGCACCTTCCTGATGTCGTGTATGAGGACATGGAGGACAGTCCTTCGCTATCCAGGATGTCGAAATATTCAGAGGAATAGCGAACCGATAAGGATCGAGCGAGGAATATTTCAGGGCGATAGTTTGAGTCCACTTTGGTTTTGCTTAGCATTGAATCCTCTAAGCACACTATTGGAGGATTCAGGTCTAGGCTATCGGTTGAGGAGAGGTGGTCAGGTTATATCGCACCTCCTCTACATGGATGACCTGAAACTTTTTGCTCCCAACAATTCACAACTGAGGGAGCTACTGAAAATTACTGAAACTTTCAGTAGCTCCATCAGGATGGAATTTGGTGTGGACAAATGTGCGGTCATGCATGTAAAGCGAGGAGAGATTATGGAATCCGTGGGAACCCAACCCACTGATTCCATAAACCTTAGAGCCCTCTCCGCATCCGAAACCTATAAGTATTTGGGTATGTCGGAAGCGTTGGGTATCAATGTTACTGACATGAAGCAATCGTTGAAAGAACGCTTCTTTGGCCGCCTGAAAAAAGTACTTAATAGTCTTCTATCAGGCGGAAACAAGGTGCGCGCTTTCAACGGTTGGGTCATGCCGGTATTGATGTACTCTTTCGGCATACTCAAATGGACTCAAACCGAACTTGACGCCCTGGATCAGAGGGTCCGTACGCTGCTGACTGCAAATCGATTGCATCACCCGCGGTCATCGGTTATGAGGCTGTATATCCCGCGAAAATGTGGAGGTCGTGGCTTTTTAAACGCCAAGACCCTCCACAATCGCGAGGTATGCAGTCTCAGGGAATATTTTCTAGAAACCGACGTGGGGATGCATCGAGATGTGGTTGCGGCTGACAAGGGCCTCACTCCGCTCTCCTTGGCTAAAGAGAACTGGCGTAAACCAGTAGTGCTTGACACAAATGATCGCTTGGAGGTATGGAAGAGCAAAGAGCTTCACGGACGCTTCTTCCGAGCCCTTCACGGGCCGGATGTAGACTTTCAAGCGTCCGTAGCCTGGTTACGTTTCGGTGACCTCTTTGGGGAAACCGAAGGTTTTGTCTTTGCAATTATGGACGAAGTTATGATGACGAACAATTACCGGAGATTCATTGTGAAAGACGGCACAGTTGACATCTGTCGGGCATGTCACCGGCCGGGAGAATCAATTAGACACATTATTTCCGGGTGTTCTCGTCTAGCTAACGGAGAGTACTTGCATAGACACAACCTTGTAGCCAGGATAATTCACCAGCAACTTGCTCTTAAATACAACCTTGTGGAATCGGAGGTGCCGTACTACAGGTATATGCCCGACCCAGTTCTCGAAAATGGCCATATCACATTGTACTGGGATCGATCCATCATCACTGACAGGACTATTGTTGCCAATAAGCCTGATATAGTGCTGGTGGATCGATCAGAGCGGCGTGCAATGATTGTTGACATAACCATCCCACATGATGAGAACCTCGTGAAAGCTGAGAAAGATAAACAAATCAAGTATCTTGATTTGGCTCACGAGGTTGTCGACATGTGGGAAGTGGATTCAGCAATCATTGTACCGATAGTCGTGACAGCCAATGGCTTAATAGCCAAGAGCCTCGACCAACACCTCAGGAGGCTCTCGTTAGGCAGCTGGATCAAGGGCTTGATTCAGAAAGCGGTACTGCTGGACACGGCTCGCATCGTCAGGAAGTTCCTCTCTCTGGAGCCCTGACCGCCGGTAGCTTGGACCCTGTTCCCGATACCGGTGGGCTACTATTTTTTTATATTTTTAAATGTTTTTTTATTTATTTATAGATAAATATTTAAAAATGTAAAATAATATGTACATATTGAAAAATAAAGAGAATAATAATAAACTTTATTGTTCAGATAAATGTTACAAAATTTACATAGCACTAGCCTCCACACTAGGATTCCCTGTGTCGTGGAGACTAGTCTCCTTCGTCTAGGCACATTATTAGATCGGTTCATACATAGCATCAGTCATTAATTATTGATGTGATAAAGACAAGTTGTTACTCCAAACAAATTTTACTAAAAATATGTATTAACTTATTTATTATGTGTTAATTAGAATTTTGAAATTTTGTGGTGTACCGTGTATTGTGTAGATGTGTGATGAATGAGTGAGTCAAGGTGGGTTTAGATCAATCGAACGAAGCCTCATAGCACTTCCAAGCCTGCTATTTATATTATTCCTGTGATATAGTCCATTAGAAGAACAGTGTGGGAGAACACTGTTCGAATTGCGGAAATCTGTCAAAGTGGGGACAGAGAGTACTAGTTCGATTGGTCCAAATCATCCTTTATGTGTTTGTGTGATGAATGTGTGCGTGTTGCGTTCATGTATTAAGGAACTTCTCCGTGCTTTCATAGTCCATTCTCGCCAGAAATTTTGAGACATAATTTTTGCATTTATTTCTGGTCATAGGTAGTATTTCCATTTTATTATTCAGCTTACTATAACTAAACGGTCCCATATAAAGAAAGCATCTGCGGCCAAAAAGTAGATTACATCTAGGTTTATGCCATTTAGGTTTATTTGCATTTCTAAGCGAGCGCACTTCGGAGTATCTTACTAGGCTCTGGGTATTTTTGTGGTACCTCAAAGTCACTGCCATAATGTACAGTTGGCGTACACGCAGAGCGCCAGTTTCTTGGTACAATGTGTCAGTCGGGAAGCGCATTGGTTTCTTAAAAGTTACTTTGAGAAGGGCGCGTTGTGCACGTTCAATTTTAATTAAATGTGACTTATGTGCTACACCCCATGTTGTAATGCAATAGTTGAGAACGGATTGGCAGAGTGTATGGTATAGCATTTTTAAGATAGTTAGGCTAGCAATCCGCCTCATTTTTAAAAAAATGTGTATGAGCTTTCTGACCCTGCCACTTACATGCTCTATTTGTTTTGACCAATTAAGGTGCTGATCAATGTACACACCGAGATACCTGATGTACATGACTTTCTCAAGGCTTGGGCAGTTACATCTTGAAGGTGCATTATTATCACAGGAGTGTAATGTTACTTCACGTAGTACTCGAAGTTCTCATTATAATTGTCGCAGTAGGTCTTCTTTAAGATCGCTTCTTAACTGTCGCTGTTTTCGTATCGCTAGTCGAGTGTAGACTGACTCTGCGCCGGCGTCACGGCGCTATATATAGGCCAGCTGATCGAACATTCCAGATTCCTCTAGACGTAATAATAATAGCACATAACTTCGAGGTCACTCGGAAGTACCTACGGTAATTCCCGGAAACAGGTTTCTAGAAATTTCGATGTCGACACTTTGTTGACAAAACTGTTGAGATCTGTACCATTCGATAGGCCGTCCTAAGTCTAGCAATGCGTTTTATTATTGTACCTAGAAAATGTCTAGATCTGGGAAAATAGGGCTTAAAAGTGACACACTGCATGTCACGCGATATTGAACCTTATGCCATCGACATAAGGTCCATTCGTAACAATATTTATGTTCCTGTAATCTATATGGTGTACATGATAGAGCGTATTCTATTCTATTATTTATATTTTTACTTAGAGCTATTATTGATATGACAGCCTCCGTGGCGTAGTGGTAGCAAACGCAGCCGCTGCTCAAGGAAGCGGGGGTTTGATCCCCGCGCAGTGCAAATATTTGTATGCATCAATATGAATATTTGTAATGGTCTGGTCGTGCCTCGGAAAGCACGTTAAGCCGTTGGTCCCGGTTGACATACGAACATTTAATGGCAGTCGTTACTTGCTGTTCGAGTCATCAAAAGTCCAACAACATTGGTCTAACTACAATGCTTCGATATCGCCTTCGGTTTTAGAGGTCAGACGGCAGTCGCTTCACGGAAAATATCGAAGTTTAGCCTAAATCAGCGGACCCAAACTTCAAAGTTGGGATTAACGCTGAGATAATGATGATGATGACTTAGAACTATTTTTATATTATAAAACCTAATAATAATAAAGATTACAGCAGAGACCAATATGTAAATTAGTTAGCGTTTTCGGAAATTTATCTACTTATTTTAAAGTAGTGTGATGATGATGATGACGCCACGCTGAAGTATTTGCACGAAGACTGCGCTGATGTTCAGTAATGTGATGATGATGATGACGCCACGCTGAACAATTTGCACGAAAGCCGCGCTGATGCTCAGTAGTGTGATGATGATGATGACGCCACGCTGAAATATTTGCACGAAGGCTGCACTGATGTTCAGTAGTGTGAAGATAATCATGACGCCACGCTGAAGTATTTGCTGCGCTGATGTTCATGTTTGTGGTCAGTATAGGTGCATGAGATATAGGATGGAAAATTCTAACACTCCGGTTGTTGGCGGGCAATTGCATAACGGTTGACGTCACCAATTTTTTTTATTAGTAAATCCTAGCCCCTCACTAGGAATTACTCCTGCATCGTGGGTGCGTTTACATACATTTAAACTCATATATACAAACAGCCACACCCAGACCTGTAGACCACACGGTTTAAGTCAAACGGTCAGCTACTGTTCCAAACTAGACGTCAATAGTATGCGTAGGGGGAAGTGGGGCACCTTGATACGATTTTTACTTAGACCCAATAAAAGACGATTTAATGATAGTTACATCCAATTTAATAACCATAATATATTCAATATATATTCAGTTAACTTGTTACATACAAATTAACCGATAGATTTAATCACAAAACGTATTAGAGCCTATTTACTAAAAAATGAAATTTGTATCAATGTACCCCACACACGCGTTACATTGGTACATACACTGGCACTTTGGTTCATATAAATATTCCTATAAATTAAACAAGTTTTATTGATTTTTCTGACCTTTATTTATTTATTTTTTTTAATTATATTTTTCCGCTGTTTTTGTTATTGAACATTTTTCTTCCAACACATCAGATATCGCAGAAGCCACGGAAATTTCATTGATGGAACTTCTATTCATCTTGCGTTTAAATGTTCAAACCATTTATCTATAAAGAAAATAAAACATATTACCTAAGTCTCACATAAATGTATATTTAACAAAATATCGGGGTATCAATGTGCCCCAAGACCACTTGTATCTATGTGCCCCTGCCTACTACAATCGAAATCAACATTTTATAAAAATTAAAGCAATAAATGATTAAAAAATTTAAGTCTATTTAATGTGATGACAGATATTTACTTACCAAATATCTTAATATAACACAGGTAACACTAAATAAATTAGAAGAATCACATCCGAAAGAATAGTACGAAAATTTTGTTGCAAACATCAGAAACAGTTTTTTACGTGCCAGTTGCTAGTCGTCGAGTGAACGTTGCTCGGCGCTAGTGTGCGTGTAGGCTTTACTATATACCTCCTTATCGGTGGCGGATGGCTTTTTTAACGCGTTTTGTTTTCGACGAATATTGACTGTATCTATGTGCACCTTGTATCAATGTACCCCGTCTCCCCTACTAGTTGCGCGGTAAGCTTTATTTATTTATTTGGCCCAGGTAACAAAGGCCCATAACAAAATACGATCTAATACTATACTATAACATACAATAAAAACAAATATAGAATACTATACCTATTTAACTTTATAAACTCTATATAAAAGTAAACTCATACACGATTATTTTGCAGCACCGGCGTCGTGTATTGCACTGTGTCAGGTATCCGGCCATGGAATCGCCTGAAAATCACGCCTTTCGGCCAAAATTATGGGGACATGAATTTCTCGAGATCCTCAGTTGGTACTCCCACCACAAAGGAATTAACAATTGACGGTGTGACGAGACTCCAACTTCGCAACCCTCAAAGTCCTTCTTGCCTTGATCTGTATGTACTCCACAACGTCCTCGGATTTTGTAGAGTAATGCAGCCTGGATACATACAGCGGCGTCACTGGTACAGCGGGACGCAGCAAATGGTTCGCTCCGGTCGGTGCAGTGCCGCACTTGTTTAGGGCTGGCTTCCTTTTTTTCTTTTGCACCGTGATAAAGCCATCCTTATCGACCTGCTCTTTCGGGCTATTTTTATTGGTACAGCGCTTCTGCTTATTCCCTTTTTCAATTTGTCGCTTTGTCTGCACTGCAGCTTGTTTCTTAGCGACAATATCGGCGTAAGCTAGAGTAGTCGTCGTTACTTTGCTTGCGAGATACAGGTACCGCTACAAGAGCACTACCTGGCTATGCGGTCAAAATGTATGGCGATGCTATTTTATTTCTTAATACCCTACAAAAAGAAATAATAATAATAATCCAAGGGTATCGCTCCATGTGATACCGGGCTTAGAATAGTACCATCCCATATCCTACCGTGGGTATCGTGAGAGGCGACTAAAGTAACTCTCACCAGGGAAGCAAGCAGCAGGGCTTTTCCTGCGGAATATCAAATTACTGCAATCCCCAACCCACCTGCCAAGCGTGGGGATTATGGCAAACCCGCCCAATATAATGAAAAACCTTGGGGGAGGCTTTTGTCCAACAGTGGACCGCTGAAGAAGAAGAGGGTGTCAGATTAATGTTTGCGCAGTGGTTAATTTTATTCCTGTGTTTATTGAATGAAACAAGCAATCAAATAACCTAAAACTTAGTTAATAAGTAGGTTACACGTTTCACATAGATACATTCTCAACAATACTCCTATCTTCAATACTAACAAGTTATTGACCGTAAAACAAGCATCCGTACCTACCGAACAAAAACAAGTTTCTGAAACTTTCATTTGTTTTCAACACGCGAGGTGGAAGGAAAAAATGGTTCAGTTTGTTTTATTGTATTATCTAAGCAACATTGTTGTGATCTAAATTGTATCATTGGTTTGCTCCTGGTCTAGCTCATGGCACGGAGTGACAGAAATGAGAGGCCATCACTTGGAGTTGAGCGTGTGCATGGTTTTGAGAGTGCAGACTCAAAATGAGAGATGAGGGAATTGCATGATTTAATTCCCTCATCTCCGTTCCATCATCGGACGACCCGCCTTACGTTGTAGACACCACACCGATCCGAACGAAGCGTTTCGCCTCGTAGTACATATACTACATTGTGAGGCCCATTGTGAACGACCACGTTTCAATTCCATATCTCACAATAGGCCTCATACGGAGGCTCAAAATAATTGGTCATAGATTGCATATTTTGATACCAAAAACTAATTAAAATACTATCCAATTTGAATATACTCTTAAATTATAACATTACTAGCTTTCCGCCCGCGGCTTCGCCCGCGTGGAGTTCGGTTATATCGCGCTTTTTAGATTTCCCTCGGGAATATCAAATTTTTCCGGGATAAAAGGTAGCCTATGTTCTTTCTCAGGGTTTATTGATTGTCTGTGCCAAATTTCATCAAAATTGGTTGAGAGGTTTAAGCGGGAAAGCGTAACAGAGAGAGACAGACAGACAGAGAGACAGACAGACCGATAGACAGACAGACAGAGTTACTTTCGCATTTATAAATTTATAATATTAGTATTGATGTTAGAACTAATTCTGTTAAAATTGCAATCAACGATAGATTTCTAAGATTATCATCAAGAAACATAAAATAACCTACAGAGCAATTGCGTAGTTGATTACCTTATTTACGATGTTTAGCAGACACATTTTCTGGAGATATTGAAAGTTGATAATGAAAGTTTTTACTGTATTCTTTATTCTTAGTTTGTATTTGTATTATTTTGCTTGTGTAAAGTTATGGGTCTTGCCTGAAATAAATTATTATTATTATTATAGAACACTAAATTAGAAATATGTTTCAAATTGATTGCAATTGATAGTAATGGTTTCAAATTGATTGCAATTGATAGTAATGGTCTATTACGCGATCGAATCAGAAACGAGGAGATGCGCAGAAGAACCAAAATCAACGACATAGCTTTTCGATGGCCGATGGGGCGATAAAGTTCTAAGTGGTGGCCACGTACCGGAAAATGCAGCGTGGGGAGGCCCCCAACAAGGTGGTCCGATAACCTGGTGAAGGTCGCGGGCATCCGATGGATGCGGGCAGCATAAGACTGGTCATCTTGGAAGAAGAAGTATACTACAATATTGATAATGGCCCTTCTCATTCCCTTGTTCACGAGCTAAAAGAAAAACAGTTTTACACAGTTAATGATTTTTTACCTATGTTGAAAGAAAGTGAATTTGATTATTAATAAATTTTATTTATTCTAATTTGACATTAGAATGAAAATCGTGGACATTTCAATTAATATAATATACAATCTAAAATTATATAAATTTATATTAATGGCTAATATATAATGTAACTAGCTTTCCGCCCGCGGCTTCGCCCGCGTGGAGTTCGGTTATATCGCGTTTTTTAGATTTCCCTAGGGAACATCGACTTTTTCCGGGATAAAAGGTATCCTATGTTCATTCTCAGGTTCTTAAGATTGTCTGTGCCAAATTTCATCAAAATCGGTTTAGAGGTTTAAGCGGGAAAGCGTAACAGACAGACAGACAGACAGAGTTACTTTCGCATTTATAATACCTATTATTATGGATGAATTTAACATTGTAATTATGTAAATTTAAATATTTGCACACCACATCTATTGGTAGAATGTAAATGGGCCCACTTTTATTTTTATAAAGAGCATAATATTTTTGTAAGACTACATTCATGCAAATAAAGTATTAAAATAAACTAACGATAAGTTCAGTGAAAGTTATTCTTTGTATCTCATTAAAAGAAGGATAGAAGACTAATATTTGTTTTGTTTTGTCAAATTAGACCGCAGCAGAATTTTTTATTTTTTAATACTTATAAACTAGTGCTTGACTGCAATCCCGCCTGATGGTAAGCAGTGATGCAATCGTTGATGGTAAAGCGCAGTAGTTTATGAAGCCTATTCACTTAAAAAACTTAGGAATAGGAAGGATGACGGCAGTTGAGCGAGGTGATGCAATGTTAAACCCAAGACCAACACGACCAAACGATGCTGCGCTAGAGGGAGATTGATCTGGAGACTCTGCGCGATCAACTCCCGACACAACAACATTTGGCGCATCGTACCCGCCACACATCGCAACACAACTGCTCAGACCCGTCCCCCGTACCTAATTTGACGCAAGTTTAGTCGCCATGTTATTAATAGCCTCTAAACTGTCTATGGAGTATCTTAATTTGACAGGATTAAACCGATATTTTATATCTTCTGTTGTTTTCATAATGAAATGGAGTGAAAAAATCATTGATATAATATTAAACTAGGGTAGATACGTCACTAGAGCACTGAAAATGAAGCGTACAAAAGGAGGGGAAGGTCAATTCTATTTAAGCGCAAACGACAAAAACTAGCCATCTTTTTCTTCTCTATGCTTTAGATTGCGCCCCATCTCACTCACACTGTGCCAACGTGTGAAATGTACGCAGAATAAAAAAATTGCATGTGTGTGCTGCTGCTCCGATCGGCACATTTATTTTGGTTAATTTGTTAGAGCATATCATATCTGTTTAATATTATATCTATGGTAATAAAGTGAAAAAATGCAATAAATTTAAATTTAGTTTAGTTTGTGGATAAGGGAATCAGTTTCATTATATGACCAGCAGTACATATACAGACGACAGCACATCAAGCTACTACAATCTGTCAAATTAGTTTAATAGATTTTCGACTTTTGACTATAGCATTAAGGCTAAAGGTTGATTGGAAATATTTGACAGTTTCGGGTAGCTTGCCCGCTGTCGCCTGTACCTACAGGGGGGTAATCGCGCTAAATAAAACAGTAGAAGCTCAACTCTTGTTCGTATCTAATCTAGTTACATTAACTGGATTAGATACGAACAAGAGTTGAGCTTCTAAAACTTTAGCGCGATACGAAAAGTGATCGAAACTAAACCATAACATTATGGTTTAGTTTCGATCCCATTTCGTGTCGCTCTAAAGTATTAACTTTGATTGAAGTGTGTGATACATTTCGTCAGTTATAATATTTAAAACTAAATAAATTACAAGTAAATCTAATCGTTCAGACATAAGTGTGGCAAATGGCACAGAAAAAATTAGCTTTGTTTCAACTTTTTCATTTGACAGCGGTTACGTTCCAATTACGATCCAGTTATGGGTTGAACCATCTGTCAAAATGTTAGCGCGATACGAAACATAACAAAAGTTACGGTTTGGTTGCGATCCAAATCATTTTTTTGTTGAATTATTTTAGCGCGATTGCCCTCCTGGCTTGGTTTGACGACGGCGCATAATTATGCCAATCTATGGTATATGGTAATATTTCCTATATGTATATATTTGGATTTTGGTAATGTAGTTATTCCAAAGGTCTCAAAGCCTGTGTACTCGCTAGAATCTAAAAAAAAACCGGTCAAGTGCGAGTCGGACTCGCGCACGTACGGTTCCGTACCATTATCTATAAAAACGGCAAAAAATCACGTTTGTTATATGGAAGACCCACTTCAATACTTCTTTTATTTTGATTCAATTACTTATTTTTAATTTTAATAAATCATAATCAAATATTCTATGATCATTTCAAGCGTCTTTCTATTTCCGTTATTAATATGGAGCAAAAAACGGCAAAATAATCGGAAAAACAGTTTGTTGTATGGGAGTATTTTTTTTATATGTATTTTCTGTTATAGTGGCAACAGACATACATAATCTCTGAAAATTTCAACTGTCTAGCTTTTACGGTTCATGAGATACAGCCTGGTGACAGACGGACGGACAGACGGACAGTGAAGTCTCATAATAGGGTTCCGTTTTACCTTTTAGGTACGGAACCCTAAAAAATGCTTATGTTAAATTTTGAAAAGAATCCATACACATTTTCAGAGATCCCGGCTAAAACTTTTGAACAAAAAACCACGTTTTAGTTAAAATGAGTTTTTGAATAATAATTCAGCCTAACATAAATAATAAGTCTATTAACAGACGTACTGTAGGGCGTGATCCATTATTCATCTTTGTTATAATAGTTGTGTTTTCAGAAACTAAACATCCAACTCGTCGTTTTTTTTTTTTAATACACATCTGTGTATTAGTTACGGATTTTTTAGCAAAACCCAAAATGAAAAGTTATTTATTCTAATTAGGCTGAGCCTTTTTAACGTCAATCCATACTATCCATACTAATATTATAAATGCGAAAGTAACTCTGTCTGTCTGTCTGTTACGCTTTCCCGCTTAAACCTCTCAACCGATTTTGATGAAATTTGGCACAGACAATCTTTGGACCCTGAGAAAGGGCATAGGCTACCTTTTATTGAAAAATTTGATATTGCCGAGGGAAAGCTAAAAAGCGCCATATAACCGAATTCCACGCGGGCGAAGCCGCGGGCGGAAAGCTAGTATTATATAAGACAGTCCCCTAAAACGTTTGCCCTTTTCCTCTTCCTAGTGCTTTCGCTAGGAAGAAGAAGTGACGGAACAGGCAATATTAATAAAAGGTGAAATGGTAAAACTGAATTCTATATTATCTTGTTATGTATCGCACAAGCAGATAAGTCAAACAGAAATGTTCTGTAACATCATTGGGATGCATTATTTAAACTGACAAGAAAACAAATTACGTCACCGTTGGGAACGGCCTCCCTGCGCGAGCGTCATTGTTATAGGCAAAAGGAATGGTGGTCCATGCATGCGCTTCGTTACGCACACCTGGTAAAAACCTTAACATCATGGAGGCAGAGCCCAATGGTAACTTTTTTTTTTATATATATATATGAAAGAAATTCAGCGCTTGACCGCAATCCTGCCTGATGATAAGCAGTGACGCAATCGTTGATGGTAAAGCGCACTAGTTTATTAAGAGCCTATTCACTCTAGCCTTGAAGACACTCAAATTGTAGTCCGACGGAAACACCGCCGCTGGCAAATTATTCCAGTCCCTCGATGTACACGGTATAAAAGAGAAGGCGAAACGCTGGTGATTTCAATGTTGTGTTCAAGTGTAAGAGTTTTATCTACCTACTCGCTACACTCATCTACAAGGCTACGGTCTACCTTTTAGGACGCCTTCGCGGTCCCCAGTCCAGAACCTTTGGACCCCAATCGGCCATCTCTTCCCACCGACTGTCACTTAGGTTTGGCAATTCTTCTTAATTCTTTTCTGCATAACTAAACCAAAAATTTCCTTGTTACAGAAAATGCCATCAGAAAAAACAAACCGGCTAAACAAACGGGCGTAGATGATCTCCTTGCCAGACGTGGAGACAACAACGAAATGGAACGTATCAACAGAGTTGCGAACAGAAATCACTATAGAAAACGCCAACGAAGAAAAATACAATCTGTCACAAAACTTTTACAATGTTCTTTCGAAAGCAGATGAGAAGGAAAATTGTGTTAACGTCACATTCAACGCGTCTACAGAACTTGGGTGTGGCGAAAAGGCTTACGACTGTTTCGAAATAAGTGTTGTTATAATTCTGTGCTTGCTTATAGTGGTTACTGTGATTGGTAATACATTGATAATTTCTGCCGTGGTGACGACGAAACGGTTGAGAACTGTGACCAACTGTTTTGTCACCAGTCTGGCTGTTGCTGATCTGCTGGTTGGGATCTTTGTGATGCCGCCTGCTATTGCTGTACATATTACTGGTGAGTCATTATTGTATAATACTCTGTATAATTATTTATGTACACACAATAAAATACATAAAGATACGACAAAATTAAGATCTGAGTACAAAGGTGCTCTTATTTCTTAATAAATTTCTTCCAGTAGACCTGCGGAAGGAGAAGTAAAACAGAATATAGTGTGTACGAACAAGAAGGAAATAAATACGAATATGATAACTATTAAAGTATTAAATATGCCTAAACATATAAACCAAAAATAATTATATAAGTATACCTAAATAAATACATAATACTAAAATGTATAAATATGTATAAATAACTAGCTGACCCGGCGAACTTCGTTCCGCCTTAAAAGCAATATCATATGACTACTTTTTAAATTAGGATAATTTTAAATAAATAAATATTATTATTCAATGATTCTTTATTTGGGAGCACAATCCTGGCGGTTCTCCGGAAATCTTTAATGTGCTACAATACTCGCAAACAACATCCATTGGCCCAAGGCGAACGCCATTGCGCTATATTATATGCGTATTGAAACGCTGCCTGATTCAAATCAGTATTTGATGAACTTCTTCTTGTGCTTCGTAAATTATCTAGCGCTTGATCTCTGAGGTTTGCTCGACGATTTCGCATTGCCAACCGAGCCGTTTCACGGGCTGCCTCCCTTTGCTCTGGTGATTGAGAAGCACGAAGTCGAGCCATACTAAGGCTGCGCTCTTCAAGTGCAATTTCTTGCTCTTCTTCAGTTCTTTTTTTTTTTTGTTTTGGATGGGAAATCATCAAATGACCTCTCCCGCTCTGGGCGGAGCGGAAGGGCGTGTCAGACTTTTATTGACTAAAACCCACCCGTGTTCCTTCACTTGCCTGTGCAACGACCAGTGTTACGGTTTCTTTTTTAACCAACCCGCAACCCTGTGGGCCAGTCCTCGTGGTGCTCTACCCAAGCCGGGCAGACCTCCACCATTTGCTCCACCGAGTCCTCAGGGCGATGCACACAGTGGTCACGCTGGCGTTTCCTCCCGCCTTATACGGAACAGGAACCTCCCGAAACAGCCGTGTCCGGTGAGGACCTGCGTCATTCGGAAGGTGAGGACGCCGTGGCGCCTCTCTAGCTACTCCTCAAGGAGAGGACTTACCGCCGCTATTGTGGCGTGCACAGTGCTGGATTGCGACAGTCACACTTTCCATGTCGCCATGAGATCCCGCCGGAGCTCTGTCCGTTGTACTGCGATTTTTCGCGGCAACGGAGTTATGCCTCCTCTCGTCACTCCCACATGTGGGCGAAGGATTGTGTTTCTCCACAATTTAATGGATGTTATTATACATATAAACGTTTCTTTTTAATTACTCTATCTATTAAAAGAAACCTCATCAAAATCTGTTTCGCAGTTTTAAAGATTTAATCATACAAAGGGACATAGGGAAAGAGAAAGTAACTTTGTTTTATAGTATGTAGTGAAGTGGTAAATGGCACAGCAATACAATATTAGAAATTTTGAAGTTGAAGTTTGCTTTGGGGCTTTTATTAAAAAAAATAAACCGGCAGAGAGTATTTATATTCCTTGCTTTAAATGAATGCATCAACATTCAACCGGTAAGATTTTTTTTAATATGCTGAGTAGTGCAGTAGTGTGTTTGTACCATTTTTAACAAATGAACCGCTAACTTATATTTTGACTGAGTTGTTTTGTTATTCCATGTCAGTTGCGTTTTGTTATACCATGTCTTATGTCACGTCACACGGGAACGACGGGAACAACGGGAACGGGATAAAAAGTATCCTATGTGATATGTCCTTCTCTCAGTTCTTATCTACCTTCCTAACAATTTTGAGCCATACTGGTTAAGCGGTTCTTGAGTTATAAATAGAGTAACTAACACGACTTTCATTTATATACATAGACTTCATTCAAATCGGACCAGCCTAGGAGGAATTCAGTGACGTACACACGTACAGCAGATTTAGGATGGAAAGAAGAAACCCATGGAAAGCATTGTCATCTACATTTGTAACAAAGATATCATACCCCTAGAGCTCATGTTTCTGTCTCTTTAAGTAAAATAAAAAATCTTAAATCTCAAAAAAAATATCTTTTTTATTTTTTCGCCTTTTAGTTCTTATGTACAATTATATTTTTAAGTAACTAAAAAAATTAAAAAAACTATAAACTTGTCTAAAAACAAAAAAAAAATTGTGATTGACCGGGTTTGAACCGAGGAACACCAGCCATCGCGAGTAGACCATACCAATATCGACTACGCTACAGCCGCTATGTCAAGCCGTGCGAAATTAGCGCCCATATTATGCGTGAAATATTGCGAAAGAGAAAACTCGAAAACATGTGCTTCCCCAGACATAAGACTGAGCTAGATCGATTTGTCGTCCCCGAAAACCCCCACATATTAAATTTCAGGGAAATCGTTAGGGCCGTTTCCGAGATCATATGCTTCTTCAAGCGATCAGCGCCATCTGCCGGGCTGATTTGTGAATCTAAACTATCCAGGTCGCCACTCAAAAGCATACAGAAAAAATCATTAAAATCGGTCAAGCCGTTTAGGAGGAGTTTAATGACATACACACGTACATCAGAATTATATATATAAAGATAAGGAAATTCTCACAATATAGAGGAAATGTTTCTTTTAAGGCTCTTTTAATCGACGTTTAAATTTAGAAAAATCACGAATGTTAGGCGGGAGTGAGTTCCACAATCTTACAGCATGTACAGAGAAGGAATAGGAATAGTAAATCGTCTCTTCTTCTTTCTTTGTTTTCAATTTCATCTTTCTTTCTTATATTTAATGATTATGTCATTTTTCTCTGTTTGTGTGACCTTGAGAGCCTTCGTATGAGGCCGATTGTGAGCGACCACGTTTCAGTTCCGCATGTCATCACCGGCAAAACACACTGGTCAAAGACTTTATTCTTGGGACACTGTGGTATAGTTTCTCTGCGCAATCAAATCTGGAATAAGGAGATCCGCTGAAGAACCAAAGTCACCGATATAGCCCTTCGATTCGCTAAAATTACGAAGTTACGAGTTCTGGAATGGCGGCCATGTACCGGAAGACGCAGCGTAGGGAAGCCCCCAACAAGGTGGACCGTTGACCTGGTAAAGGTCGCGGGAAGCCGATGGATGCGGGCAGTACAAGACCGGTCATTGTGGAAAGCCTTAAGAGAGGCTTTTGTCCAGCAGTGGACGTCTATAGGCTGAAGAAGAAGGAGAATGTTGTTTGTGCTAAAATGCTATTTAAATAATATCTACATTCTACTTACTACCGATCTTGTCTATCGTTAGGATTATGTTAACTTCAACAATGGCGAATTTACTCCTCGATTGATAACTTTTAATTAAATTAATTCAAATTCCGTTTTCATTTCGTTTTTATAAAAAGTTAGAATGAGTTACAATTCAATTTCATGATTTGTAATAATATTATGCAAATACTTTACGAGTTTCTTTAATAATTGGTCATAGATTTCATAATTTGATACCAAAAACTAATTCAACTACTGTCTTATTTGGATTTACCTACTTTTAAATTATAAAATTATAAACTTAGCTCTGAAATGTCGCTAAGTTTACATGATTCTCTGTTTAATAGTAGGTGCGCCCTTTATGACCTTATTTATATTTTTAGTCACATATATACCT
The DNA here is from genome assembly GCA_017933935.1 of Sesamia nonagrioides. NCBI lineage: Eukaryota > Metazoa > Arthropoda > Insecta > Lepidoptera > Noctuidae > Sesamia > Sesamia nonagrioides. The sequence goes on from JADWQK010001647.1 coordinate 494,614, forward strand.
AGTTATTAGTTAGGCAATAACATTAATGTATTTATTTTTCTAAGAATATTTTTGTATATTTTGTAGCTTTCAGTGATGACTTACGGAACTGAAACGTAGTCGCTCACAATGGGCCTCATACGAAGGTTCAGAGTCACACAAAGGGCAATCGAAAGAGCTATGCTCGGAGTTTCTCTGCGTGATCGAATCAGAAATGAGGAGATCCGCAGAAGAACCAAAGTCACCGACATAGCTCTGCGAGTCGCTAAACTTAAGTGGCAGTGGGCAGGGCACATTGCTCATAGAACCGATGGCCGATGGGGCAGTAAGTTTCTGGAGTGGCGGCCAAGTACTGGAAGACGCAGCATAGGGAGGCCCCCAACAAGGTGGACCGATGACCTGGTGAAGGTCGCAGAAAGCCGATAGCTGCGGGCAGCACAAGACCGGTCATCGTGGAAAGCCTTGGGGGAGGCCTTTGTCCAGCAGTGGACATCTATAGGCTGACGAAGAAGAAGGTGAAGAAAAACTAAATAAACTACAAATTATTAAATAAAAAATATAACCTGCCCTAACTAAAACTATTAACCCGTAAAACTATTAGCCGTTGGTCCCGGTTGCCACACGAACATCTAGTAGCAGTCGATACGAGTTGTTGGAGCCCTCAAAAGTAAAACAATTGGTCTAGCTGCATTGCTTCGATACCGCCTTCGGGTTGTGGAGGTCAGACGGCAGTCGCTTCAGGGAAAATATCGAAATTTAGCCAAAATCAGCAGTTAGACTGGTGAAGCGGACCCCAGACTCCAAAGCTGAAAAAGCTACGGATGGGACTGGGATTAACGCTAAGATGATGATGATGTTGAATTAAAACTACTAATAAATTAGAATACAACATCAAAACATTCTTCGGCATCGCTGTCGATAAGTAATGTACACAAGAAACTGGCGGCATTTCCGCATTGAATGGCAATGCTTAGCCTCAGGTCAAGATAAAAGCCAACCCTTGGGTCACTGGAAGTGTCAATAAGTCGCTTAGATCGTCCAATAAACAGGCAATGAGCACTCGGACCCCACGGCCCGAGGGTTTCAACCCCAAACGGAAAAGTAGCTTTAATATACCTATCTCTTTTTCTATGAAATCTATGCCTAATTAAAGGAACTTTATACAGAGTGGTGCTGATAATACGATAATAAATGAAAACACAAACAATGCTGGTTCATAGGAATAATCCTAAACCATAGAAAAAAAACCTAGCTTAAAAATAAAAAAAAATGAAAGTTCAAACAAATTATATCGTATAAAATTGCAAACGGAATAGAACATCCTTTAAAAATATTGGTTCACTGACCTCCGATCGGCGACAGCGCGATCCTGTATCGACTTGCTTTTTTCGCGCCATTATTATTAAAGTGTGATACCGCAGGATGCGGTGGTCATTAACCTGTCGCGCTTCCTTATCAACATGTAGTACATCATGTAGAAAATGTGAAACATGAAAAATAATTTCCTGTGGCTAAACTAATGGACATATTTATGTGATTTTTTATGGTTAGACTGAGAAAGTGTTGAGGTACACGATGTTTTATTTATTGTCGTATTATCAGCACTACTCTGTATATACATAACTCTAATATAATGCTAATTAACCTCCCATCTATAAATTGGATTTAGAAAGTACAGATACACAAGATACAAATTGAGTGCATAATCCTAGTGCGTATTTGCACATCTACCGAGCGGCTGCAGGTGATTATTCAAGGACACTGGAGAGACGCAATACTTGCTTACATTATTATATTATTCTGACGCTGGTTTCATAATTTTATAAATTATTTAATACATTCGTATACATAGAAAAAACCATGTGTACTTTTAGATCCTCAGTAGTTTTCTTGGTGGTAGGCCATAATATCGGCTGCCAGCAGAAGTTTCCACCCACCAGATTGAGAATTGCCGCTAAGCGATTCGTCGCGTTCCGGCATGATATCTGGTGAAGTAGTACGGAGGATGGGTCTGACTCTGAGCAGTTGTGTTGCGGCGTGTGCCGGGTATGATGCGCCAAATGTTGTTGTGTCGGGAGTTGGTCGTGGAGGGTCTCCAGATCAATCTCCCTCTGGCGCAGCATCGTTGCTCGTTTTGTTGGGTTTAACATTGCATCACCTCGCTCAACTGCCGTCTTCCTTCTTATTCACTAATTTTTTTTAATTAAACTAGAGCGCTTTTCCATCAACGATTACATCACTGCTTACCATCAGGCGGGATTGCAGTCAAGCACTAGTTTAGAATTATATAAAAAAGTAATTTATTCCAGCATTTTTGTTTCAAGGTTTTAAAAGAGCTGTTTAGTATCATCATACCAATTAGGTACCAGACACCATTACGATCCGGGCGAAAAACTTTTGCCTCGTCTTTAATACCGCGTAGAAGGAATGAAATAATTTGCCAGCGGCGGTCTTTCCCTCTGTCTACAATTTAAGTGTCTTCAAGGCTAGAGTGAATAGGCTCTTAATAAACTAAAGCGCTTTATCATCAACGATTCCATCAATGTTTACCTTTTTTTTGTTTGGTATGGGAAATCATCAAATGACCTTTCCCGCTCTGGGCGGAGCGGAAGGGCGTGTCAGACTTTTACTGACTAAAACCCACCCGTGTTTCTTCACTTACCTATGCGCCAGGGCCACGGTTTCTTTTTTAACCAACCCGCAACCCTGACCCAGGAGGCATCGGTCTTCGTGGACCCCGATCAATGTTTACCTTCATTCGGAACGGCGATCAAAAACTAGTTTATATTCAAAACTAATAATATAAATGCGAAAGTAACTCTGTCTGTCTGTCCGGCTTTCACGCCAAAACTACTGAACCGATTGTAACGAAATTTGGTACACAGATAGTCTAGAGCCTGAGAAAGGACATATGCTATATAACATTCCGCTATGGCCAATGGGACCAGAGCAGTAACAAACATGTTGCGAAAACGGGAGTGAACACGGGCGTACATATTGCTCCCATTATTTTAGCAGGCGCTTATTTTATATCAACTGAACTCCTGTAGACTGAATTTCACGGACGAAGTCGCGGGCAGAAGTGTTAAATAAAAACTAGAATAAAGTCTTGCCTAAAATAAAGTTTACTCAACAGTATAATGTGACTAGACTAATATGGTCTAGAAAAATATCTGCTATAGCTCTTTGACTTTAATTGCCCATAAAATAAGGTTCAATTTGTATCAATACAGGATGTATTTAATACGGTGTGAAAATACCTCGGTGGTCTTTTTAGCAATGTATTATAAAACCTTTTTCTATTCACACGACGCTGAACAATTCTCTTTCAAGATAAACGAAAGAGGCTCAAATATAACAGAAAATATTAGGGTCACAGTTCTCGTAAAAAACGGAGTTATCAGATTTATTCCTTTGAAGGGATGATTATTAGGATAGTCCAATAAAATGTTCGTTCAGCCTAAAGTGTATGGAAGTGGGTAGAAGCTTCTAACTTTGTTTTCGGTTTGATTGAAATGGTGCCAAAGTATTCGCTATGCTTTATTGATATAGTTTTTTCATGGTGATTTTAATTTGACAACTCGAAAGTGGCTATAAATGGATTAATTTGAACAAATGTTTTAGGTCCGTATTACAGAACGTCACTTAAAACTCAAGCTCTACTTAAGTCTCGTTTGAAGCCTTTTGATTGGTTGAAACTAGTTTTAAGTAATGCTTAAGCAGAGATCAATGCTTGAGTGGCGTTCTGTAATACGCAACTTAGGGTGTGAATTGAGTTTAAGAATGATTAGCGTCTCTTCGCTTGTCCTGTGTTACTTGGAATAACCACGTTTTCTTACATTTTCCCCTATCAATTGTTAAGCTTTCATTCCCTATGAATGTGTGTCGCCACGTATGGTACCGGGTTTAGAATCCGTGAACCAACCCATATCCTCCCGTGGGTGTCGTAAGATGTGACTAAGGGAATTCTCACCAGGGAAGCGGGCAGCAGCGCCCAAGGCTTTCCACGTTGACCGGTCTTGTGCTGCCCGCATCCATCGGCTTCCCGCGACCTTCACCAGGTCATCGTTCCACCTTGTTGGGGGATCTCCCTACGCTGCGTCTTCCAGTACGTGGCCGCCACTCCAGAACCTTACTGCCCCATCGGGGCATCGGGGGGTATATAATGGAATGAAAACCTTGGAGGAGGCCTTTGTACAGCAGTGGACCTCTTTAGGCTGAAGAAGAATGTGTGTCTGAGAGCTCTTGATAACGTCCGCGACAATGGTGAAGTTATTAGTGTGTGTGAGGCTACTCATCTCAGCACGCACACAGTCAAAGCAGGTTCGTACCATTGGTTACCACAAATAAAGTGTCGCTTCGTATTTTAAAATTCTTTACATTCCACTCATTTCTCAACTGGCTCCAAGATCAAAGGCACATGCTTAGACAATTTCTTCTAAAAAGTAGTGTAGGTAAAAATTGGTCAAAATTTGAATTTCTCTAATAAAAATGTGATTTAAAAACTAAAAAAACCTGCTCTAAAAAATATCAAACAAAAAAGTTAAAAATAATTAGAAAAAAAGCGTGAGGCGCTTTGTGCCATAATTTTTGTATATTAAGCGCCTCACGCTTTTTTTAAAATTATTTTTAACTTTTTAGTTTGATATTCCTTAAAAGCATGTTTTTTTAGTTTTTTAAACTATATTTATTTTCAACTTTTAAGTTCGATATTCTTATTGAAAACGGTGGGACATTTTACAGTAATGAGCCGCTCACTCGTAGTCCAAAGTGTTAGAGAGGGACAAGCAAAGAAACAAGCAAGCAAACATTCAAGTGAAGCTAATAAAAAGCATGTAAAAAGGGTACTTGAAGAGTAGGTTAATTAGTATAATGAGTAAATAAATAAAATACGAGTAGGTACAAGTGCGAAATAAACAAAGTTAGAAGCATACGCCTATTAGATCCCCTTGGTAAAAACGATACGATTACGTAAGAGTATTTCTTGGTAAGTGAAACGTATTACTAATACCTCACACCTAAGGCGCAGCAAAATAAGAACAGAAGGTTAGCTAAATACAACGAGCCACAGAACATGGAATCACAGCGCCATCCAACATCGTCTTAAAGTGACAGCACTAATCAAATTCGGATTATTCCACAAATGCTCATTGCGAAGCCTTTTGAGCCATATAGAGCACTTCTCTTTTAAAAAATATCAAACGTTGCCCCACCGTGGTCCGATTTCAAAAATTCTTTTTGCGTTGAATAGCCTTTTAATCCAGAAAGGCTTTAGACTATATAACATCACGCTGCGATCAATAGGAGTGGAGCATATAAAAAAAACATATCGAATCCTACGCGGGTGAAACCGCAAAACGCAGCTAGTATAATATATAAACCCACATAAACAAACAGCCAGACCCGGAACAACTAATTGTAGGCCATACAAATATTTTTTTCGTGCGGGAATCGAACCCTCGACACTTAATAAGGCATTAAGAACACGAACATAAAAGTGTAAAAAATATTAAAGTAAAACGATCATACATGACATACCCAATTGTAACTAGGTTATGGAAGTCCGATAGGCTAACGCTTCATTTAAAATACCAGTATATAGTTGGATCCAGACAGTCTGGAAGACGACCTCAAATATAATAGAAAAATTAAATAGATAAAATCTAGGCAGATGATGCGAAGACTCTCGAAACTCCCCGTATAAAGTCCTACTTTCTACTACTATTAAAAACGAGAAAGTTTGGATTTTGCGTGCCCAAAAATTACTGAACGGATTTGAATCAAATATGGCACTCAGATGGTTTATAATCTAGATTAAATATAATCAAAATTTATGATATCACTACAGAATCGAAACTTTGACTGCTGAAACCGCGGGCGCCAGGACACTTCCAATAAAAAATAAAATAAATCCCCCAAAAGGTTATAAATAAAATAAAATCACTTTATTTCGAGTGTCACTGACTCACAAGAGCAGTAATAGGTACACTCATAGTCTTGTCGGTCCTTAGGGCAATATTTCACCGTGACACCATGGTGGCGCAACCAGTCGCCGCTACTAACAAATTGTATCCAGGGTTTATTTTTTAATAATTATGAACTAGTGCTTGACTGCAATCCCGCCTGATGGTAAGCAGTGATGCAATCGTTGATGGTAAAGTGCACTAGTTTATTAAGCCTATTCACATAAAAAACTTAGGAATAGGAAGGATCATCATCATCATCATCTCAGCGTTAATCCCAGTCGCATCCGAAGCTTTTCCAACTCTGGAGTCTGGGGTCCGCTCTTACCAGTCTAACTGCTGATTTTGGCGAAACTTCGACATTTTCCGTGAAGCGACTGCCGTCTGACCTCCACAACCCGAAGGCGATATCGAAGCATTGCAGCTAGACCAATTGTTGGACTTTTTGAGGGTCCCAACAACCCGTAACGACTGCCATTAGATGTTCGTATGGCAACCGGGACCAACGGCTTAACGTGCTTTCCGAGGCACGACCAGACCAGTGCAAATATTCATATTCATGCATACAAATATTAGCACTGCGCGGGGATCGAACCCGCGCCTCCTTGCGCAGCGGCCGCGTTCGCTACCGCTACGCCACGGAGGCTGTTGAAGCAGTGATGCAATCGTTGATGGTAAAGCGCAGTAGTTTATGAAGCCTATTCACTTAAAAAACTTAGGAATAGGAAGGATGACGGCAGTTTAGCGAGGTGATGCAATGTTAAACCCAAGACCAACACGACCAAACGATGCTGCGCTAGAGGGAGATTGATCTGGAGACTCTCCACGACCAAACTCCCGACACAACAACATTTGGCGCATCGTACCCGCCACACAACGCAACACAGACCCGTGCTCAGACCCGTCCTCCATACGGCTTCACCAGACATCATGCCGGAACACGACGAATCGCTTGGCGGCAAGACCAATGCAAATGATGGAGTGTGGTTGCGCAAACAAACGCACACCAGAGTAACTCTCTATAGAGCTGTATATATTTTGTTGGTAGCGGCGACTAGTAGCGCCGCCGTAATGTCCCAATGCCCCCCCAATGTGAAATATAGCCCTATAACATTTGGTATGGAGCTAACCTTTTGCATCTATCTGTTTTATGTCTCAGGTTTTTTCCAATCGTTTATCGAGAGTGACTTGTGCTCTTAAGTAAATGGTTACCTCCTTCGATTTAATTATGTGTTTAACGTAAGGCCTCTTGTAGAACGTGTCTGAGATGCTAATGCATTTTTCTTATCTTTGGTTTTTGGGACGGTTGGTTTGCTCAAAGAAAAATGTTTCTTATTAAGGAGTATATAGGTACAAAGTTATTTTGTGTTTATGCAAAACCCGAAACACGTGTCCAGTATTTTTAAATAAAGAATTTATGTACAAAATTTCAAGAAGATATCATGAAAACCACAAAGTTATGAGCGTGTTATCTTACTTGATTGTCCCAACAAAAATATGGTCAACGCACTGTTCGCCAGTCCGCGCCTGAAGCGACGCGGCGCGAGAGGCTCCTAGTACTATGGTTTACCGTCAGTTGTGTTGTGCGCTCGGTAACCACACTGCATCATTTTTTAAACATATTTAGGAAAAAATAAAAAATGTTGTAAAAATTATTGTAATCGATTCAATTGCTTATTCTGAACAGAATATACCTATTCAGGTTTCGTATAAAGAAAAAAAAACATTGTATACAATATGTAAAGAAAACCCTGTCCGACCCATAAGGACAATAAAGGTTAGGTAAACACATGACCAAATATAATATAAAATTTTACATAATCATCATAGTAACAATACTAATGAATTTTGAAATAATCTTTTTTTCCCGGGAATTAATTCCAATTTCCCCGAAATTTGGTAATTTTTAGAAAAGTGACAACACCGGTATCATTATGAGCGAATAGCGACGCGACCACGTCACAGGTGCCGCGTACCCTTCCCCCCGCCGCCCGCCGGAAGGGTTGCTCACCGCACATGTATTAAGTTACCCCTTTTTGGGAAACAATATTTATTTTTTTGGGGGGATTTTTTTTTAAAGTTTAGCCCGTCTTTGTATCCATTGGTAGAATCAGTTATCGATACCTAACAATACCTTCACGGATCGGACAGGGTTTTCTTTACAAATTGTATACAGAATTGCAGTTATAAAAATAACAATACTAAGTCAAAGTTAGAATTGACCTCAGATATCAAATTTCGAATAATAAGTTATTCAATAGGGTAATTTGAATATTTGAATTTAAATTTCGGGGGCTATCCAACAGTTCCGCCTTAAGGCTAAAGGCCTGACTGATGATTAAGAGTTATTTAGATAAATATCTAGTATTAAAGAAATATGTAAAGCAATGACAAAGATAATCATTGTACATTAAGCGAAGCGCTTCGCCTCCTCCTTTATACCGCGTACATCGAGGGACTGGAACAATTTGCCCGCGGCGGTGTTTCCGTCGGACTACAATTTGAGTGTCTTCAAGGCTAGAGTGAATAGGCTCTTAATAAACTAGTGCGCTTTACCATCAACGATTGCGTCACTGCTTACCATCAGGCAGGATTGCGGTCAAGCGCTGGTTTATAATTTATAAAAAAAAAACAAAAAAAAAATAATTATAATGTTTCCAATGCTGGGATGAGTCGTGGTGGCCTAGTGGTTAAAACAGCAGCCTCTCAAGTAAAAGTGTGCGGGTTCGATTCCAGGCCAGGCAAGTATCAATGTAACTTTTCTAAAGTAATACGTACTTTCTTAATATATCTTGGACACCAATGACTGAAGGTGAAGGAAAACATCTTGAGGAAACCTGGACTTTATAAGTCTGAAATCGCTAATCCGCATTGAGCAAGCGTGGTGATTACGCTCAGTCCTTCTGTGTATGAGAGGAGACCTATGCCCAGCAGTGGGACGATAAAAGGTTTATGATGATGATGAATGCTGGGATACAGGCCTCTTCCAAATAAGAGGGCTATTCCATTATTCACCACTCGGGCCCAATGCTAGTTAGTGGCGCCGATTTTGTTGTTCACAAACTAAATTAATTTTAAGTTATGTGCGTCTTTTTCTTTCCATTTTGTTAAGAAAAGGATAGAAGATAACATTTTAATTTAATCCTGTCAAATTAAGATATTCCGTAGACAGTTAAGACGCGATTATAAACATGGCGAGCAAAAATACGCCACTTTACGTCAGGAGCGCACTAATTTGACAGGTCTAAACTGACATTTTATCTTTTTTTTATAAATTATAAACTAGCGCTTGACCGCAATCCTGCCTGATGGTAAGCAGTGACGCAATCGTTGATGGTAAAGCGCACTAGTTTATTAAGAGCTTATTCACTCTAGCCTTGAAGACACTCAAATTGTAGTCCGACGGAAACACCGCCGCTGACAAATTGTTCCAGTCCCGCGATGTACGCAGTATAAAGGAGGAGGCGAAACGCTTCGTCCGGATCGTAGTGGTGTTTACAACGTAAGGGTGGAAACTAGCCACGTTTTATCACATTTTACATTTTATCTTCTGTTCTTTTCTCAACGAAATGGAAAGAAAAATACGCACATAACTTAAAAATGATTTTGGTTTGTGAACAACAGAATCGACGCCAGTGTCTTTGATTTAAATGTAAATTAACGATTCATTAGAAAATGGTCCCTTAGTTGTATCTAAATAAATACAGTTTAAAAAACTAAAAAAACATGCTTTTAAAAAATATCAAACTAAAAAGTTAAAAATAATTTTATAAAAAGCGTGAGGCGCTTTATGCCATAATTTTTGTAAGTATATTAATTAAACGCTCACGCTTTTTATAAAATTATTTTTAACTTAGTTTTATATTTTTTAAAAGCATGTTTTTTTTAGTTTTTTGAACTAAGTACCTATATTTATTTTAAACTTTTTGATTCGATGTTCTTTAAAAAAAAAAACGAACGTATTGAAAACGATGGGAAATACTGTAATGAGTCGCTCACTCGCAGTCCAAAGAGTTAGAGACCGACAAACAAACAAACAAGCAAGCAAAAATACAAGTGAAGCTAATAAAAAGCATGTAAAAATATAAAACAATTGTTTAATAAATGTTTATAATAGACGGCAAACAATGACTGCGTATAATATAAATCCGTGTAATCCAGAACCGGTTTAATAGACGTAAATTGATTATGATTTTCATGCCCATTTGATAGCAAAACATGGACCCCATTTTATTTTATTTTAAACCGTTTTATTCATAAACGCTGCTTAAAGTTAAGTGTTATTAGCGATTCTTTAACCATACATTTTTGACCTTTTAACGTCACTTAGCTTTAATTATCCATTATGAATAAACACCACAGAGTTTAAGGGGTTTATTCATAAATGCAGCTCGTGGTGGGCTAGTGGTTAAAACACCAGCCTCTCAAGTATGAGTGTGCGGGTTCGATTCCAGGTCAGGCAAGTACCAATGTAACTTTTCTAAAATCATATGTACTTTCTAAATGTATCTTGGACACCAAAGACTGGAGGTAAAGGAAAACATCTAGAGGAAACATGGACTTTATAGGTCTAAAATCGCCAACCCGCATTGAGCAAGTGTGGTGATTACGCTCAATCCTTCTCTGTATGAGAGGAGACCGGTGCCCAGCAGTGGCACGTTAAAAGTTTGATTATGATGATGATTCATAAACGATGATTAAAGTTAAGTGACGTGCAAACGTCTAAAATGTATGTTAAGGCGCTGTGCTCAGTAAAAATAGGCTTCAAAAAACAGTTTTTTAGCCAAATGTATACATTTCAGAGCAGCCAAAAATTTATATGTTAATCTTGATTATATGTAGCAGGAAACCATTGTTTTGAAAACACGTTTTGAATTAATTTTCTCGATAGAAAAAAATCCTAAAATAACCACTAAAATTGAATTTATAACCGTTGTAACTGTAATAATAATCATCAAATCTTGATAAAATTGAGAAGAGCGATGTAAAATATAATAGTAAATGAAACCATTGTTTTTGTTTATCGATTTAACTAAGATATTCTAAAATAAATAATGTATTTAATTATAAATAACGTGAACGAAACGTCGCTCCATCGCGGTGTCCATTGCCTTCTCTTTCACTTCTATGCATAGCGACAGTGACCGCCGAGGCGCGCTGCTTGACGGACCTATGTCAGTTTTTGCTTTACCCCGCACAAAAAATAATTATATTTACGTGTCTGTTTGTTGATGAATAATCATATTTCGTTTTTGTCCGGGTTCAAACCCCAGGTTTACATTATATGCTTTTTGTAGGTTTTAATTGAAATAAATGCTTTTTAATTTACTGTTGTATTTTTGCCGATATTTTATTTGATTTTTTTCTGTAATTATTCTTTCTTTTTATTTTTTCGCGGCAAATTTTTCTTCACCTGTATGTGTTCGGGTTCAAACCCCAGCTTTACGTTGTATGCTTTTTGTTGGATTTCTTATTTGCAATAGTTTTTTTTTTAATTATTATTAATTTAGCCGATTTTCTGTATTTTTTGTAGTAATTGTTCCATCTTTTTAAATATATTCTTTTTGTAACAATTATAATGCAAACTAATATTTAAAATCAATTCGTTATAATTTTCTTTCTACAAATTTCTAGAAATTAATAATAAATAATAATAATAAGCCTTTATTTAACCATGAATTTCTTAGTTCATAATAATTATATTATGAACTAAGAAATTATCATTACTCTAAACAGCTGTTTATAAATAGTAATTTCTAGAAATAATAGTATCATTTCTAGAAATTACTATTTATAAACAGCTGTTTAGAGTAACTGTTAAAAAAAATACATTTTTCGGATATTTAAAAAAAATAAAAGATTTTTTCTTCAAAACTGCAACTCTTATCGAAGTCGGGTTTGTACTAGTGCTTAGAATAAAACTAACAGTTTCATGAAAAAAGGACATAACACAAAAAATTTAAGCAGAACGGACAAAGCGCATTATAAAAATAAAAAAGAAAACAAAAGTAATAATAAAAAATGAAAATATGTAAAAAATATACATTTTCGAAAATCGCAAGGTAAAGTAAACGTATGTGGGATTCGAACCTGGTGCTCGCCGCGGATGTCTAATGCGAACCGGGACTGTGACGAACAGAGCCAATCATGCTTCGCATTTGGGTTGTGAAATTACGCTTCTAAATGTAGATGGAATAGAGAATAGTTGGTATAGATTTAATAGAACGTGCGTATTTCTCGATGCACGACGCATCACGCATTGATGTACTCGCGCGGAGCGCCCCGCAGTGGGCAGGGCTAGTCTTGTCCCACTTCGTCTGCTTCACCCCCTCAAATACCTAAAAGTTGACTATTCACCGTATAGAGCACAGAGTGGGCTCTCCCCTATTATAAAATAGGAATAAATACTGAATAGTAATGAAAAACAGGCGGATGCTACTACCAGATTTATTATCGGTATTTACACAGGTTTTAAAGTATACAATCTCTGGATTCGGTCAAGTATAGACACGGTGTAGTCTTAAAATCTAAAACCCGATTACATTTTACGAGACTAAACTAACTCACCCGCACTCTACGACGTCTTGAATCGAAAAGGGCCGTTACCACAGTATGTGGGCGGAAGACACCGATATTTTCTTAACTTCCGGATCTGAGGGTTTCTAGAACATTCGAAACGTGTTTACCTTACCGCCCCCAAGTGTCGAGAGGCAGGAAACTAATATTTTCATTGACAAATAATCGTGATTCATTCATAAACCCAGCACCTCTGGCGTCCAATAGCGGTACTACAGTTCTCAAGGTCAATATGGCGACCGTTTTCATTCATAATACAGCGCCTCCAGTGTCGAAAAGCGGTACTACTAATGTTGTGCGTAACTCTTTCATTGATGCTGTCGCCTCCTTTCGACAACAGAGGTCGCTAGCTGCCTATGTCAGCCACAATATATATATATATATATATAAACACCACACGCGGTGTGTGACTGATATATATATATATATATATATCAGTCACACACCGCGTTTTAAAATATAATTACTGAATTTGGTTTGAGTCGTTCTAAAAGGTAAATAAATAAAAACAATAAACAAACACAGCAAATACATTTATTTGTCAGTACGCTGCCATGAATGCCACATCTAGTAAAACATTTATACATAATTCACTTTAGAACCCTGTTTGTTTGGTTGGTGTTTAGTTGATATTTACTCTTTATTTTCAAGCTACCTTCGTATTCAGTGTTAATTTATTACTTTTGACGATGATTTTCTATGTAAGCTCGCAAACATTTTATGTATATTTAGTTTCTCAGTAAGTGAATTAGTGTTAATTCTTAATGAGAAATAATAAAGTTCTTAAACCATAAAAATGGTCAAAATATATATAGCAATCTTATCTCAGCGACTCTCAGTGAATGTATCAATTAGAGGTATTTTGATGTAATATGACAGAAATTCAGACTGTGATCGTTCTTAAAAAAATGTAATTTAAAAAATTAAAAAAACATGCTTGTAAAAAATATAAAAATAATTTTTAAAAAAGCGTGAGGCGCTTTGTGTCATAATTTTTGTATATTAAGCGCCTCACGCTTTTTTAAAAATTATTTTTAACTTTTAGCTTGATATTTTTTACAAGCATGTTTTTTAAACTATATTTATTTTCAACTTTTTAGTTCGATATTCTTTAAAAAAAAAAAAAACTAACTAACGAACGTATTGAAAACGGTGGGACATTTTACAGTAATGAGCCGCTCACTCGTAGTCCAGAGAGTTAGAGACGGACAAACAAACAAACAAGCAAACATACAAGTGAAGCTAATAAAAAGCATATAATTACGAATCACCGCGAGAGATGGATTGAAGTTGTCCGAGAAAGGAACGGCAATGGAGAGGGCTATGCTTGGGGTTTCACTGCGTGATCTAATCAGACATGAGGGGATCCGCAAAAGAACGAGACTAACTGACAAAGCCCGAAGGTTTGCAGTACTCGAATGGCTGTGGGCCGGACACATTGCCCATAGGACCGATGCCCGATCGGGCCGTTGGGTTCTCGAGTGGCGACCACGCATCAGAGGACGCAGCGGTGGACCGACGACCTGGTGAAGGTCGCGGGAAACTGTTGGATGCGGGAGGCGCACGACTTGTCGTCTTGGATCCTTGGGAGAGGTCTATGTCCAGCAGGGGACGATGAGATGATGATGATGAGAAAGGAGACCCTGGAAAAGCTTGGGGAGGAATTTTCAATATGATAATTATTCGACGGGTCCCACGAACAAAGTCCTATCTTCAATATTGTCTATTTACAGTGCGAAGCAATAAAGTTACGCGAATCTATAAATTTTCAAAAAAAAAACGAAAATTAATAAAGAAAAAGGTAAGGCATTTTCTTTCATATTAATTTTCTATTATTTTTCATGTTTCTTGGGACCCGTTGATATAGATTACTTAAACACTTGAAGAAATGTGTAAAAATTGTGAAAAATTAAGAACGACTGGAAAATGCGGTACTAAAGAGAGGACTCCAGTACCGAGGAATTTAAAAAATAGGTATTTGAAGAAACTATACCCGTCGTGCCGTTTCCAACCTCTCACGTTAAAGTGTGAAAGGGAATATTGGAGCTCAGGTTGATTTTACCTACAAAAACGTTGACCGAAAGACGTTTCATATTCCGCTGTTTTCTTTTTCAAAACACGACAGATCTCAATTGTTTTATACCAAAATTTAGAGGAAAAGTATACCTATGCTTCTATTATTTTCTTTTTTGTCAAAAACGTATCACATATTTTGTCTAATAATCGACTGAACATCGCGGTCAAACTGGGCTATTTTTCGGGATTTTGAAATCTCATATTTTTGTTATTAATTAAGTTTTGGAAAAACACATATGATAGGGGCACGTGTAATCATGGTGTAAATTTATGTAAAAGACATAATTGCTCTAAAAACGTTATCTATGAAGAAATCAGCAGAATCCGTTTGTATAGAGAAAATGCAACTAGAGCCCCCTCTTAAATACACCAACAAACATTAAGGAACCACGACATACAATTAATAAGGGAAACGCGTTCATTACACTTCACACAGAGAGCCATCAAATTAAACGAACGGCCCTGACGTCTTCTATAATTAATTATGTCTCCAATTCAAATGAGCTCTTCTCTCTTGTTGTTATCGTTTATCGTTTTATGTTATCGTTTTCTGTCTCTATTCGCATTGTTTTGTAAAAGCACTTATTCATCATCAACTTAGGCCTCCCCAAGGATTTCCAAAAACACAGATAAATGTTTACAAAGAAACTGTTGTGTTACATTAAGTGTGTCGGTAATTACTATGCTTAGTAATATCATTAAGTATACTTTAGCGGAATTGTGTCCATTAGTACTTTACCCACAAAAAGTACTTGTACACAAAAATGGACATTACTGGACTCCGTTTCGTTAATTACAGTTTCGTTTGCGGAAAAAGGCACCTGAGTACGGTCAGCAGCATAAGTGATTTCCTTGGAAACAAATACTTGTTACACTAATTAGGGGAATCAATAAACTGTGCGAATAGCACGGTTAGAAAAGCAAATCTAAAAAAAATGACAATATAAAAACACATTGAAAATTGTCTTACTCCTTCAAATACAGTAAAACCTCGGTTACTCAAACCTCGATAACTTAAATACCTCTATAACTTCAAAAATAATATGTTCCCTATATTAACCTATCCCTAACATCTAAGGGAAACGTTTAAGGGTCTATCCCTTGATAACTTAAAAACCTCTATAACGTAAAATATTTTGTGTTTCCCTTGGAATTTAATTTATCGAGGTTCTACTGCGGTAATTGTATGGATGTATGGTTGTCATTCTTTTACGCTTGAAATTATAAAACGTGTAAATGAAATTTGGCACACATATAGGTTATAACCAGAGTTAACACAAAGTATACTTTGACGTGAAGGGTCTTCAGATCAATCTCCCTCTAGCGCAGCATCGTCGGTCTTGTTGTTAGGTTAAATATTGCATCACTTTACTCAACTGCCGTCTTCATTCCTATTCACTCAGTTTTTCGAAGTGAATAGGCTCTTATTAGACTAGCGCGCTTTACCAGCAACAATTGCATCACTGCTTACCATCAGGCGGGATTGTGGTAAAGCACTAGTATAAGATTATCCAAAAAAAATAATAGTAGAAGTTAAAGTCTTGTTCGTATCTAATCCACTTAAAGTTGTGGTTTAGTTTCGATCCCATTTCCTATAGCGCTAAAGTTGTCTCGGTGGTAGGCAACAACATCAGCCGCCGGCATAAGTTACCACCCACCAGACAAAGTCTTGCCGCCAAGCGATTCGTCGTGTTCCGGCATGATGTCTGGTGAAGCCGTACGGAGGACGGGTCTGAGCAGCTGTGTTGCGATGTGTACCGGGTACGATGTGCCTAATGTTGTTGTGTCGGGAGTTTGGTCGTGGAGGGTCTCCAGATCATCCTCTAGCGCAGCATCGTTGGTCGTGTTGTTGGGTTAAACATTGCATCACCTCGCTCAACTGCCGTCTTCCTTCCTATTCACTCAGTTTTTTTTGAGTGAATAGGCTTAATAAGCTAGTGCGTTTTACCATCAACGATTGCATCACTGCTTACCATCAGGCGGGATTGCAGTCAAGCACTAGTTTATGACTAATAAAAAAAAAAAAAAAGTTTTAACTTCAATTGAAGGCAAATCAATGTATGTAATAAATGTATCAACATATTTTCATCATATTATGTAATAAATAAAATTTTAGACGTAATTTTGACAAATAGCACAGAAGCTTAGCTTTGTTTCAACTATTTCATTTGAAAAAGTTGAAACGTAACCGCTGGGTTATGTTCCAATTGTGATTTGTGACGAAACATAACTAATGTTTTGGTTTAGTTGCGATGGAATTCTGTTTTAACTGACTTCAAAAAAAGGAGGTTATCAATTCGACCCGTAGGTATGTAAGCCAAATTTCAAGAGTATGTATGTATGTATGTTTTTATGTTTGTGCGCGCATATTTCCAGGACTACAAGTCCGATTTCAGTAATTCTTTTTTTGTTGTAGGTACTGTATGTAATACTATATCTTTTTTTTCATCAAAATCGATTGAGCAGTTTTTGAGATAGGGATTTTTTTCGTATTAATAAGAACTTATTCTAACATAGGTTATGGCTGCCACTATTGATATGAAGTGAAAAAAGTAATTTTCGAATTTCGACTAAGGCACTGAAAAGGACGAAATAAAAACTTTTTACAAAAAAATGGAAAACGACTTCAAAAAATCACATAAAGGAAAAATAATTTTACTTTTGCCATGGCTCTAGAGGTCGGTGTCCCGAGGTTTATGTTGTTTAGCTGCAGCCACCGAAGTTTTTTGGTTCAATTATTTTAGCGCGATTGCGCCCCTGGGCTTTTTGGTGCAGCCGCGCGGCACACTTTACTGCTATTTCTATACCGAGGTTCATACTTCCTATTCGATTTTATTAGTTGCTACCTAATGTATATTTATTTTAGGTGTATTGTATATCTAATGTATGTTTATTTTAGGTGTATTGTGTGTCCGTGATAAAAAATGTTTTATCCTTTTTTCCCTCAAGTAAAGGCTCGTTATTACCACTTTGATTTTTACCCTGAAGCATTCAAAAAATACGATCGAAATTTGCCCCAAAGGACCTTCCCTGTAAAGTGATTGATGAGTTATTTTGAAAGGACTATAATAATAATTCTCGTGTTTTTTTTTTTTTCGTGAAAGCGCCTGTGCCTTTTGTAGGTGCTGTCATTATGGGGTTGATTATTCTTGGAGAATACCCTGGGTCTTACTTTCTTTGTTAAATAACAAGGTTCCATCAATCTTCTTCTTATTGGTCTAGCTGACACGACTGAACTGACTTGTTGGCTTAGAACTTAGCCACTTCACGGCGACGTCAATATCAGAGTAGACACTCTATCATGGGCACTATATTTAATAATGAAACTGTTGTAAGATGTAAATTTTATTTTCATTTTATTTATATACTAGCTTTCCGCCCGCGGCTTCGCCCGCGTAGAATTCGGTTATATCGCGCTTTTTAGATTTCCCTCGGGAATAACGATTTTTTCAATAAAATGTAGCCTATGTCCTTTCTCAGGGTCTAAAGATTGTCTGTGCCAAATGTCATCAAAAATCGGTTGAGAGGTTTAAGCGGGAAAGCGTAACAGACAGACAGAGTTACTTTCGCATTTATAATATTAGTATGGATGTTAATCATCATCATCATCTCAGCGTTAATCTCAGTCGCATCCGAAGCTTTTTTAGCTTTGGAGTCTGTTTCCAAAAGCCAATTGCATTAACAATACAAAATTAAATAACAAATACATTATAAAATTCAAATAATAAAACAAATCAAAACATCGTCATCATCAACCTTTTTATCGCCCCACTGCTGGGCACAGGTCTCCTCTCATACAGAGATAGATTGAGCGTAATCACAGCACTTGCTCAATGCGGATTTGCGATTTCAGACTTAAAGTACGTCGTGGTGGCCAAGTGGTTAAAACACCAGCCTCTCAAGTATGAGTGTGCGGATTCGTGTTGATTACGCTCAATCCTTCTCTGAATGAGAGGAGACCTGTGCCCAGCAGTCGGACGATAAAAAAAGGTTGATGATGATGAAATACCTGAAGGCCAATCCTCGTAATTCAAAACGTTCTAAATCTTCTCTCAATCTCTGTTTTCTTTTCTTTTCTTTTCTTTAGAGTGAATACTACTTCAACTCTTCAATGGCCTCTGTGGTTATATATCACAATTTTGCCAATAACACGTGTAACAAACTATAGAAATCCTTTAAAAATTTTATTTCACATTAATGGCGAATATCGCCAATGGCAGTTGAAAAACGGCCGCGTGAGCCGACTACTAGGAGATTTGATGCAAAGCCATGATGTGGTCACTATGCTGCGATATTTCAATGTTCTTTATGAATTATTCACTGAATGCACTTTTTACTGCATAAATCACGCGCTTTTATTTAGTAAACGACACATTTTTTTTTGGGACAAACCCGCCACACTGTTCCCAACCCACTGCAACTCCTGAAAGCCAGAATCAACAGTGGAGACCGCCAGAAAAACGCCGAGCAATGAAGCTCGACGAGTCCCGGAGAAACGTTTCAACTGTCTTGGGTCCCGCAACGAAATTAATCAGAAAAGAATAGCGGAGGAGTAAGAAAAAAGATATTTTTCCACTTCCCTCCATAATAAGCAGGAGACAGAACAGAACTAGGCCAATCGGCACAAAGGGACATTATTGCAACTGGGAGAAGCCCAGATTGCCAAGCACCACGGAATAACATTTGATTAAATTAATGGGTCCTAAGTAGGTATTTGCTGTTACAATTGATTCCAATAATAGGTATGGCAAAAGCGCCTGAACGCACGGAAATTAGTTCTAGTTTCTACAAGGTCCGTATAATAAACAACTCCGGATGTAACTTGTACACTATCCAACATAATATTGCGTTCATTCTGCCAAAGAATACACTCCCACAAGATGTGATGTGCGGACTGTTCAAATTCACAGTTCGATGTAGAACACTGACACAAAGGCGAAGGAACAAGTTTAAAAGAATACAGTTTACTTTTAAAGTTGCCATGACCTGTGAGAAATTGGGCAACGCAGTGGTCAACCTCCAGCCATGTCTTAGCCAGCCGATCGCCAACGGATGGAAAGAACAGATGGAGGTGCCGGCCCTTGATGGAATTATCCCACCTACTTTGCCATTCGGATAAGAGGTCCTCCCAGACGTCAGTCTGAGGTTTAAATAATCTATTCTATTGAGGTCGCGTTGTGTAACAAAGTTAGTGTCCATGGCCTCCCCCCTCGCGGAGTAGTACATTGAAGCACGTCGCTGTACTTCAAGATCGACTGGAAGTACACCTGCCAGAACGGGTAAGGCTTCAGTACTGACTGTTCTATACGCCTTGCATAAAAATATCAATGCCAAACGTTGGCTTTGAAGCAGTTTACGTCGCGCCGCCCCTATCGGCCCAAACAGGTGTACCGTAGCACATACATCCTAAGTAGGTAGCTCCATATATAGTTTTTAAAGTAAACGACACTATAAATAATTTAAAATTCCAATGAAAAATGAGCGTGACATTCATCATAGCTTACCTTCTCTCAATTTCATTTCGGCGACAAATAAATGTCAACTTCTCAAAATGTAGGGAAATCTGTCTCGCTCACTCATTGCGCCAACCGTCTCGTCAATCTCCGAGAATTACTCCTCTAAAAAAAAAAAGAAAATCTGTTTAATGTGAGTCCTACAAAAAGATCATAGAATTATACTTACAAACAATTGGGACTGCACAGTTAGCGCAGTACAGTAGCGCGTATTGCGAATTCAAATATTTGTTTGATCCACCAGTAGTTGTTCCGAGTCTGGTTATTTGTGTATGTGAGTCTATATGTTTGTAAATGCTTTCACAACACAGGTTAAATATAAAAAAAAATCACAGCCAGATCTAAATCTGAATCTGTCAAAATCACCATTAATTTCCCTACGTTTTATCAAGTTTTTGAGATCCGTTTGTCGCTGAGTCTCGACTAGATTTTGCGCTTAAAGTTCGAGAATTGACCTTATGATTATCTACACGTATAGCAAATTGTCATCTATTCTGCAAGCTTTTTCTAAGAATTAAATAGTTTTTACATGCTTTTTATTAGCTTCACTTGTATGTTCAAAATCAAAAATCAAAATCAAAGCATTTATTTCAAATAAACCAGTTACAGGCACTTTTGAATTGTCAGAAGGTCGGTCAGTCAATAAGATGAAGCTAGTCGCCCATTCCAAAGAGTAGGTACCTATGGAGAAGAACGGGCAAGAAACTCCATGGACACTCTTTTAAATTTTCAAGCTATTTTACAAATATTTGATTACATCATTCATGTTGAAATCAACCGTGTGAGAACGATGCAGAAATAAATTGTACGCCGAGAGCGTCCATTATGGAAAACACACAAAAATCAATTCAGAAATTAAAATACGCCGTGGCAGCTAAGAGATGACCAGTCCCTCCGCTTGTTTGCTTGCTTGCTTGCTTGTTTGCTTGCTTACTTGCTTGTTTGTTTGTTTGTCCGTCTCTAACTCTTTTTGACTATGGAGTGAGCGGCTCATTACTGTACTGTAATAAAGTAAAAATAATTTTAAAAAAGGGTGAGGCGCTTAATATACAAAAATTATGCATAACCTTTACGCTATTAAAAAAATTATTTTTAACTTCCTTTAGTTTGATATTTTTAAAAGCATAAGTTTTTTTGTTTAGTGAAAGTACTAAGAATTAGTAAAGAATACAATCTTTATTATGTACACCATGTAAATGACGGAGGTTAAATATGAAGTGTTTACAAAGGAGGACACAATGGGCGGTCTTATCGCTAACGAGCGATCCTTACAGACAGTTGATGAAATACCAAGGGGAAGGAGAGATAAATAGTGTAGAAATTCACGGTGAACTGTTTACATTTTATGTAGCTTCAATATTTCCCTGCCTTTTAATGCTAATGAATTGAACCCAGAAATGGAAAAGAAGGAGTGGAAATTAAATAAATAACAATGCTCTGATGAGGGTAGTCGCGAATTCCTAAAAGTTACTGCTACTACCTACGCAGTCTTCAAGCTTACTACTTTCCTTGAATATTGATAGTAAATATAATCCATACTAATATTATAAATGTGAAAGTAACTGTCTGTCTGTCTGTCTGTTACATTTTCCTGCTTAAATTTAATTGTATATTTTTTTTTTTTTTAATCTTTATTTAAAGAGCTTTGTCAATATTGACTATGTCGCTCTGTAACAGCCATACTTTGTATAGTTATTTACATAAAGTGATTGTAATATATTCTATAACTTATTTTAGCCGCATCTGACATAGGAGAACTTAAAATACTATTACATACGCCAATATTAAAAGATTTAGGTAACAGTCTTCTGAGGCGTTCGCCCCGTGCACACTCCATCAAGATGTGGTGTACATCCTCAATTACTCCGCATGTTTGGCAATTTGGTGTAGGTGTAATGCCCATAAGGAAGGTAAACTTCCTTGATGGAATGTGACCAGATCGAAGCCTCATAGCCGTAACAATATCTTGTCTACTCAGCAAACAATTATTTATCCACGGAATCATCAGAGGTTCCGGTTGTATAATTCTATACCAGATTCCCTTCTCTTTCGATCTCTCGTCATGATACTCTTTCCACATTTTCTGGCAATGTTTTTTAACCATATAAAAGTTGTCTGAAAAGAAGGGCAAAATATTCAATTGAGTACCTTGATGACATGCTTGTTTTGCGTGATAGTCTGCCAACTCATTACCGATTATACCTATGTGTGACGGAACCCACTGTAGTCTCAATATTCTTGATGTTTGATTACGGTTACTGTCTAAAATTTGTTCAATGATTGAGTAAGCTATCGGTGTTCCTCGATAAGTCGAGGTGCACCGAGCTTTATGTTGCAAAGCACTTCGGGAGTCAGTCAATATTAAAAATTTATTATAATTTATAGAAGTGGTATATGATAAGGCTTCGCTAATTGCCAACAATTCGGTATACTTAACAGATACTTGAATTAAATGATTATTATTAAACCTCCCAACCGATTTTGATGAAATTTGGAAAGATTCGTCGTGTTCCGGCATCATGTTTGGTGAAGCCGTACGGAGGATGAGTTAAAGCAGTTGTGTTGCGAAGTTTGCCGGGTACGATACGCCAAATGTTGTTATGTTGGGAGTTTGGTCGTGGAGGGTCTCCAGATCAATCTTCCTCTGGCGCAGCATCGTTGGTCGAGTTGTTGAGTTCAACATTGCAATACTTCGCTCAACTGCTGTCAGTCAATCAATCATTTATTATTTGTAAAACATAGGTAACAAAAAAAACAGATCTTTAAAAAAAATACAGTGCGCTATGTTTGCCTTTGGTGAGACATACAAATATGTGTAGTTTTAAAGTTTATGTACGACCACCCTTAATTAGCGGCAGTACATGCGCCTATATGGCAAGGTAACAGAATCTAAACTAAGACCTATAAGCCCTACAGTCCCTGCGACCCTAAGTCCTATAAGCCCTACAGCCCTGACCTACCATATTATTATTACGAACTGTAATAAATAAATATATAAATAAGTGCGGGATGTCTGCACCAAGAGACCTAAGGTAACAGACGGATAGTAGGTAGGATTTCCAGGTAAGGGTGAAGGGTAAACTCACTGCCAGTCCAGCAGACTCACAGGACTGATCAGAGATGGCTAAGGGTGTCTTGGCCACAGTGAGGGGTAATGAGACGAGAATAAATTCTAATCTGATTTATTTACACAATATTACAGCTTATATACTACTTTTTCCCAACACACACAAATGTACAAAGGTCTTCGTATTCTATACGTGAAATCTGCAATTTCAACAATATTTGAAGTTGGCCGCACGTCCGCTGCCGAAATGCTGAATCACTGTTCAAAGGTAGCATTGAACAGTTTACGATAAAAAAAGAAAATTTTTAAAGTCAAAAAATCGGCACAGAGATTTGAAAATGTTAAAGTTACTAACTCAATCGTTCAAGAACTCGTCGACCGCGTAATAACATTTATCAATTAAAATTCTTTGCAAAGTTTTCTTCAACTTGTAAACTGGTTATTTTTTTATCTGTTCTGAGGCCCTAGCCAATGTAACATCGCTTCCTAGCGAAGCGATATCGAATACCAAACCAACCAATGGCAGGAACGATTCATCACGTGATTTAGCGCGTCGCGTGGTCAATCGTTCCCGCCATTGGTTGGTTTGGTATTCGATTTCGCTTCGCTATGAAGCGATGTTACTTTGGCTACGGGGGCAGGTATTCTATTATATATTCTTGGAGCGATGCCAGAGAAACTTTTGTACATTAGAGCTGTTTTACATTTTGTATGACACAACTGATAGCATGCAAAGGAGTTTTTTTTTAACATCTGATAATTTGACAAATGAGTGCAAATTAGTGTTCACAAATAATGCTGTTTCCAAATTGTACAGTGATGGCAATGTCAGTGGTTTTAAAGATTTAAAAACTTAATATTACACATGTAAACTTTTTTTTACGTGGCTAATATTTACATAAATTAAAAAGTAAAAAAAATATGTACAAGTAAATAAAACAGGAATGGAAAACTTAGAGGGCATCAAAAAATTCATCCGCATCGCTGTCAACAGGAAATATTACAATATTACACAATGCACACACACCCGTCTTTCTTTATTTTCACACAGTTTTATTTCTTAGTGAATAGGCTCTTAATAAACTAGGGCGGTTTATCATCAACGATTGCATCACTGCTTACCATCAGGTGGGAATGCGATCAAGCACTAATTTAGAATTACAAAAAAAAAAGCCGGTGATTTTGCCGAAGCCCGAAAATCTCACAAATAATCTTACCGAGGGATACTTTTTACCCAGTAACTGGGTTGTAGAGGTCAGATAGGCAGTGCATCCGGTTAGATTAGAAGCTGACCTCTACACAGGTGATTATAACTTCTGATATATTTTGCAAGAACTTCAGTCCTTCTTCAAGCCCTCCTTCACGTACACAAATACATCCTCACATTCAAAAATCACATACCCACACATTGAAATAAGTTTATCAGCTCTTCCCCCTCCTTAAGTCGTTCTCTTCATTACTGAGGGTCTTGATGTCCCTGTGGAATTATCCTCTTCTTTACAAAAATCGGCATCATCATTCATCATCTTTAAAGAATGGCAAGGTGTAGAAAACGGGAATGATAGTTTAAAAGAAGACAAGAAGAAGATTTATAATGAATGGAAGAGGAAGGCAAAAAAGGCGGTAGCAGTTTCGAGGGCTAAGGCGCAGGAGAAGTTGTATGACTCACTGGACAGTCCTAGAGGCCAGAAGGAGCTCTACCGGATTACAAAAGCAAGAGAAAGGAGAACGAGAGATATAAGTAATATCAAATGTATGAAAGACGATGCTGGTAAGGTTCTGTCCAGGGATGACGAAATAAAAGAGCGATGGAAGGTTTATTTTGAAAAGCTAATGAACGAAGAGAATAAATGGAGTGGCGTGCTCAAAGAGGTACAAGAGAATATGGGTTTAGTAAGAGAAATTAGCATGGATGAAATAAGAATAGCAGTTCAAGGTATGAAAAATGGAAAAGCTATGGGCCCAGATGATATACCAGTAGAAGTATGGAAGTGTTTAAAAGGAGATGGATGTATGTGGCTGACTTTATTCTTCAATAAGTTGTTGCATGAAGGAGAGATCCCACAAGAATGGTGCAATAGTTCACTAGTGCCCATCTTTAAGAATAAAGGTGATGTACAGGACTGTAACAACTATCGAGGGATAAAGCTCATGTCACATAGTATGAAGGTATGGGAGAAAGTGATTGAGAAAAGATTGCGAGAGGAGAGTGAGATTACCCCAAACCAGTTTGGGTTTATGCCAGGTCGAGGAACAATGGACGCCACTTTTGCACTCCGCCAAGTGTGCGAGAAGTACAGACGTGCACACAAGAACTTGCACATGGTGTTCATTGATCTGGAGAAAGCGTATGATAGGGTACCTCGTGATGTGCTGTGGTGGGCCCTGAAAGAGAAAGGTTTGCCTGGGAAGTATGTAGAGTTAATTCGTGCTATGTACAGTCGATCTCGTACCTACGTCCGGTCGGCTGCTGGCAATACCGACGAGTTCAGTGTGGCGGTAGGCTTGCACTAGGGATCGGCTTTAAGTCCGTACCTCTTCCTGTTGATTATGGACGCTCTTACGTCGGACATCCAGGAGGAGGCACCATGGTGCATGCTGTTCGCCGATGACATTGTTCTCGTCGGTGAAGATGGACCTGAGATCCAGAGCAGATTGGAGAAATGGCAACAGAAGCTGGAGAATGTTGGCTTGAAAATCAGCAGAACCAAAACCGAATATATGTTCTGCGATTTCGGCGGTCTCTCCACTTCTGGAGCCATAGCGCTTGATGGCGCACTCCTACCAATTTGCTCCGACTTTCGGTATCTCGGTTCACTCGTGCAAAGCGATGGCGAAATAGATCGGACGGTTAAGCACAGAATTAACACTGGGTGGATGAAATGGCAGCAGGTCACGGGAACAATCTGCGACTCCCGCATTCCCCTTAAACTTAAGGGGAAAATATATAAAACCATGATCCGACCTGCTGTCTTGTATGGATCAGAATGTTGGGCTACGAAAGGGATGAATGAAAGGCAATTGCATGCAGCCGAGATGAGAATGCTAAGAGGGATGTGTGGTGTTACACGAATGGATAGAATAAGAAATGAGTACATAAGAGGAAGTCTGAAAGTGGCACCGGTAGCTGAAAAGTTGTGTGGAAATCGGTTGTCATGGTACGGGCATGTGTTACGGAGAACTGAGGAGAATGTCGTGAGGAGAGTCTTAATTATGAATGTTGATGGCTATAAGAGTAGGGGAAGACCAAAGAAACGATGGATGGAATGTGTGAAGGATGATATGACTAAGAAGGGAGTGACTGCGGAGATGGCTTCTGATAGGGATGCATGGAAGGAAAAGACATGTTGCGCCGACCCCAAATAAATTGGGATAAGGGCAGGAGAATGATGATGATCATTCATCATCTGTTACGATCCCTGGCTGCGAGTCGCAATATAGCATCATGCAGGCCGGTGTCCAGAGAGGAACGAATTTGGTCAGTCCACCTTATTGGACTTCGAGAACGTCGTTCTCCCAGTAACCAACAGATAGATGTTCGAGATTGTCTTCATCCTTTGTTTTATCAGTACTTACAATATGTTTTATCGGAAAACTTCAATAATACATTCGCTCAGTTGTTCAGAAAACCTCAAGAGCCGTCGTTATACAAATAACAAAAAACCTCAAAGATAACGACCACTTCAAGAGAAAAATATGTTTCAACCAAAAATCGAAGTACTCTCAAAGATGCGAAAAAAGCGAACAAAGGGATTTGCACGTTCATGATATTTCGAAGCACTCTGTTATCTTATTTTCGAAGCCAAAATATGTATAACTCATGATTGACAGATAAGAATATTTAACTGCGCGCTTTTGATGGAATGATTTTTATGGAAATTTCATAACAATTATTCATTAAGGCTGACTGCCCTTTTTTTCGTTTGGGATGAGAAATCATCAATGACCTCTCCCGCCCTGGACGGAGTGGAAGGGTGTGTCAGACTTTTACTGACTGAAACCCACCCGTGTTCCTTCACTTGCCTGTAGGCCAGGGCCATGGTTTCTTTTTTTTAATCAACCCGCAACTCTGGCCCAGGAGGCATCGGTCTTCGTGGATACGGGGTCCACGAAGACCGATGGCTCCGATGTCCATGATGTGCTGACATCTCTTTAAGACCCCTCGCACACTACAACGATTCGGTATCGGCCGATAAATAAGTGTGATGGGCTACTCAACTGCGTTCAAACTCATCAGCAGTCGGCCAATATAGTTTTATCCGCCGATATAGTATCGGCAAACTATCGGCCGACTGCTATATCAGTATGGAACTCCTCGCAAGTGCGCAAACCGACCGATTGTTTAGTCATTAGTTCATTTCGCTAGAGGTTTGGCGCCAGATGGTCGTCGATACATTTTTTTTCATTATGTAGCTGTCCAACTGTGCCGAATCGCTGGTTGTAGAAACGTTAATCGTAAATTCAATTGAAGAAACTGAAAAATTTTAAACATTGAGAAATTGAAAGATTGCATCGTGTAAAATTTTGCATATAATAATCTATTACTGTGGAGGGGATGCACCCAATACTCTCGGACGTTCTTCTTGATTTTTCTCCTCCGTTGTGTCAGAGCAATTATAATATCTATTTCTGGATGAAATTGTACTACGAGTAACTTTCATTATGCGACTGCTCTTTTCAACGGCAGCTTAGAAACTGAAAATGATCGGCTGACACTCTGTATAGTCTGCGCAATAACCACCAACCCAACTGTTTAGTTGGCTAACGCTAACAGCCCAAATCGATCAAACTGCCCGTGCCCGTACCCGTTGGTGGCTCGGCTCGCCCATGGTTCAACGCCGACTGTGTGCTAGCTGAACAGCGTAAGCATACGGCATTTCTTACCTGGGTTGACGCTCGTGACCGCAGAGCTCCGGATCTAAGCTCAAAAAAGAGAGCCTTTAATCGCGCTGCCAAGTCCTACAAAAAGGCGCTTAAGAAGGCTCGCTTCGACCGCATTACTCATTTTGGCAACAAGCTCTCTGCGCAACCATCCGGTAGCAGATCTTTCTGGTCCCTAGCTAAATCGGTCGAGGCGAACTTCTGTTGGCCCACACTGCCTCCGCTGGTTAGGCCCGATGGAGCACTGGCCCATACAGCGAGAGAGAAAGCAGGTTTCTTTGCATCTATCTTTGCCCATAATTCGCGTCTAGACACTAATAGTGCTGCTCCACTTAAATTACCTCATTGCGGAACCTCAATGCCGGAGGTTCGCATTAGGAACAAGGAGGTTCAGGTACAGTGCCCAAGTCCTGGAAGCTTGCCAACGTGCAGCCCGTACCCAAAAAGGGTAGTCGTGCCGATCCTACCAACTATCGGCCGATTTCAATAACCTCCATACTCTGCAAGATTATGGAGCGTGTATTGAACTCACGCCTCTTGGCTTACCTGGAAGGTAACGATCTCCTCAGTGACCGACAGTACGGGTTTCGACGCAATCGGTCAACTGGGGACCTACTAGTGTATGCCACTCACCTGTGGGGCGAGGCCCTCGAGAAAAATGGGGAAGCGATTGCCGTCTCCCTTGATGTCTCGAAGGCCTTCGACCGGGTATGGCACGCTGGCCTTTTGAGTAAGCTTCCAGCGTACGGCATTTCCGCTGGCCTGACTGGCTGGGTAAAAGACTTCCTGACTGAACGGTCCCTCCGAGTTGTTGTCGATGGATGCTCTTCTGAGCCCATGTCAACTAATGCCGGTGTTCCTCAGGGGTCTGTTCTCTCTGCAACTCTGTTCCTGCTGCATATTAACGATCTGCTGATGCCCGGTATCTATGGGTATGCAGATGACAGCACAGTTGTAGAGAGATACCTGCCGGTGCTCGGGCTAGTAGGGAATCAATCCGGTCCGAAAGAGAGGCCATGGTTGAGCGAACGAGTGTTGCACTGCAGGCAGTCTCCGAATGGGGCAATGCCAATCTTGTAGCATTCAATGCCGCCAAAACACAGGCGTGTCTTTTCACCGCCAAAAGGAGCCCGTTCACCTTGGCTCCTACTTTTCGGAATGTGTCCTTGGAGTGTTCCGACCGCCTTCAGCTTTTGGGAGTTGAGATTTCCTCGGACCTTAACTTTGGGCGGTTCATTGAGTCCAAGGCCAAGGTGGCTGCCAGAAAACTTGGCGTCATCGCGAAGGTCCGGCGGTACTTCACACCGGGGCAGCTTCTGATGTTGTACAAATCACAGGTCCGGTCGTGTGTGGGGTACTGCAGCCACATTTGGGCTGGTGCTGAGAAATGACACCTGGCTATTTTGGATTCAGTGGAGAGGCGTGCGAAGAGGCTAATTGGTGACCCTGATTTAACTCGAGACGGTCTCCAAAGCCTAGAGTACAGGCGTAGAGTAGCCAGCCTTTCGGTGTTCTATAGGATGCATTTTGGGGAATGTGTGAGGGAAATGCACGATTTATCGGACGACCCGTCGTACGACGAGTTTCCACCCTTACGTTGTTAACACTACTAGGATCCGGACGAAGCGTTTCGCCTCGCTCGTCCTTTATACCGTGTACATCAAGGGACTGGAACAACTTGCCGGCGGCGGTGTTTCCGTCGGACTACAATTTGAGTGTCTTCAAGGCTAGAGTGAATAGGCTCTTAAACTAGCGCGCTTTACCATCAACGATCGCATTACTGCTTACCATCAGGCGGGATTGCGGACAAGCACTGGTTTATAATATGTATATACAAAAAAAAAAACCATCGGCCGATAGAAAGTTTGTAGTTTTGTAGTTTGCGGGGATCCTACGGCGCGAGTAAAACAAACGCGCCGTTCGCGTCGACTCGGATCTGGTCCTTACCGGGCGGCGAGCTAAGGCTGACTGCCCTTGCAGTCAAACCTTGTTCGACAGCAGTAGATTTTTGTCTGTTATCTGCCCGTCAACATCATAATGTATCTGTGGAGATTATTGCTCATTGTTCCCCATAGAAATCTCCTGCGCCTTGAAGTGGTTTACTAATTTAATTCTTCATCTTCCGACTGATCAATACATGGGCGCTGATTGTCTTGTCCACAAACTAAACTAATTTTAAGTTATATGCATCTTTTTCTTTCCATTTCATTAAAAAAAGGATAGAAGATAACATTTTAGTTTAATCCTGTCAAAATAAGATACTCCGTAGATAGTTTAAACGCGGTTATAAACATGGCGACCAAAAATCGCCAATTTGTGTCAGGAGCGGATTAATTTGACAGTTCTAAACTAGCATTTTATCTTCTGTCCTTTTCTTAATAGAATATAATATAATTATATACTTAATAGAATAATAAGAGGCTGATTGGTGACTTTGATCTAACTCGAGATGGTCTCCAAAGCCTAGAGCACAGGCGTAGAGTAGCCAGCCTTTCGGTGTTCTATAGGGTGCATTTTGGGGAGTGTGCGAGGGAATTGCATGATTTAATTCCTCCATCTCCGTTCCACCATTGGACGACCCGTCGTACGGCTGGTTTCCACCATTACGTTGTTGACACCACTGCGACCCGGACGAAGCTTTTCGCCTCCTCCTTTATACCGCGTACATCGAGGGACTGGAACAATTTGCCAGCGGCGGTGTTTCCGTCGGACTACACTTTGAGTGTCTTCAAGGCTAGAGTGAATAGGCTCTTAATAAACTAGTGCGATTTACCATCAACGATTGCGTCACTGCTTACCATCAGCCAGGATTGCGGTCAAGCGATAGTTTATAATATAAAAAAAAAAGAGAAATAAAAACATGTACTGAACTCAAATTTAGTTTAGTTTGTCGCCATGACATCGATGTCTGGTGAAGCCGTATGGAGGACGGGTCTGAGCAATCAAGTGTTGCGATGTGTGCCGGGTACGATGCGCCAAATGTTGTTGTGTCGGGAGATTGGTAAGCTTCCGCGACACGATGCTTCAAGGAACTTCTAAGATCAGCGAATACCTTGTAGTCATCGCGGCAATTAGGGCGCTTCCAAGTTTTATGTAATTTAAGTTTGATGTCATTAGTTATATCAGGAATAATAAACCATACCGGGTACCGTTTAGTGACAATTTTTGAACACACTTAAATTATAATCAGACTGGAGGACCGCCGCAGTAAAATTGTTTCAGTTTCTTGATGTTCGCGGTTGGAAAGACGAGGTGAAACGCTTCGTACCGATTGTAAAAGTGTCAACAACGTAAGGGATACCCACCATACGACGGGTCGTCAGATGTTAGAACAGTGATGGCGGAATTATGTCATCTAAACTAATATATAAAGCTGAAGAGTTTGTTTGAACGCGCTAATCTTAGGAACTCCTGGTCCGATTTGAAAAATTCTGTTTGCGTTGGATTGCCCATTAATCGAGGAAGGCTTTAGGCTATATAAAATTACGCTGCAACCAATAAGAGCGGATCATAACTAACTCCACGCTAACGAAGTCCGTCCCAATTCAGTTGGGAACAGTCGAGGCAAGTGAGAAGTATGTGTAGTGCAGCAATCATTGTGTATTTATACGTACAATGCTTTTTTTCTACCGGAGATCATGTCTTGTACGCTTTTTTAAATAATATTTAACTAGTGCTTGATCGTAATTCCGCCTGATGGTAAGCAGTGATGCAATCGTTGATGGTAAAGCGCGCTAGTTTATTAAGAGCCTATTTCAGGGATGGCGAACCTCTATGCATCTACGTGCCATTTTCCCAACTAAAAATTATTCATGTGGCCATGGCGTGGCAACAAACAAATTTTGGATTAGTGATTTTTGAAATAACCAATAATTATAATTGCGTGCTATTGTTATTTTAAATCTCTGGTGTCATTTCTCGGGACCCTGCAGTCCCGGAAGGCAACTTGGAGAAGCCCAATGCTAGTTTTGCAATTTTTGATATTATGCCGTGCCAAAATTATTTTGTTACGTGCCAGCAACGGCACGCGTGCCACTGGTTCGCCATCCCTGGCCTATTTACTCAAAAAAACTGAGTGAATAGGAAGGAAGACGGCAGTTGAGCGAGGTGATGCAATGTTTAACCCAACAACACGACCAACGATGTTGCGCCAGAGGATGATCTGGAGACCCTCCACGACCAAACTCCCGACACAACAACATTAGGCACATCGTACCCGGTACACATCGCAACACAACTGCTCAGACCCGTCCTCCGTACGGCTTCACCAGACATCATGCCGGAACACGAAGAATCGCTTGGCGACAAGACTTTGTTTGGTGAGCGGTAACTTTAGCCAACAGCCGATGTTATAGCCTACCAACGAGAAAACAATACTCTAATTGAAGTCGCCATTTCCCATCGTTGGCCATTTATATAAAAGGAATGAATAAAATTTCCTCTTTGATATCTATTTCGGTCGGAGGTCATCGCCTGTCACCAAAAGTTTTGAGCTTTGATTTCTATTGAGCTACATTCGCTTTTATTGGAAACCAACTTCAACATAACTAATAAAATAAAATTTATGATGACATAAATTATCATAAGTCGCAAAAATCTTGGCCGATTTTGAGATATCTTCTTTCCGTGAATAAAATTCAGCTGAATTTTAAAGGAAAAATGTGAATATTTTTGCAAGGAACGGAAAACCTTGGACCTTATTTTTATTACAGGATACGAAAATGTTTTACTTTGTAAATAATATTAAGAGTTTTTGCGTCAAAATTCAACTATGGGATATATTTATGGAATTCTGGTTATCTATGTATCTATTACTACTATATAAAGCTGAAGAGTTTGTTTGTATGTTTGTTTGTTTGTTCGCGCTAATCTCAGAAACTACTCGTCCGATTTGAAAAATTCTTCTTGCGTTGGATAGCCCATTCATCCAGGAAGGCTTTAGGCTATATAACATCACGCTGCGACCAATAGGAGCGGAGCATAATTAATTCCACGCGAACGAAGTCGCTGGCGGCTGCTAGTACTAATGTATAAAGCTGAAGAGTTTGTTTGTTCGCACTAATCTCGGGAACTACTGGTTCAATTTGAAAAATTCTTTTTGCGTTGGATAGTACATTAATCCAGGAAGACTTTAGGCTATATAACATCACGCTGCGACCAATAGGAGCGGAGCATAATTAACTCCACGCGAACGAAGTCGCTGGCGGCCGCTAGTCGATAATAAAAATAAAGCTAAGAGAGTGTTTGAATTCGCTAATCTTTTCAATTTATACTTAGATTTAAATTTTTCACAGCCTCAGTGGCTTAGCGGTAAGGAACGCAGCCGCTGCGCAAGGAGGCGCGCGTTCGATCCCCGCAGAGTTCAAATATTTGTATGCATGAATATGAATATTTGCACTAGTCTGGTCGTGCCTCGGAAAGCAGGTTAATCCGTTGGTCCCGGTTGCCATACGAACATCTAATGGCATTTGTTACGGGTTGTTGGAGCCCTCAAAAGTCCAAAAATTGGTCTAGCTGCAATGCTTCGATATCGCTTTCGGGTTGTGGAGGTCAGACGGCAGTCGCTTCACGGAAAATATCGAAGTTTAGCCAAAATCAGCAGTTAGACCGGTAAAGCGGACCCCAGACTCCAAAGCTGAAAAAGCTTCGGATGCGACTGGGATTAACGCTGAGATGATGATGACCTAGATTTAAAAAAACATAAGTACTGAATATGATACCCCAATTATTAAAAAAGATTTTGAGTAATTTAATATCATGCTAGATCATATATATGAGGCGAGTAAAAAGAAAAATAGAAGCTATACCGGGCGATGCAATGCAACAGCATGGGTCGTAGAACAAGGAATTACATGCGGATGTAAACGTAGCTAGCTTTTTATAATTATAAACCAGAGCTTGAGCGCAATCCCACCGGATAGTAAAGCGCGCCAGTTTATTAAGAGCCCATTCACTCAAAAAAAACTGAGTAGATATGTATGAAGGACGACTGCAGTTGAGCGAAGTGATGTACTGTTAAACCCAACAACACGACCAACGATGCTGCCTGCACCAGAGAAGATTGATCTGGAGACCCTCCACGCCCAAACTCCCGACACAACAACACCCGGCACACATCACAACACAACTGCTCAGATATTTTCTACTGTTTTCTAGCTCCTGTTGGTCGCAGCGTGATGTTATATATAGCTTTCCTCGAAGAAATGAAATGGACTATTCGATACAAAAATATTTTTTCAATTCGAATCAATAGTTCCTGAGATTAGCACGTTCAACAACCTCTTCAGCTTTCTTCAGATTCATATTGGTATAGAATTAAAAGAGTATCTGCGGAGTTTCTTAACCATTCTTCTCTATAGGTACGGAATACAAGCAGGTCAAGCTACCCAAAACTGACAAATATTCCCAGTCAACCTTGAGCCTTAATAATTTAGAGATAAAGTTGAAAATTGAAGAAATGAATCTGATAGTAGTAGCTTGACCGTATCTGTACTTATATAATATTATGCCTTTGGAATGGGCAAATAACTTCATCTTTCTGACTGACGGTTCTCTTTTGTCAAAGTAATAACTTCCTGTTATTGTTTTTTTTTTTTGAAGTAAATGCTTACCGTTTTTTTTTATATAAATTATAAACCAGCGCTTGACCGCAATCCCGCCTGATGGTAAGCAGCGATGCGATCGTTGATGGTAAAGCGCGCTAGTTTATTAAGAGCCTATTAACTCTAGCCTTGAAGACACTCAAATTGTAGTCCGACGGAAACACCGCCGCCGGCAAGTTGTTCCAGTCCCTTGATGTACGCGGTATAAAGGAGGAGGCGAAACGCTTCGTCCGGATCGTAGTAGTGTTAACAACGTAAGGGTGGAAACATGCCTGCCCTGAGGCGGCTCCTCCCCAATCTAGGGGGACCAAACGCCTCCTGCCGGAGGCTCTATGCGAGGGCCGTGCGGTCCATGGCACTTTACCGGGCACCGCGCGGTGTGGGCGCGGTCGCTAAGGAAGCGACCAGCCCGGTGCCTAACCGCGTCCCAGAGGGTCATTGCCGTTCGGCTGATCCGGGGATACCGTACGGTCTCCGCTGAGGCGGCGAGCCTTCTTGCTGGATTGCCGCCATGTGATCTGGAGGCCAAAGTCCTCGCCCACATGTGGGAGTGGCGAGAGGAGGGAAAACGCCGGGGCATAACTCCGCTGCCGCGAGATATTGCGGTACGGCGTACAGAGCTCCGGCGAGATCTCATGGCAACATGGAGAGTGCGATTGTCGCAACCCAGTGCTAGGCACGCCACAATAGCGGCGGTAAGTCCCCTCTTTGAGGAGTGGCTAGAGAAGCGCCACGGCGCCCTCACGGTGGAATGGAGATGGGGGAATTAAATCATGCAATTCCCTCGCACAATCCCCAAAATGCATCCTATAGAACACCGAAAGGCTGGCTACTCTACGCCTATGCTCTAGGTTTGAATTTATCAACAAAAACGAGTGTGTACAAAGGGCCGCCTAAATAGTACCTATATAGTAGTCAATGGCGCCGATTCTGTTGTTCACAAACTAATTTTAAGTTATGTGTTTCTTTTTCTTTCCATTTAATTAAGAAAAGGACAGAAGATAAAACGTCAGTTTAGACCTGTCAAATTAGTGCGCTCCTGACGTAAACTGACATATTTTTAGTCGCCATGTTTTTCTCGGTGGTAGGCAACAACATCAGCCGCCGGCATAAGTTACCACCCACCAGACAAAGTCTTACCGCCAAGCGATCCGTCGTGCTCCGGCATGATGTCTGGTGAAGCCGTACGGAGGACGGGTCTGAGCAGTTGTGTTGCGATGTGTGCAAGGTACGATGTGCCTAATGTTGTTGTGTCGGGAGTTTGGTCGTGTAGGGTCTCCAGATCATCCTCTGGCGCAGCATCGTTGGTCGTGTTGTTGGGTTAAACATTGCATCACCTCGCTCAACTGCCGTCTTCCTTCCTATTCACTCAGTTTTTTGAGTGAATAGGCTTAATAAGCTAGTGCGCTTTACCATCAACGATTGCATCACTGCTTACCATCAGGCGGGATTGCAGTCAAGCACTAGTTTATAACTAATAAAAAAAAATCGGGTCCTGTCTATGGTACTCCTGGTACTGGTGGTCCTTAATTTGACAGGATTAAATAAAAATGTTATCTTCTATCCTTTTCTTAACGAAATGGAAAGAAAGAGTTGCACATAACTTAAAATTAGTTAAGTTTGTGGACAACAGAATCGGCGCCAATAGCTATCTTTTCAAATGTTTACCAGCACCCTTATTGCGTAACACAATATGATTATCAGTTGGGATAATTTTAAAGCATATTGCAAATCCATTGCTCCATTGGTCCGGCAGTACTTCACACCTGGGCAGCTTCTAATGTTATACAAAGCACAGGTCCGTTCGTGTGTGGAGTACTGCAGCCACATTTGGGCTGGTGCTGCCAAGTGTCACCTGGCCACTTTGGATTCAGTGGAGAGACGTGCAAAGAGGCTGATTGGTGACCCTGATCTAACTCGAGTTGGTCTCCAAAGCCTAGAGCACAGGCGTAGAGTGGCCAGCCTTTCGGTGTTCTATAGGATGCATTTCGGGGAGTGTGCGATGGAATTGCATGATTTAATTCTCCCATCTCCGTTCCACCAGCGGACGACCCGTCGTACGGCTGGTTTCCACCCTTACGTTGTTAACACCACTACGATCCGGACGAAGCGTTTCGCCTCCTCCTTTATACCGCGTACATCGAGGGACTGGAACAATTTGCCAGCGGCGGTGTTTCCGTCGGACTACAATTTGAGTGTCGTCAAGGCTAGAGTGAATAGGCTCTTAATAAACTAGTGCGCATTACCATCAACGATTGCGTCACTGCTTACCATCAGGCAGGATTGCGGTCAAGCGCTGGTTTATAATATGTAAAAAAAAAAAATGTTTGAGAAGTGTATCTGCTCGACAACGTAAATAACTCAATGAATGTTGTTGAAATGTCAAAATGAAACAAATTATTTCCGATAGTGCGTTACGCAATTCCTTGGCAGGAACTGCACGAAGCTTTTATGACGTAACACGTTGGTCATAAAATTCAAAATGGAAGCCACAGTTTCACCTTACGCAACGAAAGTGTATGAGTCAACCTAACACGTCATATCATAAAAGAAAATGGGCTCCAAGTTTCCACTTTCAACTTGGTAACGTTACTAAGATTACAAAATGTATGGTTCACAAAAGAATATGGTGTATAAATATGAAATAAACATATTTCTTGGGGAAAATATGGGTATGGTTATCAAGCCCCGTCCATTAGAATAACCGTTTTTGACAGCTGTCTTAGAAGGAACTGTAGCTAAATAAAAGAGAAAATACGCTTCGCTAGTACAAGGATATTAACTTTGTTTTGTTTTAAGAAGAAAAGAAAGAAGAATTGTTTATTTCCCACAAACAATACGTGCATTACAATTAAATAATCATAAAATAAAATATATTAAACTCAAAAGACCCGTACTAAAAAAAAACAATAATTAAATAAAAAAAACACAACGATTATAAGAGTATAAAAGGAAGTGGAATGTCTTTGGTGTTTGAATAAAGAATAAATTTCATTTTTTCTATTAAGATTTGTTTTCAAGTTTATCACGAACAATTTCAAATTCCAAGATGGCGATTGAGAAATTTTTAAAATTTTTCGTCATGGGTTTTGTTTCCTTGGTTTTCGAGATTGGCCAAACCAATAATATCTGGCTAAAATGTTGGTCTGAGATGGTTACGACTTTAATAGAATTCCTTCCAGATTTTTCTTTTAAGTTAGAATAATGTAGTTTGAACTATTTTCCTAAACTTTATTTTCTAGTTTTAAGTTGAATGTTTTAAAAAAAAATCTGCATGCCTAAATGGTAAAACATGGCTGAACCTGTCATTATATGTATATGTTACGGCTAAAATCCGAAGCGCGGCTACACCTAGTTTTAGCCGGTTAGAACTAGGTGTAGCCCCTTACTCTTGGTTAAACCTAGTACGAGCCGATAGTTTTCGGGTAAAACTAGGTCTAGCCTTTATCATGCCGGTTACAACTAGGTCCAGCCATGGTCTGTTGGATAAAACTAAGTCTATCCGATAACATTCCGGCTAGAAATAGGTCCAGATAATCCCTGTTGAATATAAAAAAAAGTTAAAAAACTTAAATCCAACTACGTCAAAAAACGACGCTGAAAAAGTATAAAACAAGATTTTCAGAATACTGAACTGAACAAAGTTGCTAATGTAGTTGCAAGTAAATGGACACAGTAGTAATGTCATACAATACTATTCTGAAGTATGCAATATTCACTATGTAGAGATAAATTTTCATGTTTGGAAGGCGTAGTCACACGTTACATATACCTACCTATCGTAGCACCTTGACAACGTGTGACTACGCCTTTCCAAACATGAAAATTTATCTCTACATAGTGAATATTGCATACTTCAGAATAGTATTGTATGACATTACTACTGTGTCCATTTACTTGCAACTACATTAGCAACTTTGTTCAGTTCAGTATTCTCAAAATCTTGTTTTATACTTTTTCAGCGTCGTTTGTTGTCGTAGTTGGGTTTTAGTTTTTTAACTTTTTTTTATTTGTACTATTTTGGTGTTAAAGTGTATTTGTGGCGCATATTATTAACAAAAGTTAAACTGATGAACTAAAAACTAGGTACTTGACATATTACATCTACACGCACATATAACAACATAAGCCCGAAGGCATATAGTGCAGAGGACATTTTAATGGGAGTTTTAGCCAGTTATCAAACTGTTTCCGCCTTCATCGCGTGGAGTTACTCCCAGCTTATGTCGTTTTCATTAGTGCATTACATATTCTAATAATGTTCACACTGCTCTACATTGCATAAAGCGATTCACAGTTCCCGTGATCCGCGCTTTACTCTTATCGCTCATATTTAACATCATTAAAGCATTCTTGTAATTATGTACAAGCATAAAGCACTCGTGAAGCTCTTTCACGTGATACCAAACACGATATATTTATTTTAATTTTATATTAACATAGAACTTTTTGTCCGCTAGAGGGCGCAACACTAAATTTGGTGACAAGCTTTATAGCTCATAACTAACAGAATATCAAGGCCCTTCTAATGGTACTGCAGTGGTCTTATTCTGATAAGTAGTAAAGAAGCTATGAACGAAAAGATGTGAATTATATGCAACCAGCCCATGAATACAGGTAAAGTCACACGAAAATGCTAGCAATATATATATATATTCAAAATGTACAAGTAAAGCCCTTTCAAATGATACCAAACACGGCATATTTATCTTAACTTTATGTTTTTACTCTGTATATTTTGTCCGCTAGAGGGCGACACATTAAATTTTGTGAAACTCCATATAGCCTATAACCAGCGGACAATTAAGACGCTTCTAATGATATATTATTTGTCAAATTCGAATAAGTAGTTTAGAAGTTACGAGGGAACAGATGAACATACATACATACATACATACATACATACATACATACATAGCCTGTCAAAATCATAACCCTCCTTTTGCTTTGCCGTAGTCGGGTAAAAACTAGATGCAAACAAGTTTAAACAAGTGACAGGCGCCAAGCTCACGCGAGTCGCGCGCCGCTGCCGCCCGCCACCCGTACACCTGCGTTTGTCCGCCACGCTTTGACTCGCGCTTACGCTGAAACTCTCTACGTTTCTTATAATTAGGTGTTTTTTTTTTAATATCTAAAAAGCTCGGCCGATAGCATGCCAGCTACAACTATGTACAACCAATCCCTGTTGGATAAAACTAAGCCACGCGCTGCTGATGCAGACGATCTGAGTCACACTCGGTACTACTAGCGCTGAACTACTGCAGATCTACACCTGCAGTATCTGGCGCTCACAACCTGCAGAGGCGCGTGCCTCGCTACGCCCCCCACCCCGCGCTGCTGCTGCAGATGCTGAGTCATGAGTGTGACGCGGAGCGGAAGTCGTGGCAGGGCACGCACATAAGTTTTATCCAACAGGGATCCAATATTATTCCGGCTGGGCCTAGTTCTAGCCGGAATGATATCGGATAGACCTAGTTTTATCCAACAGGGAATGGCTGGACCTGGTTCTAGCCGGAATGTTATCGGATAGACCTAGTTTTATCCAACAGGGAATGGCTGGACCTAGGTGTAACCGGCATGATGAAGGCTAGACCTAGTTTTACCCGAAAACAATCGGCTCATACTAGGTTTAACCAAGAGTAAGTGGCTGCACCTAGTTTTAACCGGCTAAAACTAGGTGCAGCCGCGCTTCGGGTTTTAGCCGTAACTTATATACATTTATTTTTTGTCATCTTTTTACCCATGTTTGCAAAATAAAATTATCTTATCTTTATCTTCAAAAGTCTTATACTATTTTATTTTTTACCCGACTACGGCAAAGCAAAAGGAGGGTTATGATTTTGACAGGCTATGTATGTATGTATGTATGTATGTAATATGTATGTATGTATGTATGTATGTATGTATGTTCATCTGTTCCCTCGTAACTTCTAAACTACTTATTCGAATTCGATAAATGACATATCATGAGAAGCGTCTTAATTTTCTGCTGGTTATAGGCTATATGGAGTTTCACAAAATCTAACGTGGCGCCCTCTAGCGGACAAAATATACAAAATAAAAAAATAAAGTTAAGATAAATATGCCGTGTTTGGTATCATTTGAAAGGGCTTAACTTGTACATTTTGAATATATATATATTACTAGCTTTTGCTTGTGACTTTACCTGTATTCATGGGCTGATTGCATATAATTCACATCTTTTCGTTCATAGATAGCTTTTTTACTACTTATCAGAAT
The DNA here is from genome assembly GCA_017933935.1 of Sesamia nonagrioides. NCBI lineage: Eukaryota > Metazoa > Arthropoda > Insecta > Lepidoptera > Noctuidae > Sesamia > Sesamia nonagrioides. The sequence goes on from JADWQK010001647.1 coordinate 535,511, forward strand.
AAGACCACTGCAGAACCATTAGAAGGGCCTTGATATTCTGTTGGTTATGAGCTATAAAGCTTGTCACCAAATTTAGTATTACGCCCTCTAGCGGACAAAAAGTTCTATGTTAATACAAAATTAAAATAAATATACCGTATTTGGTATCATCTGAAAGAGCTTCACGAGTACTTTATGTTTGTACATAATTCCTAGTAATGCTTCGTAGAAATTTGAATGTAAACCAGGGTTTGGTAAACGGAGCGATGGGAGTGGTGAAGGCCTTCGAATGGCCTGCTCTTCGGCGCGATCGGTTGGAACAGGAGAACAGCCAAGCGCTGTTCTCATACAATTTGACGACGCATCCATAAAAGCAGATACTAACGGACTTATCAAAATCGAGCCTTGCCTCACTGAATTTGACGGCTTGAGGAGTTCTGGGCAAATTCAGCGTAAAATGCTCCAGCTGATTCTTTCTTGGGGTTGTACTGTACACAAATTACAAGGTTGTACTCTAGATAAAAAAGTTACAGATCTAGGAAAGTCATTGTTTGCTAAAGGACAGGCCTATGTCGCTCTCAGTAGAGTTAAAACCATAGAGGGATTATTTATAAGTGCCTTGGATCATAATAAATTACTTAAAAATCCACATGACAGTCGATCGTTAGCAGAATTAGATAGATTAAAAAATCTTCCCAGGTCCTCTTAATATAAGTTTTTTTTTTAATAATTATAAACTAGCGCTTGACTGCAATCCCGCCTGATGGTAAGCAGTGACGCAATCCTTGATGCCTGTGCACTAGTTTATTAAGCCTATTCCCTTAAAAAACTTAGGAATAGCAAGGATGACGGCAGTTGAGCCAGGTGATGCAATGTTAAATCCAAGACCAACACGACCAACCATGCTGCGCCAGAGGGAGATTGATCTGGAGACTATCCACGACCAAACTCCCGACACAACAACATTTGGCGCATCGTACTCGCCACACAACGCAACACAAAGTGCTCAGACGCGTCCTCCGTACGGCTTCACCCGACATCATGCCGGAACACGACGAATCGCTTGGCGGCAAGACTTTGTCTGGTGGGTGGTAACTTCTGCCGGCAGCCGATGTTATGGCCTACCACCGTTAGAAAAACATCCAATCTATTTATACTAACGGCCTCATCCACTAATTCATGACCCATTGGGTGCCATCGACGCAAATGTGCGTCGCTACTACGAAAAACCGGGAGCTTCATACGGGGAAACCGTTGCTATACGCGCTACGCTCCAAGCGCTACGAAATAGTAAAATAGGACATCTCTACATATTACTATACGCCGATACATAAGTCAAAAGAGATGTCGTATGTTAACTACCTAGTTTTTAGTTTGTCAATTTAACTTTTATTAATATTATGCGCCACAAATACACTTTAACAGCAAAATAGTACAAATAATAAAAAGTTAAAAACTAAAACCCAACTACGACAAAAAACGACGCTGAAAAAGTATAAAACAAGATTTTCAGAATACCGAACTGAACAAAGATGCAAATATAGTTGCAAGTAAATGGACACAGTAGACTCTACCAAGATGCCTTCGTTGTAAATTGACAATAATGTCTTACGATACTATTCTGAAGTATGCAATATTCACTATTTAGAGATAAATTTTCATGTTTGGAAAGGCGTAGTCACACGTTACATATACCTACCGTAGCACTTTCATAACGTGTGACTGCGGTTTTCCAAACATGAAAATTTTTGACAGCCTCCGTGGCGTAGCGGTAGCAGACGCGGCCGCTGCGTAAGGTGGCGCGGGTTCGATCCCCGCACAATGCAAATATTTGTATGCATGAATATGAATATTTGCACTGGTCTGGTCGTGCCTCGGAAAGCACGTTAAGCCGTTGCTCCCGGTTGCCATACGAACATCTAGAGGCAGTCGTTACGGGTTGTTGGAGCCCTCAAAAAGTCCAACAATTGGTCTAACTGCAATGCTTCGATGTCGCCTTCGGGTTGTGGAGGTCAGACGGCAGTCGCTTCACGGAAAAATGTCGAAGTTTAGCCATATCAGCAGTTGGACTGGTAAAAGCGGACCCCAGACTCCAAAGCTGAAAAAGGCTTCGGATGCGACTGGGATTAACGCCGGGATGATGATGATGATGACTAGATGTTCGTATGGCAACCGGGACCAACGGCTTAACGTGCTTTCCGAGGCACGACCAGACCAGTGCAAATATTCATATTCATGCATACAAATATTTGCACTGTGCGGGGTTAATATAGCATTATAGTAACGTAAATAAATATATACATCTAATATTTTAGGTTTATATTGATTGTATAATCCATAAACGCTATTCACGCTTGGTATGTCATCCAAATGTTGTCTGCAAAAGATCGCTCTTAGCAATAAGATTTCCCATTGTGTCACCCTTTGTAAAATTTTCGTACTTATTTAATTTATGTGGAGTACATAGTAAAGGACCTGAGTACAATGCTTGAAGACCTCAGTAGAGCCTCTGATCGAGTCTGTCTTAAAATGAACATGGACAAGACGAAAGTCACGTCTAATGCCCATGTTGTACCGACTCCTTTAAAAATTGGAGGCTCTGTCCTCGAAGTTGTTGACAGCTACGTATACCTGGGACAAACTATCCAGTTAGGTATATCCAACTTCGAGAAAGAGGTCAATCGTCGAATCCAACTCGGCTGGGCTGCTTTCGGGAAGCTACGTAGAATCTTCTCATCCGAAATACCGCAGTGTCTAAAGACAAAAGTCTTCGACCAGTGTGTGTTGCCAGTGATGACATATGGAATTGAAACGTGGTCGCTAACAATGGGCCTTATAAGAAGGCTCAAAGTCACTCAAAGGGTAATGGAGAGGGCTATGCTTGGGGTTTTACTGTGCGATCGAATCAGGAATGAGGAGATCTGCAGAAGAACGAGAGTAACCGATATAGTCCGAAGAATTACGACAGTAAAGTGGCAGTGGGTCAGGCACATTGCCCGTAGGACCGATGCCCGTTGGGGCCGACGGGTTCTCGAGTGGCGACCACGCACCGGAAGACGCAGCGTGGGTAGGCCCCCGACAAGGTGGACTGACGACCTGGTGAAGGTCGCGGGAAACCGCTGGATGCGGGAGGCGTAGGACCGGTCGTCGTGGAGACGGCGTGGCTTGGGGGAGGCGTATGTCCAGCAGTGGATGTCTTTCGGCTAAAATGATGATGATCATGATCGCATAATAAAGAGCATTCTATTGTATCCATACTCAATATTATAAATGCGAAAGTAACTCTGTCTGTCTGTCTGTCACGCGTTCCCGCTTAAACCTCTCAACCGATTTTGATGAAATTTGACACAGACAATCTTTAGACCCTGAGAAAGAACATAGGCTACATTTTATCCCGAAAAACAATGATATTCCCGAGGGAAATCTAAAAAGCGCGATATAAACGAACTCCACGCGGGTGAAGCCGCGGGTGGAAAGCTAGTTAATAATATTAAAGACAGGCTAAATAAACACTTTCCATCTTCCTATTATATACGAGTACGCAAGCGAGCATAGCAAGTAATTTCGTTTTTTCATTTTGTTGACTGTACTTAGCATACGAGTCAACTTATATTCATAAACAGTTTTCGCCTAAATCCATTCTTATGTTACGGTTCGCGTTCATGAAAAGTAAGTCAGAAATTTCATGAATTTCATTGTTTTAAGAACCGTTCGAGAATAGGGCATTTGACTAAAAAAAACAAATTTGTTCGTCAGTCAGTCAAAAAATACTAGACACGTATTTTTTCTTTTTTCATATAAACAAAAAATGAAGACGACACAGTGCGTTGAAAACTCGTGTGACGTCACTGCACGCTACACTTTTTAGCGGCCAGTGACGTCACCAGCCACCACTCCTGATCTTTGATGCCTTTTATATTTGTAATTTTTTATTGATTTGATAAATCAAAATATACGTATCCAATATTTTTCTATAATCTGAATGACGGACTAAACAGAATATTTTTTTTTTACCCACCCTATTATAATGAGCAGCGGCATTTAGGAATAAAGTTGAAAATCCAATAAAATAATTGACAAACTGTAGTAGATTGATGTGCTGTCGTCTGCACGTATATAGGTATCGCTCTTCCCTTAAAAACGAATTATCTTTTAATATTTTTAAGGGGAGTTTTTGGCGGGAAGCTAAGATGAGTGCCACGCTCATTTTTCATTGGACTTTTAAATTATTTATAGTGTCGTTTACTAAATAAAAACGCGTGATTTATGTAGTAAAAAGTGCATTCAGTGAATAATTCATAAAGAACAGTGAAATATTGTGGCATAGTGGCCACATCATGGCTTTGTACCAAAACTTCCTCCTAGTGTCAGTTCACGCGAGAAACGAAAGGAGATAGGTTTAGTTAGGATAAGTTTAGGATAAGTTAGGATAAGTTACAAAAGAAGACAAGATATAATTAAGACTTGGCTTAAAGGTCTTAGAAACCAGGCCATAAAATCCCCAAAATAAAAAATAATATTTTTAAATTTCAATTCTTATTTTAAAATTAAAATAACCAAAATTTTATTCCTTATATTCCTTTTATTCCTTAAAATATCAGCTATCTTCTCTTAGTGAAAGTTCCACAAAAATGCGAGAACAATCAGAAAATAAAATAAAAAGTATGTTTTTTTTTGTTTTAAGTTGGTATCCTTTTATATTAATTTAGTATATTGTTGCGGAGGCCTAGTAGTTCAAACACCAGCCTCTCAAGTATGAATACGCGGGTTCGATTCCAAGTCAGGCAAGTACCAATGTAACTTTTCTAAAGTTATATGTACTTTCTAAGTATATCTTGGACACTAACGACTGAAGGTGAAGGAAAACATCTTGAGGAAACCTGGACTTTTAAGCCTAAAATCGCCAACCCACATTGAGCAAGCATGGTGATTACGCTCAATCCTTCTCTGTATGAGAGGAGACCTGTGCCCAGTAGTGGGACGATAAAAAGGTTGATGATGATGATTATGATGATGAGTAAAATGTTGTCATTTTAACATTACAAACGAACATTTTTTTTTAATGATTATAAACTAGCGCTTGACTGCAATCCTGCCTGTTGTTAAGCAGTGATGCAATCGTTGATGGTAAAGCGCGCTAGTTTATTAAGCCCATTCACTTAAAAAAACTTAGTGAATAGGAAGGAAGACGGCAGTTGAGCAAAGAGGTGCAAAGTTAAACCCAACAACACGACCAACGCTGCTGCGCCAGAGGCAGATTGACGTGGAGGCCCTCCACGATCAAACTCCCGACACAACAACATTTGACGCATCGTACCCGGCACACATCGTAACACAACTGCTCAGAACCGTCCTCCTTACGGCTTCACCAGACATCATGCCGGAACACGACGAATCGCTTGGCGGCAAGACTTTGTCTGGTGGGTGGTAACTTCTGCCGGCTGCCGATGTTTGACTTTTATCAGTAATAATTATTATCAGATAAGAAAAGTACACGTTTTGTAAAGTTTGTCTTTGCAATAATAATAATAATAAATAATTTATTATTTATTCGAGTATCAGTGACTCATTTTGTTAGTAACGATTTTAAACTTACTTTTATGTTAGCATACCAAATTCTACAACACATAAATAGATACTTAAACAATATAAAAGATTATAAACAATACAAAAGATTATAAACACAAAGCACAGCACAAAGCGAACAGATAAAAGAAAAATCACTGGTGCTACAGGCTTACAACTGAAGTGGAAATCTTGGAGCAGCGATTTAGATAACCACAGTCGAGTCTGCTCGCAATACAAGTCCGCACCCGCCGTACCAGGGACGCGCATCTTTTACGCATTGTGGCGTAAAAACAATCCGCCCTTGCGTCTGCAAACATCCCTGAAGCGCTACAGTATCGGGGCAACCCCAACAACACCCGGAACGCGTTGTTGTATTGCACACGAAGGGCGTTGTACGATTTCTGAGTATAATTAGCCCACAGACTATACGTGTAGAAGGAGGTGCAATACGGCCGAAACAAAGTAATTTTAACTGATACAGAACAACGTGTAAATCTACGAGCCAACATATTTGCTATAACCGACAACGCCCTCCTCTCTCGTTCTATATCTTCATCGTCCTTGAGGTCAGCTGTCAATAGGTGTCCGAGGTATTTAAAACTGTAAACTCGAGCTAGAGGTGTACTACACAGCTTAACTGGCGGCACCGTTTCTAGACACCGACCGCCGGCCTCAAAGACCATGATTTCGCTCTTCTTTGTGTTATACACTAGTCCATGACTACTAGCATATTCCTCACAAATGGCTACCAATCATGCAATGCATGTTCTTCTTAACTATTTCATTGCCTATATTTAAAAATTACGTAGTCAATATTTTCACAGTCAATAGATATTTCATTGTTGTTGTGTTTTCTTGTGTTCATTACTATACATGGTATTGTATAAAGTCATGTATTTTTTTAATGACAGTTGTGCTGCTGGGGAGTTTGTTCCACTTCTTTTTTCCAGCGAAAACACTAGGAAATGTCAATGGGCGGGCGTTTCGGGTGACTGTCTTACGTAATCCATACTAATATTATAAATGCGAAAGTAACTCTGTCTGTCTGTTGCGCTTTCCCACTTAAACCTCTCAACCGATATTGATGAAATTTGGCACTGACAATCTTTAGACCCTGAGAAAGGACATAGGCTACCTAGGCGCAATATAACCGAATTCCACGCAGGCGAAGCCGCGTGCGGAAAACTAGTAGTTTATAAAAAAAGTGTGTTGAGTATCAGTACTTTTCCAACTTCAAAATTACATAACACAGTTCCCCAAAACGTCCGCTCTTCACAACTGCCTAGTGCTTTAGATGGGAAGAAGACATGGTGCAAATAACTCCCCACCTGTACACGTAATATCTGTTCAGTTAGAATATAAATACTAGCGAAGAGTTTTGCTATAAATAAAACCAAGTGAGCATGAAATCATAATAAGCTTAAGTAGGTACTTTTAACGTGAAACTCTAGTTGAAAATGAAATGTCACAGCTCTTCTCTCTCCTCAATTTATCCAATTGAATAGTTTGAGGACTCTGAACTTTATTGAGGGTCTGATCATTAATTAATTGCATTTGAGTTGTATTCTTGTAGCCGAGTCGTTGTTCAGTTTAGTCGTCTAGTTGAAGTATTTTCAACTAAATGATTGGAAAACTTTGACGTACTTATTTTCAAATTAAATTTATGCACCTAATGGTAGGTTGGTAACCCAGCTTACGATTCACTGGGTTCCGCTCCATGGTCAACAACATCTCGGTAGCCCCAGACGGGAGTGGATAAGCTGGACTCCTTCGACTAAAGATTGGTCCTAATGAGAGCAGGATAGCCTTTACCTAGCGGAGCGACATAATTTTTTTTTTATTATTATTTACTAGCTGCGCCCTGCGGTTTTACGGTTATATATATTAATTTTAATAGTCTAATAATATATTACCCGCGTACTGAATATTAAAAAAAATTTATGATAATCTCTGCTACCATATAATGCTTGCAAAACCCCGATTCTTAACAAGAAAATAAAATTAAATGTGCCTTCGTAAAATTAAAGATTAATAAATACGGTCTGTCTATCTGTCTGTCTGTCTGTCTGTTACGCTTTCCCGCTTAAACCTCTCAACCGATTTTGATGAAATTTGGCACAGACAATCTTTAGACCCTGAGAAAGAACATAGGCTACCTTTTATCCTGGAAAAATTTGATATTCCTGAGGGAAATCTAAAAAGCGCGATATAACCGAACTCCACGCGGGCGAAGCCGCGGAAAGCTAGTAGTCTAATAATATACGATCTGCGTACTGAATATAAAAAAAAAAAATGTATGATAATCTCTGCTACCATATAATGCTTGCAAAGCCCCGATTCTTAACAAGAAACTAAAAATTAAAGGTGCCACACCCGACTACCTTCGTAAAATTAAAGATTAATAAATACGGTCTGTCTGTCTGTCTGTTACGCTTTCCCGCTTAAACCTCTCAACCAATTTTGATGAAATTTGGCACAGACAATCTTTAGACCCTGAGAAAGAACATAGGCTACCTTTTATCCCGGAAAAAATTGATATTCCCGAGAGAAATCTAAAAAGCGCGATATAACCGAACTCCACGCGGGCGAAGCCGCGGGCGGAAAGCTAGTTAGATATATATTACAGATAGAAATACTTGAATGTGTGTTTGTTCCCCAAATGATCCGTAGATACCTATTCATTCCGATGTGAAAGAAATTCAACCCCCAAACACTCATTCTGAATATTTTTCCGATGAAATATTTCAACGCACGTATGTAAATATTTACGAAAATGATAATTAAAAAAAACATACTTTCCTGTACATTTTTACCGCGTTTCTATGAAAAATTGTTTAATAAGCGATTAAATATTTCCACGCTACTAGGCACTGATTCATTCAATCGCGCAGTTCAATTCTCCGAGCATAGATTTTCCATCGCTCTTTGTGTGACTCTGTGCCTTCGTATGAGCGACCACGTTTCACGTCAAAGACTTTAGTCTTGAGACACTGTGGTATCTTGGACGACGTGAAGATGTAGCGCAGCTTCCCGAACGCTGCCCGATTAGCGTAGGGAGGCCCCCAACAAGGTGGACCGATGTCCTGGTGAAAGTCGCGGGATACCGATGGATGCAGGCAGCACAAGACACCGGTCTTGTGACCACACGATCACCGCATCGTAAAAAGCCTTGGGGGAGGCCTTTGCCCAGCAGTGGACCTCTGTAGACTGAAGAAGAAGAAAAACTATGCACTTACGCACGAGTTTTTGAATCATATGCTATATTAAAGAATGAAAAAAAAATATACGTATGTGAAATAACAAACAAAATGAACTAATCTATACTAATATATAAAGCTGAAGAGTTTATTTGTTTGTTTGAACGCGCTAATCTCTGGAACTACTGCTCCGATTAAAAAAATATATTTTTGCATTGGATAGTCCGTTAATCCAGGAAGGCTTTAGGCTATATAACATCACGCTGCGACCAATAGGAGCTGAGCACAACTAACTCCACGCGAACGAAGTCGCTGGCGGCCGCTAGTAATTAATAAAATGTAATAAAAGAAAGGAAGGTGAAGGTGAAGGAAAACATCTTGAGGAAACCTGGACTTTATAAGTCTGAAATCGCCAACCCGCATTGTGTAAGCGTGGTGATTACGCTCAATCCTTCTCTGTATGAGAGGAGACCTGTGCCCAGCAGTGGGACGATAAAAAGGTTGATGATGATCCTATTTAGCAAGGAATTTTTCTGGGTGACGGAAAAGACAACTACTCATTTTTTTACGCTGTTTTAGTCACAGATAACACCAAAGCGATGTCATTGAGAAATTATTAGCAACGGTTATTGTTATAATTATAACAATTAGGTACCATTGCTAATTAATATAAATGACATTGCAACGGCTACTAAATAATTATGGTTGTTTGGATATGGGGCAGTGGGTGAAGTCGGGTTGAAGAAAATTAATAAACTGCAGCCTAATTGCGTAAAACACTACTACCCCAAACCTGTACCTGACCTGTGCCCAGCAGTGGGACGATAAAAGGTTGATGATGATGATGATGAATAAAAGAAAAATAGACAGGGAAGAAGAATTCTTAAACAAGGCCAAAAAGGTTTTATTTCAGCAAGAGGAGTTGATAATTTTAGCTTGTGTTTCGAATTGCTTAGGCTGCACTTACACCATTTTCTAGTAGCTATAACCCAAATGCCATCCAAAACTGATCATCTAAATTAAACCACTTGTCATCTTTGTCTACAGGTAAATGGGAGCTCGGCTGGATTCTTTGCGACATCTGGATCAGCCTAGACATCCTGCTCTGCACTGCCTCCATCCTGTCTTTATGTGCCATAAGTGTTGACCGTTATCTGGCAGTCACCAGGCCTCTGACGTACTCCAGAAGAAGAAGATCTAAGAAGCTTGCCTTAACCATGATCTTCTTTGTGTGGATCGCTGCAGGGGCAATAACTTGTCCTCCTATGTTTGGTTGGTAAGTATTTAATTTTTTTTCTTTAACTGGTTTTTTTTCTTCTATGCTTAAATTTTTGTTTTAATTCTAGAATCCCTTTATTTTGAACCAAGTTGAAAGGCATTACGGCTTTTATAGGTTTCATTTACTAATTTATTAATTCCAAACGATAATTAGTAATGAATTAATTAGTGTAATGTTAATAAGAAAATTCTTGTGTCACAGCCTTAGTTACCATACTTCTCCGAAACTCCTTGACCGATATTTATGAAATTTTATATGCATACTAGCTTTTCGCCCGCGGCTTCGCCCGCGTGTTGTTCGGTTATATCGCGCTTTTTAGATTTCTCTCGGGAACATCGAATTTTTCCGGGATAAAAGGTAGCCTATGTCCTTTCTCAGGGTCTAAATATTGTCTGTGCCAAATTTCATCAAAATCGGTTGGGAGGTTTAAGCGGGAAAGCGTAACAGACAAACAGACAGACGGACAGACAGACAGAGTTACTTTCGCAGTTATAATATTAGTATGGATTCACTAGGTATGAGAATGGTTAGTACTCAGCTACTGTCTATTATTCATATTCCTAAATGATAAGAGTTGTCCACCCGTTTTTTTCTACGTATTTTTTTTAAGGTCAACCAGGGCAATTGTGTCTTTGGGGGTATTGCGTCTAATCGAAATGATTTTAAATCTATTTGTTAACCTACCTCTCCTCCATCTTGTTTTGTTTACTTTGAATAAAAAACTATAATGTATAGATGACAGGAGAGGTAGGTTTTCAAATAGATTTAAAATAATTTCGATTAGACCCAATTGCCCCAAAGACGCAATTGCCCCGGTTGACCATATATTAGTATTTTTTAAATACTCTTAGATTTAGGTTCACCTTTTTATGATCAACATCTGTTTCTTTATCGTGATTCTGATAAATAATTTCCAAGAAATATTTTATATGGGCACTACACACAAACCTATATATTTCGTATATATGGCCATGGTAATTTAATATACTTTGAGCAAAGCTAGTATTATAAATGTAAAATTACTAGTTCTTCTTCAGTAGGTATAGTTACAACGTAAAACTTCTGTTCGACTTTTATTAACACCGTAGCCTATTTATAATTATTATTCATTTCTATTCCTACTTTTCCTTTTTAATCTCCTTCTTTTCTGTAAAATATTCTTTCTTGTTCCTTTATCCAAATAGTAAAATTTCATATCGTCAAGGTAAGTGGTATAACAACGGCGCGCAAACAATTATTTAGTTCCCCTATTCGTGTGAATTGCGCCAACTGTGGCAACGTCTGTATTTAGGCCAAATAGATAAGGACTAAGACAGCCTCCGTGGCGTAGAGGGTAGCGAACGCGGCCGTTGCGCAATGTAGCGCGGGTTCGATCCCCGCACAGTGCAAGTATTTGTATGCATGATTATGAATATTTGCACTGGTCTGGTCGTGCCTCGGAAAGCACGTTAAGCCCCGGTTGCCATACAAACATCTAGTGGCAGTCGTTACGGGTTGTTGGAGCCCTCAAAAATCCAACAATTGGTCTAACTGCAATGCTTCGATGTCGCCTTCGGGTTGTGGAGGTCAGACGGCAGTTGCTTCACTGACAAAGTCGAAGTTTAGCCATATCAGCAGTTGGACTGGTAAAGCGACCCCAGACTCCAAAGCTGAGAAGGCTTCGGATGCAACTGGAATTACCGCTGGGATGATGATGAGATAAGGACTAAAAAATATGCCTTAGCTACCTAAGTATTTATTTTGTACAGCGTCCTGACATTAATTTAACAAACGTAAGTATGTATACAGTTTCGCATTTTTGTTTAATGAACATACTAGCTGCGTCAGCTTACTCGCATACGTTTTGATCCACGTGGGAATCATCATCATTTCAGCCGAAAGACGTCCACTGTTGGACATAGGCCTCCCCCAAGGTTCTCCACGACGACCGGTCCTGCGCCTCCCGCATCCAGCGGTTTCCCGCGACCTTCACCAAGTCGTCAGTCCACTTTGTCGGGGGCCTACCCACGCTACGTCTTCGGGTGGGTCGTCGCCACTCGAGAACCCGTCGGCCCTATCGGGCATCAGTCCTACGGGCAATGTGTCCAGCCCACTGCCACTTTAGTGTTGCAATTCTTCGGGCTATACACGTGGGAATATCGCGATAAAAAACTATCCTATAGGTAATATTTTTAATAGTGGTAAGTAAACGTTAAAATTATCATTTCATCAAACGTTATAATTAAATTATAATTATTTGAAACTACATTTTTAGACCAACCTGTATTTTAAAAATGTAAGGCGCCTGAAATTCCGCGGTGTATAATATACACCTCTATCTTATCTTCCGTGGATTACAAACGTGATATTATTTATATTTTTTAATTGGGAAAATTACCAATAGCAAAAAAAAAAAAGAAATCCAACAAAAGCAAAATTTCTGTAAATACAAGATCAATTTAATATAAGAAATGTAGATTAAAATAAATTATTCTAAATTCCATTAAGCATTCCGTGAACATCCTTGAAATCTACTTAAGTAGGTAAGTATTTAGATTTCAGACAGCAGGAATTTTTTAATTTTATCCTACAATCTTATTATGTAATTCACAAAATTATTTGCCTAATTTGGTTACCGGCGAGGAATCTAATTCAGTATGACCACTTTCCGACTCCTTTATTCGAAATATCTTAAATTGTTTAAAGTAAAGAAACACGACATCTGTAATACAATTGTCGTTATTAAAAAGGTTAAAAATCTAGTCGCAATGCCTTCTCAGCAAATGCTAATGTTGAAAATGTCTGAACACAGGTAAAGAGTAGCCAGCCCTTCGGTGTTTTAGAGGAAACATTTTGGAGAGTGTGCAACTGTGCACGAAAATTGCATGACTTAATCCTCCATCTACGGGCGAGCCGTCGTACGGCGAGTATCCACCCTTTTTTTGTGCTCTGTGAAATCATCAAATGACTTCTCCCGCTCTGGGTGGAGCGGAAATGCGTGTCATACTTTTACTGACTAAAACCCACCCGTGTTTCTTCACTTGCCTGTGCCACGGCCAGGGCCACGGTTTCTTATTTAACCACCCCGCAACCTTGACCCAGGTCTTCGTAGATCCCGTCACGATGTGCTGACAACACAAAGCGCCGTCAACTCGGACTTGGTCCTCACCAGGCGGCGAGCTGCTTACTGCTTACCGCCCGCAGGCCCGCGCCTACGGTGGCTGGGAGCTCGATGTCGTCTCCCGATCAAGGCGTCTCCTGCGGCGGCTATTGGCGTGAGGGCGCTAGGATTCCCGTTGCCTCACTCGCTCCGCATCCTCCTTTGCCAGCATCACTGCTTCGCACAAGGAGGTGACGACCTGCCATGCACTCTCGCTCCGGACCATGGCCTGGGCCAGGGTCAGACGCGAGAGATTGCCGCTGACCGCCGCTACGAGGACATGGCGGTGCTCTACCCAAGCGGAGAGGACCTCCAACGTGTCCTCAGGGCGATTCACACAATGGTGACACCCTGGCGTTTCCTCCCGCCTTATACGGAACAGTAACCTTACGAAACAACAGCCGATCAATTCTGTAAAAATTTCCCCGTATAAAGGAGATGTTTCATTTTGGGCCATCACTATGTACGCTATATAGATAAAAAGGAAAAAAATAGAAGATTTTCATAAAAATACTACCAAATTAATTTGAGTAATAAATACAAGTATACATAATTAATTATTTGAAACGTTTTTTAGTGAGTTCACCCTTTTTTAAGGTACCCATGACACTGGTCATGACGTTTAATTGGCGACTTTGACAGTTCTATTTTCCCGTTGTGTTCGTGTCGAGTGTTGATTTGAGTTGATTGTGTTTATTTATTGAGCCGTATGTTCGGAATTCATGTTTTGTTTTTTTCGCAGTCATATGGTAGAATAATATAAATAAATGATGCCTTAGATACATGACACGTCAATCAAATGTCACTGTCAAAATCCCTTTTCGCTTATTGCTGACCACCATATTTATTAGCAGTTGTGTTGCACTCCTTGGCCGAGTTAAATTGAATCTGTATAAAAACTTAGCCAAGATATAGAAAATTAATACTTATAATAAATATAGGAAAATATAGGAAATTATACCTAGCATTAAGTGTACAATATGCTGGCCCAGGCTCCATACATTTGTGAAACATGTCCTTTAGGTGAAGTGACTTTTATAGGAGGCTGTCAATAATTTCAATTCCTAGCATTAATTGGAATAGCCAACTCCACGTTCACTTCGCCGAAGTGTTCACGGTATGATGGTTACAGAATCGAACTGCTCCTGAACCTACTCTGTATGCTGACAGATTTTTGACTTAGGTACATAATATGTAGTATATAAAAAAATTATTATTTTTTGTATATGCGAAACCCAAAACACGTGTCTAGTATTTTTTTAAGAAAACATAATGTATAAAATTTCAAAAGCATATAATGAAAAACCACAAAGTTATGAGCTTGCTATACTGCTTGGTTTTCCCAACTGTACTCAGAAGATGAGGGATATGAAACGGAATACATTTTGCTATTGATCAACTTTTTGATGTCAACGTACAGTTGTTCGTAGTTGCTATATTCCTGTTCATACTCCTCATCTTCTGAGTACATCTCACTATCAATTTCCCAGTGCAAGAAATCTATAGTTGACCATTTTATTTGAATGGTTTTGAGCACATCTTCGAATTCCCATTTTTCAGAGAGGCTCTCTATATCCACGTTTCTGATTGCTCGTGATAATGCCTTGAAGTTACTCTTCTGCTTGCGGAGCATTTCTTCTAATTTACTGGCATTACCTCGAGAGACAATCTTCTTGAACAATGATGTGGATGGGGTCCCAATTGGCTTGATATTTGGTTGATCTGGATCAACTGATAATATGTTCGTTTGCTGTCGCTCATCCGCTGCTTCTTGATTGCGAGTATCAGATATACGAATTGATGAAGCGCTAGGCAACTTTTCCCCCTTTTCCAAACTAGTAGGCGGTTTGTAATTTTGAATGATGTCTTGAGCTTCATTGTAGAAAATTCCTGCTTTATCGTAAATGTTCTCCGAAAAGTAGGTATAACCACGATCTTCGAACTCACACAATTTAGCATGATTCTCTTGAAACTCCTGCCAGTATGAATCCAGAATTTGCAAACGTTTTTTGATGTTAGCCGGAGTTTTGCGATCCGCAGAATCCTTCTTGAAATTCCGCAGTTGCTGCTCCATGGCTTGAATGATCTGATCTTGAATGGCCAAAATGTTTTCCATGTTGGCAGTCATGATTGTTGTTGTATGATAGATTTGGTTACCCTTTCAACAGGTTGCGGTATTGCTATTTCCCGCGATTCGCACTCACAGAAAGAAGGTTTTTGCACACAATTTGCTAAAATGGAGTAAGCAGTCGTTGAGTTGCAGCTGACGGATGTTACTCTGTCCACAGGTCGTAGTCGCAAGAGCTGTAGTTCCACGCTGACAAGTTATTCACACTGTTACGAACGCGAAATAGTCCCGCATATACGGATGCTCGAAGGACCAAAAAGATGTAGGGTCTTTACACCTTTTAATGATGATAGTTCGATTAATACGCAAGAGTACGTAAAAATAGAATTTAATCGAATGATAATGAGTGCACGCGATTTGAATGACAATTGTGTACTAAAGTATAGGCCGCGCGTAGCGAGTAAAGTGCTGACACAACGATGTCATATTTGTGCGTGCTTGCACTGTACACCAACAAACACAACAATAACATGTTTAGAGGTAGGCCATAACATCGGCTGCCGGCAGAAGTTACCACCCACCAGACAAGGTCTTGCCGCCAAGCAATTCGTCGTGTTCCGGCATGGTGTCTGGTGAAGCCGTACGGAGGACGGGTCTGAGCAGTTGTGTTGCGATATGTGGCGGGTACGATGCGCCAAATGTTGTTGTGTCGGGAGTTTGGTCGTGGGTTTAACTTTGCATCACCTCGCTCATCTGCCGTCATCCTTCCTATTCTTTAGTTTTTTAAGTCATCATCATCATCATCTCAGCGTTTATCCCGGTTGCATCCGCGGCTTTCGCGTTGGAGCCCGGGGTCCGCTTTCCTGCACATTCTCCTCCATTTCGCACGATCTTTAGCATCCTGTGGTATGAGCTTGTTGGCACGCATGTCATCTCTTACAACGTCAAGCCAGCACTTCTTTGGTCTACCCCGCTTGTTCCGGCCCGGCGGAGGCGCCATGGCAAGACATTTGTTACCCACGTAACCTGCCGGTTTGCGTAAGACGTGGCCGTACCAGCGTAGGCGACCCTCCTGCAGTTTGTCTGCAATGTCACGGACACGAAGGCTGCCCCGGATGCGGGAGTTCCTGATGCGGTCTTTCCGCGTAACTCCACACATCCACCGCAGCATATTCATCTCCGTGACACGCAGCCCCTGCTTGTGTCGCTCAAGCACAGGCCACGCCTCACTGCCATACAGGAGAACAGGTCTAATGATGGTTTTATAGACCTGCCCCTTAAGCTTAACCGGCATTTTGGGGTCACAAATGACACCTGTCACCTCACGCCATTTCGCCCAAGCTGCGGAAATACGTGCCTTGACGTCGCAATCAATGTCGCCGGACGCGTGAAGCACAGACCCCAAGTATTTAAACTGGTCCGTGCACTCGACCATGTCTCCGCCTATGCGCACAGACACGGGGTCTGTCGTGTTGCAGGGCAAGTATACGGTCTTCGCCACGTTGAGTTTCATTAGATCTTTAAGTGAATAGGCTTAATAAACTAGTGCGCTTTACCATAGACGATTGCATCACTGCTTACCATCAGGCGGGATTGCAGTCTAGCACTAGTTTATAATTATTTAATAAAAAAATTTAAAAAATGTTTACAACTTAAGTGTATTAATTTAATAACACTTCTGTACTTTTTTTCTTCTGTTTCGTGTACTTCTGTGAACAATCCGCACCCTTACTGCTTGACAGTATTACTATCAATTCGAATCATTATGAAGTTTATTGCTAGTCTATTGCACCATATGTTCCAATAATGTGCCAGCTCAACAAGGTAAATAACACAATGAATGTTGTTCAACTGCCAAAATGAAACCATTGATACTGATAGTGTGTTAACTGCAATAAAAATAAAACAAAAATGGTGGAGAACTTTACAGTTGATACAGGTTGTTGCTAAAAGTACATATTGTACCTATATGCTTTAAGTAAATATTTCTTCTTCTTCGTTTCGCTCTTGACAGAACGGTCGCGGTCACTATGACTGAATCTGAGACGCTGATGTCACACGCCGCACGATCTATCTCCATCTATCCCTGTTGGACAACAGTCTGGAGAATTTATTAATAGGTCCCCCCACTGCCGACTTGATTTGGTCGGTCCACCCCATCGGTGACCTTCCACGAGGTCTGTTCTCTTCCACTCTGCTCTGGATGACCAAACGTTCTATGGAGTCATTATTGCGCCTTGATATGTGACCGAAAAATCCGAGTATACGGGACTGTACTATTTCTGAAAGGCGCTGTTTGATGCCAAGTTTTTGGAGTATAGAAACGTTTGTTCTAAACTCGGTCTATGATACCCCACGCATTCTTCTTCAACACCACATTTCTAGAGCGTCTATTTTTTTCTTTTCCATTTCCCGTAACGTCCACGTTTCAGCTGCGTAGAGAAATATGGGGAATATTAGTGGTCGGACGAGCCTGATCTTTGAGGCTTTAGTTATGTCGCGATTCTTCCATATTTTCTTGAGCTTGTCCATTGCCCCTCTTGTCATGGCCATGCGCCGCTTGATCTCATCCACACAATTATATTTAGTAAATTAGTTAAGTTTTAATTTTATTTGTGCAATGTATTTATAATATTTTGTACCTTAAGTAATCACTCAATCATTTATTTTGTTAAACCTAGGTATGGTTATAGATAGTATATATAGATAACTAGCTTTCCGCCCGCGGCTTCGCCCGCGTGGAGTTCGGTTATATCGCGCTTTTTAGATTTCCCTCGGGAACATCAAATTTTTCCGGGATAAAAGGTAGCCTATGGTCCTTCTCAGGGTCTAAAGATTGTCTGTGCCAAATTTCATCAAAATCGGTTAAGAGGTTTAAGCGGGAAAGCGTAACAGACAGACAGACAGACAGACAGACAGACAGATCGACAGACAGACAGACAGAGTTACTTTCGCATTTATAATATTAGTATGGATATGTGCACTATGTGTTGCCAATTAATATGGCGTACAAAAATTAAAATAAACATTATAATTAAGATGGCATGAAAAAATTATACATGTACTAGCTTTCCGCCCACGGCTTCGCCCGCGTGGAGTTCGGTTATATCGCGCTTTTTAGGTTTCCCTCGGGAACATCAAATTTTTCCGGGATAAAAGGTAGCCTATGTTCTTTCTCAGGGTCTAAAGATTGTCTGTGCCAAATTTCATCAAAATCGGTTGAGAGGTTTAACCTTCCTATACTCGCGCGTTGGTCTGTGAGACCGACGAAACACATTTTCGTAATTATTTTTATGCAGGTAAATCCTAAGAAGTTGAGTTCCTTGCTAGCTGCCGGATTTGTGGCTAACTTCGTTTTAGTGCACGCCGCGCGTTCGGGCGAAACACACGTGTTGTAGCACTCGTCACCAATCGGCCCACGAGACCGACGCGAGTATAGGTGTAACTTTTTGTGTAAGTATTAATATAATTTATTTCGTGCATTTGTATATTTTTTACGGACTTTGATTACTTTATAAAGTATATATAGTAAAATATATGTATGTATGTTGCTCTATATTATATTTTGACCAATTTTATCATTCTTTTTTAGGTTTTAATTCATATCAAAATGGACGATGATCACATCAGATTGTTGCTGGAAGAATTAAGTTCTAGCTCAAGCTATGAAGACGAAAATGACAGTGAGGTGGAAGATAACGTGGAGGTACAAGAAGAGACATACGATACCGAGCAAGACGATGACAATGACGAGATATCTGAGGAAGAACATAATGAACGATCCCATGATTTTTACTTAGGAAAAGATGGACAGACAAGGTGGAATAAATCTCCTGCCTCAAACCCAACTAGGCGACGTGCTAGAAATATAGTTACTCAACTTCCAGGCGCTAGAGGAGAAGCTAGAAATTTGAAGGAACCAGGTGAGCTGTGGCGGCTTTTTTTTCGGAGGGCACTATCAGCCTGATAGTAAAGTACACTAATGAACAAATTAATCGCATGAAGCTTATTTTCACAAGAGAGAGAGACTGCGCCGATACAGACAATATTGAAATTGAAGCTTTTTTAGGCCTTTTACTATTTGCTGGAGTCAGAAGGAACGCTCGTCTAAATGCCAAAGACTTTTTCAGAACTGACGGGTCATCCCCGGAGATATTTCGTTTGACTATGGGATTATCCAGGTTCTTTCTATTGATGCGTTGTCTCAGATTTGACAGTAAAGATACACGAGAAGAGAGAATACAACTGGATAAACTGGCACCTATTAGAGAGTTGTTTGATATAGTTGTGGGAACGTTCAAAAAATATTACAGCGTGTCTCAGTATGTTACAATTGACGAGAAGTTAGAGGCTTTTAGAGGACGTTGTAACTTTCGCCAGTACATTCCATCAAAACCCAACAAATATGGAATCAAAATTTATGCGTTGACAGATGCCAAAATGTTTTATACCCATACCATGGAAGTTTATGTTGGGAAGCAACCAGACAGTCCATACCAAGTTGATAACTCCGCTTTGGCTTTGGTTTTGCGATTGAGTGAAAATATTCACAATACTGGGCGTAATATCACATGTGATAACTTCTTCACTAGTATTCCATTGATAGATAAGCTTGAGTCTCAACACAAATTGACAGTTATTGGGACAATTCGTAAAAACAAACGAGAATTGCCTAAAAATTTCACGGAAATACGAGGAAGAGCCGAAAAATCTAGTTTATTCGGGCACCGAGGCAATTGCAGTCTTGTATCCTATGTACCAAAAAAAGGCAAAAATGTCCTTCTCGTATCCAGCATGCACGATGATGCCCAGATCAATGAAGATACAGGTAAACCGGAAATTATAATGGACTACAATAGAACCAAAGGTGGAGTAGATAGCGTAGACAAAATGTGTGAGACTTACAACGTCGCACGTGGGACAAATAGATGGTCAATGGTGATATTTTACAGCCTAATGAATGTAGCGGGTATAAATACGTTTATAATATACCTGCAGAATAACCCTAACAAGAAAATTAGCCGTCGAGTCTTCCTTGAAGCCTTAGCATACGATTTGATCAATCCGCAACTTAGACGACGGGCTCTCATTTCATCCTTGCCGAGAAGCATAAGACTCAGGCTCACCGAAATAGGCAAATTAGATGGACCCGAGTCTGCAGCAACATCTAACAATAATAAAGTAGGTCGTTGTGGATACTGCTCTTCAAAAAAAAACCGCAAGACACGTTACAACTGTGCCACCTGCAAAAAATACTTTTGTTTGGAGCATGCTGTAACCGTATGCCCTGATTGCTATGGCGAGGCTCAAAATTAAGTCAAACATAGATAAATATGTTTATTGATATGTTTGTTGTTATTAATAAGAAGTTTAATTTGTTTTTAAAAAGAAGTTCAGATTTTATTTTAATTTTTTAGTACTTAAGAAAATAATCTCAAATTTTAAGACTGATTTGTGATAAAACTATAAGTCGGTAAAATAATTAATAAAATAACTTTTAGTTATACTGTTTTGTTTCATTACATCCTAAACTTTAAAATAATAGTAATAGTTTATGTGTTTCTTGTTAAAAAAAATATGTTGTAGGGGTACAAACTATCGGTCTGTGACACCGTGCGCGAGTATAGGTGTTACAAAAATTGGCGCGAGTATAGGAAGGTTAAGCGGGAAAGCGTAACAGACAGACAGACAGACAGACAGACAGACAGACAGACAGACAGAGTTACTTTCGCATTTATAATATTAGTATGGATTATGTATTTACATTTTGTAATCAATCTAAATCTAAACTAAATACTTTGCCTGCACAAATTAATACCGCTCGGCCAACGAAGGTATTGAAAACGGTGGGACATTTTACAGTAATGAGCCGCTCACTCGTAGTCCAAAGAGTTAGAGACGGACAAACAAGTAAGCAAGCAAACATACACGTGAAGCTAATAAAAAGCATGTAAAAAATATTGTTTACATTTTTTGTTTTATTATTCTACTAGCTTTCCGCCCGCGGCTTCGCCCGCGTGGAGTTCGGTTATATCGCGCTTTTTAGATTTCCCTCGGGAACATCAATTTTTCCGGCATAAAAGCTAGCCTATGTTCTTTCTCAGGGTCTAAAGATTGTCTGTGCCAAATTTCATCAAAATCGGTTGAGAGGTTTAAGCGGGAAAGCGTAACAGACAGACAGACAGACAGACACAGACAAACAGAGTTACTTTCGCATTTATAATATTAGTATGGATGACTGTTGTCCATGCTGTTGACATTTCAATTATTTTCCGTTAACACGACCCGACATTGACGTGGTTTACCTATATATTGTTAAGATTTCCCGGGGAATAATATGACACTCGGGGCTTGGATGATTATCATAATGTCACGGTTGGTAACGAAAATGGGAAAACACTCTGAAATACAACCGAAATAAAATAGTACATTTCCGCATGTAGATTCAGTGATTACCATAAAGTGAAGTTTGGTAGCCAAAATGGGAAATTATGCTCCGAAATATTACCCAAGCAGAACAGCACATTTCTGTGAATATTTAAAACAGTGACCATATTCGCCATACTCCGTTGTTGTACATTTACGTCCGCGATTCTGCCTAATAATAAGAAGTTATGCAATTGTTGATGGTAAAGCGCGCTAGTTTATTAAGAGCCTATTCACTCTAGCCTTGAAGACTCTTACATTGTAGTCACACGGAAAGGTCGCCGCTAGCAAATTATTCTAATCGACAAAAGGTGAGACGAAACGCTTTGTCCAGATTGAAGTGGTGTCTACAACGTAAGTCTTGCCGCCAAGCGATTTGTCGTGTTCCGGCATGATGTCTGGTGAAGCCGTACGCAGGACGGCCCCCTAATCGGCGAACACATTTTTGTCAAATGATTACGACTAGTTGGGATCGTTTGGACCGAACGGATCAATGGGCGGTCTGAACGATCCCAACTAGTCGCAATCATTTCGATTCAGTTGTGTTGCGATGTATGCCGCCGGGTACGATGCGCCAAATATTATTGTATTGTGAGTTTGATCGTGGAGGGTCTCCAGATTAATCTCCCTCTGGTACAGCATCGTTAGTTGTCTTGTGAGGTTTAACATTGCATCACCTCGCACAACTGCCATTTTCCTTCCTATTCACTCAGTTTTTTTGAGTGAATAGGCTTAATAAACTTTCGCTTTACCATCAACGATTGCATCACTGCTTACCATCAGACGGGATTGTAGTCAACCAGTAGTTTATAATTATTAAAAAAAAGGGTGAATACTCGTTGTATGACGGGACAACTGACGATGGAACGGTGATAGCGGATTTTAAAATACATGCTTTATAGGGTGTCTCTGACATTGACGCACAAACGAGTACCATGATCCAGGACTTGATTCTGAACCAGTGGTAGAATTTTTCGTCGGCTTTTCCTTGATTTAAAAAAAAGATCGTTCATAATTGCTATACTTTTATAACCCAATAAGATTTTAAAGTAAAAATTAATATACCTATTCGCTAATAACACTAAAAAACGCAATGTGAACAAAACTCGAAAAACTATCCTATCAGCTGTTTTAATAGAGTTCACAACAGGGGTCAGCATCATACCTTCAAAAACGCGCGGCGGCACGCTTACAACGTTCAAAGGCCGAGCCGACACATTTTTTTAAACACTGTGATTTCTGTAACCCTCATTACCGACCTAAATGACTATCATTATTTTATTAGTGGCTTGCGGTGTAGCCTTTTCGCGAAGTGTGCGTTACGATGTCAAATACATCCTGTAGAATACCGACAGGCTGGCTACTCTACAGCTGTATTCTAAATATTT
Organism: Sesamia nonagrioides; assembly: GCA_017933935.1. Lineage (NCBI taxonomy): Eukaryota > Metazoa > Arthropoda > Insecta > Lepidoptera > Noctuidae > Sesamia > Sesamia nonagrioides. The sequence goes on from JADWQK010001647.1 coordinate 558,555, forward strand.
CGGTATGGTCTTTTCTCATATTCATCATGAATCTATCGAGTCACGTACCGTTCAGAATTCGTGAAAAAAAAATGTCTGTTGGGGGCTACATTCAGCAAGTCCCGTAATTCTTAATTAAAAAAGAAAATGAAAAGAAAAGACGTAAAAGGAGGTAATTGGGTTAAATATTGGTTAGATCGATGCTCTGATTACAGCCACGTGAACTTTGTTAAAGAGCCATGTCCCGAAGATTATATACTTTTGATTTCTTTTTTTTATACATTTTTTTTTTATTATTTATGTCGTGGTGGCCTAATGCTTAAAGCACCAGCCTCTCAAGTATGAGTGCACGGGTTCGATTCCAGGTCAGGCAAGTACCAATGTAACTTTTCTTAGGTTATATGTACTTTCTAAGTATATCTTGGACAGCAATGACTGAAGGTGAAGGAAAACATCTTGAGGAAACCTGGACTTAGGGTCTGAAATCGCCAACCCGCATTGAGCAAGCGTGGTGATTACGCTCAATCCTTCTCTGTATGAGAGGAGACCTGTATCCAGCAGTGGGACGATAGAAGGTTGATAATGATGATGATGATACATTATTTGACCGCAATCCTGCCTGACGGTTAGCAGTGATGCAATTTTTCATGATAAAGCGAGCTAGTTTATGAAATGAAATGAAATGAATTTAAGAGCCTATTCTTTGTAGCCTTGAAGACACTTAAACTGTAATCAAACGGAATGACCGCCCCAGGCAAATTGTTCCAGTCTGTCTATGTACGGTATAAAAGAAAAGGCGAAACGCTACATCCAGATCGTAGCGGTGTCAACAACGTAAAGCTGGATACCTGCCGTACGACGGGTCGTAAACCCATGTTTTTTGTTATACATTCATATTCAAATTAAAACGATACAGCACCAATTACACCAGTTTTCTTGGTGGTAGGCAACAACATCAGCCGCCGGCATAAGTTACCACCCACCAGACAAAGTCTTGCCGCCAAGCGATTCGACGTGTTCCGGCATGATGTCTGGTGAAGCCGTACTGAGGACGGGTCTGAGCAGTTGTGTTGCGATGTGTACCGGGTACGATGTGCCTAATGTTGTTGTGTCCGGAGTTTGGTCGTGGAGGGTCTCCAGATCATCCTCTGGCGCAGCATCGTTGGTCGTGTTGTTGGGTTAAACATTGCATCACCTCGCTCAACTGCCGTCTTCCTTCCTATTCAGTCAGTTTTTTTGAGTGAATAGGCTTAATAAGCTAGTGCGTTTTACCATCAACGATTGCATCACTGCTTACCATCAGGCGGGATTGCAGTCAAGCACTAGTTTATAACTAATAAAAAAAAAAAGTTAAAATAGAGACAAAAATGTAACTTAAAATCTAACTTGGAATAGTAGACTTCCTCGCATATTTTCTTTCACAGACCACCAGAAAAACACGCATAAACTTTTTTTTTAATAATTATAAACTAATGCTGGACTGTAATCCCGCCTGATGGTAAGCAATGATGCAATCGTTGATGGTAAAGCGTACTAGTTTATTAAACCTATTCACTTAAATAACTTAGGAATAGGAAGGATGACGGCAGTTGAGCGAGGTGATGCAATGTTAAACCCAAAATCAACACGACCAACGACGCTGCGCCAGAGGGAGATTGATCTGGAGACTCTCCACGACCAAACTCCCGACACAACAATAATTGGCGCATAGTACCCGGCACACATCGCAACACAACTGCTCAGACCCATCCTCCGTATGGCTTCACCAGACAGCATGCCGGAACGCGACGAATCGCTTGGCGGCAAGACATTGTCTGGTGGGTGGTAACTTCTGCCGGCAGCTGATGTTATGGCCTACCACACTAACATAAACACTTCACTTTTAGGGTTGGCCGTCAGAAGGGCATTAAAAGCGTTAACTGCGGACTGTCGCTCGACTCGCTCCATGCACGGTTACACGCTTGAGTCAAGCTCAACTGCTCGCTTCGAATAGTTGCAAAAGAAATTCATCATCATCAACCTTTTTATCATCCCACTGCTGGGCACAGGTCTCTTCTCATACAGAGAAGGATTGAGCGTAATCACCACGCTTGCTCAATGCGGGTTGTCGATTTCAGACTTAAAGTCCAGGTTTCCTCAAGATGTTTTCCTTCACCTTCAGTCATTGTTGTTCAAGATATACTTAGAAAGTACATATAACTTTAGAAAAGTTACATTGGTACTTGCCTGACCTGCAATCGAACCCGCGCACTCATACTTGAGAGGCTGGTGTTTTAACCACTAGGCAACTACATCGAAAAAAATTACTTCTACTTAATTCAATCCAGTCGGCTCGATGAAAGCCTGCGTGTTATAAGTTTTGAGGTTCATAATTATGTTTACTCATTTCGGAGTAAAACTATTGAGTAATACCAAATCTAAGTACGGATGAGAGTACCTACGGATCATAATATACAACATAATATAGTATTGTATATGTTTGTATGGACCTTGATGCCTGAAATCTATACTCTATACAAATATATAAAGCTGAAGAGTTTGTTTGTATGTTTGTTCGCGCTAATCTCGGGAACTAATAATAATAATAATAATAATAGCCTTTATTTCCGAGTTTACAGTTACAAATACAATTACGTACATAGTTTTGCATAATTAAATGATATCCCTTAGCTCGGTGTGCCTCTTGGCATAGGCCTCCTCCAACTCCTTCCATTGCGCCCTGCCTTGTGGAACTCTACTCCAATATGGCCCCAAAGTCATACAGATGTCATCTCTCCATCGGGTTTTTGGACGTCCCTGCCTTCTTTTACCATCCCGTGGATACCACAGAGTGACTTGGTTGCTCCATTTGTCTTGCTTGCACCTCAGCGTATGACCTGTCCAGCTCCATTTAAGATGGTCTATCCGTGTCAGTACGTCTACCAGCTTAGTTCTTGACCTTATTTCTGACTTTCTGATTTTGTCACTAAGCCTGATCTGCAGCGTACTTCTTTCCATTGCCCTTTGAAAGGATGCCAGTCTTTCTCTGTGTTTATCTGTTAGAGCCCAAGTTTCGCACCCATATGTCAAACAGGGGAGAATACATGTATTGAAGGTCTTTCGCTTTATATGCATGCTTATGTCTTTGTTTTTCATAATTTCTTTTAAGGACCAGAATTTATTCCAACCACTAGCTATTCTTTTGTTTACTTACTTTGACATTGAGTTTTCAGGGGTTATAATTTGTCCGAGGTAAACATATTCCTTAACATACTTAAGGCTGTTTCCATCAACTTTTATGTTGACTTCCGTGGAGTTTTTTTTTTTTTTTTAATAATGATAAACTAGTGCTTGACTGCAATCCCGCCTGATGGTAAGCAGTGATGCAATCGTTGAGTGTAAAGCGCACTAGTTTATTAAGCTTTTTCACTTAAAAAACTTAGGAATAGGAAGGATGACGGCAGTTGAGCGAGGTGATGCAATGTTAAACCCAAGACCAACACGACCAAACGATGCTGCGCTAGGGGGAGATTCATCTGGAGACTCTCCGCAACCAAACTCCCGACACAACAACATTAGGCACATCGTACCCGCCACACATCGCAACACAACTGCTCAGACCCGTCCTCCGTACGGCTTCACCAGACATCATGCCGGAACACGACGAATCGCTTGGCGGCAAGAGTTAGTCATTAACTTGGTTTTAGTTGAATTCATTTCAAGCCCTGCTTTTCTACTTTCGTTTGCTAAGGTGTTTATCATTTGTTCCAGTTTTTGTGGATCTTCTTCTAGCAAGATGATATCATATGCGAATCTTAAATGGTTCAGTCTGCGACCATTGATGTTAAGTCCCAGGTCATTCCAATTCAATTTCCGGAAGATGTGTTCCAGCACTGCATTAAACAATTTGGCTGATAGTGGGTCCCCTTGCCTCACGCCTCTTTCTATAGGGAATGATTCACCTATTGTTTCTAGTTTTATGCGACCCTTGCTGTTATTGTAGATGGATTTTATTAGTTTTATGTAGGTGTTTTCGACTCCTTGTTCTTTTAAACTTAACCAGATGTAATCATGTTTTATACTATCGAAAGCCTTTGAATAGTCAATGAAAGATATGTATACAGTTTTTTGGTACTCATGATATTTTTCTATAATTTGTTTAATGGTGTGAATGTGATCAATAGTGCTGTAGTTTCTTCTAAAACCTGCTTGTTCGATTGGTTGGTTATCATCCAGGGTTTGCGCTATTCTCTGCAATATTATCTTTGCGAAGATTTTATATACGTTTGATATAAGGCTTATTGGTCTGTAGTTGCTGATGTTGTCCTTATCCCCTTTTTTATACAGCAATACGATGTGGGATTCATCCCATTGTTTTGGTATGGTGTCTGTGTTTAGGATGTCAGCGAAGAGCTTGGTAAGTATTGGGGTTAGTTCTTCCATTGTGCCTCTCATTAATTCGTTCGGTATATGGTCAGGTCCTGGGGATTTTTCTAATTTTTGTGACAAGATAGCTTTCTCTACTTCTTGTTTAAGTATTTGAGGGACTGTGTAGATTTCTATGTGTTCTGTTTTTGTGTTTATACTATTATTGTCCTGTCCGACATTTTTGTTTGATAGACTTCTATAGTACTCTGTAACGATCTCTTGAATCTCTTTGCGGTTCGTAGTTTGTTTAGATTTCTTATTTTTTAATTTTGCTATCCATTCCTTTCCATGCTCTCTCAATTCTTTTAGTGCTTTTTTTGTTCCACCTGTTTTTTCTATTTCCTTTTCAGCGTTTCCCTTCTTCTTGCTTTTCTTATATTTTTCCTAATTTCTTTGCTTATCGTAGACAATTTGCTACGATATTCCTTGTTCGGTAGCATTTTATTTTCAATTAAGTTTTTTCTTTCTTGTAACAATTTCGACGTTTTTGCACTGAACTTTGCTTTTGACACTACCTTTCCTTTTGTCGCTTGTGATAGGTGTTTTTCTAGATTGTCATACTTCTCGAGAACACTGATGTCTGAGCTAACTATCTCTAGCAGAGGTTTTATGGACGAGGTATCGATATTGTTGCCATATTCTTCTGGTAGCAGCAGCTTGCTTGACAAGTTAGGTCTAGTTTTTTTGTTAGGATGTTTCCTTAAGCAGCTACGTACCATTCGATGGTTTGTATTGAAATTTAAGTTTTGTATCACGTTTGTATCTGTTGATGCTTTCTGGAAGGGTCACTGCATTCTCCTATCAACCCCAGGGTCTCAAAGCAGGGAAAACAAACATGCAAAGCACTAACCTGGATCCAACAGGACAGGAAAGAGGAATCACCAACGACGGGGCACACGCCGGCCGGTCAGCTATCTTCTTTATGTGGACTTGATGCTGCTTGTTCACTGCCTACACTCGTCAAGCACAGACACACCACCAATATAGAAACTGAGGGTTTATTTGGCCAGTGAAGCCCTTAGAAAGTCAGATATTCGAAATTATTTAGAATAGACGCGGCGTTGTATGCGCTGAGGCCGCCATACTTTTTATATATTTTTCTTTTTCTTGGCACTCTTGAGAGAGGCGCCACCAGCACGAGTTAAGAGAAGCCCGCGCTTATTTAAATCGTCGTTGACGCAACGAGGATGGAAAATGGAAATGCATGGATAAATTATCAGGATAGTTAATGCTTACACATTTCCCCCCACCTGAAATCCACAAGGGTTTCAAGAAGAATGCGAAAAATTAAGAGTGAAATCAGCAATAGCTGGACTATGAGCTACTGCCGAAAAAATGCATAAGAATCTAGTTAATAAGTGTAGATAATATGGAGGCTTATTTTAAATAACCTAAAGACAGTGTGTACTTATACTCTAGTTAGGTATATAAAAGGAAAATAAACTAATTAATTGGTAAGGGACAAACCTTTACCACCGGCCTACGAAACGTCTTTCCGTTAGCAGTTTGGAGAGTAACGACTCTAACTACCTGGTCTGAACCTGCATGCACTTGCACGATACGAGCCATTTTCCAAAACATCGGCGGAGTATTAGGTTCGTTAACTATAACTATGTCATTGACTTTGATATTTGGTTCAGGCAAGAACCATTTGCTCTTTTGTTGCAATGTGTGAAGATAATCGCGTTGCCATACGCGCCAAAAGCTTTGAGTAATTTTCCGAAGCATCATCCAACGAGATCGAGGACACGAATTATCACTTATCGGTTCTTCGGGCAAGGCTACTAAAGGACCTCCCGTTAGAAAATGTCCTGGAGTTAGAACGTCAGACTCTGAAGGATCCGTAGATAGAGTACAGAGTGGACGGGAATTTAATACAGCTTCTATTTTAGCTAATATGGTAAAAAATTCTTCTAGAGTAAGAACTTGAGCTCCAACCACTCGCTTCAAATGATACTTTGTTGATTTTATACCACTTTCAAATATTCCGCCGAAATGCGGTGCTCCAGCTGGATTGAATTTCCAGGTAATGTGGCGATTCGAAATTTTTGGATAATGCTGATAAAGCAGATTCGCAACCTCATTTAAATATTTATTCGCGCCTACGAAATTTGTCCCACAGTCTGGTACTATTGTATGGCATATGCCACGACGAGAGACAAAGCGGTCTAAAGCGGCAAGAAATGCTTCAGCACTCAATTCTGTTACGGCTTCTAAGTGTACAGCCTTTGAGCTTAGGTACACAAATAAACATAAATAAGCTTTGTAAGTTTTTGCGCCACGACGGCGACTCTCTTTAATGATAAAGGGACCCCCCAGATCTATTCCCGTGGTACTAAAGCAGCGAGCTGGTTGAATCCTGGCTGCAGGTAGCTTGCCCATCATTGGTTGACAAGCAACTGGATTCACTTTAAAACTTTTGACACATTTGGATAACACGGTCCGTATCAGGAGCCTTAATCCGGTTATCGAAAATCTTCTTTGAATAAAAGATTGTAAAGAGCGAGGGCCACAATGCAAATATTTTATATGGAAATATTCGACTATCTTTCGAGAGATAGGACATTGTTTAAGTAACAAGAAAGGGTGTAACGCAGATGGCGACAGTTGAGCCTCATCGATGCGTCCACCTACTCGCAAAATACCATCATCGTCTAGGAAAGGTGACAGCTTTTGAATAGATTTTACACAAGGTTCAATTTTACGCACCCGGTCAACTTCCGAAGTCATGTAATTATCTTGACTGAATTTAACCAGCACTTTCATTGCTTTTTCAAGCTCAGCACCACTAAGAGGAGAGAGATTTCGGTCTTGCCTGGCCGTTTTCGAGTTAGAAACAAAACGATTACACCATGCTACCATTCTTTGAATTTTTGTAAATGAAGAATGTTTAGAAATTAAGTTCAAAAGTGGATTCTCATCATCCGTAACAAGAAGACTTTTACTTTCTATTGATTTAAGTTCAGGCAAGTTCTCCTTCGGAAGTAATACCTGCCTTTTAGGCCATTGCTCAGGTGATTCTTTCAGCCAAGAAGGCCCTGTCCACCAAAGCGGGTGATCTAGAATCTCTGGACATGATACTCCGCGGCTACAACAGTCGGCGGGGTTATCATTTGTTGATACATAGTACCAGCGATCTCGACTAATTAAATCAGTTGTCTGAACCGCACGATTGGCTACATACATTTTTAGTAAATGAGGGTCAGTGTTAAGCCAAGACAAGGTAGTGCTGCTGTCTAAATAAGCTCGAATGGAATCGATGGAAATTTTATCTTTAAGTAAATTATACATGTGTGATAGAACTTTTGCTAGAAGCACAGCTGCGCTTAGCTCAAGTCGATTCACCGTTGTTGGTTTTAAGGGGGCAACTCTAGATTTCCCTATTAACAAACTGGTCGTGGTTACATTACCGGGTTCATTGGTAACTACACAGATATAAACACAACAACCATAACCTTTCAAAGATCCATCACAAAAGCCAACTAAATGTACTTGAATAGGATTTGAAGGTATGATTAAACGCGGGAGAGTAATATTTTGTAAATCGGACAAATTTGCAGCTATTAAATGCCATTGTTTGACTAAATTTGGGGTAATAGTTTCATCCCATGATAAATTTAAACGCCATAGATCTTGTAGCAAAGATTTAGCGGCAAAAACGACAGGACAAATCCATCCAAGAGGGTCAAAAATGCGAGCTACCAATGAGAGTATGGACCGTTTTGTGAATTTCCACTGGAACGAGTCAGCAAACGTATAAGAAAAGGTATCGTTAACAGGATTCCAACGAACGCCCAATATCTTGACAAACTCACTTCCCGATTCATCAAAAGATTTGGAAGTTTGACAGAATTCTTGAGGGATATCTGTCAGAAGACGAGGATCATTAGAGGTCCATTTCCGTAGTTCAAACTGAGCTTTTGATAGTAACGATATAATATCGTTTTTTAATGCAATAGTTTCTTCGAGAGAAGATCCGCCAGAGGTGATATCGTCCATAAATGTCTCCTCTCGGATAACCTATGCTGCACGACTAGAATACTCAGCACCGTGGTCTTCAGCAAGTTGATGAAGTGTTCGAATGGCTAAGTAAGGAGAACTACTAACTCCGTACGTAACGGTATTGAGTTCGTATTCCTTTAAAACCTCAGTTGGTTCATTACGCCAAAGAACGTGTTGATAACATCTTTCTTGCGGTCTTATCAATATTTGTCTATACATGCGACGAATATCCGCAGTAAAAACAACTTTGTGAATTCTGAATTTTGTGATTAGATCAACGATGTCTACTTGAAGTTTTTGACCCACATGAACAATATTATTTAGTGACAGGTCACTCGAAGTCCGACTACTAGCATCGAAGACCACTCGTAACCGTGTCGTGGTACTCTCAGGTCGGATTACACAATGGTGGGGAATTATATAACAGTCAGTAGACGAGGACTGCACTGGCTGCATATGTCCGAGATCCTCGTACTGTTGCATAAATTCTTCGTATTCAGTTTTTAACTCATTTTGACTAGCAAGTCTTTTTTCCAAATTTAGAAAACGATTAAACGCTTGTTTATATGATTCTCCTAAGGCTGGAGCCTCATGTTTAAGAATAATTGGTACAACATAACGCCCATCGGAGGTGCGATACGTGCCTTCTTTATATTTTTGTTCGCATATTTCATCCTCGGGACCGGAAATTTTACATTTCGGCGGCTCCTCGGACTCCCAAAACCGTTGAACGATCTCGTCGAGCGCACTAGAAGACGCGACGAGGAGCGTAACGGGTGTAGCCGGAGTTTTAACTACCACGTTTTGAAGAAACTGACCACTTATCACCCAGCCGAATACACTAGAGAGTGCGCATGGAAAGCCCGGGCCTGGACTGAAACGTGAGCCAGTATATATCTGGTCAAAACAGTTTACTCCTAACAACAGATCGATCGGACCGGATTTATCAAAGTCCTGGTCGGCGAGATCCAGATGTGTAAACTTATCCTTGACGATTGTCGGCAACGACACCGAAGGAATCAGGGATGTGATTTTAGGTAGAACCACTAATTGAATATCAAACTGAGGAGTGTCACTCCATCGAGGTATTATTGAACCGAAGGTGTGACCTTTAATGCTACACACATAATTTTGACCGATGCCACTTACATTTAATTTACATTTCTTGATATGTAAACCTAATTGTCGCGCACAGCTACTTGTAATAAATGAATCCATCGAGCCACTGTCAAGAATTGTACGGACATACTGCCACGAACCATCCGATCGCTTCAAACGAACTACTGCTGTACCAAGAATCTTTGTGCTAATAGGTTGATTTGAAATGTTTGACTGGGTAGCACCAGTTAGAGTAGTGTTCATATCGGGATGCTGGGATGAATCCAGTTCACTAGTATGAGACAGTAAACTCAGCTCTTCATGTAACAAAGTATTATGCTTTGCATTACAAATGAAACATGTTGACTTAGATTTACAATCGGTAACAGTGTGACCCGGCCTTAAGCAGTTTTGACATAATTTTAAATCTTTAACTAATTGTTGTCGCTGTGTCATATTCATAGAATGCAATTTACTACAACGGTAGATTGAATGATTTTCATTACAACACACACAAACAATCTGACTAACTTTATTATTATTGTTGGAAGAAATTAGAGATGATTTTGGTTGACGCGATAAATAATCCTTATTTGTATTAGGCCGATTTTGTTTGCTTGTAGAATTTGATGATGGAATATTAACTGGTTGGCTAACTTCTAATACTTTTATGTAATTTTGTAAATAAGTAATTAAGTTATTAAATTTCGGAATTTCTTCAGTGTTTTGTAATTCAAACCTTTTTTTTGTTTCTGTATCTAAAGGCCTAGACGCAATGTAAAATAAAATAAATTCGCATAAATCATCAATACACAAACCGCGCAAGGCACTAACGCATTCATAAAGTGTGTTAGATAACTCAGATAAGTTAGACAAAGATGGTTTTTGTATGGGATTAATTTTAATTATTTTTTCTAAATAAGCTGTTGTAAGAATACGCTTGTTGTCATATCTGTCCAGTAAAGTTGCAAAAACCACTGAATAATTTGCCGATGTCACAGGCACGCCCTTCGCTAATGTCAGTGCATAACCAGATAAACATGACAGCAAATAGTGAAATTTCTCAGTGTCGGATAATGAACTATTATTATGAACAAGTGTTGTATAACTATCTTTAAATGTTTGCCACTTTTCTATATTACCATCAAACTTTGGCATTTCCAGCTTAGGCAACTTCACTTGCGAACGCACGTGACCTTGACCTAGTTCCGAGCGACAGCCGCTACCTGCGCTCGCATCGAGAGAATCCGCAAACTCAATAACATAGTAATACAACTCATCGAATGACAGTAACACTTTATGATCGATAACAAACGAAGGGTTAAGCTTTAATTGCAACTGGTTAACATCATCGTTGCATTCCAAAAATCTATTACGAATCTCGTCAATCTTTTTGTACCTAGCTCAAAAAGCTGCAAATTTAGTTTTAGTTTCTTTAACTGTTCTGGCTAAATCGTAAAGTATCTGCATACTTTTTAACTCATATTCCCGCCTTTTAATAGCGGTTATTAATTCCGCTTCGCTCATAGTTCACTTGGTATACGATATCCGCACGCTCAAAAGGATAAAAGTTATAAAAGTAGGTAAAACGGAAAAAGCGTAAGCCGGTAGATAGGCAGCAATGCACGCGCGAACGTATTGACCGACGTAACGACGTAAGGTAAACGTAGCAACTCCCTTTCGATACGCGTGAGTCATACAAAATTACGCAAATGCACACTACAACAAATGCGCATTACACACGTCTTAAAGTTATTTGTTAGAATATAAGTTTTGACTTTGAGGTAGTTCAAAGCTAATCCGTCTCCCGCCGGAGACAAGTACTACGAGTGTAGGTACCTCGGTACTACATTCGAGAAACTTCGAACTCACGTTTTTAAAAGTAATTTATGCAATTTGTTATTGAATACAAATAAATGCAGCTTATTACAAGGGAATTAACGAGGTATGAATGTACGATTGAATAGTCAATCGGTCTCAATTAGGAAACAATAACTAGGTATCATGGAATGACCTAGGTTTTATTTAGACACTTAGAACTTGAAAGGCAAATTGAAATTGCCTTAAGTAGGTAAGTATACAAACAAATTATAATTGGGATTACGTATTTAACGTAATAACGAGAATGGAAAGATTTAATTTCCGATAGTAGGTATTTTTGAAATAACTACGCGAGGAAGATTCCTCACAGGAGGCACCATAATTAATGTTGATGCTTTCTGGAAGGGTCACTGCATTCTCCTATCAACCCCAGGGTCTCAAAGCAGGGAAAACAAACATGCAAAGCACTAACCTGGATCCAACAGGACAGGAAAAGAGGAATCACCAACGACGGGGCACACGCCGGCCGGTCATCTTCTTTATGTGGACTTGATGCTGCTTGTTCACTGCCTACACTCGTCAAGCACAGACACACCACCAATATGGAAACTGAGGGTTTATTTGGCCAGTGAAGCCCTTAGAAAGTCAGATATTCGAAATTATTTAGAATAGACGCGGCGTTGTATGCGCTGAGGCCGCCATACTTTTTATATATTTTTCTTTTTCTTGGCACTCTTGAGAGAGGCGCCACCAGCACGAGTTAAGAGAAGCCCGCGCTTATTTAAATCGTCGTTGACGCAACGAGGATGGAAAATGGAAATGCATGGATAAATTATCAGGATAGTTAATGCTTACACAGTATCATTGAAGAGCATGGGCTTGTTTGTTATTATATAATCAATCTCGTTTTTGTACTCTCCGTCAGATGATACCCAGGTCCATTTGGTTTTAGGATTCTTTTTGAAGAGTGAGTTGAGTAGTGTCAAGTTATATTGGAGTAGAAAGTTGACTAGCCGAAATCCATTTGGGCTCCTCTTACCATATCCATATTTGCCTATTATCTTTTCTTCACTAGGCATTTTAACGCCAACTCTAGCGTTAAAGTCGCCCATGATAATGAGGTTATTATTTTGATAGTCCTTTACAACATCTGATAAGTTAGAGTAGAAGTCCTCAATATCGTTTTAGATGCTAGCTCTGTTGGTGAGTTAACTTGCATGATCGTCCATGTCTTTTTATATCCGGGTAAATTTATGTTGAGAACTGCTAGTCTGTCTGAAATCCCTATCAAGTCCCGTATGTATTGCTTTAGTGTATTTCTGATAATAAAGCCCACTCCCCTTTCTCTTGCTGTCCCTCCTTTTTGAAACAAAATATAATTATCATACTCTGTTGTTTTCTCTTCCGGTCTTCTCATTTCGCTTATCCCTAGGATGTCGTATTTTATGTGTTCTAATGCTTGGTCCAATTCTAATAAACTTTCCTGGTTACTGAGAGTTCTTGTGTTTAGTGTTGCAATGTTGAATACTTTAGTTCTTTTTGTAGGGAGATTTTGTTCTATTTGTTTTTTTGTTGAAGGGTGTTGGTCACTTAACCCCACGGTGACCAGCCGGCTTGGGGAAATTGGTTTTAGAGTTGATTTGATTATAGTTTGGCAACTGTGGTTCCGGGTAACGATATTTCGTCTTAGTTTTTTGAGTTCGCTGAAAGTGACTGGGATCTACCACGCTCAACATAATGCAGGATATTGGGTCTTATGATCTCTTTTGGCTTGCTGACTTCCCTTGCTTTTGAATGTTGGATTGTTGTTTTTTTCTGTGGTGGAGCCATTGGTGATCCTGATTTCTCTCTTTTCCTTTTTTCTTTATTAGTCATTCCTGGTTTTTTTACAGCTAGCTTGTCATACTTGATAAACGCTATATTTCCGTTCTTTCTTTCCTCTTCAATTTTTGGTTGCAACTGTTTCCGTATTTCAAGAACGTCCTTAGGAAAGTCCTCATTTGCATACACATTTGCGGGTAATTTGCTCTTGTTTTTCAGAATAAGGTGCTTCTTCCATGTTGTGGTTAGAGATATTTTCACCGGGCGATTATTTTCAGACATTTTTCCAATTCTTTGTATAATACTTATCTCTTGGCTATCTAAAAAAGTCCCCGATTCTGCTATAATGTCTTTTACATGATCAACTAATTCAAATACGGGCTTTCCCTTTTCTTCAATTCCGAAAATGACCAAGTTTTTCTTTCGTTTCTCCCTTTCCAAATAAGATACTTTTTTTTCCAGACTTGTTATGTTGCTTTTGAGAATATCATTTTCTTCTTTTAGCATTTTAAACCTTCATCTAAGACTTCCATTACATTTTTCGTTATTTCTGCAGTTAATGTTTTTGTTTGTTGATTAAATTTTTCGTTCAGTTTACTCTTACTTTTTTAATCTCGGGAACTACTGGTCCGATTTGAAATATTCTGTTTGCGTTGGATAGCCCATTAATCCAGGAGGGCTTTAGGCTACAGTAAATCATGCTGCCACCAATAGGAGCTGAGCATAACTAATTCCACGCGAACGAAGTCGCTGGCGGCCGCTAGTGATTAAATAAAGAAAAAGTAACCATTTAACACAACTGTCAAAGAATGATAATGGTGATTTGAAAAAGAATAAAGGGCAATTGAATTTTGTTATCAATTGAAAGAAAGTAATAGTAATTATTAATTGCGACTCGTTCTGGAAGCAAACTAACTATAGTCAAAAATAAAAATAAAACGAGATATAAGAGAAAAAATTAACAAAAAGCAAAATATAATGAAGTGCTTTTTTGTTATTTATTTATTTATTTACTCACTTACTACCATTACAGGTCGCTTATCCTAATACATAGTAGTCGTGGTGGCCTAGTGGTTAAAACACCAGCCTCTCAAGTACGAGTGTGCAGGTTCTATTCCACGTCAGGCAAGTACCAAAGTAACTTTTCTAAGTTATATGTACTTTCTAAGTACATCTTGGACACCAATGACTGATTACTAGGTGAAGGTAAACATCATGAGGAAACCTGGACTTTATGTCTTAAATCGCCAACCCGCATTGAGCAAGCGTGGTGATTACGCTCAATCCTTCTCTGTATGAGAAGAGACCTGCGCCCAGTAGTGGGACGATAAAAGATTGATGATGATGATGAACCTAATACGGCATCATGCTAACCTTTCCTGTATCCTTTCTATACAGGAAATGATAGCATGATGTAGCGACATTTATTTTTTAACCGAAAATATTAAAACCTGGTGATGTGATGGAGCCCACTGTCTTGTCACGAGCAGTAACAGAAATAAGTAAATAGTAAAATAGATTATCGTAAATATTGGCATCTGTGTCAGACGTGAACTCATTACTTGTTTATGCTGTGAGTGTCAGAGGCAGTCTGTGGCATTGCTGTGACAAGCAAAAGGTCGCACGCGACCCTCCGGTAAAAATAATACACTATTTATAACTTATGAACGGTTAACTGAATTGACAGAAAATTGGTGGGGAGGTAGGTTAGAAGTAGGAGGCATAGGACCTTTTTTTTATGACATCTCCTGCTCTGGGCGGAGCGGAAGGGCGTGTCAGACTTTTACTGACTAAAACCCACCCGTGTTTCCCTTCACTTGCCCGTGCGACGTCCAGGGCCACGGTTTCTTGTTTAACCAACCCGCAACCCTGACCCAGAAGGTATCGGTCTTCGTCGACCCCGTCACGATGTGCTGACATCTCTTTGAAGCGCACGTGAAACACAACGCGCCGTCGACTCGGGCCTGGTCTTTACCGGACGGCGAGCTGCCCACTGCTCACCTCCCGCAGGCCCGCGCCTATGGTGGCTGGGAGCTCGATGTCGTCTCCCGACCAGGGCGTCTCCTGCGGCGGCTAGTGGCGTGAGGGCGCTGGGATTTCCGCTGCCTCACGCGCTCCGCCTCCTCCTTTGCCAGCATCATCGCTCCGGACCATGGCCTGGACCAGGATCGGATGTGAGAGATCACCGCCGATCGCTGCTACGAGGACACGGCGGTAGTTACCCAAGCTGGGCAGACCTCCACCGTATGCTCCACAGTGTCTTCAGGGCGATCCACACAATGGTGACACCCAGGCGTTTCCTCCCGCCTAATATGGAACAGAAACCTCCAGAAACAGCCATGTCCGGTGAGGACCTGCGTCAGCCGGATGGTGAGGGCGCCGTGGCGCCTCTCTAGCCACTCCTCAAAGAAGGGACTTACAGCACTGGGTTGCGACAGTCGCACTCTATGTCGCCATAAGATCCCGCCAGAGCTCTGTCAGCCGTACCGCGATTTCTCGCGGCAGCGGAATTATGACCTGGCGTTTTGCCTCCTCTCGTCACTCCCACATGTGGGCTAGGGCTTTGGTCTCTCGATCCCATGGCGACAATCCGGCAAGGAGGCTCGCCGCTTTGCTTCAGCAGAGACCGTGCGGTATCCCCGGATCAGCCGACCGGCCATGACCCTCAAGGACGCGGTCAGGCATCGGGCTGGTCGCTTCCTTAGCGACCACGCCCACACCGGTGCCCCGTAAAGGGCCATGGACCGGACGGCCCCCGTGTAGAGCCTCCGGTAGGAGGCGTTTGGTCCCCCTAGGTTGGAGGGAAGGCATAGGACCTTTCATCCAGAAAAAAGATGCTGCTCTCGAGGAAAACAACAATAACGTTATTATGATATAGATGGCGCCACGTGTGTTTTAAATTGATTGAACAATATCAGAGACTTACTCGGATTAAGTCGCAAAAGCTAGTATACAATAAATGTCTTATCTGATAGTGAAATTAAGAAATAAAAATAAACTAACGTTGCATTAAACCGACTGACTTACGTAGGTACCGATATTATAAATATACCAATATTATAAAGCTGAAGAAGTTGTTTAATTGAATGTGCTACTATCTCAGGAACTACTGATTCGAATTGAAAAATTATTATTTTTGTATTGAATAGTCAATTTCATTTCTTCGAGGAAAGCTGTACATACTAGCTGTACATACTGATATAACATCACGCTGCGACCAACAGGAGCTAGAAATCAGTAGAAAATGTCTAGGAGTTAGAAAGCATTTGTGTTGCGATGTGTGCCGGGTGTTGTAGTATCGGGAGTTTGGTCGTGGTCCAGATCAATCTTCTCTGGTGCAGCATCGTTGGTCGTGTTGTTGTGTTTAACATTGCATCACCTCACTCAACTGCCGTCTTCTTTCCTATTCACTCAGTTTTTTTGAGTGAATATACTTAATAAACTAGTGCGCTTTACCATCAACGAGTGCGTCTCTGCTTACCATCAGGCGGGATTGCGGTTAAGCACTACTTGTTGTGGTTTGTGGAGGTCAGACGACAATCGTTTCACGGAAAATATTGAAGCTTAGCCAAATCAGCAGTTAGACTGGTAAAGCGTACCCCAGGCTCCATAGCTGAAAGAGCTTCGGATGCGACTGGGTTTAACGCTGTGATGATGATGACTATAGATACTACCGAATTCTGTTGACAATCTTTTTCCGTCTGGCTACTACCTTAATTGGGACCTACCCAGTTCAGTCCCAATTACCCATAGTAATATTTAATTGGGTGTAAAGATAAATCATGCGTTAAATCTTATTGTCAATTTTAAAGGAAAATGGTCGTCCTTAATCCTTGGAAGATAAATTAAGGGTTTTCAAAGGTGTGAAAGGCAAACAGTTTTCTACTAAGTGATTTGTCACAGAATTTTCTAACAGTACCTAACCCTTATATGGATGACAGGGTAACCAGTCATGCATGAAGAGGTCTTCTACGACCCATAATGTTCCTGAACTTGTCATGTTTTCATCCACATTTGATCTATTTATGGTCGGTGGCCATGTTTGACTACTAATTACTACTCGCACAGACAGATCATATACTAAGTACATAAGTACGTACTTAGTAGTGGCAAGTGCCGCTGTTGGCTCTTCGATAGTTGTTCATCCATTATAACAGTGACTTCTCCTTCCAAGAAAAGCACGTTAAGCCGATCTCGATCTCTAAAGTTATTGGTGAATTTTTGACGGTCGTTACGGGTTGTAAGAAACCCAGAAGTCTGACAATTAATCTAACCAAGGCATCTGTCCCGCCGTATACTTGGCTGTGGAAGTCACGGAGGCAGTTCATCATTTCAGCCGAAAGACATCTACTGCTGGACATAGGCCTCCCCCAAGGTTCTCCACGACGACCGGTCCTGCGCCTCCCTCCTCCTTCCTCCCTCCTTGGTCCCAGGTCGTCGGTACACCTTGTCGGGAGCCTACCCACGCTGCGTCTTCCGGTGCGTGGTCGCCACTCGAGAACCCGTCGGCCTCATAGGCAGTTGCTTCAAATAAAATACTGATGTTCAGCTGTATCCGATAAGGCTGGCAGCTGATCCCAATATAGTTTGGAAAGGTCAAGTAGATTTATTGGACCTACCCGTTAACGTGGACACTTTAAAGTTATACTAATTCCAGCAGTCTGTATTAATCATCATCAGCCTCTACTCGTCCACTGCTGGACATGGGCCTCCTTCATGACACACCAACAAGCTCGATCGTGAGCAGTTCTCCGACAGCCACTACCAGCCACCTTTTTGATGTCGTCGCTCCATCTCGCCCAAGGGCGTCCCACGCTACGTTTGCCGAGACTCGGTCTCCACTCGAGGACCCAACGGTTTTTACCCCAACGGTTGTCGGTCCTGCGGCATATGTGACCAGCCCATTGCCACTTCAGCTTGCTAATCCTCTCAGCTATGTCGGTGACTCTGGTCCTCTGTCGGATCACCTCATTTCTGATGCGCTCCTTCAGAGAGACGCCCAACATAGCCCGCTCCATGGCTCGCTGAGCGACTTTAAACTTTTGGACTAGTCTGACCGTTAGTGTCCACGTCTCGGCTCCGTAAGTCATGACGGGTAGGACGCACTGGTTGAAGATTTTTGTCTTCAATCATTGGGGTATGGGCGACGAAAATACCCGACGCAGTTTACCAAATGCTGCCCATCCCAGCTGGATCCTTCTATTTGCCTCCTTCTCGAAGTTGTTTTTCCCTACTTGCAACGTTTGGCCGAGGTATACATATTCTGAAACAACTTCGAGCGGCTTTCCGTTTACGGCAACCGGTCCCGGAGTGACCCGTTCAATGAACATAATTTTGGTCTTATCTAAGTTCATACGGAGACCGATGCGTATGTGGTAGTAGCAGTAGTAATAATACTAGCGAATACCACTATGAACAGTAACCCAGTTTCAAACCAGAAAATTACTTGCAAGTATCTTTTATGTCTTGAACAGAATTAACAGGGTATTGTTCTGTCTAATTAAACCAAGCCATATGGAGCTTTTGTCATTCCCGTAATTACTGAAACATTCTTGCAATGTCATTTCCGTAATCAAAGATGGCTGTGTGAAAGAAACAGTAAGATACGTAAACGAAGGGTTCCAAGTATGGTACGGTATGTGGTGTACAGTGTACGATAGTATGTACAATATTTAATAACAGATATTTACGAGCGGCAACCCAAACCAGACAAAACTGGCCCAATTTGGAGCAGGCCTTTACTCGCCGAGGGGTTCCTACTAATATATAAAGTTGAAGAGTTTGTTTATTTGAACGTGCTAATCTCAGGTACTACTGGACCGATCTGAAAAATTCTTTTTGCGTTGAATAGCCCATTAATCCAGGAACGCTTTAGACTGTATAACACGCTGCGCGTTCAAACAAACAAACAAACTCTTCAGCTTTATATATTAGTATAGATAAAGAAAACATAGATTTAATTATAAACGTACATTGTATATAGTTTTAGTTACGATTACAATATATTATGTTGTTGTTGCTGTAATGCTGTTAAACTTGTATGAATCATCTGCATCCGGTTAGGTTGGAACCAGACATATGCAGTTAAACCTACTAGTTTATGCCACTCACTTGTGAGGCGAGGCCCTCGAGAAGAATGGGGAAGCGATTGCTGTCTCCCTTGATGTCTCGAAGGCCTTCGACCGGGTATGGCACGCTGGCCTTTTGAGTAAGCTTCCAGCGTACGGCATTTCCCCCAGCCTGACTGGCTGGGTAAAAGACTTCCTGACTGAACGGTCCCTCCGAGTTGTTGTCGACGGATGCTCATTGGAGCCCATGTCGACTAATGCCGGTGTTCCTCCGGGGTCTTTTCTCTCTGCAACTCTGTTCTTGCTGCATATTAACGATCTGCTGATGCCCGGTATCTATGGGCATGCAGATGACAGCACAGTTGTGGAGAGATACCTGCCGGATGCTTGGGCTAGTAGGAAATCAATCGGTTCGAAAGAGAGGCTATGGTAGAGCGAACGAATGTTGCACTACAGGCAGTCTCCGAATGGGGCAAGGCCAATCTTGAAGCATTCAACGCCGCCAAAACACAGGCGTGTCTTTTCACCGCCAAAAGGAGCCCGTTCACCTTGGCTTCTACTTTTCGAAATGTATCCTTGGAGTGTACCGACCGCCTTCAGCTTTTGGGAGTTGAGATTTCCTCGAACCTAAACTTTGGGCGGTTCATTGAGTCCAAGGCCAAGGTGGCTGCCAGGAAACTTGGCGTTATCGCAAAGGTCCGGCAGTACTTCACACCTGGGCAGCTTCTAATGTTATACAAAGCACAGGTCCGTTCGTGTATGGAGTACTGCAGCCACATTTGGGCTGGTGCTGCCAAGTGTCACCTGGCCACTTTGGATTCAGTGGAGAGACGTGCAAAGAGGCTGATTGGTGACTCTGATCTAACTCGAGTTGGTCTCCAAAGCCTAGAGCACAGGCGTAGAGTAGCCAGCCTTTCGGTGTTCTATAGGATGCATTTCGGGGAGTGTGCGAGGGAATTGCATGATTTGATTCCCCCATCTCCGTTCCACCAGCGGACGACCCGTCGTACGGCTGGTTTCCACCCTTACGTTGTTAACACCACTACGATCCGGACGAAGCGTTTTGCCTCCTCCTTTATACCGCGTACATCGAGGGACTGGAATAATTTGCCAGCGGCGGTGTTTCCGTCGGACTACAATTTGAGTGTCTTCAAGGCTAGAGTGAATAGGCTCTTATTAAACTAGTGCGCTTTACCATCAACGATTGCGTCACTGCTTACCATCAGGCAGGATTGCGGTCAAGCGCTAGTTTATAATATGTAAAAAAAAAAAAAACTGCCGACTTACGAGTAGGAATCGCCCACGAATTGTTTCGGAACGGCGGTTTTCTCGGTGGTAGGCCATAACATCGGCTGCCGGTAGAAATTACCACCCACCAGACAAAGTCTTGCCGCCAAGCG
This sequence comes from Sesamia nonagrioides, assembly GCA_017933935.1. Classification (NCBI taxonomy): domain Eukaryota; kingdom Metazoa; phylum Arthropoda; class Insecta; order Lepidoptera; family Noctuidae; genus Sesamia; species Sesamia nonagrioides. The sequence goes on from JADWQK010001647.1 coordinate 579,151, forward strand.
ATTCGTCGTGTTTCGGCATGATGTCTGGTGTAGCCGTACGGAGGACGGGTCTGAGCAGTTGCGTTGCGATGTGTGCCGGGTACGATGCGCCAAATGTTGTTGTGTCGGGAGTTTGGTCGTGGAGAGTCTCCAGATCAATCTCCCTCAGGCGCAGCATCGTTGGTCGTGTTGTTGGGTTTAACATTGCATCACCTCGCTCAACTGCCGTCTTCCTAAGTTTTTAAGTCATCATCATCTCAGCGTTAATCCCAGTCGCATCCGTAGCTCTTCAGCATTGGGGTCTGGGGTCCGCTTTACCAGCTAACTGCTGATTTTGGCTAAACTTCGATATTTTCCGTGAAGCGACGGCAGTAAAGAAAGTCAGACGGCAGTCGTCTGACTTTCACAATCCGAAGGCGATATCTAAGAATTGCGGTTAGACCAATTGTTAGACTTTTCAGGGCTCTAATAACTTGTAACGACTGCTACTAGATGTTCGTATGGCAACCGGGACCAACGGCTTAACGTGCTTTCCGAGGCACGACCAGACCCGTGCAAATATTCATATTCATGCATACAAATATTTGCACTGTGCGGGGATCAAACACGCGCCTCCATGCGCAACGGCCGCGTTCGCTACCTAGAAAGAAAGAAGAAATATATATTCCTAATTTTTTTAAGTGAACAGGCTTAATAAACTAGTGCGCTTTACCATCAACGATTGCAACACTGCTTACCATCAGGCGGGATTGCAGTCAAGCACTAGTTTATAATAATAAATATATATATATATATACACGAGCATTAACCAATACGCCTTCTCCAGATTACTTTGTTAGCCCTAAATAAACTCTCTGTGAAAATTTCAAGTGTACCTAACTGTCCTAAAGATACAGTCCTGTGAAAGACAGATGAACAGACTAATAAAATCCCACTAGCAACAAACACGAAACCATCAGTAGCCCGAAAGTCTGACAACCATCATCATCATCATCATCAGCCTCTACTCGTCCACTGCTGGACATAGGGCTCTTCCATGGCACGCCAACAAGCTCGATCCTGAGCAGTTCTCCGCCAGCCACTACCAGCCACCTTTTTGATGTCGTCGCTCCATCTCGCCCAAGGGCGTCCTACGCTACGTTTGCCGAGACGTGGTCTCCACTCGAGGACTCGTTCACGCCAATGGTTGTCGGCCCTGCGGCATATGTGTCCAGCCCATTGCCACTTCAGCTTGCTAATCCTCTCAGCTATGTCGGAAGAAGCATATTGATAATTAATTGCTCCATATGATCGAAAAATGTGTCTGCTCAACAAAGTAAATAACGCAATGAATATTGGTGAACTGTCAAAATGATACGCATTGATACTGAAAGTGTGTTTATTAACCTACTGGTAAATGGTGGTCGTAAGGGGTTAAATTTCCAGGTCAGTACCAAGGTAACTTTTCTAAGTTATATGTACTTTCATATCAATGGAAAACTTCTTGAGGAAACCTGGAAATCGCCAATCTGTATTGAGCAAGCGTGGTGATTACGCTCGAACCTTCTCTGTATGAGTGGAGACTGTGCCCAGCAGTGGGAGGATAAAAAGGTTGATGATGATGTTGAAATAAATGTTCGTGAAAACAGACACGAAAAACTCAACGGCAAATTTATTTTTTCTACGACCATTTGGTAATTTGCTTAATACATAACCATAAGTCATATCTCAATAGTACTGATTCCTGCCAAGTCGTTTTACAATGACCATTTCCACACGGGTAAACCGTACTACAATGAAACTTTTTTTTTATGGCTATGGCATCGAAAAATCAACATATATACAAACATAGCATGTTATTAGGCTGTATGGATGAATTGCCTTTGCCTTTCATTTGTGGGATTTTTGTTTTTGCGCCATTGTTAACTTTTATCTGCATTTATTTTCAAGGTCGTAGAAAAAGTTCTGTATACCACTGTTGCAAACAGCTAATGTAATACTCGTGCTGATCTATTGTGCCACTCAGCTTCGCTTCGTGGTACAAACTAGCACTCATTTTACAATAGCTATCATTGCTTGCCAGTGGCATAAATAATAGTCCACGACATCTTCACCGTGTACTCTTTATCTTTGCTTGTCGTTTGTTAATATAAAGAAATCATCATCATCAGCTTCCAGGCTAACTGGATTCAGTTGAATACCAGTATTTTACATGGAGCGACGTCTTATCTGATCTTCACAACCCAGTTACTGGGAAATACGATACCCCTTTATAAGACTTTCGGTCACACTTACGGACTTTTGATAACTGTAAAATCTACAAATGACAGCTTAACGTGCTTTCCGAGGCATGGAGGGAGCTCAGTATGTAAAGGACACCCATCCTCAAATTGACCGCGGTAAGCGTAGCGTGGTGGGCAGGGCACATTGCTTGTAGAGCCGATGACCGATGGGGCAGTAAGGTTCCGGAGTGACGGCCACGTACTGGAAGACGCAGCGCAGGGAGGCCCACAACAAGGTGGACTGATGACCGGGTGAAGGTCGCGGGAAGCCGATGTGTGCGGGCAACACAAGACTAGTCATCGTGGAAAGCCTTTGTCCAGCAGTGGACATCTATAGGCTAAAGAGAGTAGCGCGTAGTGAGTAGCGAGTAGTAGAGAGTAGCTCAACCTGATCAATCGATCAGTGTAGCCAATTTTTTTTTTATTTCATATTTTCAATCTAGTTAATTAAAAACAGTATTTGTATGTACTTATTTCAAACTTTATTTAGGTTAAGTCAAAGTTCATAAAATAAAAGTCACAAATTAATAACAAACTATAACAAACATTTTTATATATAGAAATGCATTTATATATTAGGTACATATTATTATGATTAGGTGCATAATTTGATGTGTGTGATATCTACGGCTTGAAGAAATGGGTTCTATTTTTACCAACACAGATACTCTCGTGTGTTTTTTTAGGCTTCCGTACTTTCTAATAAAAGAACGGAACGCTTATTTTTCTGCCACTGTCAATTTCCTCCGAAAATGCTAGACTGATTATATCTGCTTTTTAATACAGAACATACCCAAAACATTCATGGGTTCTTTAGCCTGGTACCAGTGGCAGATTTACGAATTTTCAAGGTATGGGCTGTAACGTTTTTGCCCCCCTTTTGTCTCTACAATTGTCATGTCCTAGATTATTGTCCCCAAATTTGTGGCTACTAAAAATCTGCCGCCCTAGGTCAAGTCTACTAAGCCTTAGTTTACGAAACCCGATACCATCAGTAGCGGATTTACCAGCATAAATCCACCACTGATGGTATTGGGTTTCGTCCTTGTAAATATAAACTATGGAGCTTTGGCATTACAAAGCTTCATTATTTTTTTCTGATATAGCATTAAAACCATAACCTCTTCTCCAGGTACGAACCAGATCATAACCAGAACGGAAACTGCCGCTACAATCAGAACCCTGGGTACGTGGTTTTCTCTGCCATGGGATCCTTCTTCCTCCCCATGGCTGTGATGGTATATGTCTACGCGAGGATATCCTGTGTGGTCGCGAGAAGACACCAGCAACTAGCTAGCAGTACTAAGTGTAATAAGGTTGGTATTGTGTTGTCTGGAAGAGACTGTTAAAAGCGGCCTAAAGTCGCCCATTTATATATCTTTTTCTTTTTTTTGTTATACAGTAATACCCCGACTTACGCGGATTCGGAGTTACGCGATTTAATTTTCTCGTCTATTCTTTTTTTGTTTGAACTCCGCGCAGTTAAGGACAAGCGGCAGCGTTTGTTTCTGGCTCCCCCCCGCCCGCATTATTCGTTCAGTTTACAACAGGCCCATCGTGTAGTGCGAAATCGGCGCGTAGGTACACAAGTTACGATTTTATGTTTTTTTGTGCGTTGTAAATTGTACCCCGACTTACGCGAATTCGACTTACGCGGATAGCGCTCAGTCCCAGCCATCGCATAAGTCCGGGGTATTACTGTATATTTGTGGTTAAAACACCAACCTCTCAAGTATATTCAAATAATAAAACAAATTAAAACATCATCATCATCACCCTTTTTATCGTCCCACTGCTGAGCACAGGTCTCCTCTCATACAGAGATAGATTGAGCGTAATCACCACATTTGCTCAATGCGGGTTTGCGATTTCAGACTTAAAGTCCAGGTTTCCTCAAGATATTTTCCTTTACCTTTTAATCAGTCGTTAGTGTTCAAGATATACTTAGTAGGTACTTAGAATGTAACTTACATTGGTACTTGCCTGACCTGGAATCGAAGTCGCACACTCATACTTGAGAGGCTGGTGTTTTAGTCACTTGGCCACCATGACTTACTTTAAGTCTAATATCGCCGACCCGCATTCAGCAAGCGTGGCGATTACGCTCAATCCTTCTCTGTATGAGAGGAGACCTGTGCCCAGCAGTGGGACGATAAAATGATGATAACGATATATTTTCTATTGAATATACAAATGTTGACCTGAAAAATTATCCGAATCAACCTAGAACCTAACTGCTTTAGCGATAAACTTGAAAATCTGTTAAATAAATTTGACAGATTGTAGAAGATTGATGTACTGTCTGTAAAGTTCGTTCAAAGTGTTTCACCATTGATTATCATCATTATCTCAGCGTATAATCCCGGTTGCATCCGTGGCTTTCGCCCTGGAGCCCAGGGCCCGCTTAAAGACTCATAGTGTTTCACCTCTGTCAATAATTAATTATTTACAATTTTAGCACGCGTTTTAGTAAACATTTAATTTATGTCACTTATTAGTGCAGCACGACAGCCTCCGTGGCGTAGCGGTAGCGGACGCGGCCGCTGCGCAAGGTGGCGCGGGTTCGATCCCCGCACAGTGCAAGTATTTGTATGCATGAATATGAATATTTGTACTGGCCTGGTCGTGCCTCGGAAAGCACGTTAAGCCGTTGGTCCCGGTTGCCCTACGAACATCTAGTGGCAGTCGTTACGGGTTGTTGGAGCCCTCAAAAGTCCTACAATTTGTCTAACTGCAATGCTTCGATGTCGCCTTCGGGTTGTGGAGGTCAGACGGCAGTCGCTTCATAGAAAATGTCCAAGTTTAGCCATATCAGCAGTTGGACTGGTAAGACGAACCCCAGACTCTAAAGCTGAAAAGGCTTCGGATGCGACTGGGATTAACGCTGGGATGATGATGACTTATTAGTGCAGCACTCACACAGCCTCCGTGGCTTACGATAGCGGACGCGGCCGCTACGCAAGGTGGGGCGTGTTCGATCCCCGCACAGTGCAAGTATTTTATGTATGAATATGAATATTTGCACTGGTCTGGTCGTACCTCGGAAAGCACGTTAAGCCGTTGGTCCCGGTTGTCATACGAACATCTAGTGGCAGCCGTTACGGGTTGTTGGAGCCCTCAAAAGACCAACAATTGGTCTAACTGCAATGCTTCGACGTCGCCTTCGGGTTGTGGAGGTCAGATGGCAGTCGCTTCACAGAAAATGTCGAAGTTTAGTCATATCAGCAGTTGGACTGGTAAAGCGGACCCCAGAATCCAAAGCTGAAAAGGCTCCGGATGCGACTGGGATTAACGCTGTGATGATGATGATGACTTAATAGTGCAGCACCGAGCTATATATACGTAGAAACCCTCAAGCGTCCCCAAAACACCCTACATAAGTTTCATCACACTCTGATCAATAATTTCGGAACGCATATAACACAAACACAAACATTGATCTTTATTACGTTTCCGTACCCAAAGGGAACACACGGGACCCTACTTCTAAGACTCCGCTTTATGTCTGTCACCAGGCAGAATCTTGAAGAAATTGTCTCTTTTAAATTACAAGATCATCGGAAATATCGCCTTTAACAGTGTAGTTGAGCTAAATAGCTAGCTTTTAATATCTTTTGCGCATACAAAACCTACGAGTGATAGATTTGTTACAAAGTATAAATAGTAATGGATAATAACGAATCTTACACCTTACACTTTACACTTCTTCGCACTCATCATCACCATCTCAGCGTTAATCCCAGTCGTATCCGAAGGTTTACAGCTTTGGAATCTGAGGTCCGATTTACCAGTCTAACTGCTCATTATGACCAAACTTCGATATTTTCCGTGAAGCGACTGCCACAGCCCGAAGGCGATATCGAAGCATTGCAGTTAGACCAATTGTTGAACTTTTGTCGTCCTCCGTGGCGCAGCGGTCTACACGCCTGCCTGCGACGTGGAGGCCCTGGGTTCGATCCGCGGCCAGGTCATGAAGGAAATTGATCTTTTCCTGATTTACCTGGGTCTTGGATGTTTATCTATATATGTACTATATATATTATAAAATTATAGTATTGTTGAGTTAGTATACCATAACACAAGTGTCGAATTTATTTTGGGGCTAGCTCAATCTGCGTGATTTGTCCGTATATATTTATATTTATTTTTGTTTATTTTTAGTAATGGATAATAACGAGTTTTACACTTTACACTTCTTCGCACTGTTTTAACGATTTGGCAAAAAAATATCCTAACTATGTTTCTGTATGTAGATTTTATTGCTGACTGATGCATGCGGTGGATTCCAAATCTGCAATATTAAAATAAAAAGAAGAAGGTAATCAGGTCGAAATGTCTAATTTATAGTGGATCAGGCATAAATTGGAAAACACAACCAGCACCCTGATCGTTACCTGATGTTTCACACAATTACTATTTCATCGTCATCATTTCAGCCGAAAGACGTCCACTGCTGGACATAGGCCTCCCCTAAGGTTCTCCACGACGACCGGTCCTGCGCCTCCCGCATCCAGCGGTTTCCCGCGACCTTCACCAGGTCGTCGGTCCACCTTGTCGGGGGCCTACCCACGCTACGTCTTCCGGTGCGTGGTCACCACTCGAGAACCCATCGGCCCCATCGGGCATCGGTCCTACGGGCAATGTGTGCAGCCCACTGCTACTTCAGTGTTGCAACTCTTCGGGCTATGTCGGTTACTCTCGTTCTTCTGCGGATCTCCTCATTCCTGATTCGATCGCGCAGTGAAACCCCAAGCATAGCCCTCTCTATTGCACTTTGAGTGACTTTGAGCCTTCTTATAAGACCCATTGTTAGCGACCACGTCTCAATTCCATAAGTCATCACTGGCAATACACACTGGTCGAAGACTTTTGTCTTGAGACACTGCGGTATTTCGGAGGAGAAGATTTTACGTAGCTTCCCGAAAGCAGCCCAGCCGAGTTGGATTACTATTTATTTGCATCATTTAGGAAGGTTACATTTATTTACCATCATGCCATGGACCCTTGGGAGCTAATAATAAAGAAAAGAGTAACCAAGAACGTTAAACAAAAACGGAGCGGTAACGTGGGCAGGTGTTGCGATACGAGGCTTGAGCTAAGGAGCAAAAAATTTTACGTGGATAAAGTAGCGGGCCGAAACTAGTGATACTATAAAGAGAAAAGACCTGTTATTATATATGTTTGTTTATACGGTAAAATTCGCGATTTGAATAGAATTTTGCCTTAAGTATCGCGACACATCTACGGAACGTACGGCGCCGAAAGTCTGCTAAATACGCTCGTAGTGTATTTGAAGTAATCTATGACGCATCAGGCCAAATTTCGCCGCGTTCGGCGTAAGGCCTACCTTGTTTCGGGCATTTATTTCAGCTAAAACGCATTTAATGTATTTTGCATAGCAAGTGACACATCACGCAATGCGTTGCGCGACCGAAAGTTCGGCGGGCGTAGCTGAACGTCCGGCGTGTGTTGTGCATCGCGCGCGTGGCGGTAGCGAAGAGCGACAACGTCTTCTAAGCCCTCTATAATAGCTAATATTCTCATTAAATCCATTTTTCTGGGCAATTCAGGTACCTACGTCACAAAAACCGCACACCATAAAGTGTCGACAGAGACAGACTGACGATGACGCCATGTAACTTTCCGTCGCGTAGCGCGCTGAACAAGACACCGCTTTTTGACAGTTTGGTTTGTCATAACAACTAAATATTGCGACTGACATACGCCGTACGTTCCACAGATGTGTCACTACACTTAGATAACCATGACCTGCACCCTGATAGCGTAACACACTATTAATATCAGTTAGAATAATTTTGAAGCATATTGCTATTTCATTGCTCCGCATGTTCTAAAAATGTATCTTCTCAACAACGCAAGTAAAGCAATGAATGTTGTTAAGCTGTGAAAATGGAACCCATTGCTACTAATAATGTATTATGGAATCACTCGGTTGGATTAGGATATGAATACTTTTTAACCCCATATTCTTAAAGGCTCGAGACTAGACGCGGGGTGCTGCTAGTAGATTATGTTTTAGATAAGTTTGAGTTATGTAAAGGATAAAAGAAACTGGTGTGAAGACTAAAGAATTCTTAAGAAGCACACACATGTAGTGGTGGCCTAGTGGTACCAATGTAACTTTTCTAAAGTTATATGTACTTTCTAAGTATTTCCAGGACACCAATGACTTAAAGTGAAAACGTCTTGAGGAAACCTGGACTTTAACGACGTCTGAAATCGCCAACCCGCATTGAGCAAGCGTGGTGATAACGCTCAATCCTTTTCTGTATGAGAGGAGACCTGTGCCCCGCAGTGGGACGATAAAAAGGTTGATGATGATGATGATGACACACATCCATATCAAGTTAAACAAATTTAATTTACTTCAATTTATTTATCAGGTTTATTTCAATGATAACAAAATTGATTTCAGAGTGACCAATACTAAGCAAAAACGTAAAAATGTTTGAAGATATAGCGGAAAATTAATTTTGTTGTTGTTTTTTTTTTAATAGTTATAAACTAGTGCTTGGCCGGAATTCCACGTAGTAATAAGCAGTCATGCAATCGCTGATACTAAAGCGCGCTAGTTTACCAAGAGCCTATCACTCAAAAAAAAAAAAACAAAAAAAAAATACGGTAGGCGGGCGAGGTGATGCAGTGATAAACCAAACAACACGACCAACGATGCTGCGCCTGAGGGAGATTGATATGGAGACCCTCCATGACCTTCGACACAACAACATTTGGCGCATCGCACCCGGCAGACATCGCAACACAACTGCTCAGACCCGTCCTCCGTACGGCTTTACCAGACATCATGGTGGAACACGACAAATCGCTTGGCGGCAAAACTCTGTCTGGTGGGTTAACTTCTGCCGGCAGCCGATGTTATGGCCTACCACCGAGTTTTATATTGTTTTGTTAATTATTTTTTATTGTGTAGATATTAAAGTATTTTTTCCATGAATTCATTTTCCATGAATTTTTACATTTTTGGTAAATAAACACGAACAACGCCGGATAGATTGAATCCCCGACCGATATTTTGACATATCGTAAAAACGGGATGAGTCGGCAACTTTACACTCTCTGTTTCGATCCTGTTTTTAGATTGGCAATTTCAAACTTTTTGACCGGTTTTTTGATGGCGTGGGAAAACGATTCGCTTGTAATCATTTACTGGGGTTAATCAAGGATTAATTGAAAGTCACAAATCTAGAGAGAATAAAAGTTATATTGTTTTGACAGCCCCCGTAGCGTAGCGGTAGCGAACGCGGCCGCTCCACAAGGAGGCGCGGGTTCGATCCCCGCACAGTGCAAATATTTGTATCCATGAATATGAATATTTGCACTGGTCTGGTCATGCCTCGGAAAGCACGTTAAGCCGTTGGTCCCGGTTGCCATACGAACATCTAATAAAAAAGGCCTTCCGCTCCGCCCAGACCAAGAGCGGTCATTTGAAGATTTTCCATGCAGTGCAAAAAAGGGGTAGGGTATTGCCCAGTGACTAGTTTGTGAATTAGATTGGATTTTCTTTTTATCATTTTACCATTTATTAACCAACATATACATATGTATACACAAACGAGAAAAATCAGAACAGAAAAGGTACAAAGGTGATGTATGTATAGTTCATAATTAATAAATTATCAGCATACCTGCATAGGACAATTTACAGATACAGAGATTTAGACAAAGCTAAAAGATAAATGACTCAAAAAAAAATATACAACCAAAACCAATTCCCAAAAACAAATATAAAAAATTATGAGAATGCAATACCCACTATACAAAAATACTAGTACCGTGCTGCATACGGTGAGACTGAATGCCGAACATAAAATAGGCTAGGCTGATGACGTCTTCTTCTTCTTCTCAGCCAGCCTTAGAGGTCCACTGCAGCACAAAGGTCTCCCCCAAGGATTTCCACAGTGACCGGTCTTGTGCTGTCCACATCCATCGGCTTTCCGCGACCTTCACCAGGTTACCGGTCCACCTTATTGGGTTCCCCTTCGCTGCATCTTCCGGTACGTGGCCGCCACTCCAGAATCATACTGCCCGATCATCCATCGGTTCTGCGAGCAATGTGCCCCGCCCAGTGCCACTTAATTGTAGCAAGTCGAAAAGCTATGCCGGTGACTTTGGTTCTTCTGCGGATCTAGTCATTTCTGATTCGATCGCGCAGAGAATCTCAGAATAGGTCTTTCCATTGCCCGTTGTGTGACATTGAGCCTTCGTATGAGACCCATTGTGAGTGACCACGTTTCAGTTGGGCTGTATCATGTGCATTACATTGGGGGGGGGGGGGATTTCGCGGGGCTGCTGACCGCTTCCCTGGTGAGAGTCCCCTTAGTCTAGCCTTCACTCTAGCCTTGAAAACCTTAAATTTGTAGTCAGACGGAAACACCGCCGGTGGCAAATTGTTCCAGTCCTTCGGTGTGCGTATAAAAGACGAGGCGAAACGCTTTGTCCGGACGTACAACGTTTGTTTTTAAATAATCATAAACCAGTGCTTGACTGCAATCCCGTCTGATGGTAAGCAGTGACGCAATCGTTGGTAAAGCGCACTAGTTTATTAAGAGCCTATTCACTCTAGCCTTGAAGACACTCAAATCGTAGTCCGACGGAAACACCGCTGCTGGTAAACTGTTCCAGTCCCTAGATGTATGCGGTATAAAGGAGGAGGCGAAAGGCTTCGTCCGGATCGTAGTGGTGTTATCAACGTAAGGGTGGAAACTCGCCGTACGACGGGTCGTCCGATGGTGGAACGGAGATGGGGGAATTCTATCATACAATTTATTATTTCATTTTTCTGTTAATCATTAAGCATTGAGAAGTAAGGTGAAGTGACCTCTCACTAGTGTCAGTACCTTTGCATTAGTAGAAATGAAGGCTCATAATGGTGAAGATGATTAGAGAATGGCGCTGCTGTATTCAATTATTCACAAATAATACTTTTCTATGTTAGCAATACTAGGCGTAGAGAGAATTTGTCAATGCTTTCCAAATGACAAGCTTTGAATTCATAAACATAGCTCAGCTGGATAATTACGCAACACATTATCAGTAGCAATGGGTTTCATTTTGACAGTTCAACAACATTCATTACGTTATTTAAGTTGTTGAGCATGCACATTTTTCGAGCATACGGAGCAATGGATAAGCAATTTGCTTCAAAATTATTCAAATTGATAGATGCAATGTGTTATGCAATTAGGGTGCCGCGTGCCGTTCGATATTCAAAATATATTGTCTATGAATAGGTTCTTGGAACCCTGAGTGTCGGCGCGCACTGTGAATCCTCATAATAATGTTTGTAGACATGGCTATTATTGTTGCCTCAACCTAATTGACAGGCTATAGGCAGTTGTATTAGGCTATAGACAGTTATATCGTTCCCTGCCGTAGCAAGTAAATCAGGTTTAAAGCTCTCGTGGCCTAAATTCCGGTACGGTACTCGACGTGACCTCAATTTAAATCAGATAGATTAAAATAATCAACTTCACACTCGAATCTCTGACCTTATTTTACATACCTTATTTTTTTTTTCTTATTTGAATATTTAGCATCTAAAAGTTGTTTATTTAATACTCAATAATTAATAAAAAAGACAATAGAGAGTATAAAGACAAACAAAAATATAGAGTCAAAATCTCGTACTCAAACACGAAAACTTGCAAAAAAATTGTTAATAATAGAAATAGTCATTACATGCTTTTTTATTAGCTTCACTTGTATGTTTGCTTGTTTGTTTGTTTGTCCGTCTTTAACTCTTTGGACTACGAGTGAGCGGCTCATTACTGTAAAATGTCCCACCGTTTTCAATACGTTCGTTCATTCGTTTTTTTTTAACTTCGAACTAAAAAGTTGAAAATAAATATAGTTTAAAAAACTAAAAAAATGCTTTAAAAAATATCAAACTAAAAAGTTAAAAATAATTTTTAAAAAAGCGTGAGGCGCTTAATATACAAAAATTATGGCACAAAGCGCCCCAAGCTTTTTTTAAAATTATTTTTAACTTTTTAGTTTGATATTTTTTACAAGCATGTTTTTTTTTATTTTTTTTTAACTATATTTATTAAAGTCTGGAGTCTAGACTATTTTAGCACTAACTAGCTGTTAGTTCGTTGGACGTCGCTCGCACAAACAACCGTGACATTTCCAACGTTTCTAGTTAATTTTACAAAAAAACTTTCTTATTTATTACGACCACAAAAAAAAAAAACAATTAGCTTAAAGGAGTCTATTTCAAGAAAACAAAAGAATTTGAACTTGTTTATTACAATGCTTCGGTAAACGATCTGTGATCGACATTTATTTTTCGAAGTGTCCCCATATAGGTACTCGGACCGTTATTACGCCTTTGATCCCTGAGGGTTTTAGCCAAAGGCCACGTATTTAATAAGCCACAAATAGTAGGAAAAATAGGATAGCCATTGCGGTATGTGTCAACATCTTGCGACGTTGCCAGACTTATGTAACAGCGAGTCTTTAAAACGAGAGGGATTCTTTTTTCAAAATGGTATTCTTAGAACTACGGAGCAGTATAGAGAAACACTATTTTACTTTATTGCAATGGCGACTACTGTCATCATCATCATCATCCCAGCGTTAATCCCAGTCGCATCCGAAGCCTTTTCAGCTTTGGAGTCTGGGGTCCGCTTTACCAGTCCAACTGCTGATATGGCTAAACTTCGACATTTTCCGTGAAGCGACTGCCGTCTGACCTCCACAACCCGAAGGCGACATCGAAGCATTGCAGTTAGACCAATTATTGGACTTTTGAGGGCTCCAACAACCCGTAACGACTGCCACTAGATATTCGTATGGCAACCGGGACCAACGGCTTAACGTGCTTTCCGAGGCACGACCAGACCAGTGCAAATATTCATATTCATGCATACAAATACTTGCACTGTGCGGGGATCGAACCCGCGCCACCTTGCGCAGCGGCCGCGTCTGCTACCGCTATACCACGGAGGCTGTCAATGTCGACTACTGTGAATATACAAGTTTAATTTCTAAAGATTTGAACCTGAAAAGGGGAAATTGTATTCACTATTATTCTATGAACCTTTTTAGCTTCCAACCAAAGGTTGTCCGTAAAAGATCGCTCTTGGCGATACGGCCGACCCATTGTGTCACCCTTTGTAATATCTTCATATTTGTGCTCAGTAATTTATATGGTGTAATATAATAAGGAGTATTCTATTGTATTCTATTCTAATTACGAGGCTAACACTAAAATCACGTTGAAATACAGCTGCGGTCATTTTGTATAGTTATGCGAAAAGTTACTTAAAAGCTATTGTTATCATGTTTTGAAATTACCATACAGGACCCTGATTACGTAATACATTATTAATCCCAATTTGAATAATTTGGAGCATATTGCTAACCCATTGCTATCTGCGATACGAATAAAAATTTTATAAACTAGCGCTCGACCGCAATCCCGCCTGAAGGTAAGCAGTGATGCAACGTTGATGGTAAAGCGCGCTAGTTTATTAAGAGCCTGTAGCCTTGAAGGCACTTATTTAAGTGTCTTCAAGGCTACAGTGAATAGGCTAATATAGTACACGACGACTACAATTTTGTAGTCCGTCGGAAACACCGCCGCTAAAAAAATATTTCCGTCCCTCAATGTACGCGGTATAAATGACGAGGCGAAACGCTTCGTCCGGATCGTAGTAGTGCTATAAAACGTAAGGGTGGAAACTCGCCGTACGATGGGTCGTCTGACAGTGGAACGGAGATCGGGGAATTAAATCATGCAATTCGTCGTCTCACGGAGAAGAATATGCTGCGGTGGATGTGTGGAGTTACGCGGAAAGACCACATTAGAAACTCCCGCATCCGTGGCAGTCTCCGTGTCCGTGACATAGCAGACAAACTGCAAGAGAGTCGCCTGCGCTGGTACGGTCACGTCTTACGTAAACCGGCAGGTTACGTGGGTAACAAATGTCTTGCCATGGCGCCTCCGCCGGGCCGGAACAAGCGAGGTAGACCAAAGAAGTGCTGGCTTGACGTTGTAAGAGATGACATGCGTGCCTAGAAGCTCTTACCACAGGATGCTAAAGATCGTGCGAAATGGAGGAGAATGTGCAGGAAAGCGGACCCCGGGCTCCAACGCGAAAGCCGCGGATGCAACCGGGATAAACGCTGAGATGATGATGATGATGGTGATGATGAATTCGTCGTCTCAAAGCAGTTTGAAGAAAAAAGTAATACATTTGATAAACACTCAACTACATTAAATGTAGCGGTACCTAGAATGCCATATGCAAACAACACGACATACTGACGTCAGGCAAATCCTGAATCTTGCAAGCAGAGTTTAACGCGAAACTAGCACGATACAACTTCACTATATTAACCGATGGGCAAGTGCCTGCCAGACACAACACCCGTCTGCTTGGAAGTTTTTCTCTTTTCTATGGAAGGTGATTGAACTTTACACCCTCTTCTTCATACCTCTAAACTGGCGAACCCAGAGGCGAGTGATGTAGTAGTACATTCATAATATTATATGTTGTCAATCACATTTACTCATATGTCCAAACCATATTAAAATATGGTCTGTCCTGGTACACACATTGACCATACAATTGTTTACGTTAGCAAATAAATGAAATCAAATAAAGGTATGGAAACTCCGCTACAAGCTAAGCACTTATGTGGAAATCTTGCAGCAGAGATGCATACAGAATCAGTCCAATCTCAGCAACATTAACCTTTTTATCGTCCCACTATTGCCTGCCAGACACAACACCCGTCTGCTTGGAAGATTTTCTCTTTTCTATGGAGAGTGATTGACTCTTCTTCTACCTCTAAACTGGCGAACCCAGAGGCGAGTGATGTAGTAGTACATTCATAATATTATACGTTGTCAATTACATTTACTCATATGTCCATACCATATTAAAATATGGTCTGCCCTGGAACACGTACATACAATTGTTTATGTCACCTAATAAATAAAATCAAATAAAGGTATGGAAACTCCGCTACAAGCTAAGCACTTATGTGGATATCTTGCAGCAGAGATGCATACAGAATCAGTCCAGTCTCATCATCATCAACCATTTTATCGTCCCACTGCTGCGCACAGGTCTCTCACACAGAGAAGGATTGAGCGTAATCACCACGCTTGCTCAATGCGGGTTGGCGATTTCAGACTTAAAATCCAGGTTTTCTTAACATGTTTTCCTTCACCTTCAGTCCACTGGTGTCCAAGATATACTTAGAAAGTACAAATAACTTTAGAAAAGTTACATTGGTACTTGCCTGACCTGGAATCCAACCCGCGCACTCATACTTGACAGGCTGGTTTTTTAACCATTAGGCCACCACGACATGTCACACATCTAGTCCAGTCTGCTCGCAATATACCGTATTTACACGTTGTAGGTTCGAACTCGATCAGGCGCTTCACTTTGCGTAAATTATTTCGAAACCACTGCTCTCAAAACCGCGAAGGAAACCGGCATGTCCTAGAGCCAAAACTTCGAAGACTTGTGACATTTACAATCCTACACTGGTCCCGCGAGGCAGGTTACGGCCGAATCCCTCTCACGAAAAGAACGCCTGTGTTCCTGAAGTGGGAGCATTCATCATCATCATCTCAGCGTTAATTCCAGTCGCATCCGTAGCTTTTCAGCTTTGGAGTCTGGGGTCCACTTTACCAGTCTAACTGCTGATTTTGGCTAAACTTCGATATTTTCCGTGAAGCGAATGCCGTCTGACCTCCACAACCCGAAGGCGATATCTAAGCATTGCAGTTAAACCAATTGATAGACTTTTGAGGGCTCCAACAACCCGTAACGACTGCCACTAGATGTTTGTATGGCAACCGGGACCAACGGCTTAACGTGTTTTCCGAGGCATGACCAGATCAGTGCAAATATTCATATTCATGCATACAAATATTTGCACTATGCGGGGATCGAACCCGCTCCTCCTTGCGCAACAGCCGCGTTCGCTACCGCTACGCCGCGGAGGCTGGCAGGAGTAGGAACATTATAGGCGGATTATGTAATGTTGGGTATGGCCCGCATTCTACGCAAGGAGGCGCGTCTTTTCGCACCGTAGCGTAAAAGCAATCGAGCTAGAACAAACATCCCTAATGCGCTAACGAAGCGAAACAGTGTGGATACCACGAGTTTTCATTACGAGACTCGATCATACACCTTCTTTTTTTTGGGATGGGATATCATCAAATGACTTCTCCCGCTCTGGGCAGAGCGGAAGGGCGTGTCAGACTTTTACTGACTAAAACCCACCCGTGTTTCTTCACTTGCCTGTGCGACGGCCAGGGCCACGGTTTCTTGTTTAACCAACCCGCAACCCTGACCCAGGAGGCATCGGTCTTCGTGGACCCCGTCACGACGTGCCGACATCTCTTTGAGGCGCGCGTGACACATGACGCGCCATCGACTCGGGCCTGGTCCTTACCGAGCGGCGAGCTGCCCACTGCTCACCGCCCGCAGGCCTTCGCCTACGGTGGCTGGGAGTTTAGTGTCATCTCCCGACCAGGGCGTCTCCTGCGGCGGCTAGTGGCGTGAGATCGCTTTGATTCCCGTTGCGTCACGCGCTCCGCCTCTGTCTTTGCCAGCATCACTGCTTCGCTGAAGGAGGTGACGGCCTGCCATGCAATCTCGCTCCGGACCATGGCCTGGACCAGGGTCGGACGCGAGAGATCGCCGCCGATCGCCGCTACGAGGACACGGCGGTGCTCTACCCAAGCCGACCGAAGGCAGACCTCCACCGTATGCTCCACCGTGTCCTCAGGGCGATCCACACAATGGTGACACCCTGGCGTTTCCTCCCGCCTTATACGGAACAGGAACCTCCCGAAACAACCGTGTCCGGTGAGGACCTGCGCCAGTCGATCATACACCTCGACCGCATTTGGTGCTCTTATTGGGTGAGAGTTCTTACAACCTTGAAGCGGGCCAATCGATGAGTCAAACGCGGTCGATATCGATGATCGAGTCTTCGTAATGAAAACTCATGGTAGCCCCACAGGCCTACCATATTTATTAGGTAATATTTGTAAGACTTTGATAAAATTACACCGTACTTTCCCGATCTACTCGGAACGGAACATACTTATCTAAAT
Organism: Sesamia nonagrioides; assembly: GCA_017933935.1. Classification (NCBI taxonomy): domain Eukaryota; kingdom Metazoa; phylum Arthropoda; class Insecta; order Lepidoptera; family Noctuidae; genus Sesamia; species Sesamia nonagrioides. The sequence goes on from JADWQK010001647.1 coordinate 596,518, forward strand.
TGGATACTTGATCTAGTTTAAACCAGAATAGAATTCTACGCTAAAGCTTTCTCTAGCTCCTATTATTGTCAAAGACTACATTGAATTTACTGTAGGTTATTCAGTGAATGCTTGTGAGAAGTAGCTAGCTTTTCCGAATTCCAGGGCAATACGGTCAGACAGATAAAGATATTTCAGCTAATAGAAAAGTCACAAAGTTATTTGACTCCATATTTACTTGCAAATGAAACATACTAAGTGAAATGCATTTTTCTCGGTGGTAAGCCATAACGTCCACTGCCGGTAGAAGTTACCACCCTCAAGAATAAACACAACAATGTCAAAGGGGTTTACTCATAAACGATGATTAAAATTAAGTGACGTGCAAACGTCCAAAATGTATGGTTAAAGAATCGCTAATCGCTAGTTTAACTTTAAACATCGTTTATGAATAAAGGGGAATTATTGCCGCCAAGCGATTCGTCGTATTCCAACATGATGTCTGGTGAAGCCGTACGGAGGACGGGTCTGAGCAGTTACAAACATTTAAACTAACTGACACATACAGTCAGACCCGGAACATCCACCTGTAGGCCATTCAAATGTTTGTTAGGCCGCTACTTCGAATCTTGCGGGCAGCGGGGCGGCGGCGGCGGCAGCGGCGCGGGAGCCGAGCGGGCATCGAAGACCCGTTCTCGAAACTAGCGGGTAGAATGTCTGAACAATGGCGGCAACATCTTTTTGATTCAAATTTATTCCTAATGCTCGATCACCGCTCGCTGCACGCCCGCTGCCCGCAAGATTCGAGCGCAAGAAGTACACCGCTCGCTACCCGCCACCGCCCCGTTGCCGCGCCGCTGTTTTCGAGAACCGGTCCGTTTGATTTTACGCATAAGATCCTGCCGCTCATTCGCCGCCGCCGCTGCCGCCGCCCCGCTGCCCGCAAGATTCGAGGCAGCGGCCTTATGGGCGGGAATCGAACCCGCGACATAGAGCGCAGCAGTTAATCGTTCGGCCATTGCGTCAACCATGTCGTCAAGCATTAATGAACTTTACTGCCAATCCTTCATGATCTTTATAATAAACACTAGCTTTCCGCCCGCGGTTTCTCCCGCGTGGAATTCGGTTATAACTCGTTTTTTAGATTTCCCCCGGGAATAAAACTATTTAAATGACGATTGATCGCGGTGGTAGGCCATAACATCGGCTGCCGGCAGAAGTTACCACCCACCAGACAAAGTCTTGCCGCCAAGCAATTCGTCGTGTTCCGGCATGATGTTTGGTGTAGCCGTACGGAGGACGGGTCTGAGCAGTTGTGTTGCGTTGTGTGGCGGGTACGATGCGCCAAATGTTGTTGTGTCGGGAGTTTGGTCGTGGAGAGTCTCCAGATCAATCTCCCTCTAGCGCAGCATCGTTGGTCGTGTTGGTCTTGTTTAACATTGCATCACCTTTTTTTTTGTTGACGCTGTGGGAATGCATTAACGCACCTTACCCCGAAGGGCGTGTGTGGGACTCGCCCAGCCGAAGCCGGGAATACCCACTAAACCCACAGCGGCACTCCGGCATCGCCATAGTGGCGGGGGAGTGGGAAACTAGCGCAGCCTGAGCTACCTCTCCCCCGCCGGCGAAACCCGCCTAAAAAGGCGGGCCCTCAATTGCCCCTCCCAGGGAGGGGCCGTGGCTCCCCCGTGGTGAGCGATGTAAGGCGGGCGTCGGCCTCACGCCCGCCACTCACCTCAGGGAGGGAGAAAGCGGGAGAAATCCCGCCTTCTCCTCCCCCTACGCCGCCTGCGGAGCGCCGGAGGGAGGGGATCCTCCTCCCGCTCGCGCTCCGCTGCCTCCTTCTGCGACATCACGACCTCGCAGAAGGAGGCCATCGCCACCCAAGCCTCCTCGCTCCCCACCATCGCTCTGACGATGGCGGGCAGCGAGAGGTCGCCACCAACCGCCGTGACAAGACCGCGGCGCGGCCCGGCCCACGACGGGCACACCGCGAGGGTGTGTTCCGCCGTGTCCTCCGCCGCGCCACAACCGTGGCACGACGGTGTCTCCTCTCGTCCTATCCGGTGCAGGCACCTGCCGAAGCAGCCGTGACCGGAGAGTACCTGCACCAGACGGAAGGAGAGGAACCCGTGACGCCTGTCGAGCCAGTCCTCCAGAACCGGCCCGATGGCGTCGAGGGTACGGCGGCCGAAGACGGCGGAGGCGAGGTCCCGCGTCCACTCCTGGACAAGAGCGACCCTCGCCTCCCGCCGGACGGCCTCCCTCAATTCAGGAGCCGGACGCTCGCCCAGCGCCCTGCGCCCCGCCGTCCACTCGTACACTCTGGCGAGCACCCACGCCTCGAGCTCCCAAGGCGGGGTGCCCGCCAGAGCGCATGCCGAAGCGAAGCCTACTGTGCGGTAGGCCCGCGCTGCCCGCTGGGCGATGGCCCTTTAGGGCGCCCGAAGAGCGGTGGCATTCTCCCTCCTATGGAGGGAGTCCGCCCAAATGGGGGCCCCATAAAGGGCCATACTTCGCAGAATGCCGGCGTACAGACGCCGGCACCGCATGCTTGGCCCTCCCATGTTCGGCATGAGCCATGAGAGGGCGTCCGCAGCTTTCAGCAGGCGCGTCGACAGCCCGCTAAAGTGCGGGCCGAAGCGCCACCTGCTGTCCAACGTAAGGCCCAGATACTTCATCTGAGCCTCGACCACGACCCTGACGCCCTCCACAAAAATGTGGGCGTCATGTGGGGGGCGTTGCCGGGGGCCGTGGAAGAACACGGCCTCCGTTTTGTGCAGCGCCACCCTCAAGCCCAGGCGGCGGATCCTTCCGGCCACTAAGGATCCGCCCGCCGATGCCAAACTGGCTGCCTCCCGGAAGGTGCTCCCGCGGGGCTCCACAGAAGAGGCCCTAGAACGGACCCCTGTGGAACGCCGGCCCCGACAGCGTATCGCCGGAGCTGGCCAGCCCCGTCTACGAGGAGGACAGCACGGTCCTCCAAGTAGCTGGCCAGGAGGCCCCGCAAGTACAGGGGCACTCCGTGGAACCGGAGCGCTTCCAGGATGGTGGAGTGGGAGATGGAATTGAAGGCGTTGGCAATGTCGAATGACACGGCCAACACTCCATCCCCCACTCCCACCGCCTCTGTCACCTGGCCCTTTAGACGGGCCAGGGCGTCCACTGTCGAACGACCAGCTCGAAATCCGAACTGGGCGTCCGACAGGTCCGGTCCCACGCTCCGCAGATGCCGCTTGAGACGGCCGGCGATAATCCCCTCGGACATCTTTCCGGCCTCGTCAAGCAAGACGATGGGCCGGTATGCCGAGGGGGAGTCCGCCGGCCGTCCCTCCTTCCGAAGGAGGCACAATTGGCCTTCCCGCCAAGGTTTCGGGAACCTCCCCGACGCGAAGCACGCGCTGAAGAGGTCCCGAAGCCTTCCCTCCATTTCGGTGGCCGCGATGGCCACCACCCGAGCGGGAATGCCGTCCGGGCCGGGAGCCGTCTTTTTGTCGGCGCGGCGACTCTTCGTCTCCGCGCCAAATTCCTCCTCTGAGACCGGAGGAGGAGGAGCTTCCTCCTCCGGTTGAGCCCTCCCTCGTGGGGGGTCCATCACTGGTGGGGTGAAGTGCGGATCCCTGCGCGGAAACAGAGACCGCACCACCCCATCCAGGAGCGCTGGTTCGAGGGTCTCGGCAACCGGGGGACCAATGCGGCGCAGTTTGTTACGCGCCGCCTTATATGGCCTCCCGAATGGGTCGTTGTCGGGACCCTCCAACAGCTCGGCCCTCGCCGCGTCCTTAGCGGCGCCGATGGCCGCTTTAAAGGCCGCCCTCGCCTCTACGTATCTGGCGTAGAGGCGGTCCTCGTCGGCCTGATCTCGTCGGCGCCGCCGACGCGATCGCGTGTAGGCCCGCCGTGCCGCCACGCAGGTGGCCCGCAGCTCCGCCAACTCCTCCGACCGCCAATAAACGGCGCGTCGGGGAGGCGGACGTCTCGACCGAGGCATGCTGGCGTTGCATACCTCGGTCAATGACCCCCTCAATCGGGCCGCCGCCGCGTCCACGTCCAGGACGTCCACGCCGAGACCTGGCCAAAGCCAGTCCTGGACGAACGCGGCCTCCCTTGCCGCCTCCCGATCCAGGTGGGTCAGAGCCCACCTTGGAAACGGGGATCGGCCCGACGATGAGGGGGTGCTGCGGCGCCCCCGTGGATTCTGGGGGGAGATCTCGAATCGCACGTAGCGGTGATCCGAGATCGTCTCCCCCAGTTCCACCCTCCAGTTCTGGATGCGGGCGGCCAGTACGGGCGTGGCGAAGGTGAGGTCCACTATGGACCCACCCTGCCGCCGCACGCACGTCTGGACACTCCCCCCGTTCAAGAGAGAGAGGCCAGACGTGGCCGCCCACAACTCGACCGCCCGTCCGCGGTTGTCGGTGGCCGGGTTTCCCCAGACCACCGACTTGGCATTCAGGTCCCCCAAAGCGGAGACCTGACGTGGCGCCGTCCTCCCGATGACCGCCGTCAGGACCCCGAGGAAATCCTCGAAGTCCTGGAGAGGGCGGTTTGGGGAAAAGTAGACCCCTACAAGGGCCAACCCTCCCCACGCGGCGGCCACGTATCCCGGTCCCCTCTCTAAGAGCGAGAGGGGAGGGGAGTCCGAGGAAGACCGCGCCACGATTGCCACCGAGCCGTCACTGTCTCCCAGCCCATTGCTGGGAGTGAAGTACGGCTCGGCCACCACTGCCACATCCACCAACCACTCGGCCATTGACTGCACCAGTAAGTCCTGGGCAGCCCGGCAGTGGTTGGTGTTTGCCTGCAGGATGCGATGGTCTGTACCCATTACTCGACCATCGCAGCACCCTCGGCCACCGCCGCTGATGGGATATCAGCGGGGGCGGTGGCAGCAGCGGCAGGACGGCTTATAGCCGCCTGCGGCTTGCCCCTCTTGGACGGGGGTCGGCATGACGTCCCCCCCATCACGTGGTCGGCGGGGTGACCACTGGAGGCACACGCCGCGCAGTGCGGCTTGGCGGCCTCGCACGTGGCCGCCATATGCCCCTCCTTCCCGCAGCGGAAGCATGTGTCCGCCATTTCCGCAGTGGACGGACACATGGCTCGGGTGTGGCCGATGCCGAAGCACTTGAAGCAGCGCATTGGCGCTGCCTCAAGCACTCGGATCACGGCCCGGCTGAAGCCCACAAATAGCCGCTCCTGGCCTTTAGCCTGGGCGGCCAACGCTGCGGCGACTGGGCACACCAGCCGGATAGTGCCCAGCCCACCGCGGCCGGGCCTTATTTCCCGAGCCAGCACCGCTGCGGGTTCGCAGACTCCAGCCACTGCGATCGCCGCGACCACCTCCTCCTTGGTGACCGAGTCATCTAGACCGGTCACCTCCATAGCCGCCGTCTTAGTCGGCCTAGCTATCTTCGCCACGTCGGCGAGGACCTCTCGCAACTTGCCGGCGAACAGGTCGGCATTTTTGCCGCCGTCCTTCCCCGGAAACTCGAAGAGTCGAGCTCCGGTTTGGGTCCGACGGCAGAGTACCGAGCCCCAACTCGGCGGGGTCCGCGACGGCACGAGCCCGTCTCAGGACGGACTCGTAGGTGACGCCCCTCTCGGCGGCCTCGGGGACGATCGTCACCGTTACCGCTGCGGATTTGGGAGGAACCAGCTTCCTTCCGCCGACTGGGGCCTTCTTGGCTGCCGGGGCGGCCGCCGGGGCAGCTGCCGTGGCAGCCGCCGGTGCAGCCGGGGCCTTGTTTGCCTTCTTCCTGCCCTTCTTCACCACCTCCGACCACGGCTGGTTGGACGGGGTGGTGGAGGGGAGGAGGGCGTCAGTCTCTTGAACTTGGGGGGCAGGTCCTGCGATGGCGACCGGCCCCGGTTCGGCGCCCACATTCGTACCCGGGGGAGGCAGAGCCCCCGGGGATTTCTTCCCCTTGCCCTTGCCCTTTGAGGGCTTAGGGGTGAGGGGAGCCACTGTCGGCGTCTTGTCCGCCGCTAGTGGCGGACGGAGACGCGGCTCGGGCAAAAGGCGGTCTTCAATGCCTGCTAGGCAGGCTCTGGTGAACGCCCTCTCCTCCATGACAACCTTGCGGATTACTTCCTCAAGGTTGGAGGAGGAGGGGGCGGGAACCGCCACCGACGGGGAAATAGGGGCCGGGGCCGTGGCCTCAGCCAGCTTCTTGTGAAGCTGGCTGACCTCCGCTTGCAGGCGATCCACCCTCGCCTGTAGCTGCCGTGTCTCCTCTGACGCAGTACGCTGCGTCAGCTCCTTCACAATGCCGAGCAGGCTAGTAGCTCGGCATTTCAGGGCCTTTTGAATCGTGCCCTTCAGGTTTGAGGACTTGGAGGCGACCTCGGCGATCTCCTCCTTGTCCTCCTCTGCCAGTCGGGCCAGCTCCGCTACGGACAATCCCTCAAAACTGGGGAGGGCCGAAGCATATCCAGCCCTCGACTTGGCTGCGCGCGCCTTTTTCTCCTTAGCGGCAACCCTCTCCTCTAAATCCTGCTCGAGCTCGGCCCGTCTGGCCAAGCCGAGCTGACGCTGGGCGTCCGCCAGACCCACATCGTGGGTGCCGGCCTGGGAAGAAGTCGAAGGCGAAGCAGTCTTCGCCTTCGGCTTCTTCTGTTTTGGCTTACCCTTGGCCGAGTCCGAAGAAACCTCGGACCCGAGCCTCAGGTAGGCCCTCTTCAGGCTGCGATCTCCAGCCACCCTACACACGGACGACGACTCGATTTCCGAGTCAGAAAACTCGTCCGCCACGCTCATACAGAGGCTCGCCACAGACGGTGCGCGGCTGACCTCTGATGCCGACACATCATCGAACTGGCCCTGAGAAGGGCCTTTTGGTTGGCCCTGAGAAGGGCCTTTTGGGACGAAACGCCCAGAAGCGTTCCGTAATGGTTTCGGCATGGCGACCAAAAACCAAATCCACAATAAAAACAAAAACCTCAATAAAAATTAAATAAAACCACACTGCAATAAAAACCCTCAATAAAAATAAAACCTCAATAAAATCCAGAATAAAACCACTAAATACGCAATCGCCCTCAAAGTAGAATAAAATTTCGCAGATCGCGTAAGTCACAGCGCACGTTAGCCACCGGTCTGCCACTCCGTTACGGTGGTCAGACACGGCGTTGCCCGGGGAACACTACGTGGAAGTCTGCGCTGTGGGGAGTCCCCCAACATTGCATCACCTCGCTCAACTGCCGTCATGCTGCCTATTCCTAAGTTTTTTTAAGTGAATAGGCTTAATAAACTAGTGCATTTTACCATCAACGATTGCGTCACTGCTTACCATCAAGCGGGATTGCAGTCAAGCACTAGTTTATTATTATTAAAAAAAAAACGATTGATCAGTTTTCGACCGGAGATGAAAAATGATTAAATTACTAAAATGGCTATTAAAAAATAAGGGTTGATCGTAGAAGGGTGATTTGGAGACGGGCGAATGTTCATACAAAGTTGGGCCTGATTGGACAGCCACGATTGTTGCATTAAATCATTTCAATATTATTACTATTTAAAAAATAAAACTTTATTTAGCATGGCAGAATCGGAGAAAAAAGAAATAGGGTATTATTAGCTTGCACAAAACTAACCTCATTTGCTTTTTTATAAGTTTTCTTACAAGCTGTCAGCGCTCTTATGGTATATTTAAGTAATTATTCAGACTTTTTTGTAGACTAGATTTTATCAGAATGTATTTTTATGACATTAACAAATCGTGAGTGTGGTTTCCAAAGGGCCGGCGGCGCTTAACTGCATATTAAATGTTACAAAGAAGGAGGTTAAAAAAGAATTAGGAAAACCATTTTTACAATCTGATTATAGAAAAGAGTAAGCAAGAATAAAAATCACATTTCTCTTACATCGATTTATTAATCACATCCAATTCATCATATACAATTAATGCTGGCAAAGGATGCGAAGCTTGTGAGGGAGTAGGACTCTCAGCGCCCTCACGCCTCTAGCCGAAGCAAAAGACGCCCTGGTCGGCAGACAATATCGAACTCCCGGCCATCATAGGCGCTGGTATGCGGGTTAAACAAAAAAAAAAAAAAAAGAATTAATAAATAATTTATTTAAAATAGCCTGAGCATCAGCACTTTTTGAACATCGTTATTACATAAGACAGTCCCCCAAAACGCCCACCCATTGACACTTCCTAGTGCTTTCGCTGGAAAAGCAGTGGAACAAACTCCCCAGCAACACAGCAGTCTGTTTATATATAAAAAAAACTTGAGTTTATACAATACTATGTAGGTATAGTAATGAAGACGAGAAAACACAACAAGAATGAAATTATTTATTATATACCAGCTAGTCACGCCAAAATACCAGTCCCTTTACCTTAGACCAAGAAATTACAGTAATATTGTTTTATAGCCTCTCTTCCATTAAAAGAACTGTCAACTAAAATATAAGTTAAATATGTTTTTGAACTAACATGTCTTGATTTAATTCGACCTCTCAATAGCCAGCAAGAATGAGTGTATTTTGACAGTTCTCTTAGTAAGTTACTGTCCATATTTCGACACACTTCTATTTCAGATCTACCATCTTTTCGTATATGCTCAGTGAGCACACACACACACGGCTAGGTCATATTATGGTGAGCAGTGCTCACTGTTTAATTTGGTAAATACCTAAAGATACTTTTATTAAATCACTATGTGTGAGCTGTGGAAAATCATTTAAGTTATCATTTTGAACATTTATTCTAGAAAAATCAGCCCTACGTCGGTTTATATTATAAATGTATTTATCCTGGGGGTAAACTGTTGAGTGCCCTGTGACACAGCTACGTCGGTGGTAGACTGTGAAGTTGTACCATCATATTCACTTGTTAAATCTACTGCTGCTGAAGATCCAGGTGATCCAGTCATAAAATGATGAGCATTTCTATCAGCTCTCACCCAGCAATGATGACATATGAGAGCTCGAGCTCTTGAAATCTGGAAAAAAAATTATATCATGAGTCTCTTTCTAAAAAAAGTAATACATACATCACTCAGTAGTCTGTAAGCAATTCTGAAAGACCTAACTTCTTTGCTAGATACTAATTTAAATGTCCATGCTAGTAATAATTAATTATTGTTGATACACTGTTTGTTCCGTTCCTACAGACAAACCATGAAAATGGTTTTGTGCTTTTATCTCAATGTATTGTGCACTAGGTTAAGAAAATAAATAATAATAATAACGCAAATCTCTTCAAATCTACACCTTCAGGAAATAAAGGCTGCAATATAATTATTTGTGTTTTTTTACAATACCTAGATATACATACTACACTAACATTTCCATATATTTTTTTCTCATGAATGTGACACTAATTTACAAAAATGATTCTTTAAAGCTGACTGCTATTTCAGAGATTAGTGTGAAAAAATAAAAAAATAACATAGTAGTAAGTATACATAGATTACCCTGTGGTAGTATAAAATACAAAACAACTAAACCTAACAAAAACTTACAGTCCGAGGCAATATCCATTCAGAAATGACTGCATGAATTCTTCTTTCACGTTGGGTGTTAGTGTGCAATGATTGAGATCTTGCCCGCAACACTGAACACACACTTGGAGATGTCCAATCATTGGAGATGGAAGTTGCTCATCTGTGCCAAAGGCATTCACAGCTAAATCTCTGCATCCTTGGTAAATGTGATAAGATCTATTAACCTAGAACAATATTAGATTATTATTTACAGCTTCCACAAATAATAATTACAGAATTATGATGCAGAACATTGTTTATATTCTTTGCACAAAATAAAAAACAGTGATAAAACTGTATCTTTCAGAATTGCATCACTTCTTACTGAGATCATGCTGATACTAGGATTATAGTACTTATATTGATGTTTTCATAAAAGGTCATTCAATTTTAATATTGTTTCATTGATTTTGTTGAATTCTTACAAGTAAGTTATATAAAAAGAACTATCTTCCGTAATTGATAATCAAACCGTAAATCTTACTTGGAATTCGAATAAATCAAGTGCATTATAGTGTATATTGTGTAGTATTTGTGTAGTATATTGGAATATTATTAATGAAACTTACTTCAATAATATACTTAAGTAAAGGTATCCTGGTTGGACTCTACTCGAAAAATATCACAACGTGAAGTTTTAATTAAATACATACGTTTTAAATAAATACTTACCACTTGAGGTGCAATCCATTGCTCTTTAACTGAAAGAATGCTTTCCGCTTTTATTTGTCGTAACTCGATAGGATACAATGAAGACGTTGCAAGTTGGTCACTCATTGTGTTGTTTCGAAATAAGTCGAGTAAGGAAGATATCAAAGTCCGTTGTGAGAAATGCGTGGATCATCCGACAAAATAATAACCGTCAGAATCCTAAATACGTTGCCAAAGACACAAAATAATATAAAACGACAAAAAAATACAACAAAATACAATATCCACTACGGCAAGTTCAAACCCGGAAGGGAATAATTTTTGACGTTTGGCGTCACGTTGTCACGAGTTTACTTTGTTGCCTGTATAATAAAAAAGTTGAATTGATTATTAAATCGATCTGTTGATCAATTTCTTTTAAGATGTTTTTGTAAATAAGTAAATAATAGGTAATATAATTAAGACCTTATATTAAAAGATTTTCTAAAACGAATCTATAGAAATGTACTGATTCATTTTTAATTTTATTTTTGTAATAATTTGATTTATCGATTAGAACTTATTAATGATTCGCATTTCATCTGGTAACATTGTTGAAAAGTGAAAGTAAAGAAAGTCAGTATTATTTCATTAAATATTATCTTTTTTATTCTGACGAATCCAGAATTAGTAATAAATGATTGAAAACAAAAAAAATAAATGAAAATTATTGACAAATAACTCATTTGTGTACAGTTCAGGCCCAATTTCGCCCGTCTCCTTTAGGATTGTATGTACATATTTTTGTAGGTTTTATCATAAAAAAATAGAAACTAAAAATTTTGTCAAAAAAAATGTGTTGGACTACCCTTAACATTGAAAAATAAATGTTGACCGATTCTCAGACCAAAGAGTACTACTCAGAATAAGCTCACAAAATTTTATGAGAATCGCTGATGCAGTTTCGGAGAAGTATGGGAACGAAAACTGTGACAGGAGAATTTTATAAGTACATAAGATTAGGGTTGAGTGAGTATTAAATTTTGATATGACAATTACATAATCAGCCTATAATGTTCCCATTGGGCACAAGGATCCTCTTAGTGAGAGGGAGTGGGCCGTAATCTATTACGTGGGCCTAGTGCGGTTGGTGGATTTCGCATCTCTTCAAAGTTTTTGTATCGACTTGTTTTCCTTCGTTTTATGAGAGCAGTAGTGATGTAATAATTTACTCAAAGTAAAGCGCCTGGCAGGGTGCGAACCTACAACTTGTAACTTAGCCACCGCAGATCTCGACAAAACACTTAGTAATATGACAATAAATACATTCCATTTCTAATAGAAGCACTACGCGAATTGCGTAACACAACACACTATCAATAACAATCGGAATGAATTGTCAAAATGAAATAACCAATATCAAAGTCAATACATCGCACTACTCTTTTGTTTTGACAAGCAAAATCAATATTTTCCTACAGAATTTACAAGCTATGAAGCTATCTATACATAATCGCATAAAACGCAATTTGTTCACAGGCAGAGTAATTGCGTAACGGACTACGTATTACAGTCTAAAAATGTATTACTAACAATGGGTTTCATTTTGACAGTTCAACAAAATTCAATGCGTTGTTTATGTTGTTGACTAAGTACTCATTTTGAACAAATGGAGTAATGGACTAGCTATATGCTTCAAAATATTTTAAACTAGCTTTCCGCCCGTGGCTTCCACGCGTGGAATTCGGTTATATCGCGGTTTTTAGATTTCTCTCGGGAATATCAAATTTTTCCGAGATATAAAGTACCGGTAGTAATCCGGACTTTTAGCTGCACTTCAGCAAAATTTCAAAGCATTCAGTTCAGTAGTTACGGCGTGAAAGCGGAAAATACAAACTCACTTTCCGATTTATAATATTAGTAAGGATAAGGATTGTGAGTAATATTGTGTTCCTCGTTTAAGGTGCAGTTCTGTTTCCCCATAACACAACATTAATTCGCTTTTATAAGCCGACTCGCTTTCCGCCCGCGTGGAGTTCGGTTATATCGCGCTTTTTAGATTTCCCTCGGGAATATGAAATTTTTCCGGGATAAAAGGTAGCCAATGTTCTTTCTCAGGGTCTAAAGATTGTCTGTGCCAAATTTCAACAAAATCGGTTGAGAGGTTTAAGCGGGAAAGCGTAATAGACAGACAGACAGACAGACCGACAGACAGACAGAGTTACTTTCGCATTTATAATATTAGTATGGATTGATTCTGTAAAAATGCCGCAGTGAAAAGTTAGGTGAATTGAGTTTAAAGTGAGCTATCAGTTGGAATGGTAGCTCATACCATACTCACTTAGAGTCTCCCCAGGGATGTGCCCTACAGCCGTTGCGCAGGGGGTGGTCCGGAATTGGTATTTTAAGAGGAACCGGGACCACCCGGTGATCACCGGGGTGGTTTAAGTGAAGGAAAAATCCCACACTACCCGACCTCACTCCTCGGAGGTCGGATGCGTTTTGAAGGTTTCCCCCCAAAACAACAAAAAAAGTTTTTTTTTTAGTTCTAATAAAAAAAACTACCACTAATTATAAAAAGGTCTTATTAATTCGTTATTTTTATTCCACACTCATTTTACCTTAATTTTCACGATGAGATGGTTAGCAAAATCGCACTACAGGAGAAGGCGAAGCACGTGAGGTAGCAGGAATTCCAGCACCCTCACGCCTTTAGCCGCCGCAGGAGACGCCCTGATCGGTAGACAACATCGAACTCCTGGCCACGGTAGGCGCGCGCTTGCGGTAAGGACCAGGCCCGAGTCGACGGCGTGTTGTATTTCACGCGCACCTCAAAGAGATGTCAGCACATCGTGTTTGGGTTCACGAAGACCGATGCCTTCTGAGTCAGGGCAGCGGGTTGGTTAAAAAAAAAAAAACAGTGGCCCTAGCGCAGAGCCAAGTGAAGAAAACGGGTGGGTTTTAGTCTTAAAAGTCTAACACGCCGTTCCGTTCGGCCTAGAGCGGGAGAGGTCATTTGATGATTTCCCATCCAGAATAAAAAAAAGTTAGCCTTTTTGTAGACTTGGCGTGTTAGACTTTTACTTACTAAAACTCACCCGTCTTCCTTCTGCTGCTTATGCACCAGGGCCCATACTATCCCTTTCGAACAACCCATCGCCACATCAGGGAACCTTACACATAACACATAATCTGCCTATAATGCTCCCACTGCTGGAACACAGGCCTCCTTCTTAATTCTTATTACCCCCTCTCCCTCCCCCCCCCGGTCCCTCTTGGGAGTTAGCCATAATCTACTACACTGATCCAGTGCGGGTTGGTGCATGTCACATGTCTTAGATTGTTTTTTGGTTCTAGGACATGTTGGTTTCCTCACGATGATTTCCTTCGCCGTTTTGAGAGCAGTGGTGATGAAATAATTTACACAAAGTAAAGCGCCCAAACAAAAATAAAACACACCACAATGTACAAACAAAAGAATCCTATCTGAATCACCCGAATAGGCTATTTGACAGTATTCAATTTTTTGTGATTTTTTGCTTTAATTGCATAAAATGAGGGTTCTTTATGTCATTTACATGAGTTTTAATAAAAAATAATAACAATTAATATATCCAAAACACAAAAATATGTTTGGCTTTTTGTTTCTCGCGCCACACATTGTGAAACGATCCGGATTGGCTAATGTCGCGATGACGTCATACGCGCATCAACGCTTGTTTTCGGCAAACTTATAAACTGCTTTTCGGGGGTTTTTATCGATTTATTTGTACAACCCGGTACAGTACACCACTTGTAAACTATTTTATTAGATAATAACAACAAATAATACATAAAAACAAACACCACTGAGAACCGAAAACCGCCTGTGACGTCACTTACGAAGCGCTACGCCATATTGCTGAATAAGTCGTTTTCGCGGGTTATTTGAATTCTGAATTTTTATTTGCATATTTCTTACGAAATACGTATTTAAAATTTAAAAAAATACTTTCGGTGAACTTCTTAACCGCAACCAAGTAATTCAAGATAAAAATTATAAATCTGTCAAATAGCCTATTGTGACAATGAATAGCCAGAAAACAGAAGAAAACAAAAAACATCCTCCAAAGAAAAGCAAAACAACTATGGAGAACTACATCATACAAAAACCTAAACTTGTGTATAACAAGGACAGTACTCCGCATGAACAAACACTAATGACAGAACACCAAGAATCAGAATAGGTAGCAACCACAGAAGGCCCCCCCGTGGGAGTAGAAGACCGAAACCCTTCAAAGACAAATACTTGAAATCAGTTAGAGCCTGAGAGCAATAAACTATTTTACATGTCGACATACAACGAATGGAGTCTATTTACACACGCCCGTTTACTAGAACTAATGCCGATGCCTTGAAAAATTCTAAATTCCAAATAATTGGCCTGTCTGAAAATTGGACGATAGGAAATTCAATTCAAGAATCTCTGGAGGAGGCCTTCACCCTTAATATTTGAGGGGTTCATGCATGCATGCTTATTTTCTTTCATAACTTTCTGTATCTACCCATTTATAATAATCATTGTGAATGTTTCCAATTGGATTTCAATATTAATGACTATTGATATTGAATTCGAATTCGCGATATAGTTATCCAACAAAAAAAAAAGCTTTGATTAATTAATATTACAATAAAATAATAAATTAAATACTTAATTAATAATAATAATTTCAATTGATATTGTTATAAAATAATAATAATAATAATAACTTTAATTAATTAATATTACAAAAATATTGTAATTACATAATAATATTGATATTGTTAATTTAAATGATAATATGTTATTTAGATCATAGCAATTTTGAAAATGAAAAACAAACAATAACATTTATGAAATTTAAATCAATTTATATACAATATAGTATGTCGTGGTGGCCTAGTGGTTAAAACACCAGCCTCTCAAGCATGAGTGCGCGGGTTCGATTCCAGGTCAGGCAAGTACCAATGTAACTTTTCTAAAGTTATATGTACTTTCTAAGTATATCTTGGACACCAATGACTGAAGGTGAAGGAAAACATCTTGAGGAAACCTGGACTTTAAGTCTGAAATCGCCAACCCGCATTGAGCAAGCGTGGTGATTACGCTCAATCCTTCTCTGTATGAGAGGAGACCTGTGCCCAGCAGTGGGACGATAAAGAGGTTGATGATGATATACAATATGTAAAGAAAACCCTGTCCGGGTCGGACAGTACCAATGTAACTTTAGAAAAGTTACATTGGTACTTGCCTGACCTGGAATCGAACCCGCACACTCATACTTGAGAGGCTGGTGTTTTAAACACTAGGCCACCACGACCTCTACCTTAGAAGTAGTAGGTCGTATGGACAGATCCGACGACCTGTATGTATAGCTTCGACGACCTGTATGTACAGCTTCGACGACCTGTATATACAATATGTAAAGAAAACCCTGTCCGACCCATAAGGATAATAAAGGTTAGGTAATCACTTGACCAAATATGATATAAAATTTTACATACTCATCATAGTAAAAATACTAATGAATTTTGAAATAATCCTTTTTTCCCGGGAATTAATTCCAATTTCCCCGAAATTTGGTAATTTTTAAAAAAGTGACCACACCGGTATTATTATAAGCGAATAGCGACGCGACCACGTCACAGGTGCCGCGTGCCCTGCCCCCCGCCGCCCGCGGAAGGGGTTGCTTAGCGCACATGTATTAAGTTACATCTTTTTGAGAAATAATATTTATTTTTTTAGGGGGATTTTTTTTTTTTAAGTTTAGCCTGTCTTTGTGGGCATTAGTAGAATCAGTTATCGATACCTAACAATACCTTCACGGATCGGACAGGGTTTTCTTTACATATTGTATTGTTATTCTTATTTTATGCATGAAATAAAAGGCTTTTTCGTTTTATTTAAAGCGCCTGATAGGGTCCGATACTACAAGCTAAAAATTGTAAGTTGCGGCCGATACCATTAGGCCACCGCTGCTTCCAGACTCATAGGTAGCTTTGATCTTATGCAATAAGTTTTACCATCGATAATCAGAAAATGATTAGACTAAAACGTGTTATACCTACCCCACATATATATTAAGAACAGAATGTTCTGACGATTGTATACCATTTTTTTAAATTATTATAAACTGGTGCTTGACTCTAATCCCGCCTGATGGTAAGCCGTGATGCAATCGTTGATGGTATAGCGAGCTAGTTTATTAAGCCTATTTACTCAAAAAGCTGAATGACTAGGAAGGAAGATGGCAGTTGAGCAAGGTGATGCAATGTTAAACCCAAAAACACGATTAACGAAACTAAGCCACCAAAGAGACTCTCGACAACCAAGTTCCCGACACAACAATATTTGGTGCATCGTACCCAGCACACATCGCAACACAACCGCTCAGACCCGTCCTCCGTACGGCTTCATCAGACATCAGGCCTAACAGTACAATTATGATCCAATCAACTTGACGTTCAACATGCCTCACTGGTAAAATATTATCTAATTGCGGTCCCACCAACAACAGCAACAATACTCCATTAAGCAATAAACGCGCACTTATGTATGTACCTACCCATTGTGTGACAAATCCTTCAATATGTTTTACGTCTTTATATTTCCTTACAGCAGATGTAAATAACGTCTTACCCTATTCAATATCTAAATATACTCTCATGTATAAGCGTGTTAGAACGCGCCCTTACAACAGTATTCAGAAAAGCGATGGGAAAAGAGTATTTCGTTGTCAATGTTAGCGAGCCCTTTTAGTTCTGAAAGCAGCTTACATAATATTTATTTATTCAAACTTTTTGCACGAATTTGTGGTAAGGGTCAAAAGTGGAGTACCACTTTTGACACTTATTGTAAAGGTCAAAAGTGGTAATCCACCTTTACGAGGACGTGAATATGGACGATTGAGTGTAATGGATGGGTGGTAATCGGGGAGTAGTCAAATTGAAAAGATGGATGAGAAGGTTATTCAGATGACGGTTGACGGAGGGGATTAGCTATTAACTGCTGCGCAACGTGTCGCGTGTTCGATTCTCATACAGAACAAATATTTGTTTGACCTACAAGTAATAGTTCCGGCTCTGTTTGTGTATGTGTGTATATTTATTAACGCACCCACAACACAGCAGAAAATTCTAGTGCGGGTGAAAGGCTTTCTTTGACCATACGTACGATATGCGATTTCCTCCCATTGGTGTCGTAAGAGGAGAATAAGGGAACTCTCACCAGAGAAGCGGGCAGCAGCGTTCTCCTGTGGAATATCAAATTACTGCGATCCCCAACCCGCCTGCCAAACGTGGGGATTATGGCAAACTGTCCCAATGCAAATGGAAAGCCTTAGGGGAAGGCCTTTGTCCAGCAGTAGACCTCTATAGGCTGCAGAAGAAGAAGAAGCATGGCTAAGTAGTAGCAGCTGCAAGGCTCGATCGATCAAGTTAAGCTACGCTTGCCGAGATTGATTCGTAGCTAACTGACCGTAGTCATATACCAAGACCAGTTCGTGACTCGGAAAGAACGTTAGGTTATTCGTCCCGACTGTTACTTGTGGATCTTTGACAGTCGTTACGGGTCATCAGTTGCCCGAAAATCTGACAACCAGATTTACCAAGGTGTATTGTCTTACCCAGCAACTGGGTTGTGTACGTTGGATAGGAAGTCGCTCCATGTAAAATGCTGGTATTCAGCTGCTTCCGGTGAAACTGCAAGTCGACCCCAAGAGATTTGGGAAAATGGCAGGCATATGATCAGAGGTAGTAGATAAAATTCAGTGGACGAGGATTGCAGTTGACGCTACAGAAACAGCTCTGAAGATAAAAGAAATCCACTGCTGGACATTGGCCTCCCCCAAGGATCTCCACTGCGCCTCCCGCATCCAGCGGTTTTCCACGACCTAGAGCAGGTTCCAAGCTGCGTCTTCCGTGTGGTAGCCACTCGAGAACCCGTCGTCCCCATCTTACATCGGTTCTACGGGCAATGTACCCAACCCACTGCCACTTAATTGATGCAATTCTTCGGGCTATGTCGGTTACTCTCGTTCTTGTGCGGATCTCCTCATTTCTGATTTGGTCACGCAATGAAACCCTAAGAATAGCCCTCGCCATTCCCCTTTGCTTTCTTATAAGCAAGAAGAAGAAAGAAAGAAGATACAGAGAATTTATTAAATAATAATAATAGCTTTATTAATTCCTTACACAGAAAGATTTTCACCTATTATTATGTATAACTTTAGTTATGTGAGTACTTATTTAAATTATAACCTAGTTTGTTAGTATTTTTTCTGTGCTAAGGACCGCTCTGGCGGTGAAAGCCTCCTCCATTTCTCTCCACTTGTCTCTATCTCTTGCCAGTCTATTCCAAGTAACTCTAGCCGTGGCTACTATGTCATCACTCCAACGTCTGACTGGCCTGCCCTTTTGCCTTTTTTTTTTTTGTGTATAGGGTACCAATTAGTAATAATTTTGGACCATTTGTTACCTGATGATCTTTGGACATGTCCGGCCCATTTCCATTTCTGGCTCATTACAGTCTTTGCTATGTCTGGTACCTTGGTGATCTTTCTGATATCTTGATTTCTGACTTTGTCGCTTAGCTTTAGACCCAAAAGACTTCGTTCCATGCTATTTTGGCACACTTTAACTTTGTGAGTCTGTTTAGCGGAGAGCGGCCATGTTTGAGAAGCGTAAGTGAGACAGGGTATCAAACATGTCTGCATAGCTTTGGTTTTCAGTGAATTTATTAGTAGTACTAAAATAAAGATCGTTTACATTATTTATTTTGATTAGTTATTTAACTAGTGGGGTCTACTCCCAAATTAATTGAAAAAAGGCTGGGCAGATTATGAAACTGAAATACATATTTGGTCTACAACCCGGAGAAATAACCTGTCTTATAATAGAAATCTTTATTATAACGTTTTTGATCTATTACGCGTCTATTTTAGCTCACTAAATGTAGAATAGAATTAGATATTTTCTAAGTAATAAACCTTCTTTTCTTTTTTATTCTTGAGTTTGATCTATTTTAGGTTTTCGCGGCAACTTAATAGCTATTTGGTGATAATAAGTTAATGGCAAGCTAGATTGTTCAATATACTAGATAATTTAATAAATTTACTATCAATCCATCTTGGGCATAGTGCGTTACCCTGTCTTAACCTCCTTTTTGGGAATGTTTGGGCTACAGTTTAGTTTTACATACCTACATATATTGTTATTATATCATACATACCTTCTACACCTTCTCTCATTCTGATGGCTTCTATATATTTATATCATAAATTTCCTTGACCCCTTGTTCTTATATTCATATTTTCTTCTAGAAAATTAGGATATGCAAACCTTGCATGTACTTAATAGATCCTATTGTTTCAGAAAGGGAAGCTGTCCTGCATCCGCACCGAATCAGAATCCGGATCGGACAAGATGTCGTTACGACAATCAGCTTCAAAGCAGACTTCAAAAAACTCCACACAACCGAGCGACTGTTCATCACAAGACCACAAATGCCCGTGCTGCTTCAGACAAGAAAAGAAAAAGAAATATAGAAGTAAGGAAAAAGAATCAAGATTCTACAACAACGATGTGACATTCAAAGCGAACTTTAAATATAAAAATACTACAAGACGAACACATTCTATGAAGGAACATGTAGAAAATAATCGAGTTTCTTCTTTACGGAGAGAGACGAAAACCGCCCAGACATTAAGTCTCGTTGTGGGCGGTTTTGTTGCCTGCTGGCTTCCATTTTTCCTATACTACCTCCTTACCCCTTTCATTCCAAGTAATTACGTGAATCCAGTTCTAATGTACATACTTACGTGGTTAGGGTGGTTTAACTCAGCAATAAATCCGTTTATATACGCTTTTTATTCCCCTGATTTCAGAGTAGCATTCTGGCGGCTCACGATAAAAAAGTGTAAGAAAAATAAACGTTAAGAATGTCAGTTATTATTCAACTTGTAATAGGTAATTTTGTAGTTTATATTACAGTTAATAATCAGGAATCAGAAAAAGCAGCTGAAATAGACTGACAAGTCTCATTTGCGTTTAGTGAACAGTTGATCTTATTCAAACAGGATAAGCTTCAAATTCTTTTGCAGAGGGATTTTATCTGCACATCTTGGGATAAGGATTCATAAATATTCGCAAACAACTTTGAACACGGTCTTGGTATTATTATTTGATCTCTGATCTCAGTTTTATGAATTTGTTGCAAAAGACATTCTATGCTTGCCCTAGTTTCATTTTTATGGTTGGATTTTCTTATATTTCCTGGTTCATTTGGTACTTACTGGGCTTGGATTCCGGTATTTTATTTTGAACGCGAATAATAAAATTGTACTAACATACTTCACTGTGATATGAGGATTTATTATTATCTACCTTTCTACGTAAAATTGGAAATTTGCAAAATCCTTTAAAGTGTTTGGCGTTGTTCAGTGAGTTGTTTTGGTTAATTCGAGTACTTACCTATTACCTAACCGTTTTAATGTTTCCTTCGCAAAAGGCCAAAGTTGAAATCAATTGGTGTTTCATCTGTTTTTATCAGTTTCACTAGCGAGAAGAGAGGAGATGGAAGCTCCAAAAAACACCTTTAAGTCTAGACAGGACTAATTAGTTTCTGATAGGTTATAGGCACAGAACTACAAAAAAAAACTCAGCCTGTAGCGGCATCCACCTCCGCTACATGATGGACATCCATTTTTTTTTGTTTTGTTTTGGATGGAAAATCATCAAATGACCTAGCCCGCTCTGGGCGGAGCCGGAGCGAAAGGGCATGTCAGACTTTTAGACCCGTGTTCCTCACTTGCCTGGGCGCCAGGGCCACAGTTTCTTTTTTAACCAACCCGCAACCCTGACCTAGGAGGCATTGGTCCTTGTGGACCCCGTCACGATGTGCTGACATCTCTTTGAAGGGCGCGTGAAATACAACGCGCCATTGAACTAGGCCTGGTCCTTACCGGGCGGCGAGCCATGTGCAGCTCGCGTTGGCTGGGAGTTCGATGTTGTCTCCCGACCAGGGCGTCTTCTGCGGCGGCTAGAAGCGTGAGGGCGCTGGGATTACACTCCCTCACGCGCTCCGCTTGCTCCTTTGACAGCATCACTGCTTCCCAGAACTAGCTGACGGCCTGCCATGCGCTCTCGCTCCGGACCTCTCTTTCCTCGGTGGTAGGACATAACATCGGCTGCTGGCTGAAGTTACCACTCACCAGACAAAGTCTTGCCGCCAAGCGATTCGTCGTGTTTCGGCATGATGTCTGGTGAAGCCGTACGGAGGACGGGTCTGAGCAGTAGTGTTGCGATGTGTGGCGGGTACGATCCGCCAAATGTTGTTGTGTCGGGAGTTTGGTCGTGGAGAGTCTCCAGATCAATCTCCCTCTAGCGCAGCTTTGTTTGGTCGTGTTGGTCTTGGGTTTAACATTGCATCACCTCGCTCAACTGCCGTCATCCTTCCTATTCCTTAGTTTTTTAAGTGAATAGGCTTAATAAACTAGTGCGCTGTGCCATTAACGATTGCACCACTGCTTACCATCAGGCGGGATTGCAGTCAAGCACTAGTTTATAATTATTTAAAAAAAAACCATGGCCTAGACCAGGGTCGGACTCGAGAGATCCCCGCCGATGAATTTCCATCGATCTGCAAACAGACTGGACTGCTGGATGCGCTTTTAATCACCAGTCATGTATATCTATTCCCAATAATAGGGGCAAAACCAAGAATATTATCATCCATAAACTACACGCCACGGCATCCATAGCACTACCCTCAGTCCATGGTGAAGTTCATATCCCACTTACACGATTCTGCTCCCACCCGGCAAAAAGAATATAATTTAAATATGGGCTTCAAATATTTCTTTATAGATATATTTGATATTATCATCATAAATTAGCAGACAGTTCGCTGTCAGCGAGCTTACCGTCATCACACTGCTGGGTAATCGACTCCTCGCTGGCCGCACGTTGTAGACGAGCGGTCGGTGCGGTGTCCGCGTGCTCAATGCTAGCAGTGGCTGCGCTGTCGCTGCGCTGTTGCCTCACAGTTGGTTGCTTTCCCTCTCAGTTTGGTTGGAACTCAAAATCTTCATCTGTTATTTCTAACGCTTCTCCTTTCAATAGTAATAATTACTAGTTCATGCTTTCTTTTCTCGGTGGTAGGCCATAACATCGGCTGCCGGCAGAAGTTACCACTCACCAGACAAAGTCTTGCCGCCAAGCGATTCGTCGTGTTCCGGCATGATGTCTGGTGAAGCCGTACGGAGGACGGGTCTGAGCAGTTGTGTTGCGATGTGTGGCGGGTACGATGCGCCAAATGTTGTTGTGTCGGGTGTTTGGTCGCGGAGCGTCCAGATCAATCTCCCTCTAGCGCAGCATCATTTGGTCGTGTTGGTCTTGGGTTTAACATTGCATCACCTCGCTCAACTGCCGTCAGCCTTCCTATTCCTAAGTGTTTTAAGTGAATATGCTTAATAAACTAGTGCGCTTTATCATCAACGATTGCATCACTGCTTACCATCAGGCGGGATTGCAGTCAAGCACTAGTTTATAATTATTAATAAAAATAAAAAATGCGTCGTGAATAGGGACATAGGTAATAAAAAATACGAGTTGATTTAATGGAAAACGATCGCGGACTAAGCCTATCGCGAAAAGCCACAGCGGTCGGCGACGCCGACCCCTAACAGACGTTAGCTGTCGCCGCGTGGATTGCTGAATGCCTGTTAGCTGTCACCGCATGGACTGCGAGCCGTAGTATAAGGTCCGTATTCTAGAAGGAAACTCAAGCATTGTTCTCTGCTTAAACATTACTTAAAACTAGTTTCAACCAATCAAAAGGCTTGAAACGAGACTTAAGTAGAGCTTGAGTTTTGAGTGACGTTCTGTAATACGAACCTTAGTTTATAGGTCGTGGGTATTAGTGGTGTTGGAGCAGAGTCGTTTAGGTGTGCCCTGTATGACCTTTATTCGAGATTTCATTAACATATTCCTTTATCCGATATCTTTTTCAAGCCTGAAGCTTAAAATCTTATTAAATCATTAAACACTGACGAATAATTTTATAAATACGTTACCAGTATCTATCATACAAATTACAATAAATAACCTTAGCACAACAATTGACTGTTATGGACCTCAAATCACAGTGGATTTAGCAATAAAACACGAAAAACCTTTTTAGGCCTTCACTAAGAAATATGTGGACTCTTTATCCATCAAAATTATGCTGCTGAAATATGGCAGCAATTTGTTACTATTATGGATGACTAAAAGCAACTTTACTTTACTTATGTGATATGTCTGTTTGGCTTGCAAGATTTTTTTCCGCATTATTGTCAAATGAATGTTGATGTATATCGTTATACATATTGCACAAATTGTTTATAGTACGGTCATTTAGCAGTTTTACGTAGAAAGTTTTCAAAACGGTTTTGATATGCTCTTTCTGAGTTTCAATGATTTCTTTATTCCAATCATGTGACTTTCTTTTTATGGATTCTAATAAGTAAAATAATTTACTACATTAGAAGTACTATCAACTCAAATTATTCTGTAAAATGAGGGATGAATGGGGTGTTCTATAGAGTCCTATCGGCAGATGTTTCGGATAGACGACAGCACATCAAGGTACTACAATCTGTCAGATTACTTTATTAAATTTTTCAACCTTATCTCTTAGGCATTACGGCTCAAGATTGATTAGGAATATCTGACAGTTTAAGGTAGCTTGATGTACTGTCATTTACACATAGATTGTATGAAATTATGCTCAAGTTTAATTTTGTATCAAAAATTTTGTTTTGTAAAATGGATGTGAAGAAATATTGTAAAAAAAAAAACTTGTTGTAGGCGCTATTTTACCAATATGGCGGGGCGAGTGGTAAAGTTGAAATTCGGAAAGAGCAAATTGTATTAAAGTCCCCATTTAAAGGAAAACTCCCTCAAAACCTGTATTTTTCTCACCGAATTTCTATTAAGATGACTAAGCTCAAACTTGGCCCATACGATAGTGTAATAGTGATAGAATTGATTTACCTAATATGTTTGCTAACAGTGTTGAATTATCTAAAAGTAAAATACCTTTATGAACTACATGAAAGCTTATAAAGTCTAAATAAAAAATATTGCAGCTAAAATAAAAACATGTAATTAAATATATACAATATGTAAAGAAAACCCTGTCCGATCCGTGAAGGTATTGTTAGGTATCGTTAACTGATTCTAATAATGCCTACAAAGCCGGGCTAAACTTAAAAAAAATCCCCCAAAAAAAATAAATATTATTTCGAAAAAGCGAGGTAACTTAATGCATGTGCGGTAGGCAACCCGATAGCCCCGCCCCCCTTCACCCGCGCATGTATGCGCGGGTGAAGGGGGGCGGGGCATGCGGCACGTGGTCGCATCGCTATTCGCTCCGTCACAAATGGTGTTGTCAGTTTTTAAAAAATTACCAAATTTCGGGGAAATTGGAATTAATACCCGGGAAAAAAAGATTATTTCAAAATTCATTATTATTGTTACTGTGATGATTATGTAAAATTTTATATTATATTTGGTCAAGTGTTTACCTGACCTTTATTATCCTTATGGGTCGGACAGGGTTTTCTTTACATATTGTATATATACAACGTGTAACATAAAGGGTATATACATAACAAAGGCATGGCATCTTTACATGATATCAAACGATATTGGAAGGGTTTTTTAATCCTATCTCTTTATGTTAGGAAGTTATGAGGAAAAACACCGTCTGTGATAGGCTACTATCATACTAGTCGCACAGTGATATTGAAGACATTTATCGGATTTTAGCAAATAATGGGGCGGTAACGAGTAGTTATTAACGTATGTAGTCTAGTGCCACGTTTGTTATGATTTTATTTTAAGAAACACACGAAACCGAAAATTTGGTACCAATTTTTTGAGTATTGTATTTTGAGTTGAAACCCTTCCGATATCGTTTGATATCATCTAAAGATGCCATGCCCTTGGTATGTATTTACCCTTTTTGTTACACGTTGTATATGTAGGTATATTTATATACTTTTCGATTTTTCATTGCACAGGAATTTGCCGTTAAAGTCACATTATGAAGTTAAGGCTGATATGTTGAAATTATCCAAAAGTTATGTATTAAAATAGTCTTGATAAATTGTAAATTGAATTAGATATAAATAATGTAAAACATAATATTCTGTAAATAGAAATGTTTTATACAATAAAATAATACCATCTAGATAAACTATGTAAGTCATTCATTACTAGAGAATGGAAATTACGACGCTTGTATACCTACATTTGAACAAAATGCCGATGAAAGACGAAACAATGTGGATACGCCTTTTATCTAACAATCTTGTGAAGTATTTTAGTTTATGTATATCACCATCTGGAATTTCATTTTAGAAATATTTATAAACAAAATCTATAGTGGCATACATATTAACTACGTGTACCGAAAGGCATATCCATATTATTCTTCCGTCAAATCAAGTTTAGGTATTTCAACGCCGGAATATCCAAACCCTATTCATTACTAACTTACTCATACGTCGATCTCATTGAAGTAAGGTAAAAAATTACTCGTAAAAGTGTTCCGTTTCTGTTAATAATCTGCATTGGTATTCAAATCAAATCAAATCATTTACATGTCAGGTTTTACCCTTATAAATTTATTTGATCACATGTAATTAATTAATTACTACAATATAGTAGCAAAGGAATAAATAAAATAAATAAATAAATTGTTTATTTCACAGTTTGAACATGATTTTTATAATAATTTTCTTGATTCCAATAAAAAAGTGTTATTTCAGCTAAAAATTAATTATCATTTATAAAAAAATGGTTTACGTAGTATATGGCTTGAATATTGAAAGCCATATAAGACGTAAACCTTTTTTTATTATAAATGGTCATTGTCAGATTTATGAATTCGGTTTATAGTAGTGACTATTGCATGGCTGTATAAAAGCTGTTTACCCTGATTTTTTCAAACATGCACGACGCGATACACCGCGAATGCAGGCTACGCCACCATAGAATATTATTCTATAACGCCACGGTGTGTAAGGCTGATCACGCCACATGTTGCAATATTGACTACGTCACGTGTTATGCAGGTACACCACTTCTGTTCTTATAAGGTAGACCAGGCCACGTGTTGTAAGGCGGACCACGGCACATGTAAGGCAAACCATGCCACGTGTTATAAGATAGACCACGCCACGTGTTGTAAGGCACCACTTCAAGTGTTATAAGGCAGACCACACCAGGTCGGGTGTTGTACGGTAGACCACGCCACGTGTTTTAAGGTAGACCACTCCACGTGTTGTATGGTAGATTACGCCATATGTTGTAAGGCACACCAAGCCGCGTTTTGTAAGGCACACAGGTGTAAAAATTGCGGCAGTATGCGATGAACAGAGTGACCAAGTTCGATAGTATTTATTTCTTTATACTTTTTGCACAAAGAAATATACATAGGCGAATTTTTGGCATTTCCTACCAGTCAACTATGGGTAGTGAAGAGATTAGTTGGCAAGTGCTTTATTTGAAAAGAAAACAACGATAAAAAATATTTATTGTTACTACTGAAATAATATGTGTACAAATATAGCAATTTAAATAAAAGCTTTGATTAAGTGAAAACATAGAATTGTTAGAAACCATTTTTTCTTAGAACGTAAAACAAAATTCTCGGAAGTTAACAATTTAATAAACCATGACTAATAATACTAATTATTATTGTAGTTAAAACGTTATCCAAAGAACGCTATACAAAGGCATTCTTTATTTAATAACTTGAAACAATATTTATAAAGATCATTACTGAAATTACAAAACATGACATTTTCTTTTGTCAAAAATTGCTTACGCTAATGAGAAGTGGCTAAGTCATTAATCGTTAATGAAGACAGCTTTTGTGAAAAATTTCCACTTGTACACGTATTAGAGAAAGTAATTTGGAATTTAGCGGCCTTAATAACTTAAAGTTGGCTTTACAAGCTGCTTCATGTCCACCAGGGATGCGGGTTTTTTAAAAATACCTTGGCCCCTAGCACAAAGCGAAGTGAAGAACACTGGTGGGTTATATTCAGTAAAAGTATAACACGCCTTTCCGCTCCGTGAAGAGATGGAGAGGCCATAACATCGGCTGCCGGCAGAAGTTAAATAAATATATACGGACAAATCACACAGATTGAGCTAGCCCCAAAGTAAGTTCGAGACTTTGTTATGGGATACTAACTCAACGATACTATATTTATAATAGATACATATATAGATAAACATCCAAGACCCAGGCCAATTAGGAAACGATCGTTTCCCATCATGACCTGGGCGGGGATCGAACCCGGGGCCTCCACGTCGCAGGCAGGCGTATTGACCGCTGCGCCACGGAGACCGACGATGAAGTTACCACCCACCAGACAAAGTCTTGCCGCCAAGCGATTCGGCTGGTTGTGGTGTTGGGAGTTTGGTCAAGGAGGGTCTCCAGATTAATCTCCCTCTGGCGCAGCATCGCTGGTACTGTTGTTTGGTTCCGCCTTCACGCCTGTACTACTAAATGGATTTACATGACACACATGGACACCCACACAGATGGTTTGTTACAAGGAATAATACATAGTATACCTACTTTTCATTCCGATGGTCGTAATGGATCGAAAGTTACATGGGTGAAACCGCGGGGCTAGTAAATAAATAAAATTTAACACACATAATCCAAATACAAACTTCGAATACATACATTATTCTGGGAATTTTTAAATACTACAATGAGATGTTTCATTTTGGGCCACAACTATGTAGACTACATAGATAAAAAGTAAAAAAAATATGGATTTTCATAAAAATATTACTAAATTAAGTTGAATAAAAATACAAGTGTACATAATATTAATTATTTGAACCGTGTTATAGTGAGATGACCCTTTTTAAGGTAGCCATGACAGTGGTTATGACGTCTGATTGATGACTTTGACAGTTCTATTTTCCCGTTGTGTTCGTGGTGAGTGTTGATTAGAGTTGATTGTATTTGTTTTGTGTGCCGTAAATTCGGAACTCATGTTTTGTTTTTTTTTTTATAATATAGGTACGATAGCCTTAGGTACATGACAAGTCAATCAAATATCACTGTCAAAATATTATTTCGCTTATTGCTGACCACCATATTTAGTAGTAGTTGTGTTGCACTCCTTGGCCGAGTAAATTTAAATGTATTTAAAACCTAACTCAAAATATAGGAAATGAACATAAAAACACTTCACTATAGCCGTATACTAATATTTACATTAAGTGTGCATAGTGCCAGCCCAGGCTCCATATATTTTTGAAACATCTTCTTTAAGTACACTTTTCCAAGCCACAAGTAAGCATCATCACCATCATCATTATCTCAGCGTTAATCCCAGTCGCATCCGAAGCTTTTTCTGCCTTGGAGTCTGGGGGCCGCTTTACCAGTCTAACTGCTGATTTTGGCTAAACTTCGATATTTTCCGTGAAGCGACTGCCGTCTGACCTTCACAACCCGAAGGCGATATCGAAGCATTGTAGTTAGACCAATGGTTGGACTTTTCAGGGATCCAACAACCCGTAACGACTGCCATTAGATGTTCGTATGGCAACCGGGACCAACGGCTTAACGTGCTTTCCGAGGCACGACCAGACCAGTGCAAATATTCATATTTATGCCTACAAATATTTGCACAGCGCGGGGATCGAAACCGCGCCTCCTTGCGCAGCGGCCGCGTTCGCTACCGCTACGACACGGAGGCTTTCAAACACAAGTAAGCCATGAACAAAAATAATAAGTACATAAATAGAACATTATAATTTATACCAGAATTGTTTAACTAAAGCGAAACAATTCATACTCTCGAAATGACCGCCAAGTCGAATTGTTCAACAAGCTAATTTGACTAAAATAACCCTTGTATTTACACGAAACTGCCGTTGGCGGTAGGAAGCACTTTATTAGGCTTTAAAACAATACATAGTAGCTTTTATATCATAGCGGGGAAGTAATAAAAGATATTGTTGCTAATTATACGGACGACAGCAGGTCATGCTATTCAAAAGTGTCAAAAATTCCCAATCAACCTTGAGCATACATCATCATCATCAACCTTTTTATCATCCCACTGCTTTGCACAGGTCTTCTCTCATACAGAGAAGGATTGAGCGTAATCACCACGCTTGCTCAATGCGGGTTGGCGATTTCAGAGTTAAAGTCCAGGTTTCCTCAAGATGTTTTCCTTCACCTTCAGTCATTGGTGTCCAAGATATACTTAGAAAGTACATTTAACTTTAGAAAAGTTACATTAGTACTTGCCTGACCTGGTATCGAACCCGCGCACTCATACTTGAGAGGCTGGTGTTTTAACCACTAGGCCACCACGAATTCATAACCTCAGATAATTTACTATTAACTATACTAGCTTCAGTAGAGGTTTATACCAAAATAAGTAACACAAAAAAAACTAAACAAATACAGGTGTTTGTCAATAGGTACGGATATCTAGTCATCATCATCATTACAGCGTTAATCCCAGTCGCACCCGAAGCCTTTTCAGCTTTGGAGTCTGGAGTCCGCTTTACCAGTCCAACGGCTGAAATGGCTAAACTTCGACATTTTCCGTGAAGCGACTGCCGTCTGACCTCCACAACCCGAAGGCGACATCGAAGCATTGCAGTTAGACCAATTGTTGGACTTTTGAGGGCTCCAGCAACCCATATCGACTGCCACTAGATGTTTATATGGCAACAGGGACCAACGGTTTAACGTGCTTTCCGAGGCACGACCAGACCAGTGCAAGTATTCATATTCATGCATACAAATAAAATAATAAAATAAAAATAATAAAAAGTGTTTATTTCTCACCACAAGCCAAAAAAAACAAAACAAATATAAAAAATTGTTACACTAAAAAAATACTTGCACTGTGCGGGGATCGAACCTGCGCCACCTTGCGCAGCGGCCGCGGCCGCTACCGCTACGCCACGGTAGCTGTCGTACGATATCTAGTAGCTACGGATATCTAGTAAAACATTTAATTTCACTTTACTTTACCTATTCTTTTTTATTTTAAAGCTACCTTCCTATTTATTGTTAATTGTACTTTTAACGACGACTTTGTGTGTACGCTCCTGAACATTTTATACAGAGTGGTGCTGAAAATACGACAATAAATTAAACATCGTGTACTTCAACACATTCTCAATGTAATCATAAAAAATCATATAAATATGTCCATTAGTTTAGTCACAGGAAATTATTTTTCGTTTTTCACATTTTCTACATAATGTACATGTTGATAAAGAAGCGCTTACAGGTTAATGACTGCCGCATCCTGCGATACTAAACTTTAATAATAATGTCGTGTTATAAGCAAGTCGATACAGGATCGCGCTGTCGCCGATCGGAGGTCAGTGAACCAGTATATTTAAAGGATGTTCTATTCCGTTTGCAATTTATGCGATTTGGTTTGTTTAAAATTTTCTCTTTTTTTTTTTTGTTTTGAAGTTAGTTTTTTTTGTGGTTTAGGATTATTCCTATGAACCAGCATTGTTCGTGTTTTCATTTATTGTCTTATTGTCATTGATAAAATATTAAACAGATACGATATATTCTAACAAACTGGCCAAAAAAAATGTGCCGAACACAGCAGCAGCACACATGCATATTTTTATTCAGCATACATTAGTACAGTGTGAGTGAGATGGGGCGCAATCTAAAGCATAGAGAAGAAAAAGATGGCTAGTGTTTGTCGTTTGCGCTGTTAGTGTTTGTCGTTTGTTTTTACGAGTGTATCGAGAGTGACTAAAGCGAGATACAGGACTTACTTCTTTTTGTACGCTTAATTTTTAGTGCGCTAGGGACATATCTACCTTAGTTTAATATTTTATCAATGCTTATTGTCAGCACCACTCTGTATAAACTCGCATCAAAGGCTTCTGTAGTTATTCTCCTCATTGTAAAGGAGATGTTTCATTTTGGGCCACCACTATGTACGCTATATAGATAATAAGGAAAAAAATAGAAGATTTTCATATAAATACAACTAAATTAATTTGAATAAATATACAAGTATATATTTTATTTATTTGAAACGTTTTTTAGTGATATAACCCTTTATTAAGGCAGCCATGTCACTTTTTATGACGTTTGATTGGCGACTTTGACAGTTCTATTTTCCCGTTGTGCTCGTGTCGAGTGTTGCTTTAAGCTGACTATGTTTATTTAATGGGCCGTATGTTCGGAATTTATGTTTTGTTTTATTGGCAGTCATATGGTAGATAATATAGATACGATAGCCTTAGATACATGACACTTCATTCAAATATCACTGTCAAAATATTATTTCGCTTATTGCTGACCACCATATTTATTGGTAGTTTTGTTGCAATCCTTGGCCGAATTAAATTGAATCTGTATAAAAACTAAGCCAAAATATAGGAAATTAATATTGAAAACGGTTAACTATAGCGTAACTATACCTAGCATTAAGTGTACAATGTGCTGGCCTAGGCTCCATACATTTCTGAAACATCTCCTTTAGTTTCTTACAAAGCGAATTATTTTTAATTGTAATGAGAAATAATAAAGTTCTTGAAACCATATAATATATATTAAATAATAAATATATATATATATTCGACACACAAACACCACAACACACCAAATGTATTATGAATCCAATATCAAACACTTAAAATAGTTAATTAAAAAGTATTCTAATTTCATTGATGCGAAACAAATGAAGGGGAAAACTACAGAAGCCTTTGATGTGGGAAACTTAATCAACGCCAAAGGTTAATTAATTCCTGTGGCGTTTTTCGTTCACTAAAATAAATAGGGTGACAAAAAAGGGGACATTTTTTTGGGAATGTGATGTGATTGGTGAGTAATTAAGATGATGTCATCCTTATTCGTTTATGATGTTAAAAAAAACGAAGTAGGTATTTTTGTTATCTATTTTTTATTTAAAAAATGAGACCCAGAGACTAAATTTACACGGTCTATTTATTATAAATTTTCACAGATAATATATTTTTGTTGCACTTCTTCTTCTTCTCCTCCAGCCTATTGAGGTCCACCGCTGGACAAAGCCTCCCCCAAAGCTGCAAGCTTTCCACGACGACCGGTCTTGTGCTGTCCGCATCCACCGGCTTCTCTTTTTACATTTTTTTTTTGTGTGTTTTCCTTAATGGACGTTCTTAGCGTACAATATATTTCTGCATCGTTCTCATACGGTTGATTTCAAAATGAATGATGTAATCAAATATTTGTATCAATAGCTTGATAATTTAAAAGAGTGTCCATAGAGTTTCTTGCCCGTTCTTCTCCATAGGTACCTACTCTTTGGAATGGGTGACTAGCTTCACCTTACTGACTGACCGACCTTCTGACAATTCAAAAATGCCTGTAACTGGTTTATTTGAAATAAATGCTTTGATTTTGATTTTTTTATTTTGATTGTGTCTTACGGCTGCGCCAAATAAGTCCAGTTCATGAATGTCAGACAAGAAATGCTTGACACTGGTTTTCAAAATTTACTTTTTAAGCATATCAATTCTTTAACATATTTAAACGACGAAGACAGCATCCGTGGCGTAGCGGTAGCGTACGCGGCAGCTGCGCAAGGGGGCGTGGGTTCGTTCCCCGAGCAGTGCAATTTGTAAGCTTGAATATGAACATTTGCACGGTTCTGGTCGTGCCTCGGAAAGCACGTTAAACCGTTAGGCCCGGTTGCCATACGAACATCTAATGGCAGTCGTTACGGGTTGTAAGTTCGAGCACTCAAAAGTTCAACAGTTGGTCTAACTGCGATGCTTTGATATCGCCTTCGGGTTGTGGAGGTCAGACGGCAGCCGTTTCACGGAAAATATCTAAGTTTAGCCAAAATCAGCAGTTAGACTGGTAAAGCGGACCCAGACTCCAAAGCTGAACAAGCATCGGACGCGACTAGGATTAACGCTGAGATGTCGATAATGATTTAAACGACGAAGAATTCTGTAGAAAAGAATCCATCTTAATGGTTCAGTTTGTTAAAGAAACTGTGTTATGCAAATGGGATGCTGGGCTCTAAAAAGCGGGAGAAAATTAAATGAAAATTAATACATTTAAATGAGAATTATTCAAACAATGTTGATTCCGCTTAACGATTCCCCATTATTCTTTGTAGAATTTGCAAAATTACATAAATTTCTGATTCCACTATCTCACGCGACAATCAATTGTCGAAAGAAATCAAATTGTTCAAAGAAATGATGATATTTTGAAATCTTGATTATTTTTAGATTCAACGATTTTTTAAAGAGCAGGAATTAGGTTGGACTTCACCTGAAGTTCTTTATCACACGCACTCTACCCACTTGAACTGCACATAGCTCACGGCAAAGTTTCGCGCTTCTCTCCCAGCGTGGTCGGTCCTCTGTTACAGGAAAAGCTAGTCCTGGTGGCAGGCGTTGAAGTCACCCAGGGCGACGAACTGTGCATCAGGGTGCCGGTGCAGCGCATTGTCAGCAGCTTCACTAAGGTGGTCAAACAATCGAGTCGTCTCCTGATCACCGCTGTGCGATCGGTGGACACAGGTGTAAACAATTTTGTCCACACCAGTGTCTACCAACAGCCTTCGAGGTGACGGAGGCGCCGACAGCAGATGTCATTGCGGACATACACACAGACCCCGGCACGCTGGAGGAAATGATGCTCCAATGCGGAACCCCGGTAGCTGAGGTATGCCACATCAGACAGATATCTGATCTGGGTCTCCGTCAAGAAAAGCAGGTGGGGCTTCTCATTCTCAAGACGGTGATGGACTGCAGTGAGATTGGAGTGCAGACCTCGAATATTAGAGAGGTGCGCTTTAAACGAGAGGACGTGCGTCCACTGTGCGGTTTCGATTCTAGGCCAGGCAAGTACCAATGTAACTTTTCTAAGTTATATGTACTTTCTAAGTATATCTTAGACAAAAGTGACTGATTACAAGGTGAAAGAAATCTTCTTGAGGAAACCTGGACTTTAAGTCTGAAATCGCCAACATTCAGTAAGCGTAGTGATTCCGCTCAATCCTTCTCTATATGAGAGGAGACCTGTGCCCAGCAGTGGGACGATAAAAAGTTTGTTCATAATGTGGCAGGCATTTCTATGCCTACATGGAGACTCCTTGACATGCAATGTAAGTCAAAATTATATGAAAAAAGCTTTTTTTTATTATAATGTCTTTTTTTATTCTGATAGTGAATATAATAATAAATATCAGAAGGATTGATGGGCCTTTTTTAAAATATGAAGAAAGGAGACCGCCAGAAATCCATATATCGTTGGGCCAAAATGAGAACAGGAATCATTTATGTGTTATTTCATAGATAAAACACGTACATATCAATGTCAGAAAGACTTTTTTCAAAAATCTATGGGAATTAGGAAGAAAATATGTTTTTGGGTCACTAGGTTAGGTTATGCGGCAAATGGTAAGAATTGTATTTATAATGGCAAAATGTATTGTAAATACAAACTGTCAAATAGACATATTGATTTATTATTAGATTAGCATATTATTGCATAGCACAAAAAAGGAATTAGGTAGGTAAAATAAAAACAAGTTAATCGTTAGTAAGCGCACAAGTACGAAAACGAATGACGAGACTTGACACTACAGGAGTGACGTGGCATTATTATTTTTTTCTTTTTGGGATTTTATGACTTTGTAACTTGAACTTTAGGTCACGTCTTATTTTATTACGTGACATTGACATTTTGATATGTTTTCGTTTTGAAACAGTCGCTGATACACGATTTTGAAAGATGTTATTTTTAAATAAATAAATAACTTACTAAAACAACAATAATTCATCTAATGTCTTTTTTTCTTATAGAAACGACTAGCTTTCCACCCGCGGCTTCGCCCGCGTTCAGTTCGGTTATATCGCGCTTTTTAGATTTCCCTCGGGAACATCAAATTTTTCCGGGATAAAAGGTAGCCTATGTCCTTTCTCGGGGTCTAAAGATTGTCTGTGCCAAATTTCACCTAAATCGGTTGAGAGGTTTAAGGGGGAAAGCGTAATAGACAGACAGACAGACAGAGTTACTTTCGCATTTATAATATTACTAGCTTTCCGCCCGCGGCTTCGCCCGCGTGGAGTTCGGTTATATCGCGCTTTTTAGATTTCCCTCGGGAACATCAAATTTTTCCGGGATAAAAGGTAGCCTATGTTCTTTCTCAGGGTCTAAAGATTGTCTGTGCCAAATTTCAAATTTCAAATTTCAATGTCACGTAATAAAATAAGACGTGACCTAAAGTTCAAGTTACAAAGTCATAAAATCCCAAAAAGAAAAAAATAATAATGCCACGTCACTCCTGTAGTGTCAAGTCTCGTCATTCGTTTTCGTACTTGTGCGCTTACTAACGATTAACTTGTTTTTATTTTACCTACCTAATTCCTTTTTTGTGCTATGCAATAATATGCTAATCTAATAATAAATCAATATGTCTATTTGACAGTTTGTATTTACAATACATTTTGCCATTATAAATACAATTCTTACCATTTGCCGCATAACCTAACCTAGTGACCCAAAAACATATTTTCTTCCTAATTCCCATAGATTTTTGAAAAAAGTCTTTCTGACATTGATATGTACGTGTTTTATCTATGAAATAACACATAAATGATTCCTGTTCTCATTTTGGCCCAACGATATATGGATTTCTGGCGGTCTCCTTTCTTCATATTTTAAAAAAGGTCCATCAATCCTTCTGATATTTATTATTATATTCACTATCAGAATAAAAAAAGACATTATAATAAAAAAAAGCTTTTTTCATATAATTTTGACTTACATTGCATGTCAAGGAGTCTCCATGTAGGCATAGAAATGCCTGCCACATTATGAACAAACTTTTTATCGTCCCACTGCTGGGCACAGGTCTCCTCTCATATAGAGAAGGATTGAGCGGAATCACTACGCTTACTGAATGTTGGCGATTTCAGACTTAAAGTCCAGGTTTCCTCAAGAAGATTTCTTTCACCTTGTAATCAGTCACTTTTGTCTAAGATATACTTAGAAAGTACATATAACTTAGAAAAGTTACATTGGTACTTGCCTGGCCTAGAATCGAAACCGCACAGTGGACGCACGTCCTCTCGTTTAAAGCGCACCTCTCTAATATTCGAGGTCTGCACTCCAATCTCACTGCAGTCCATCACCGTTCATTTTATGATTAAATATGATAGTTTTTGTGTGACATTGCTTTTTTCTTGAATAATTAAAAACTATCAATAAAATCATGATGTTATTTGAAAAACTAATGTTTTTGTATATTTAAACTATAATTTAAACACCAAATTTAAAAGAAAAATCATGAAATATAAATATCGCATTGAAGTGAATGATGTTGTGTAGACGTAAATGATATCGTCTGTTGAAGTCAATGATAAGATGTAGACGTTAATGATGCAAATGAAGCACATAGATTACAATCAGCTCTTCACGGAAGAAATATGAACATTCGAGTACTAATTGTTTAAGACTAATCTAAAAAAGTCTTTGATTTGTTTAAACAGAAAGCAATCAGGCTCAAAAATAATTAACGTTGGTTTAAATCACAGAAATCTTTGATTTGAAGCAATAAACAATACACACAAAATAAGACACAAAATGATCATTCAATAAGATATTGTGATTGCTAAACACGTACTTAACAAAATAAAATACACAAAAATCTTTTTTTTTTCTCAAAAGTTACTAGCCTCTTTAAAATCATGCGTAGTTGTAGCCCGCGAATTTAATTTTTTCTTAATATTCCAGGTCAGTGTCAGGTTGTATCTTGATCAAAATTTTATAATACATCTTTCTAAGTAAGATTTGTACTATAAGCACTTTGATTTTGTTCCTATGGTACAAAACCTTTTATTTATACACGTCTTCTCTTTAGTTATCTCTATGTTGCTATCATCATTCTGGGTTTTTTGGTGTCACTCTTGTTGTTGAGATTTGCTTGTAGCCTTAAAATTTGCATTCTTTGATTTCTATTAATTTTCCACAGGTTCTTTATAATATTTATCAACTTAATTATTTTCTGCTTTTTGTACGTCTTCTTTTGTTAATAAACCAATAGGTCTTATCTAAAATCAGTTTCTTCAGAAATTTCATTAGCTTGAACAACTATATTTGGAAACTTGATGACGATTCTTTTTGTCGCTGTCTATCATTATCATCTCAGCGTTAATTCCAGTCGCATCCGAAGCTTTTTCCAGCTTTAAGTCTGGGGTCCGCTTTACCAGTCTAACTGCTGATTTGGCTAAACTTCTAAATTTTTCGTGAAGCGACTGCCGTTTTACCTCCACAACCCGAAGGCGATATTTCTGCATTGCAGTTAGACCAATTGTTGGACCTTTGAGGGCTACAACAACCCGTAACGATTTCTATTAGATGTTCATATGGCAACCAGGATCAACGGCTGAACGTGCTTTCCGAGGCACGACCAGACAAAGAGTGCAAATATTCATATTGATGCATTCAAATATTTGCATTGCGCGGGGATTGAACCCGCGCCACCTTGTGCAGCGGCCGCATTCGCTACCGCAACGCCACGGAAGCTGTCCTTTTTGGTGCTATCTATATTTCTTCGAATTTACCTTGCACTGTTTAGGCAATTTCCTTTGTTGACATTGAGTTTTTCTGTTATGGATATCTGTTTCCTTTCTTCCTTACGTTTTTTTTTTATTTGGCTCGTTGTTCTTCTTTTTCTAATGCATATAGTTCGTGATCATTTTTTATTTCTAAAACTGGCGTCTTTTGCATAGCCTTTGCTGGGCTAAGCGTTCTGATTTCGTTTTAGCCATAGCTTTACCTGTGTAATCAAATAGTTTAAACAATTTAGTTTTATTAATTTACATCTAATAACTTGTTCTATTATTAATAAAATTTAGAGGAACCTAATTGTATTGCTTTTAAAATGCTTAATTTATTACACCGAAATCATTAACCTCCATATAGCGTAATTGTAAACGTAACTAAAATGTTATTTTCCTCATAAGAAATCATTCACCTCATCTAGAAATTCCCGATGAATGATGTTACGATTAATGACGAAACAAGTTAAAACACATCCCTGTCCAAGCAAACGCAAACCTACAATATAACACTATACTTCATATTTAATACAACTTCAATATGGTCCATGCTCGTTTATCAATAAAATAAAGCAAAATATACTTACCAACAATATTTCCACTCGTTTAATGACGAAATTCGATGACAAATTTAAATCAATTCACTTCAAAACGTAATTTTACTATGTATACATGCAGACTAGTAAGAATCTCCACAACGACTAAAGTGGGGCACCGGGGAAGCTATCCGAAATGCAGTTGGTTACTGTTATTAAATATTTTCGTTGAATAAATTTCTTGAAACCATAATCGTGGAAACAAATGACGATATTCTTGTGACGAATTTTTAAATGGTTATATAACAATGTCAGGGGTAAATCTCGATTTAAGAAAAGTAATAAATATTCAGTTTATACTTAAAACATTACAAATGAGATTAAATCAAATAAAATTTAAGCCCACACAAATAAGATTTTGAATAATTATTCAACATGGTAATGAAAGTAACGGAGAGGTAAATGATTTCCGCGATACTATTTTTAAATTTTTTATGTAGTATATATTTGTTTTGTTATTTTGTTACCTACTAACCATACATAAGTATATAAAGAACAGTGTTAGATATATATTACATAAGGCGTAGTGAATTTTTTTGTGAAAAAATAGTATCACACCAATAATATGCTATTTTGAAAATCCACCCGGGTATTAAAATACCGGTTACGAAGTTTATTGGTAACGAAGGTACAGTCGATCGTAGGCAATGACATGTAGATTGTAGCTGACGTTGCACCGAAGTCTTCCCTTACGAAGTCCGTGTCGTAAATACACAATAACACTACAGATGTTACTTCACGTAGCACTCAAAGGTCTCGTTACAGTTGTCGCTGTTGGTATTCTCAAAGATCGCTTCTTAACTGTCGCTTGTTTTCGTATCGCTTGGCGAATGCAGACTGACTGCGGGCTGGCGTCACGGGGCTTTAAATAGATCATCTGATCGAACATTTTCGATTCGTCTAGACGTAATAATAATAGTGCATAATTTCGAGTACATTCAGTAGGTACCTACGATAATTCAACGGAGACGAGTCTGGAAAGTCTGGAAATTTCGATGTCGACACTTTGCTGACAAAAGTGTTGAGACCTGTACCATTCGATAGGCCATCCTAGGACTATGCGTTTTTATAATGTACCCCTACAATGTCTAGATCTCGAGATATACGGCTTAAAAGTTAGGTACTGCATGTCACTCAATATTGAACCTTATGCCATTGACATTAGGTGCATCCGTAACATTATCAAAACTAAAACATGCCTCTACAACAAAAACTCAAAATAAAGTGTCCATGAAAATTTTCTACAGTCAAAATTACAAAAACCCGCGAAGCCAAATTCAAACAATCCCCATTACTTTCATAGACAACAATATAACCTACTTACCTATATAAAATTCCATTCTACAACAGGGGATCCCAGTAATTTATTATAGGTATGAATGCTACCCGACCGAAAGAAGCTGGCTAAACAACGTATTTGTGTATTTATTTAATTAGTTATATTGGTCACCCAGTGATTTATTGGCATATCTACAAACGTGTTTTAAAATTTACAGATATTTTTCATAAACGTTTGAAATTTATGGGTTGATTTCACATTTTATACAGATCCAGGTGGTAATAAATGTTCAGGGATACGTATGGCGTATAAACTCAATTTCCCATTTTTTGCAGATGTGCCAATATACATTTTTTTACTTTTTTTGTTTTGGGACAAAACCCGCCACACTGTTCCTAACCCACTGCAACTCCTGAAAGTCAGAATCAACAGTGAAGGCCGCCAGAAAAACGCCGAGCAATGAAGCTCGACGAGTCCCGGAGAAACGATTCAACTGTCTTGGGTCCCGCAACGAAATTAATCAGAAAAGAATAGCGGAGGAGTAAGAAAAAATATTTTTTTTTCACTTCCCTCCATAATAAGCAGGAGACAGAACAGAACTAGGCCAATCGGCACAAAGGGACATTATTGCAACTGGGAGAAGCCCAGATTGCCAAGCACCACGGAATAACATTTGATTAAGTTAATGGGTCCTAAGTAGGTATTTGCTGTTACAATTGATTCCAATAATAGGTATGGCAAAAGCGCCTGAACGCACGGAAATTAGTTCTAGTTTCTACAAGGTCCGTATAATAAACAACTCCGGATGTAACTTGTACATTATTCAACATAATATTGCGTTCATTCTGCCAAAGAATATACATTATTAGGAGAACCACGCACATAAACATTGTATTTATATTTTGTAATAAATACGGTATACAACGTTCATCACCATCATCTCAGCGTTAATCCCAGTCGCATCCGAGGCTTTTTCAGCTTTGGAGTCTAGGGTCCGCTTTACAAGTCTTAACTGCTGATTTGGCTAAACTTCAATATTTTCCGTGAAGCGACTGCCGTCTGACCTCCACAACCTGAAGGTGATATCGAAGCATTGCAGTTAGACTTACGGTATTATACGGTATACAAAGTTATTTTTGTATACGAAAGATCGGAAACACGTGTCCAGTATCTTTAAGAGTTTATGTACAAAATTTGAAAAAGCTATCATGAAAAATCACAAGTTTCAGCTTGTGATGTCACCTGGTTGTCCCTACAAAAATATGGTCAATGTGCCGCTCGCCTGCTCGCTTCTGCAGCGGCGCGGCGCGGCGGGTACCCTAGGGCATTTTGATCCGCTGCAAACTGTGTTGTGCGCTTGGTAACCACACTGCAATTTTTTTGAAATATATTTGGGAAAAAATATAACATGGTGTAAAAATTATTGGAATCGATTCAGTTGCTTATTCTTATGTTGATATTCAGGTTTGGTATAAAGTAAAAATAACGTTGTATATACTATATACGGTATCTTTTTCCTATTAGATAATATAGTAAACGTGAAGGTTTGTATGGAAATAACTGTGTTAGGTATCCTTTCACACAAAGACCACTAAACGCATTTGGATCAAACTTGGCACACAGATGGATTATAACCAGAATTAACGTATAGGATATACTTAATCGGGATATTCCTACAGAATTAAAATTGTTTATTGATCCCATAAAATAGGTCATCGGAAAACCTGATATTAGACATGCCGATGCATCGTCCACTAGTTTCTACGATAAGTCCTTTACTGTACAAGCAGTTCGGCTATGGAACAACTTGCCTGTGTCCGTAAGGCGTGCTCAAACTCTATCTATCTACTTTTAAAACCATGGTAAAAAGCATTTCCTCTCTCTTTAAACATGGCACTATTTTTTATTTGCTTTTGTATGATGTTTAGTAATTGTATGTATATATTTATTAGACTAGTATGATATACTTAACGTACCTACATATTTATTATATAAACTATGTAAATAGTACACTGTAGACTACCTACATTATTTCTCCCTCCTTCCCCTTACTATTCCATTCAAAGGTTGTCTGTAAAAGACCACTCTTAGCGATAAGACCGCCCATTGTGTCACCCTTTGTAAAATCTTTATATTTGTGTTTTTGTAATCGCGGAGAACTGCTCAGCTTGTTGACGTGCCATGGAAGAGGCCTATGTCCAAAAGTGGACGAGCAGAGGCTGATGATGATGTTTTTGGTATACCTACATAATAAAGAGTATTCTATTCTATTATATAAAAAATGTTTTTTTTTTATAGCTTCTACGACTGTTGGTATCTGTATCACTCATAAGGTTGACTGATAGCAAATTTCATTGGAATTGAGTTGACTGAAATATGTAGAATATTTCTGTTATTGAAGTAGTAAATAAATAAATAGGGTAACACGTGTAATATTTAGAGCAAAAACATCGGTCCACGGATGTCCCATGAGACCTTGCTTGACACACCAGCTTAGATTATTACAGAAAACGGAACACCATGAATCATCCTAGTCATTGTAATAAGTCTTAGATTGTAAGATATTTATTATAAAACAATGAATATAAATAATGTATACGTAAGTAGTCGATTAGGGCTACGAAGTTTGTGATAAAACATCTTAAAAATAAAGAATTTTAATGAAGTTTCTTACTTTCATTTCTTTGCCCAAACATCTGTTTCGTAAGGCCAGAGAAAAAGATCAAAATAAATAAAACATAGCACAGAAACAGATAATTATGTCCTAGTGTGATATGCTACGTCCTTCTTGCATGGGCTATCAAACACAAAAAAATATTGTTCAAATCTGACAGGTACTTCCAGAGATTACAGCAACTACAGCTTTATTATTTCTAATATACACACTCAATTAAACTCAATGTACCACTGAAACTAACCGCCGCGTCCGTTGACATAAACGTTTTTTTTTTTCTAAACATTTCGATAACAAATTTTGTTGAATGTTTAGCATGTGATGTTTTATGCCTTTCTTATTCTTTCACCTACAGTCTGTGTAAGTTATGAGCCCGATCCACGAAATCTCCAGGAGATTCCTACCAGACACGCGTTTTTTGACAGAAATCTCCTGGAGATTCGCGCTCTTCAGCGCTTCTCCTGTGCAATATCAAATTACTGTGATCCCAAACCCGTCTGCCAAGTGTGGGTATTATGGCAAACCCCCAAAGCAATGAAATCCATGGGAGAGGCCTTTATCCAGCGGTGGACCTCTATAGGTAGAAGAAGAAGATCTGCTTAGTAGCCCACCCGAAGGACAATTAACCTCGTGACAAGTGAAATCTCCTAAGCCGGAAATCGAAACAATTGATATATGTTTGAGAAATATTATCAAAACATTGTATGACCTAAATCGAAACGATGTAAGACGTGTACTGCCTGTATGTTATTTTTTCTGCGACCATTTGGTAATTTGCCTAATCCATATCCATCCATACAAATATTATAAATGCGAAAGCCACTCTGTCTGTCTGTGTGTTACGCTTTCCTGCTTTTATCCTCTCAACCGATTTTGATGAAATTTGGCACAAACAATCTTTAGACCCTGAGAAAGGACATAGGCGACCTTTTTATGGCGGAAAGCTATTATACAATATGTAAAGAAAACCCTTTCCGATCCGTGAAGGTATTGTTAGGTATCGTTAACTGATTCTAACAATACCTACAAAGCCGGGCTAAAGTTAAAAAAGAAATCCCCCTAAAAAAATAAATATTATGTCGAAAAAGTGAGGGAACTTAATGCATGTGCGGTAGGCAACACGTTAGTCATACATGCGCGGGTGAAGCGGGGTAGGGCAGGCGGCACGTGGTCGCATCGCTATTCGCTCCGTCCCAAGTGGTGCTGACACTTTTTAAAAAATCACCAAATTTTGGGGAAGCTGAAATTGATTCGCAAAAAAAAAAAGAATATTTCAAAATTCATTAGTATTGTCACTATGATGATTACGTAAAATTTCATATTTTATTTGGTCATGTATTTACTGAAGGTGAAGGAAAACAT
Organism: Sesamia nonagrioides; assembly: GCA_017933935.1. Lineage (NCBI taxonomy): Eukaryota > Metazoa > Arthropoda > Insecta > Lepidoptera > Noctuidae > Sesamia > Sesamia nonagrioides. The sequence continues at coordinate 640,193 of JADWQK010001647.1, forward strand.
CTTGAGGAAACCTGGACTTTATAAGTCTGAAATCGCCAATCCGCATTGAGCAAGCGTGGTGATTACGCTCAATCCTTCTCTATATGAGAGGAGACCTGTGCCCAGCAGTGGGACTATAAAAGGTTGCTGATGATGATGATGATGATGTATTTACCTAATATTTATTATTCCTTTGGGTCGGACGGGCTTTTCTTTACATATTGTATAACTATAAGTCATATCTCAATAGTACTGATTCCTGCCAAGTCATGTTACAATGACCATTTCCACACGGGTAAACCGTGCTACAGTGAAACTTTTTTTTATGGCTATGGCATCAACATTACGATCATGCCAAAAAGCGCGCGTATTTGCGTCACGACTAAACATCGCATGTTACTAGGCTGTATAGATGAATTGCCTTTGCCTTTCATTTTTAGGATTATAACAAAACTCATTGCGCGCGCTGCGTTATTTTGGTGCCATTGATTGATGGTTATTTTTTTATTTCAAGGTGGTAGAACAAGTTTTGTATGCCACTGTCACAAACAGCTATTGTTATACTCGTACTGATCTATTGTGCCACTCAACTTCACTTCGTGGCACAAACTCGCGATCTATTGTGTGCAAACTATCACTCACATTACAATAGCTATCATTGCTTGACAGTTGCATGAATAACTATTATGCTTTGCCTCAATAAACAGGAAAAGGTGTCCTGCACCCAAATGGAGACTTTCAACAAAAACAGACCGAATATGTAAACTACAAAGATTAAATAGTATGGCAGGAAAGATTCATGAGTTGATTGACCTACTCACTTATTCAAGTTTTTAAAGAAAAATAATATAATGCCTAATAATATAATGTCTATAAACCAGGAGAACAGAAGACGCCTGTCGGTGGTCTAGGATTTAGGATAGGATGCATTTTGTTCCGTTCCATTATCGGACGACCTGTCGTACGGCCAGTATCCACCATTTCATTGTTGACACCACTACGATCAGGACGAAGCATTTCGCCTCGTCTTTTAAACAGAGTACATCGTGGGACTGGAGCAATGTGCCGGCGGTGATGTTTCCGTCTGACTACAATTTAACTGTCTTCAAGGCTAGATTGAATAGGCTCTTAAAAAATTAGCATGCTTTACCATCACACACACACACACACACATCACAGTTGGCGGGATTGCAGTCAAGCACTAGTTTATAATTATAAAACAAAAATGCGCTTCGGAAATCATCTTCGGGTATTGTCGTCAGAAATACGATCACACGATGATAATCTACACCATAATTACGTAACACTCTATAACTATCAGTTGCAATAATTTCGAGGCACATATTGCTAATCCATTGATACATTATACATATATTCAAAAACTGATTCTGTTCAACAAAGTAAATAACGCAATGAACGTTGATGAACTGTCAAAATGAATCCCATGGCTACTGATAGTGTGTTACGCAATTACCCTGTTAGCGTAGACATCTATTGAAGTACTACTACCACAAAACTGTAATACTAACACCAAGTGATTCCCAACAAGTTTTGGACCCCCGAGCGAGAGAGAGAACTTCTAGTGTGGCGTTATGTACTTCATAAATACTAACGGCCATATCAAGAACAATGTCTATCTTTAGAATCTAGACCTTGGAGCCATTTTCAAAATTCGAACTTGAACCCGACAAAGTTATAGTTATTATTACAATAACTGACATTAAACCCAAGTCAAAATTAGAACTTTATTCTCTTCGGAATAATATTTGAAATACAGTATCCAACTGTCTCTCAGGTTTAGGCTACGTCTGAAGTTAGAACTCATTTTGTTATAAGATATTAAAGTTTTTTGTTCACCTCTAACTTAACAGCAGTACGACTCAGTATTCGACTAATGCTAGGGATTAACAGTCTAAGCTCACTTCAACTAACTTTTTATTACAGAATCGATCAGTTGGATTAGATGACGGCGCCAAAATAGCGCCATTAATATTTACTAGGCTGCGTGTCCACCATACGCCGTCATCAGGCTGATACACTCACTTCGAATTAGTGTCCGACTGAATGTTCGGTTTTGGTTGAGTTTCGGCAAAAATACGAGTTTCGATTTAATTTCGTTTTTGACGGCAAACTTGCCGAAAACCGAAACCGAATGTGTATTCGAGATTTCTTGCGCAGTGTGTGCGGTCATGTTCGGCGCATTGAGTTTTCGAGTGAATGAGAGCTTATCCACTCCAACACCTATTGTGTATTTTTGAGGCAGAACATTTTTTTTTTAATAAAGCTTCCTATGTTGGAGTCCTTCCATGGAGTTTCTTGCACGTTCCTCTCCATAGAGATCTACGCTTTGGAACGTGCAATTTAGCTTCACTTTTCTTGGACTGACCGACATTGACTATTCAAAAGAACCAACGGACGGTGAATTTGAAAAAAACAATTTTGATTTTGATTTTATGTTGATTTATTAATAAATAAAAATATCGGTCTCTTTAAGAGAAAACAACAAAAACTGACTGATTATAATGACGTTTTCTTTATTTTTTCCTAATAATATAATCCTATTATGAAAGTTTTGGTTTTGCTTTCGGTCGAAACAGAGACCGTTGCCGAAATTCGTTTTCGCTTTCGGTCATAAAACTAGTTTCGATCGGACACTAGTTCAAATAAACACGTTCCCGTTGACAAATCGTTAACGGCGGTAGGTGGATGGACGATGTAAGAGCCTGCGCTCACTGACAGATCCTTGTTATCACTACATACAATCGCATTCTGACTGCAACGAAGTCGCTTCTTATTAAAATTTGGAGTTTATGAAAAAGCCTCAGCCTATAGATGTCCACTGCTGGACAAGGCCTCCCCCAAGGCTTTCCACGATGACCGGTCTTATGCTGCCCGCATCCATCGGCTTCCCGCGACCTTCACCAGGTCATCGGTCCACCTTGTTGGGGATCTCCCTACGCTGCGTCTTCCAGTACGTGGCCGCCACTCCAGAACCTTGCTGCCCCATCGGCCATCGGTTCTACGATCAATGTGGCCTGCCCACTGCCACTTAAGTTTAGCGACTCGCAGATCTATGTCGGTGACTTTGGTTCTTCTACGGATCTCCTCATTTCTGATTCGATCACGCAGAGAAACTCCTAGCATAGCTCTTTCCATTGCCCTTTGTGTGACTCTGAGCCTTCGTATGAGGCCCATTGTGAGCGACCACGTTTCAGTTCCGTAAGTCATCACTGGCAACATACACTGGTCAAAGACTTTGGATTTTATTATCATTCTATTATTTCTAATCATTGATGAGTAAGTCATTGGTATCCAAGATATACCCTTGGACACCAATGATTAATTACAAGCTGAAGGAAAACATCCTGAGGAAACTTGGACTTTACATAAAAATCGTCAACCCGCATTGAGAAAGCGTGGTATTTACGCTCAATCCTTCTCTGTATGAGATGAGACCTGTACCTAGCAGTGGGACGATAAAAAGGTTGGTACATTCCTATTCCTCACAATACCGTGACATGTCATCAGTCGCCGGACCCAAGGGTCATTTGTCTACAGTCACATTAACGTCACCAAGATAACGGCGCCGACCCTACCCCGAAGTAACCACGTGTCAACCATACGCCGTCTTCGAAACGTCACACTCAGCACAAAGTAATCTTGTTTAATATTGACGTCCCTTTGGCGTAGTGCGGTGGAAACAGTGCCAGACTACCGAAGCCCGTGCCTTTTCTGGTTTATTTGTACCTAAATATTAGGGGGTATATTGGGAGTATACAAAGCGTAACTGAAAGGGTTTATAACATACCAAAGGCTTCTCTCGATGATATCAAACGATTTTGGACCGAGATAAGGACTACTAAAGAAGTATGGAAGAAAAAGACATGTTGCGAAGACCACAAATGTATTGTGACTAGCGGCCGCCAGCGACTTCGTTCGCGTGGAGTTAGTTATGCTCCGCTCCTATTGGTCGCAGCGTGATATAGACTAAAGCCTTCCTGGATTAATGGGCTATCCAAGGCAAAAAGATTTTTTCAAATCGGACCAGTAGCTCCTGAGATTAGAGTAAAAACAAACAAACTCTTCAGCTTTATACAGTATGTTAAATAACAGAGGGCGTTCCCTTAAACTCGTTAATATATATCATTAATAGATTAAAATAAAAATATCAGCATAGAAAAATAAGCATAAAAAAATCCGAATAAAAAAAAAATTTAATTGGAAATAAATTTGAAACCTCCTGTTTTAAATCAAAATAGTAGCGTAGTATCATAAACAAATTGCGACCTTGCCGTCTTTCAAGTTCGCGTGTACAGTGTGTTTCTTTTACATGTCAATTTAAAAATTTTATTGAATATTTTCTTATTGGAAAATTAAAAAAAAAATTGTTTTCGAATGGAAATATTTTTTTTAGCATGTATGTATGCTATACTATTTCGGGTTAACGGGAACGCCCTCTGTTAGTTAACATACTGTATATTAGTATAGATAAGGACAGGAAAATGGTGTTGAATGATGATGATTATAGAATTAAAGGGCAAATTTACTTTTGATCTATTTTGGATACTTCTTTTTCTTCAGCCTATTGAGGTCCACTGCTGGACAAAGACCTCCCCAAAGCTTTCCACAATGATCGGTCTAGTGCTGCCGGAATCCACCGCTTCCTGTGACCTTCACCAGGTCATCAGTCCCCCTTGTTGGGGGCCTCCCTACGCTGCCACGGTACATGGCTGCCACTCCAGAACCTTACTGCCCCATTGCATCTACGAGCGGTCTACAAGCAATGTGCCCCGCCCACAGCCACTTAATTTTAGCGACTCGGAGAGCTACATATGTCGGTGACTTTGGTTCTTCCGCGATTTCTGATTCCATCCCGCAGAGAAACTCCGAGCACAGCTGTTTCTATTTTGGATACCAAAGGTATCCAATTAAATAAGAACGTATCAAATATAGGTCAAAATGCACAATCGCCCTAAATACTATAATCATTTTAATTTAAGAATTTCGCTTGTAAAAATATTAGGCCTATTCCAGAATAATGATCTTGAAAAGTGGTGTTTGAAGGACATCGTTAACTGCTGCGGGAAATTATATTTTATGTAAATGAATCTAAAAATGAATATCGTTTGTTGAAGGTTTCATTTAGAGGTCAAATTAATAATGTATTTACTTATTCAAGTGATAAATTGTACTAGAATTTTAGGCGTCATAAAAATACGAGTTTCAAATCTATATCAAACTATGTTAGGAATGATAATTTTAATTAGAAGAAGAAATCCTTCAGAGAAATCTAAACGTATTCATAAAAATTAATTAAAGCATTTAACAATCACACAGTGATGCTCGTTATACGATTACCCCACACATTAGTTATTACAATGAAAGGATTTTGGCTAGTCCAGATTTAAACAACGTGAATATTTTTCGACTTCAAAAAAAAATTCCCAGATTTAACTCGAGATGGCCTCCAAAGCTTAGAGCAGAGGCGTAGAGTAGCCAGCCTTTCGGTGTTCTATAGGATGCATTTTGGGGAGTGTGCGAGGGAATTGCATGATTTAATTCCCCCATCTCCGTTCCACCATCGGACGACCCGTCGTACGGCTAGTTTCCACCCTTACGTAACAACGTTAGGTTAACACCACTACGATCCGGACGAAGCGTTTCGCCTCCTCCTTTATACCGCGTAGGGGGAGACGGGGTACATTAATACAAGGAGCACATAGATACAGCCAATATTCGTCGAAAACAAAACACGATAGTAGAGCCATCCGCCACCGATATGGAGGTATATAGTAATGCCTACACGCACACTAGCGCAGAGCGACGTTCACTCGACGACTAGCGACTGGCACGTAAAAAACGGTTTCTGATGTTCGCAACAAAATTTTCGTACTTTTCTTTCGGATGTAATTCTTCTAATTTATTTACTGTTACATGTGTTATATTAAGTCATTTGGCAAGTACATATCTGTCATCACATTAAATAGACTTAATTTTTAGGGTTCCGTACCTCAAAAGGAAAAAACGGAACCCTTATAGAATCACTTTGTTGTCCGTCTGTCTGTCTGTCTGTCTGTCAAGACCCTTTATCTCAAGAACGCGTGGACGCATCAAGCTGAAATTCACATGAAATACTCGGGTCTATTGTCCCTTTAAGCTGTGAAAATATCAAACTTCTAAGCCAAGCCAATCAAAAGATACAGCCGATTATGGCGATATTTTCAACAAATTTTCGACACTCGCAAAGGAATCAAAACCTACAGGATACTTCCCGTAAACTCAGAATCTTGAAAATTGGCATGAAGCATTGTCTAATAATGCAAATATAGGAAAAATTGCGAAAATCACATTTTTTTAGTTATTTATTATAATAAACATATTTTAATAAAATGGAACTTACTACGTTATTTCTCACGAACGAATAAAGTTATCAAATTGAAATTTATACCAAATACCTAGGTCTATTGTCCCTTTAAGCTGTGAAAATATCAAACTTCTAGGCCAAGCCAATCAAAAGATACAGCCGATATGTCGATATTTTCAACAAATTTTCGACACTCGCAAAGGAATCAAAACCTACAGGATACTTCCCGTAAACTCAGAATCTTGAAATTTGGCATGAAGGATTGTCATATAATGCAAATATAGGAAAAATTGCGAAAATCACATTTTTTTAGTTATATAATATAATAAACATATTTTAATAAAATGGAACTTACTACCTTATTTCTCACGAACGAATAAAGTTATCAAATTGAAATTTATACCAAATACCTAGGTTTATTGTCCCTTTAAGCTGTGAAAATATCAAACTTCTAAGCCAAGCCAATCAAAAGATACAGCCGATATGTCGATATTTTCAACAAATTTTCGACACTCGCAAAGGAATCAAAACCTACAGGATACTTCCCGTAAACTCAGAATCTTGAAATTTGGCATGAAGGATTGTCATATAATGCAAATATAGGAAAAATTGCGAAAATCACATTTTTTAGTTATATAATATAATAAACATATTTTAATAAAACGAAACTTACTACCTTATTTCTCACGAACTAATAAAGGTATCAAATTGAAATTTATACCAAATACCTAGGTCTATTGTCCCTTTAAGCAGTGAAAAAATCAAACTTCTACGTTAAAGCGATCAAAAGATACAGCAGCTTAGACCGACACCTTAGACGAATTTCCGTCACACGCTAGGGAATCAAAACCTACAAGCAAAGACATTAAAATTATATTTACAATAGATAGGACATCACGAACAAAATCGTAAGCCAATACTTTTATCGACTTGGTTAAAAGGCGCGCAGTCTAGTCTGCGCGTCAGGACGTAATTGGTGTCCACCAAGAATAAACATTTTCTAAGGAAATATGCCATGTTGCGCTTTGTGTTACTGTACATCTCGTTATAGTAAAACGACTGGACCTAACTTCGGAATGTTTTTCTATGAATTATTTATATTTCGTCTGCAATTCAATTTTTTTAAAAAATCTTAAATAGTTCTAGAAAATTTTCCATTACTGTAATAAGCGCCCTCTATTGTTGAGTAGTTTTACTATTTTCTTGTAGAGATGTAGTAATGTTGTTTATCGATTTAGTTATCGATAATACTTATTAAGATGAATACATTTTGTTGTATTTTATTGACATTTAAAATATAGCTAAATAAACTTAAAATATTACCATATTTCAAGTTTATTTATTATTAACTCTAATTAAACATAATCATATCATATTAATAAACAAACTCGAATGAACAGTTACTATTCATTTATCTAGGTTTTTGTTATTTTTGGTTTCCGAATAAAAATAATGTTGTAGGGAAAAGTGGATACGATTTGTCCAGATAGACCGTAGAGAAGAAAATTGGCTTCCGTCTCATTCGTCGAAATTATGCTCAATGCATTTTAAAAGAGAAGTTATCTACTTTGGAAAGACTTGTCGATCAAATTAAAAAAAAAAAGAATCGGTACCTTGTATTAGAAATGAAATAGTAAGTTATTAATTTCAGTACTTTTCTACTTAACCGTAAAATTGGAATAAAATTTACGGTTAAGTGGATAAGTACATAGATTACATAACTTATTTATAATGAAATATATTCATAAAATATGTAGGTACGTATATGTAGTACAATGATTGCGAGCTACTTTGTGATTTTGAGGATCCCGTACCTAAAAGGTAAAACGAACCCTATTCATGAGACTTCTCTGTTCGTCTGTCCGTCTGTCACCAGGCTGTATCTCATAAACCGTAATAGCGAGACAGTTGTAATTTCCAGAGATTGTGTTAGTATTTCTCTTGTCGCTATAACAACAAGTACTAAGAATAAAAATAATAAAATATTTAAGGGGGCTCCCATACAAAAAACGTGAATTTTTGCCGTTTTTTGCTCCTTATTAATAACGGAAACAGATAGACGCTTAAAGTGTTCACAGAATATTTGATTATATATTCAAATTACAAATAAATAATTAAAATAAAATAAATACTGAAGGCGGGCTCCCATACAATAACCGTGATTTTTTTGCTGTTTTTAAAGATAATGGCGTACGTATCTGGTAAAGGTCTTGCTCCAGCAGACTACCATTTTTGTCGTGATTTGGACAATTATCTACGTGACAAGAAGTTCTCTTCCCAGGAGGCAGTTCTGCTTTCACACAGTTTGTGCAGTCTAGATCCTCAGAGTTCTATCACAAAGGCATAAACGACCTTCCTATATATATTGATTATAAATGAATTATTTAAAAAATTAAAAAAATAAGCAATTATTTAGATTTTCAGTACTAATCGGCAATTTTAAACTTTAACGCCTATTATATTAAAAGAATTATATACTTAAATAAGAAACTTGTAAACTTAAAATTACCCATAATTATTCTGCTTCCTAATTTTTTGTTTCAAGCTATCATAATGCGACAAAACATCGTCGTAGTAACTTCTTTGAATATTATCGATAACTTTATATCGAAATGATACAAACTCTACCACAGTTTTTTGCATTGCCATTTAAAAATATTTGCAAACAAACGTGTAAAAAGAATACTTTTGCTAAAAACGAAATGCAAACGAAAATTGCAAAACAAAATGCGCTTTATGGCCTAAAAGGTCTGTAACACTCAAAAATCGCAATAAACTGAGCGTTAAAATAATTCGTAAGCCTAAAACATCTAAAATGCCAATAGACGGTGTCACGGTAAATGAATGGTAGCGACTAAAATTCTAAAACAGTTTTTGTTTGTACAAGACAAGTTTCACTTAATTTGTTTACTTTTCAATATTTATTTACCCGATTTGAACTATACTAGGGTATTAAATCGGATGTGGCAACATAGACCACACTGGCCACCTACCGGGCAATAGCTGAATATATTTTATATAAACTTATTTCATTTTTACTATTTGATGTCTCCAATTGTCGATCTAATTTTGCTATATTGTACTAGATGGTGGAACTGAGCCATGGGATCACAGTTTTTCTATGCCATTTTGACACATGCCCTCTCTATATATCTTAAATCTCTTTGCCTACAAGGTACTTCCCGTGAACTCAAAATCTTGAAATTCGGCACGAAGCAACGTTATATTATAGTACAGACAGATAAAGGAAAAATTGTGAAAATTATAAATTTGAAGTTACATAAAAATATTATTTTTGCTTACATGACATGAAATCTTTTTTTAATAATTATAAACTTACTACCTACCCTTTTTCACATGAACGCGTAGGCCACTCACTCTCCGTCACTCTATCGTCTCTCTATGTCACTCTCCGTCTTTTCAACTATCGCCACTTAAAAATCTCATTTCGTAGATCCGTTTTGCTGTAAGAAACGGATAAAGAAACAGATAAACACATTTTCCCGTTTATAATAATATATAAATAAGTGGTATGGATGTCAGCAAAATTTTAGTTCCCATCGACTTTTGAAACATCAAAGGACGTTTCAACAAGAATTTGTGTAGAAAAATGTCTTGCTATTTTAGCTTTAAAAACGCTGAGTACCTAATTATTAGCGGTTTTTATAAAGAAAAGATAAATATCCCGCTAAAATACTATATCCATACTAAATAGTACTACTAATATCGAAAGTTTGTGGGGACGGATAAATGGGTGTTTATTACAATGTTTCACGCAAAAAACATTAGTTTTTGTAGTATGTTTGACGTAGTATGTTCCACGCGCGCTACTCTTAGACGTCACGGGGGGAGTCAAACACGACCCAAGGAGACCCGAGGAGGCCCACAGTCGCAACCCCCGGCGATAATGTGAGATGCAGCACCGGGGTGATTTTTAGGCAGTATGAGTCAGACAGACACAAAGCGGTGGACATCCATGAGGATTTTCCACCCCGAGGAAAAAAAAAGGGGCAAAGGATACGTCCATCCCGATAGCTACACGCGCGTGACGGTAGTGTATCTGTATCGAACAATAGCTTCTTTTTTTATTTATTGTATATGTCTTTTTTCCATACTGAAGTTTTTAAATAAATATGCTCATGTTTAACAGAATTACAGCATTTTCAATTGGTAACACTTCGAGTGCCGACCCCTGTATATTGTGCTGCCCGTATCGTCGGCATTGATACTAAAACAAAATTATCTGAAGCTTACAAAATATACAAAAAAAAGGCTAAACAATGTTCGCCGGGTCAGCTAATAAACAAATAAAAAATCCTTTATTCAAATTAGACCCAGAATCAGCACTTTTCAGTGCTTTTTCTGGGGAGTCGTGTTTCTGCACACTCCCCAATAGATAATGGACTACTATCTACAATTCAAGCAAACCAAAAAAAGTACTACACTTTCAGTTAGATTACTGTTTAAAAACGAAGATAGGATTTCCTTTTTCACATGCAAATTGCACGCTAATCAAAGACATTAAAATTATACGCTAGTACCGAAAATAAAGAAGAATTTAACCTAAGATTTAAGGGGAAAATCCATTGTGTTCTAGGACAAAAGAGAAAGGATTTTTTGGAAAATGTTCTCCTTTGACATACAAACCGGGGAACGGTGGACCATAATTCCTTACGTTGTTGTATTTACCTTACCATACAGGAGATTGTCCGAGGAAGGCAACAAAGCAACACACAAAGGCCAGTTGAAAAAGAAATGGTTACCTCTGTTACAAGCTGTGACATGTGTCATTATGTCACAAGTACTGGCCAATTGGATGAATTAAATAAAAAAACTAAAACTTTCGCAGACCTTCTTTATAAATCACTACTTTACTTTTTTTGACTTTGACTTAAAATCCTGTGTCTCCTAAACAGGGCAGAGGGCGTACATATACTCATAAGGGACCCTGAACATATACACAGGGAAGCTCTTTACTAGAATCCCCAAGACAAGTACCCTGGACGCCCTGAGCAGACTTAGCGGCTAACGGTTATCGCAGAAGCGAAGAATAAAACAGTCTCCAAGCCCTTGGGCACCAGCAAAGAATAATAATAATAATAAACGTTTATTTTTTCCATCACATAATTAAACATAATTTTGACACAAAACTAAGTATATATGATATAACGATGTAGTGGAAACTGGAGCCTGTACTAGGACAACCTGTGTTACAGGTCTCCAGGCCTCCTGACTACATGGTCGTGTCACAACTAATACAAACGTGTACTAGTAATACTAAGACAAAGATGACAAAGATTAAGGGATGAAAGAAAATTGACAAAAATAAATGCAAAAATGAAAACACAAAATAAATAATTATGTAATTTAAAAGATTATACAGCAAACGAGGGTATGTTCGTGTCGATGTTTGAGTGATGATGATAGAATGAAGTTTAACGGGAGCTGTATTGAGTCAAAAATAAGCTTTCAGTTTTGCTGTAACTAAGCGTTTGCAGCCAAGTATTAATTTTCTTTTTAAAAGACATTATAGGGAGTGAGAAAAAGTTCAGAATTTTGTTAAGACTATTGTATAGGTGAGGGCCTTGGAAACAGGGAAATCTTCTTGTAAAAGAGTACTTGCAGCGGAAGGGTTGACAAACCTTGTCTATGCGTCTTGTGGTGATTATTTCATAAGAGGTTCTTTGATGCTGATATAGTAGTACATGCAGTACAAATAATTGTCTGACTGTAAGGACTTTACAGCTCCTATATAGCTCTTCGGTTGGGAAGAGGACCAGAAAGCCTGTCGATGTTCTATAGGAAGCATTTTGGAGAGTGGGCGAAGGAAATTATTGCATGGTTTAATTCCCCCATCGCCGTTCCATCACCGGACGACCCGTCGTTCGTCGAGTATCCACCCTTAGGTTGTTGAAATCACAACGATCCGAACGAAGTGTTTCGCCTCTTCTTGTAACAATTTGCCAGCGGCGGTGTTTCCGTCGGACTACAATTTAAGTGTCTTCAAGGCTAGAGTGAATAGGCTCTTAATAAACTAGCGCGCTTAACCATCAACGATTGTATCACTACTTACCATTAGGCGGGATTGCAGTCAAGTACTAGTTTATAATTTATAAAAAAAAGAACATAGGGAAGACGACTATACGAAAGTAGACTAGAACTATAACTTTTTCGTCATCATCATCATTATCATTTCAGCCGAAAGACGTCCACTGCTGGACATATGCCTCCCCCGTTCTCCACAACGACCGGTCCTACGCCTCCCGCATCCAGCGGTTTCCCGCGACCTTCACCAGGAGCTTGTCCGTAATTAATTCAAACAACAGTATACCTCACGGAAATAGTGGTGTTATTTTCGAAACAAATAGCGTAGACATTTCAACACCTGTCTACCGTGAATTTGTATGGCATGTAATTATTTACTGTCTCGAAAAAATTATGGTGTGTTGTGTGAGTGGAGCAAAAGCCGTACACGAGAAGATTTGCTAGTATAGGACTGCGATACGAATTCATTAACAAATTTCGCGACCTTGTGCTATTATATAGGGTGCGTATCATTTGAATTGCGATATTTTTATTGAAAAATCAATGTATTTTTTCCAAATCGCTTTTTTGTCATCGTTTCTCTTGACCGAAGTATCTGCCGTTTCATCTCTTTATCACCCTTGGTTGACTGGTAGAGAACGCCAAAATAATTTCTTAAGAATTTATGCGAAAACTTAACTTCGCCAACCCCACCTTTCCGCTTGTGCTACGGGTTGGTTGAAAGAGAAAGCGTGCCCCTGGCGCACAGGCCAGTGAAGGAACACGGGTAAGTTTTAGTCAGTAGCAGTCTGATCAGCCCTTCCGCTCCCCCCACAGCGATGATTTCACATCCACACACAAAAAAAACCCACCTTATTGTAACTCATCGTCATTATCTCAGCGTTAATCCCAGTCGCATCCGAAGCCTTTTTCAGGTTTGGAGTCTGGGGTCCGCCTTTACCAGTCCAACTGCTGATATGGCTAAACTTTTTCCGTGAAGCGACTGCCGTCTGACCTCCACAACCCGAAGGCGACATCGAAGCATTGCAGCTAGACCAATTGTTGGACTTTTGAGGGCTCCAACAACCCGTAACGACTGCCACTAGATGTTCGTATGGCAACCGGGACCAACGGCATAACGTGCTTTCCGAGGCACGACCAGACCAGTGCAAATATTCATATTTATGCATACAAATATTTGCACTGTGCACTGTGTAGTAAGTCGCCTAGGGCTTTGGCCCCCTGGACGCGGAGTCTAATTTATCGGTCCGCTACTGCGGACCCCTCACTATGTATGGCTAACAATGGCCTGTGAGCCTTATGACGTGCGTGAGTTGCGCACGTCTGTGAATGGTTGCGATGGGATCGAACCCGCGCCTCCTTGCGCAGCGGCCGCGTCCGCTACCGGTACGCCACGGAGGCTGTCAACCTTATTGTAACTAAAACCAGTGATAAACGAAACAGACAAAGAAAAGTATTTGTCTCAAATTTAACTACCTAACCCAGGAAAATAAAGGGCTATTTCTAGCAAAGGTTGGCCAGATCCTGTTAGTCTAAAATAGCAACTTTTACATGAACAAGCTAAGACTAAACTATACACAATTAAAAAAACAATTTACATAAAAGAGTAACAAAAAGGCAAAAAAAAATCGTCCAATATGCGACCAACCGGAAGGTGACTGAAAACATCTTTAGGAAACCTGGACTTTTAAGTCTGAAATCGCCAACCCCCACTGAGCAAGCAATGTGATTACGCTCAATCCTTCTCTGTATGAGAGGAGACCTGTGCCCAGCAGTGGGACGATTAAAAAGGTTGTTGATGATGATGATGCGACCAAACGGCTCCCATCTCAGCGTCATGTGTCATTGAAGATTCTGGTTGAGCTAGCAAGAATTTCATCGTTCTGTTATACCTTTACAATGTTAGGGGAATGGCTTAGCAACGCTCAGATGTGCCACGTCAGCATCATGGGTTACAGTACCTACGTCATTCATGAGCCCAGCGAGGCAGTTGGTTCTAAATCTCGGTACGGGTCGGAGGTCCTAACTCTTACTATTTCTACTATTTTTATAATCTTAATCCATATAATTAATTAAATCCTATTCTAGCCTAAATAATAGTTTTTTTAAAAACAAGATTCCCAAGTCTCGTATAATAGTTCCATATATTTCAAGGATTATGAATTAAATTGTTAAGTAGGTACAAATATCGATTAAAATACCAAAAATGTACTTGAAAAGATACCAAGTCTTTTCAAATACATTTTTATTTTTAAAATTTGTAACTATAAACTAGTGCTTGACTGCAAGTAAGCCTGCCCGCCTGAAAGTAAGCGGTGATGCATTAGTTGATGTTGAATGAAAAGCGCGTTAGTATATTAAGAGCTTATTCACTCAAAAAACTGAGTGAATAGGAAGAAAGATGGCAGTTGAGTGAGGTGAGCGAGGTGAGATCTGAAACCCAATAACACGACCATCGATGTTGCGCCAGAGGGATATTGATCTGGAGACCCTCCACGACAAAACTCTCGACACAACAGCATTTGGCGCATCGTGCCCGGGACACATCGCAACACATTTGCTCAGAACTGTTCCCCTCACAGCTTCACCAGACATCATGCCAGAACACGACGAATCGCGTGACGGCAAGACTTTGTCTGGTGGGTGGCAACTTTTGCCGGCAGCCGATGTTATGGCCTACCACCGAGAATTGTTTTATTAAAATCCTTATAACTGGTTTAGCAGTACAAACAGTCGATAAATGAGGCGGATTAAATTATAAAACAATAATGGGAACCTTTTTGCAACGGCTCCCGCCCGGCCAAGGCGGGCGTATCTTCTCGAACATTCTAGATGCTTCCTTTCATCCTATTTGTTTTGACAGGGGTCGTCTGAGGGCCATCAATGGGGCTGCACTGTTTTTGAATTATGTGAATACGTGCATAATAGGGATGTTTCCTGGGTAAAAAAAAAATATTCTATTTAGTCCGTCATTCAGATTATAGATAAAAAATATTATTTAAAAACAAAAAACCCGCCTGCATAAAACTCTAACGAACTGAATAGGTAGAAACAAGTTGAACAATCGCAGTTGGGGGACTGTTCTATGGAACACTTGTTTATCTAGCTAAGAAGTCCCCCAACTGCGATTGTTCAACTTGTTTCTACCTATTCAGTTCGTTAGAGTTTTATGCAGGCGGGTTTTTTGTTTTTAAATAATATTTTTTATTTCTATCTTTTTAGTTTTAACAAATTATGTTTCTAATGTTGGAAAACTTAAAAAAATTGTTTAATTTCTTTTTTTATCGTTCCATTTAATATTAAAAGTGCACGTTATATACATATTTTCTAATGAGTATTTTAAATCCTTCATTTTAAAACCAATTCGATAAGTTTGGTTAATAAAAATTACCTCATAATTATGGCGTCAAACATCCGCCATTTTATTTTTATTTATTTTTTTAATGTCACCGTCTAAGACGAATCTAACGATGTCTCAAATGTGAAAATCCGTTAGCCGGTTCTGGAGATACAAGATAATAAAGAATATTACATACATTCATATGTACAAGATACGCGCTTTGTGCATGCCTCCGAATGTAATTCTGTATAATTTTGCAAAAAATTGAAAATGGCTGACTTTTGTGCTGAAATTTCTAAGTGTACATTAATTACGTAGGTACGGACGACATCAGGTCAAGCTACCCCAAACGGTCAGATATTTCCAATCAACATAGAGCCTTAATGCTATAAAGTTGAAAATCTAATGAGGAAATCTGACAGATTGTAGTAGCTTGATGTGATGTCGTCTGTACATAGGTTTGGTACTGTTTCAATGTAGGTTTCTGGATTTATCATTGCTTTTTTTTAAATGCCTTATCATTGAATTTTCATCTTGTTTTAGTCTTTTCAGTTGATTTTTAATTGTAGTTATCCATGCAAGTGGTTTTTTTTTGTTTATTTAATTATTAATAAATTTATGTCTTTTTAGTTAAGAAATATTACGTAACTGGATTAATTCCTTAAATGAGTTTATGTCATGTGGTTGATTAAGCAATTTGTTAGGGTTCAGAAAACTGATATCAAGTCCGGAAAGAGTCCTCACTCTACTCAAAGTAAAGTGTGCTTGACCTTTTGCAAATAAGTTTCTATTTAAATCTACAACTGCTGGGTCTAAAGTTGTGACCTGTAGTTTATGCACCGTCACTGCCCAGCATAAAATTAAGGAAAACATTCGTCGCTCAATCTTGCCTTTACCACGTAAAGCATCAAATTCTGTAGCACGAGGCTGGATCCAGACTCTAATACCAGGTAGGTTCCCTGTTATACTTGTGTCATCGAGCTCCACATATACCGCTTGTGGTAGTTTTCCTGGCTCCAACTGCTTTCTGCGTAGTGCTGGCCAATCTATTCGTCGGATAATACCCATAGCACCGTTAACCAGCCCATGGTTAGCACTGATGTTCCGTCTTAGCATGGCTCGAGAGCTTATACCTAACTTGAGGTGGTTTGGTATACTACCTGATTTATTGAGATCTTCAGGTATGTATTCCTCTCGTGGTTTTTGACCATATGTTTTAGTTTCAAATGTGATGTCTACAGCACTAACATTGTATACTTTTGTGAGCTTTTCTAACTTTTCTGTCATGGTCTTCTTCGTCTTCAATCTTTTTCGTCTTTTTTTTTTTTATTAGTTATAAACTAGCGCTAGTTTATTAAGAGCCTATTCACTCTAGCCTTGAAGACGCTCAAATTGTAATATGACGGAAACACCGTCGCTGGCAAATTGTTCCAGTCCCTCGATGTACGCGGTATAAAAGAGGAGGCGAAACGATTCGTCCGGATCGTAGTGGTGTTAACAACGTAAGGGTGGAAACTTGCCGTACGACGGGTCATCCGATGGTGGAACGGAGATGGGGGAATTCAATCTTGCAATTCCCTCGCACACTCCCCAAAATGCATCCTATAAAAGACCGAAAGGCTGGCTACTCTACGCCTGTGCTCTAGGCTTTGGAGACCATCTCGAGTTAAGTCAGGGTTACCAATCAGCCTCTTTGCCCGCCTTTCCACTGAATCCAAAGTGGCCAGGTGACACTTAGCAGCACCAGCCCAAATGTGGCTGCAGTACTCCACACGAACCGACCTGCGCTTTGTACAACATTAAAAGCTGCCCTGGTGTGAAGTACCGCCGGACCCTTGCAATAACGCCAAGTTCCTTGGCAGCCTCCTTGGCTTTGGACTCAAGGAACCGCCCAAAGTTTAGGGTGGAGGGAATCTCAACTCCCAAAAGCTGCAGGCGGTCGGAACACTCCAAGGATACATTTCGAAAAGTAGGAGCCAAGGTGAACGGGCTCCTTTTGGGGGTGAAAAAACACGCCGGGTTTTGGCGGTATTCAATGCTACAAGTTTGGCATTGCCCCATTCGGAGACTGCTACTTGCCTCTCGTCCAGCTGATTTCTTTAAGAATCAATAAACTGTCACTGTGTTGGCAAAAATACATTGATTGCATGGGTTATTATTTCAATTAATACAAAAGATTTTTTTTCCTATTTAACGGCAATTTTATATTTAAAGACTTTTTTATATAAAATATATTTAGAATCAATATTTTTATTATAATCAGTGATTAAAATCCTTAATTTTGATACCCAACTCTATATGCTTGGCAGGAAAAAACATGTAATTCTTTTTTTTTTGTTCCATTTAATATTAAGTTATATACATATTTAGAATCAGTGTTTAAAATCCTTCATTTTGATATCCCACTCGATATGCTTGGTAGAAATTTATTTCTTCATATCTCACAATATGGCCTCATACATCCGCCATTTTGGATTTTTCAAAATCTAACGATACCTCAAATGTGAAAATCCGTTCAGCGGTTCTAGAGATACTAGGTAATAAAGAATAATACATACAAGATAGGAGCTAAAAACATAACCCTCCTGGCAGTCGTGTAAAAAATATTGGATACGTATGTTTTGTTTTATTAAATCAATAAAAATTGACAAATAAAAAAGGCATCAAAGATCAGGGTGGTGGCTGGTGACGTCACTGCTCGCTAAAAAGTGTAGCGTGCAGTGACGTCACACGAGTTTGCAACGCACTGTGTCGTCTTAATTTTTTGTTTATATGAAAAAAAAACACTTGTCTAGTATTTTTTGGAAATCTGACTGACGGACAAATTTTTTTTTAGTCAGCTACCCTATTGTGCTAACGTAAAAAAAATAAGATCCTCCGATAACACTACTAAAAAAAAAATAACTCAACCCTTTCACATTCTGTATACACCAAAAATGTAATAACAAGGCAGGCTCAAAGGGACGGCCAGCCTGTAAAGATGTCGCTTATTTTTACAACAATAGATTCACGTTGACAACTTGACAATAGCCGACTGAATATTAATAAGGCAGCTGTCGTACTGGCGGCGCTGTTTTAACATTGGAAATGTTTTTTCGATCGTGTAGTAGGGGGGCATTTTCAGCGATAGTGAATTTCTGCTCTAGTGTCGTCAATTCTAAAGCTACTTAAGCGATTTGGGTATCAAAAGATATTAGCGAGATTGGATATTAGCGAGATATGCAATAAGATTGAACGGATGAAGGTCAGTTCAGGGGGACTCCTCAACGATTTACAGTAGTTACCTTGTGTTTGAGCACAATTCATTTAAATTAACTAATGAAGGTCTGCAGTAGGTCTGATGATGGAGCCGAGCCGAGAGACAGTCGAGGGAACTCCTCAACGATTCACGGCAGCTACATTATGTTCGTGCTTGACTAATTTGTATTGATAAGAATTGTATTGAATAATTTGTATTGACGTCTGGATAGGTTGTGACTGTCATTAAGGGGCTGATAATGAAGACAAAAGTCAGTTCAGGGAGCTCCTCAACAATTTACAGTAGTTACCTACCTTGTGTTTGGAATCAATTCATTTATATTGATGAGAAGTTTGCATCCATGTGGGTTATAATAGTAGGAGAGCTGGCAAGAATTTTTGGGTAGGTATTTGAGGCAAGCTGAAAACTTGTCCTGTACCTCTCCTATATAATAGGAGAGGTGCAGACCTGGCTGGTGAGTAGCGGCGCTGAATGAACCCTCAAATTTTCTAAATATTTTTTTTATTTTTATCCAAAAATCTACTTGAGGCAATTTGCAATTTTTATATGTTGGAGTTTAATATTTACAGAATATAAAAAAAAATAAACCAGACGATTCAGCCGGGGTTTTAACATTGCCAGACGCGCCCAAAAATATTTTGCAAAAAAAATATAAAATGTATTTGAGGCAACTTAAATTTTTAATAGAGTATTATTAATTATAACTAAAAAATCATCATTTACCTTTTTATCGTCCCACTGCTGGGCACAGGTCTCCTCTCATACAGAGAAGGATTGAGCATAATCACCACGCTTGCTCAATGCGGGTTGGCGATTTCAGACTTAAAGTCCAGGTTTCCTCAAGATGTTTTCCTTCACCTTCAGTCATTGGTGTCCAAGACATACTTAGAAAGTACATATAACTTTAGAAAAGTTACATTGGTACTTGCCTGACCTGGAATCGAACCCGCGCACTTATACTTGAGAGGCTGGTGTTTTAACCACTAGGCCACCACGTCATTAACTAAAAAATAAGATTCTCAAAAAGACATTTCGGTGGGACTTTCTACCTGCCAGGTGATCTAACTAATTTTGTATGGGTGCGAGTGCGGAGCGCTATAAACAAACTGTAGAGGGAGAGAGAGCGTTTGTCTGTGTTCATGCTTGCTGCGTTACTATTGGCTATGGCGAGGTCACGTTAATTTTATAAAAATCGGAATAGTAGTTTGGTAATTAAACCAAAATTAAGGGTAAAAATTCAAATAAAATTGAGGCGTCATTTGCTTGCTAGCCTACTCCCAATTATGTTGGTGGCAGCATCCAGTCTGACCGGATGCAGTTGAACAGTACTTTTTGTAACTACTAAAAATTGTAATTGTCTTTTTTTACAAAAAAACACAAGCGACTTCCACAAAAAAAAAAATACACTACAAAGTGAAAAACAACTAATTTCGGAAGTCGGTGTCTTTAGTTTTTGTATATTCGTTTTTGACACCGACTTCCGAAATTAATTATTTTTCACTTTGTAGCGGTTTTTGGAAGTCGGTTGGTTTTTCTTTTGTAAAAATAGTTTTTATTTTACACTTTTTAGTTGTGAAAAGTACTATGAATTCAGTTGCATACGGTCAGACTGGAAGCTGACGCAAATATAGTTGGGATACGACGTAATTTTGTTTACTTTAATTTTTACCCGCATTGTTGAAGAATTCCCTCGACTGCCTATGGTCATCATCAGACTTACTACAGACCATTATGTTAAACCAATGGGTGAAAAGTTCTCATCAATATAAATGAATTAAGTCCAAACACAAAGTAAGTACTGTAAACCGTTGAGGAGTACAGTTACAACTCATCTAGGTGTAAAGTTCTTATCAATACAAATTAATCAAGCCCAAACACAAGGTAGCTGCTGTGAATTTTTGAGGAGTTCCTTCGATTGTCTCCCGCCTCCATCATCAGATCTACTCCAGACCTTTATTAAATTGTAATGCTTTAAAATACTTAATGAAAATACTAAGAAATGCACTAGTCGCCCCTACGATTTTTGAAAGTTCCTCTTGATTTCTCTGGTCTTCCATCATCAGATCCTGATACCCTTAACATGGGACCACCTTGGAAATATCTTCTTTCCAACAAAAAAAAAAAGGAATTATCAAAATCGGTTCAAAAAGGACGAAGCTATCCGCGAACAACATAAAAAGAATCATATACAGGGAACCTTTTTTTCGAGTGCGCAAAAGTAAATGAGTGGCTCAGAATCATTAACAGAACAAATCTGCATTATTAGTTTAAAATAAAAATCATGATTTTGTCCGCCCTAAAATCAGCAAATGAGAGACACCAATTATTCATATCAATATCGTAATATTAGCATATGGCCGCGTAGTGAACATGCGGGCGGCGCGAGCGCGCGGGGGTCCTGTGATGTTTTTTAAGTGAATAGACTTAATAAACTAGTGCGCTTTACCACCAACGATTGCATCACTGCTTACCATCAGGCGGGATTGCAGTCAAGCACTAGTTTATAATTATTAAAAAAAAAATCGACTCTAAACTGTCTATGGAGTATTTTAATTTGACAAGATTAGATACAGCACAGTTGTGGAGAGATACCTACCGGAAGCTCGGGCTAGTAAGGAATCAATCCGGTCCGAAAGAGAGGCCATGGTAGAGCGTACGAGTGCTGCACTACAGGCAGTCTCCGAATGGGGCAAAACCAATATTTTAGCATTCAATGCCGCCAAAACACAGGCGTGTCTTTTCACCGCCAAAAAGGAGCCCGTTCGCCTTGACTCCTACTTTTCAGAAAGTTTCCTTGGAGTGCACCGACCGCCTTCAGCTTTTGGGAGTTAAGATTTCCTCGAACCTAAACTTTGGGCGGTTCATTGAGTCCAAGGCCAAGGTGGCTGCCAAAAAACTTGGCGTCATTGCAAAGGTCCGGCGGTACTTCACACAGGGGCAGCTTCTGATGTTGTACAAAGCACAGGTCCGTTCGTGTGTGGAGTACTGCAGCCACATTTGGGCTGGTGCTGCGAAATGTCACCTGGCTACTTTGGATTCAGTGGAGTGCGAAGAGACTAATTGGTGACCCTGATTTAACTCGAGACGTCCTCCAAAGCCTAGAGCACAGGTTTAGAGTAGCCAGCCTTTCGGTGTTCTATAGGGTGCATTTTGGGGAGTGTGCGAGGGAATTGCATGATTTAATTCCCCCATTTCCGTTCCACCATCGGACGACCCGCCGTACGGCGAGTTTCCACCCTTACGTTGTTAACACTACTACGATCCGGATGAAGCGTTTCGCCTCCTCCTTTATACCGCGTACATCAAGGGACTGGAACAACTTGCCGGCGGCGGTGTTTCCGTCGGACTACAATTTGAGTGTCTTCAAGGCTAGAGTGAATAGGCTCTTAATAAACTAGCGCGCTTTACCATCAACGATCGCATCACTGCTTACCATCAGGCAGGATTGCGTTCAAGCACTGGTTTATATTATAAAAAAGAACTAAAATGTTATCTTCTATCCTTTTCTAAATTATATAGAAAGAAAAAGATGCTGCATTTAACTTAACATTTGTGTAGTTTATGAACAAGTAAATCAGCGCAAATGTCATAACATATTTACGTGAAAATTGTTGGTTTAAATCAATAGACATTTATTAAATTTAGACTCAGAATCAACACTTTTCAGATGTCAAAATTACAGAAGACAGTCCCTAACAAGGCTGCCCTTGGCTACTTCCCTAGTGATTTTGATTGGAAGAAGTGGCGTAAATAAGTCCCAAGAACCTATCCAAACTGTCTGTTCAGTTAAAAATTTAAATTAAATTTGATTTAAATTGAAGGAATTATTTCATAGTAAGCTCTTCTAAGGCCGCCGACAGGATGGACCGATGACCTGATGAAGGTCGCGGGAAGCCGATGGATGCGGGCAGCATAAGATCGATCATTGTGAAAATCCTTTTATAAAAATTTGCCCCATACTAGGAATTTCTCCTGTATCGTGGGTGTGTTTACAAACATATAAACTCACACACACAAACAGCCAGACCCGGAACAACTACTTGTAGGCCATACAAATATTTGTTCCGTGCGGGAATGGAACCTGTGACACGCAGCGCACCAGTCAACCTCTTAACCAATGCGGCATGCCGTAAAAATAATTGAGGTTATTAAAATTCGTACCGAATTTTAGTCGACATATGTACAAAGACCCATAAAGTTCCACATATGTACGATGACTACTAAACATTAGAAAAAAATATCGGCTTTAGATTAATTAAAAAAAATAAAATATCAAGCATTATTATGACGCACAAGCTGCGCCGCACGGTTTCACCCGCGTAGGTTTCGATATGTTTTTTCCGCTCATTATGGTGGCAGCGTGATGTCATATAGCCTAAAACCTTCCTGGATCAAGGGGTTATCCAACGCAAAAAGATTTTTTCATATCGGACCAGTAGTTCCTGAGATTAGCGCATTCAAACAAACAAACAAACAAACTCTTCAGCTTTATTTATATATTAGTATAGAAAATGTATATTTTGAAACACGCTGTATACGAGCGTAGTCCAAGTCTTGTGTTACAAGGGTAACATATTAGAAGTTATAAATTTGATTCCTGAGAGATTTAATTCCATTTTATTAAAGATATTTTTATAAATTAGTCATCTTCGTAAACGAGGGATAATTTTAAATGAAGAAATGCCAGTTTATATTTACAAATATTACTTATCAAACTTGATTGAATTTACGTTCTGTGCCAACACGTTCTATCAAAAACTAGTAAGCCCCAGAAAGTGATCACCTCACAGGCTAAAAAATAACAACGCAAAAATAATCTAAGCATAAACGACACACAAATATTGGCAGTGCCTATAAATTACCTTATTATCTGAATTTCGTACCTACATAAGAAGTCGTAAAGTAATTTACCTAAATAACGGTTGCCAGAATTCAGTCAGATAGATATCCAGGCTCAGCTTTTTCCTAGGCCGATAAGAGAAAATGGTCATCATCATCATCTCAGCGTTTATCCCGGTTGCATCAGCGGCTTACCCGTTGGAGCCCGGTATCCGCTTTCATAACATACTCCTCAATTTCGCCCGATCTTTAGCATCCAGTGGTAAGAGATTGTTGGCACGCATGCCATCTCTTACAACGTCAAGCCAGCGTTTCTTTGGTCTATCCTGCTTGTTCCGGCCCGGCGGAGCTGTCATGGCCACCCAAGTAACATTTTTTTTTTAATTATTATAAACTAGCGCTTGACTGCAATCCCCCCTGATGGTAAGCAGTGATGCGATCTTTGATGGTAAAGCGCGCTAGTTTATTAAGCCCAATCACTGAAAAAAACTTAGTGAATAGGATAGAAGACGGCAGTTGAGCGAGGTGGTGCAACGTCAAACCCAACAACACGACCAACGATGCTGCGCCAGAGGGAGATAGATGTGGAGACCCTCCACAACCAAACTCCCGACACAACAACATTTGACGCCTCGGACCCGGCACACATCGCAACACAACTGGTCAGACCCGTCCTACGTACGGCTTCGCCAGACATCATGCCGGAACACGACGAATCGCTTGGCGGCAAGGCTTTGTCTGGTGGATGGTACCTTCTGCCGGCAGCCGATGTTATGGCCTACCGCCAAGTGGATCAATTTCGTAATGACTTTTATTGTTAAAGTCATACGGCGTGATCATTTTCAAGACTCTTCTATACCTCGGAAAGCACAATAAACCGTTGTTCTCTCAAGAATGTCTTTATAAGAGTAGGGGAAAAGACAGACAAACAATGTTGATTAATACGAGTATTATCATACAGGTCATATACCCCAGAGTAGAAGAAGCCGTTATGTGCGGGCGGATGGGTCAATCCCACGAAGACCCTAATACAACCCTTATCTAAAGTCCTTAAAATTATTACAACGCTCCATTCTCTAAAATAAAGTTTTATAAGGCAGTTAGCCTACGCCATCGACTCCGTTTGCCGACTCGTACACTATACTATATACATAATAGATGTAAAGTCGATGAGAAATTGCTTCTGGAAGCGCTGACATCTTTGTCGTTAAGCGATAAAGTGGCGGAACACTGCTCAGTGATAACGCCCTGATTTACGCATCATAGGTCAAAGGTTCGAACCTAGATTGGCGCTTTACTCTGAGATATAAAAACCGTATTCCAAAATACTATAACGAGAGTTAGGAGAGATAATTAGATTTGGATAAACTGTGGTCACACCTACAGCGGTGGAAGGTGATACTCAGCCTAACGTGAAGCTAGTAAATAACTGTGGTGATAATAAAATTATCATAAGTCAGAATCACTATAATTTTAGACATAAGTAACAGAAATGTGGCAATCAGATTATACACTATTCACACAGGCCTGTATTATTATTATTATTATTTATTTTCTTAATCTCCACGTGTACAATACATTGGGATAAATGCCATGCCCCGCAAAACCGTTGGATGGATTTTTTTTTAGATTTCGTTCTTAAAGAGAGAACTATACATTTTTTACATAGAGGCTGTATGGAGCCTTTCTGAAACATCTCCTATGTTTCAGAAATGTATGGAGCCTCTGCCAGTACATTGTACACTTAATGCTAGGTATAGTTACGCTATAGTTAACTGTTTTTAATTTTTATTTCCTATATTTTCACTTAGTTATTATACAGATTCAATTTAACTCGGCTAAGGAGTGTAACATAACTACTAATAAATATGGTGGTCAGCAATAAGCGAAATAAGATTTTGACAATGACATTTGATTGACGTGTCATATATCTAAGGCTATCGTATCTATATTATCTACCATATGACTGCGAAAAAAACAAAACATGAATTCCGAACATACGACCCATTAAATAAACACAATCAACACTCGACACGAACACAACGGGAAAATAGAACTGTCAAAGTCGCCAATCAAACGTCATAACCAGTGTCATGGCTACCTTAATAAAGGTTTATCTCACTAAAAACGTTTCAAATAATTAATTATATAGACTTGTATTTTTATTCAAATTAATTTAGAAGTATTTTTATGAAAATCTTCTATGTTTTTCCTTTTTATCTATATAGCGTACATAGTGGTGGCCCAAAATGAAACATCTCCTTTACCCCTACGCAAAAGTTCTTCTCAGAACTATACAACAGTTCTTCTCAGAGCTAATCAACAGTTCTTTTCAGGGCTAACCAACAGTTCTTTTCAGGGCTAAACAACAGCTTTTTTCAGGGCTAAACAACAGTTCTTTCACCACTACAATATTACACGCTATTAACATTTTCTTAAACATTTGATAATGCCTAAGAGCGCCAGGTATCAACAGCTAGTCAGTACATATTATAAAACAAAGTCACTTTCTCTTTCCCTATGTCCCTTTGTGTGATTAAATCTTTAAAACTATGCAAAGGATTTTGATACAGTTTTTTTTAAATTATCTATTTAAAAAACCGTATTAAAGAGGAAGGTTCATATATATAATGAAATTCAGTAAATTGTGGAGAAGTACTATTATTTTTGATGTTTCTAATGTGATGTCGTAAATAATTACATTTTTTCTGCGTTTGCTGTTAAATGCAGGCTGTACCTACGATATTTATCAAAATTATGTACTAAATATTGTACATATTGAAAAGGTCAACAATAAAGTCGGGTCAACAATAAGTTCAACAATAAAAACATTTTTTTTGTAATTTAGTTTTGATGACAAATATCGACGAATTTTCGAAGCGATTTTAACCAATACAGCATTAATCCTTATCCAATTCAATACCTTAAATATATTGTTGATTTGATAGATCTATGTCGCCCTTTACAGCATATGATTTATATGAATAGTTTCGAAGATATTACAGATTTAAAAAATCCGGGGCGTGGCGTTTGCGGGCCGGACGGCCATAGCGGGCGGGAGCGGCGGGCCGCTATGTTTTTTAAACAACGTTTACAGTTTTTCTGTAGTGTATTAGTATCAGCATTGCACACCTGAGAAGCCGGGGCGGATCGCTAGTTCAGTAATATATGCAACCTCCAATAGAAACCAGCTTTGATCACGGAGCAAAGTCGTTGCAAAGTGTGTTTGGTTCAACTTATGTTTGAAGTCCCATAGTTCAGTCAGTATTGATTGAAATTTCATAGAATTTGTGGTTAATGAGAGCCTAATATAAGGTTTTCTTGGACATTGACCTCTGAGTCTTTTTTCGCTCTCTCGCTCAATAGCGTTGGATGGTTAAAAAGAGTTTGAAGTCATGATCATATAATTTTTTAAGCCTCTTCTAGCAATTTATATTCAGTAGAAACGTATTAAGGAGGCCACATCACTTCTTTTACTTCAGTTTAACGTAAGCGCGATGAGATTTAAGTAAAATGGCATAAGTGGCAAGTTTCTCTCGGTGGTAGGCCATAACATCGGCTGCCGGCAGAAGTTACCACCCACCAGACAAAGCCTTGCCGCCAAGCGATTCGTCGTGTTCCGGCATGATGTCTGGTGAAGCCGTACGGAGGACGGGTCTGAGCAGTTGTGTTGCGATGTGTGCCGGGTACGATGTGTCAAATGTTGTTGTGTCGGGAGTTTGATCGTGGAGGGTCTCCACATCTATCTCCCTCTGGCGCAGCATCGTTGGTCGTGTTGTTGGGTTTAACGTTGCACCACCTCGCTCGCCGCCGCCGCTCGCCGCTAACTGCCGTCTTCCTTCCTATTCACTAAGTTTTTTTAAGTGATTGGACTTAATAAACTAGCGCGCTTTACCATCAAAGATTGCATCACTGCTTACCATCAGGCGGGATTGCAGTCAAGCGCTAGTTTACAATTATTAAAAAAAACAAAAAAAGTTTTTGTGGATGTATCTTAGTTAATATGAAGGTTAACTTTCCACACACTTGTGACTTCAAGATTCGACTTGATCTAAACCTTCTCTTTCTCTTGAAAGAGTCGCAATGCAAAACTGATAGTTGGGTTAGATGATTGACATACAGACGGGCAATGAAGTCTTTAGAATAATGTCCTGTTTTTATTCTTTGGATGGTAACCACGTTTCTCAATTAAAATGGTGGGAAAATTATTAATAAATTCGTTCGCATCGCTGTCACCAGTAAACGTCAGTAGAAAAGCTGGCTTTGAAGCTATCAGTATTATTTGTAAAGGGCGCGAGAGATGTACAATGATGACGCATTGACTACAGCCGCTGTTTTTGTTTCCAACTTTCCACCGATCGTGTGTATGAGTATAGAATACCAGTATTGTAAATATGTACTAGTTTGTATTAATTACCTGGCGTTATGTTATTATAAGTATTATCACAGAGATAGGATGTGTGTTCGAGTATTCGAATGTTGTAAGTCATTCTTGTTTGAGAGCGGGAGTATACCAACCCATTTCTCCAGGGAAGCGGGCAGCAGCGCTTCTCCTACCAGGGTATGAGTTCCCTTTAGTCATCTCTTACGATACCCACGGGTTGGTACTATTCTATGCTCAGTACCATACGAGTATTATAAGGTGTCATATACATAATTTGTTTTAGGATTTTTGTTTATAAGAGTCATTGCTACTTTATTTACGAAAGCGTGAACACGTTCTAACCATATTATTTTAAATTAATCCAATAGTCGTTTGATTCCCCTACTCACTAAGGGTATCCAACGACTATTGGATTACTTAAACGCCTACACTACTTCTAAAGGCCAGGCTGTAGAGTGAACGAGTAATTGAATCAGTTAGCTGCGATATTGCTATTTACCCCTTGGAAGATACAATGTTTGATTGCAAATATCATGCATAATTCTTTCTTATTACCATACTAATATTAAAAATGCGAAAGTATCACTATCTGGCTGTCTGTCTGTCCGGCTTTCACGCCAAAACTACTGAACCGATTGTAATGAAATTTAGGACAGAGATAGTCTAGAGCCTGAGAAAGGGCATGGGCTACATAACATCCCGCTATGACCAATAAGATCAGAGCAGTAACAAAAAATATTGCGAAAACGGATGTACATATTGCTCCCATTATTTTAACAGGCACTTATTTTATATCAACACGCAGAAGAAGTCGCGGGCAGCAGCTAGTGTATCATAAGTGTAAAAGTGTGTGCGTGTTTCTTTGTTTGTGCTGCTTTCATGCAAAAACTACTGAACGGATTTGGATGGAATTTGGCACACAGATTGTTTACAACCAGGAATAATGCATATGACTTTTTATCCCGATATTACTACGGGATCGAAACTTATGCGGGTGATACCGTGGGGCGCAACTATTAATAATTTATTTATTTATTTATTCACTAGCTTTCCGCCCGCGGCTTCGCTTGCGTGGAGATCGGTCATATCGCGCTTTTTAGATTTCCCTCGGGTATATCATTTTTTCCGGGATAAAAAGTACCCTATTATTTAATCCGGACTTCTAACTTTACGTTGGAAATTCAATTTCAAAGCAATCGGTGCAGTAGTTACGGCGTAAAAGCGGAACAAACAAACAAACTTACTATGCAATTTATAATATTAGTAAAGATTTGGCGCAGGCAACAAAGACCCATAATAAAATATAATAATACTATATTAAAACATACAATAAAGACATGAAATACAGTACATATTAAACTTTGTAAAATCTATAAAACTAAACTCATACATGATTATTTTGCAGCGTCAACGTCGTGCAACGCGCTGTGTCAGATATCCGGCCACGGAATCGCTGGAAAATAACGCCTTTCGGCCTAAATTCTGGAAAGATGAATTTTCAAGATCCTCAGTTGGCACTCTCATCACAAAGGAATTAAAATTCACAGCAAACAGCGGAATACGAAAGCTCTTTTGGTCAACGTTTTTGTAGGTAAAATCAGCCTGAGCTGCAACTGTCCTTTTCGCGCTTTACCGGGAGAGATAGAAGCAGCGCGACGACAATAGTTTCTTCAAATACCGATTTTCCAAATTCCTCGGTACTAGAGTCCCCTCTTAAGGCTAATATGTCAATGGACGGATTTTTTATATTGGGTTGAGAAATTTATAAAAGTGATGAAATGTTTTAAAAATAACCTTTTTATGAAAAGTATATGAGGATTGTATCTAATCAAGTATGAGTGTGCGGGTTCGAGTCCAGGTCAGGCAAGTACCAATGTAACTTTTCTAAGTTATGCACTTTTTATGTATATCTTGGACACCAATGACTAAATAAAAGGTGAAGGAAAACATCTTGAGGATACCTGGACTTTACCTGTACTGTAGGTGGTAGGCAACAACATCAGCCGCCGGCATAAGTTACCACCCACCAGACAAAGTCTTGCCGCCAAGCGATACGTCGTGTTCCGGCATGATGTCTGGTGAAGCCGTACGGGTCTGAGCAGTTGAGTTGCGATGTGTACCGGGTACGATGTGCCTAATGTTGTTGTGTCGGGAGTTTGGTCGTGGAGGGTCTCCAGATCATCCTCTGGCGCAGCATCGTTGGTCGTGTTGTTGGGTTAAACATTGCATCACCTCGCTCAACTGCCGTCTTCCTTCATATTCACTCAGTTTTTTTGAGTGAATAGGCTTAATAAGCTAGTGCGCTTTACCATCAACGATTGCATCACTGCTTACCATCAGGCGGGATTGCAGTCAAGCACTAGTTTACAATTATTAAAAAAAAATGATGTCCCTATTTTTTTTAAAGTTACCCCACACTAGGAATTACTTCTATATCATGGGAGCGTTTACAAACATTTCACCTCACATACATAAATGCCCAATCCCTCTCTGTATGAGAGGAGACCTGTGCCCAGCAGTGGGACGATAAAAAGGTTGATAACGATGATGATGATACACAAACAATCAAACCCGGAACAACAACCTGTAGGCCATACAAATGTTTGTTCCGTGCGGGATTCGAACCACTGCGCCAACCGTCATCATCTTAAACCTTTGTTTTATTTTATCGTCCTACTGCTGGGCATAGGTCTCCTCTCATATAGAGAAGGATTGAGCGTGAGAGTTCATTAATAATTTAAATGCATTTTGTGTATATGTTTTTTTGTGAAAAACTATGGACAATAATTGTCTGATGTAAATAAAAATTAATATTATTAATTACAAGCGGCCGCCAGCGACTTCGTTCGCGTGGAATTATTTATGCTCAGCTCCTATTGGTCGCAGCGTGATGTTATGTAGTCTAAAGCCTTCCTGGATTAATGGGCTAAACAACGCAAAAATAATTTTCAAATCGGACCAGTAGTTCCCGAGATTAGCGCGAACAAACAAACAAACATACAAACTCTTCAGCTTTATATATTAGTATAGAAGATTAATGCGGGTTGGCGATTTCAGAATTAAAGTCCAGGTATCCTCAAGATGTTTTCCTTCACCTTTTATTTAGTCATTGGTGTCCAAGATATACATAAAAAGTGCATATAACTTAGAAAAGTTACATTGGTACTTGCCTGACCTGGACTCGAACCCGCACACTCATACTTGAATGAACACCAAAAACATCATAATTGTTCACACACACTTCGAAGACGCGGACAGCGCGGCGGCGTCGACTACGGGACCGGCCGCACAAGCTTGATTGCACCGTCCGACACGATCGCGCGCAGTCATCCCTTTAGACTTTGGGTTATACTTAAGAACGATTATTTAAATATATGTAATACAGTCCGCTTGCCTTTAATTTAATTTAATAACATCTGAGCCTTAACAATAATAAAAGTAAAATAAACAGTAAATACAGAAAAGGGATCCCGGGCTCCAACGCGAAAGCCGCGGGTGCAACCGGAATAAACGCTGAGATGATGATGATGACGACAGAAAAGGGCAGAATGTATTAGTCCAGTTATGATACTAATAATATGTTATGAGCAAATTAGACGCTGATTAATTTAACAGGACTAAAGGAGAAAAGGATAGACGATAAAGATTAGTATCTTTATCGTCTATCCTTTTCTTAATGTTCATCATCATCATCCCAGCATTAATCCCAGTCGCATCCGAGGCCTTTTCAGCTTTTGGAGTCTGGGGTCCGCTTTACCAGTCCAACTGCTGATATGGCTAAACTTCGACATTTTCTGTGAAGCGACTGCCGTCTGACCTCCACAACCCGAAGGCGATATCGTAGCATTACAGTTAGACAAATTGTTAGACTTTCGAGGGCTCCAACAACCCATAACGACTGCTATTAGATGTTCGTATGGCAATCGGGACCACCGGCTTAACGTGCTTTCTGAAGCACGACCAGACCAGATATTTGTACTGCACGAGGATCGCCCCGCGCCTCCTTGCGCAGCGGCCGCGGTCGCTACCGCTACGCCACGGAAACTGTCTATAGATATAGTATTCTATTCAAATCTCTTATATAGAGATGTATATAAGAGATTTGAATAGAATACTCTTTATTATGATACTCTTTATTAATCATAAAAAAATCGTTGTGCCATAAGGACAGACAACGCAAGTGCTAACCCTTTTTTTTTTTGAGGAAGCGCAATCATCCTTTGACTTTTCCTGCTCAGTGCGGACTGAATGGCGTGTCAGACTTTTACTGAATAATACCCACAGTTGTTACACGGGGCTCGGCAGATGTGATCCCTTTGTTACATAATGTTACAGTAGACACGCTGATGTTGTGTGCACGTGTATGTGTACAGGGAGACATACCCTCTAAAATTGACGAGAGCAATAAGCTATAAATAAAGCTGACAGGTCAATATATCACATATGAGAAGATGTACGGTAATAAAAACAATAATATAGAATCTTGTCGCCACACACAGCCTGTGACGTCAACATTCCTGCTGACGTCAGAGGCTGTGTGAACCTTGGGAACAGAAAAGCCAGAAAAATTAGCTTACATGACAGAAAAATTTCCACTTAAAAAATCGCGTGTCTGTAAAGTCGGTTCACTGACGGTAGTTAAAAGTGACAACTTCATAAGAAAATACTGATGGAATGGTTTACTTATGGTTATAGTTTTGTCAATTATAACATAACCTACAATCGCTGCACTAGCGGACCGGTGCTATTTATTTTAATGATGAAAGCACGAATATTCGACAATATATCACTGAACATATATTTAATATCGAAAGAATCATTACCTTTATCGTCGCAATTATCATTGCTATAAACAATTGACACCACATTCACTTTTCACTGCACTTCATACTTGAAAAAAAACATGTAAGTGTATTATTGTATAGCAGCTGTCCACGCGGACGCATCACTCACTCAAGTAGGATAGATACAGATGTCGAACGCTGCCGAACGCGAAGGCCGTTTGTGCTTCTGTGTCGCTCCTTCCGCGCCTCGCTTGCACTTCAAGCCTTAAATGGAACGCCTCAGAGCGAGGTAACGCCGCGTTAGTCATGTTTTTTCGTGCGCATTAGCCAGCTCCATCGAATTATAAATTAATTTAGAATTAGTTTAGCCCTGAACTAACATTTATGCTCTGTCCTTTTCTATTAATTTAATTAAAATACTTCTTAAACAATTTAGACGTGATTCAAAATATAGTGACTGAAAATAATTATGTCAATTTACGTCAGACGCTTACTAATTTGGCAGGACTAGACCAATATTTATCTTGTATCTTTAATGAAATAGAAAGCAAAAGATGAATCAAACTTAAATTTAATTTAGTTTGCGAACAAAGGATCTGCGTCATTGCTAATCTGCCCTATATTTTAGTTTCTAGTTCACTTAAAAGCAATATAAAACGTGCCCAAAATAATAAGTTCAGCTGAAGACCTAAAATTGGCTTTTAAATTATAAAATATGTTCCCTATTCTTAACGTCGCTCTAACAGGCAATAATTTATAGCTTTCGTCTAATAGACCAAATCGATCAAGCGCAGCCCTTGACATTGATAGCCGGCTCAATATTGCGAGATGTGGCTTGTGGTCCAAATTTGAGAATAAAGACGGGTCTGAGCATTTGTGTTGCGATGCGAGAAGTCTCAAAAAAAGAAGTTCTGTGAGGGTGACAGAAAAAAAAGGAGAGCTCTTAGTAGAATAGAGCTAGACCTGTTATGTCAGCAATTTTGTTCAGAAAGCATTATAATAATTTATGTTTGTATTTTAATTTCAACTAATATTTTCTTAGTAAGCGTTTGCTCGGCGGTAGGCCATATCATCACCTGCCGGCAGAAGTTACCACCCACCAGACAAAGTCTTGCCGCGAAGCGATTCGTCGTGTTCCGACATGATGTCTGGTGAAGCCGCACAGAGGACGGGTCTGAGTAGTTGTACCAAATGTTGTTGTATCGGGAGTTTGGTCGTGGAGGGTCTCCAGATCAATCCCCCTCTGGCGCAGCATCGTTGGTCTTATTGTTGGGTTTAACATTGTATCAACTCCAACTCAACTGCCGTCTTCCTATCTATTCAGTAAGCTTTTTAAGCGAATAGGCTTAATAAACTAGCACGCTTTACCATCAACGATTGCATCTCTGCTTACCGTAAGGCGGAATTGCGGTTAAGCACTAGTTTATAATGTTTTAAAAAAAAATTCAGACTTCGATATTATTCGCCAAGCAGCTGGTAATATATTGCAGTAAGATATTCTATTGAGTAGGCGTGGACTTAGGTACTTGGCCACCCGGAAAGGACCAAACCCAGGCCGAGAGCGCGTTGCGTTCCACGCGCGTGTTATATCTATAACGAGTCATAATTCTAATAAAAGTATTGTATTGTGGATTGCTTAAGTTTAGTTGATTCAGAGGGTAGAATAACTTTTATAAAATTATAAAAACGGCTCGATGGTACTCTGAGAGTGGCATTTCCTATAACTACGGTGACTCGTCCCTTAGTAGACAGTCTTCATCGAGCCGTCGGACCGGGCACACTACCAGTTAAGTATTCTGAATATTCGTTATAGGCACATAATTCTTATGTGCCTGGTCTTATGTATGTAATTTATATTGCTGATATTGCTGACGATTCTAAATATGTCCAGTGTGTAATGTTATAAGTAACTATGTACATAATGTTTCTCCTAAAATGTTTGCTTTAATATTATTTAATTACCCACACTCTGCTATCCTAACACGCGCATCAAATTGATATCACTCAATACATAGTGACCTTCCTCTCTCATCACTAACAGGGCCGCGGGTTAATCCGAAGATACCGGAGCCTATCGCACAGGAAAATCAAGAAACCCGGTTGGATTTTAGTCAGTAAAAGTCTGACATGGAGAAGTCATTTGATAATTTACCACCCAAAAATATGTACGTATCTAATATGTGGCATATGCGAGCAATGGAATTATTTTATTTAAATATAATACCAAATACTCATACTTGGTTTTTATTTTATAAAGACTGGTGCTGATAATTCGACAATAAATAAAAACACAGATAATGCTGATTTATAGGAATAAACCTAAACCATAAAATAAAAACTAGCAACAAAAAAAAAAGAATGAAAATTTCAAGCAAACTAAATCGCATAAAAATCGAAACGGAATAGAACATCCTTTAAAATATTGGTTCTCTGACCTCCGACCGGCGACAGCGTGGACCTGAATCGACTTGCTTTTTATCGTGACATTATTATTAAAGTTTAGTACCGCTGGATGCGGTGGTCATCAACCTGTAAGCCTACCTTATTAACATGTACATATATACGAGTACATCATGTAGAAAAAGTTAAAAATGAAAAATAATTTCCTGTGACTAAACTAATGGATATGATGATATATGATTTATATGACTTTTTATGGGTAGATTGAGAATGTGTTGAGGTACACGATGTTTAATTTATTGTCGTATTGTCATCACCACGTTGTATAACCATGTTTACACACGAAAGAGAAGTTTGGTGTTGCTAGAATGGATAGAATAAGTAATTAATTTAGTAAGGGAAGTCTGAAAGTGGCACCGGTAAGTGAAAAGTTGTGTGGAAATCGATTGTCATGGTGGGGGCATGTGTTACGGATAAATGAGGAAAACTTGTGTGTGCTACACAGGGGAAGTCCAAATAAACTATGAAGACAATGTGTAAATGATGTTATGGTTAGAAAAACGGTGACAAAAAAAGAATAAAAAAACTTTTTTACAAAAAAACAACCGACTTCCAAAAACCACCACAAAGTGAAAAATAACTAATTTCGGAAGTCGGTCGGTGTTTTGTATATTCGTTTTTTGACACCGACTTCCGAAATTAGTTATTTTTCACTTTGTAGTGGTTTTTGGAAGTCGGTTGTTTTTTTGTAAAAAAGTTTTTATTTTACACTTTTTAGTTGTTAAAAGTACTATGTATTCAGTTGCATCCGTTCAGACTGGAAGCTGACGCAAATATAGTTGGGAAACGACGTAATTTTGTTTACTTTAATTTTTACCCGTAAGTATTCCCTCAACTGCCTATGGTCTTCATCATCAAATTTACTGCAGACCATTATTTTAACCCAATGGGTGCAAAGGTCTCATCAATATAAATGAATGAAGTCCAACCACAAAGTAGCTACTGTAAACCGTTGAGGAGTTCCCGGAACTGGCCTTTGTCTTCATCATCAGACCTTTTATGACAGTCACAACCCATCTAGGTGTAAAGTTCTTATCAATACAAATTAATCGAGCCCAAACAGAAGGTAACTGCTGTGAATTGTTGAGGAGTTCCTTCGACTGTCTCCCGGCTCCATCATCAGATCTACTCCAGACCTTTATTGAATTGTAGTGCTTTAGAATACTTAATGAAAATGCTACGAAATGCACTAGTCGCCCCTGCAACTTTTGAAAGTTCCCCTTGTTTTCTCTGGTATTCCACCATCAAACTCTGATATCCTTATCATGGGACCACCTTGGAAACGTCTTCTTTCCAACAGAAAAAGAATTATCAAAATCGGTTCATAAACGACGAAGTTATGCGCGAACAAACATAAAAAAAAAGCATATATACGGTCGAATTGAGTAACCTCCTCCTTTTTGAAGTCGGTTAAAAATAAAAACAATTAAATAGAAACCGATTTCAAAAAAAGAAAACACTTAAAAGAAAAAAAAAATATTTTAGTTTGGTCATGGTTCTAGAAGTCGGAGCCAACTAGAAGAATTACTTAAATCGGACTTGTAGTTCCGGAAATATGCGCGCACCAAACATAAAAACATACATACATACATACACTTAAAATATGGCTTACATACATATGGGTCGGATTTATAACCTTTTGGTCGGAAGTCGGTTAAAAAGACTTGTTGTGCTGACACCAAATATATTAAGATAAGGAGAACGATGATACAAGTTACGTTGCAGAATAAAACTGGTTTTAATCGACTTCCCCCTAATCGGCGAACACATTTTTGTGAAATTATTTTGATTAGTTGGGATCGTTTGGACCAAACGGACCAATGGGCGGTCCGAACGATGCCAACTGATGTCAACTAGTCGCAATCATTTGACAAAAATGTGTTCGCCGATTAGGGGGCTGGTCCTGTTAAAAACCAGCTTTATAAATTACTCGGTGAAGCCGTGTGGCACATTCTTCTGCTAATATTAGGAACATTGCACTTTACATTTTATATTTGATTTTTTTATCTTATGTATATTTGTGCCTTTCAGTGTGATAACTAAACGTTTTTTTTTATACTTATAAACTAGTGCTTGGCAATCGGTAAGCGGCAATGCAATCGTTGATGGTAAAGCGCGCTAGTTTATTAAGAGCCTCATCATCAACGTTTCCACTGTCCCACTGCTGGGCACAGGTCTCCTCTCATACAGAGAAGGATTGAGCGTAATCACCACGCTTGCTCAATGCGGGTTTGCGATTTCAGACTTAAAGTCCAACCTGGACTTTCATTTTTTTTCCTCAAGATGTTTTCCTTTATCATCAGTCATTGGTGTCCAAGATGTACTTAGATGTTATATTTTTTATTAAGAGCCTATTCACTTAAAAAAACTGAGTGGATAGGAAGGAAGACGGTAGTTGAGCGAGGTGACTTGACCAACGATGTTGCGCCAGAGGGAGATTGATCTAGAGACCCTCCACAACCAAACTACCGACACAACAACATTTGGCGCATCACACCCGGCACACACCGCATCATAACTGCTTAGACCCGTCCGCACGGTATATTCTTTCTTTCCTTTTTCTCTAATTTTCCGCTCCTCTTTATTCTTTGTCCCACACCGAAGACACATGTGGTAAAAGATAACATGCCGCAGTGACTGACAGCTGACTCGAGAAGGGTCTCCTAACCGATGGTCTGCAATGGGCCCGAGACAAAGACATCTCGAGCTTCAAGGTTAATGCTTACGTCAGACATATGAGCATCAAAAGATCCTCATATGTTTTGTAGCTTTCATTTCGTTTGGGGACTTCGAGGATTGTGATTTTTTCCGTGTACCAATTCTGGTATGGTTGTAATCAAATCTCTTATAGAGTCATCCTTGTTGTGTATTTTTTTTTAATAATAATAAACTAGTGCTTGACTGCAATCCCGCTTGATGGTAAGCAGTGACGCAATCGTTGATGGTAAAGTGCACTAGTTTATTAAGCCTATTCACTTAAAAAAACTTAGGAATAGGATGCATGACGGCAGTTAAGCGAGGTGATGCAATGTTAAACCCAAGACCGACACGACCAATCGATGCTGCGCTAGAGGGAGATAGATCTGGAGACTCTCCACGACCAAACTCCCGACACAACAACATTTGGCGCATCGTACCCGCCACACAACGCAACACTACTGCTTAGTCCCGTCCTCCGTACGGCTTCACCAAACATCATGCCGGAACACGACGAATTGCTCGGCGGCAAGACTTTGTCTGGTGGGTGATAACTTCTGCCGGCAGCCGATGTTATAGCCTACCACCGAATTCTGGTATAGTTGTAATCAAATCTCATAAAAAGTCATCTTTAGTAGTGGAAAGGGAAGGTGATTATAATATTTTAAAGAGACCAAGACAGTTCTTGGTCTCTCATGTCTATACCGCACGCATCGATCGAGAGTTAAGCTAACGTTGTCGCCATCGGTTCGTGGATGACTATCCACTACATATTGTGACTTTTCAGTGCCTCGGAAGGCACGTTGATATCGTCGAGCAGTAAGCAACTCGCCGCCCGCTAATCTATGTCAGCAGCCTACATCTAAATTTTTCATTACATTAGTAGGATCGTTGTAGAATACCTATAATTTGTACAATATTTAATGCTGGTTCTATGTTTATTTAACATTCAAATATTCGTCCTAAATCAACGTTAATTGTTCATCATGCGTTAATATAGTCGCTAAACCATGTAATAATTTGTTGAACAGAGATACAATAATGATGTTAGATAAAGATTTTTTAACGTTAGAAATTAGCTCTTGACTGCGATTCTGCTTGATAGTGAGCAGTGATTCAATCATTGATTGAAGCGCACTAGCTTATTAATTATCATTTAATCTAGCCTTCAAGATACTGTGGAGGTATGAGGAACCAGGAGTAAAGTTCACTCATCCTCCATAGAAAAAGAGAGGATCCTCCGACCAGACGGGTGTTATGTCTGGCGGGCACTTGCCCAACGGTTGAAATTGGGAAGTTGTATATGTATATGCTAGTTGCACGGTAAACTCTGATTGCGAGATGTAGAATTCGTGTGACGTCAGTATGACGTGTTGTTCGCATGTGGCGGTTGTAGCTACCGCTACATCACTCCTCTGCGGAGACCGGAGGTCGATAGTGGGATGAGTCTTGAATCTTGCGATGCTTGCCAGGCCAGCTCAGGTTCCAGTGAGTCGGAACCGGTTGCCGCGTAATTCACGGTGAGTAGGAACTGTCTTCGGAGATTCCCCAGTGAGTCGGGGTGGTGGCGCTGCGTTATACACCAGTGCGTCGGATGTCGTACAGCGCCTTGTTGAGTTGAGGCTGTCTGCTACGTCGACCAGGAGAGAGGGCTCTGCTTGTTGACCGGCCGAAAGTGCAGTGTGCTGTGCCGAGGTTGCTGATGAGGCTGTGGGTGATGACCAGGTATGCGCGGTCGCTGCATGCTTGTGGTCAGGATACCCGTTGAAGCCGTGGGTGCTGGCTGGCTGGCTGATTCACCGTCTAAGCTTGCGGGAGTGATGATGATGATCGACTCACGCTGGAGTTTTTGCACGAAGGCTGCGCTGACGTCCATGTTCAGGGTCACCAATGTGGAGGTATGAGGAACCAGGAGTAAAGTTCACTCATCCTCCATAGAAAAGGGAGGATCCTCCGACCAGACGGGTGTTATGTCCGACGGGCACTTGCCCAACGGTTGAAATTGGGAAGTTGTGTATATGCTAGTTGCACGGTAAACTCTGATTGCGAGATGTAGAATTCGTGTGACGTCAGTATGACGTGTTGTTGGCATGCGGCGGTTGTAGCTACCGCTACAATACTTAAATTGTAATCAGACGTCCTTTGATGTACGCGGTATAAAAGACGAGGTGAAACGCTTCGTCCGGATCGTAGTGGTGTCAACCACGCAAAAGGTGGATACTGGCCGTACGACAGGTCGTTCAATGATAGAGCGGTGATGGCGGAATTATGTAATGTATTTCCGACGTACACTCTCCCAAAATGCATCCTACAGAATACCCAAAGGCTGGCTACCCTACGACTGCGTTCAAGGCTTTGGAGTTTGTTCTTAAACAAATCAGGGTCACCAATTAGTCTCTTCCCACGCCTCTCCACGGGGTTCAAAGTAGTTTTGATTTTAGCGATCAAACCAGCTAAGTCTCAACAGTAAAATTTAGTAAAATAAGCCTGGACTAGCCTGCTAATATTATAAATGTGAAAGTTTATGAGGATATGAATGGATATCCGTATCTATGGATATCCACACAACACAACTTGGCAACAGAAAAGAAAACGCCTGAAGAGAGCCACTTCGGTGCCACATCAGTTCCACTTCGGAGCTACATTTGTGCCACTTCGATAGAACGACGGTGCCACTTCGGTGCCAAACTGGTACCACTTCGGTGCCTCTTCGATTCCACTTCGATGCCGCTTCGATGCCACTTGGTGCCACTTCGGTGCCACTTCGATGCCACTTCGGTACCACTTCGCACCGAAGTGGCACCGAACCAGTAAAATATAGTAAAATAAGCCTGGACTAGCCTGCTAATATTATAAATGTAAAAGTTTATGAGGATATGAATGATACGGATATCCATTCACACAACTTGGAAACAGAAAAGAAAACGCGTGAAGAGTGTCACTTCGGTGCCACATAGGTTCCACTTCGGAGCTACATTTGTGCCACTTCCATACCACGACGGTGCCACTTCGGTGCCAAACTGGTGCCACTTCGGTGCCTCTTCGATTCCACTTCGATGCCACTTCGATGCCACTTGGTGCCACTTCGATGCCACATCGGTGCCACTTAGGTGCCACTTCGGTGCCAATTCGGTGCCACTTCGGTGCTACTTCTGTGTCGCATTTGTGCCACTCCGGTGCCATTTCGAGTGACACATTTAATCACAGTAGGATATTTATTTACAGATATGATCGGCAGATCTGATGACCACAAAATTAAACCGTAGTGGTCTTGAAGGCGGTAGGCGGAGGTTTCATGTGTCTTTTATCCAGAAGTGGACATAAATCTACACATACACTAATAACCAGAGTTAATTGAAGCTGATCGATAACTTATAACCACTTAACCGTAATCGCCAATTCAATATTTGGAATGAACCGGATTGAATAATCTATGCTTGACAATTGCAGAAGCCCGCAAAACTCGTTTCATTTTACATTTTGTTAATTTATTGATACCACTGATCGAATGCCGTTTCAATGTAGGGGAATGCATTGTGGATTTATGAGTTGATAGTCTGTGGAAAACCACTGACAGCCTCCGTGGCGTATCGGTAGCGAACGCGGCCGCTGCGCAAGGTGGCGCGGGTTCGGTCCCCGCACAGTGCAAGTATTTGTATGCATGAATATGAATATTTGCACTGGTCTGGTCGTGCCTCGGAAAGCACGTTAAGCCGTTGGTCCCGGTTGCCATACGAACATCTAGTGGCAGTCGTTACGGGTTGTTGGAGCCCTCAAAAGTCCAACAATTGGTCTAACTGCAATGCTTCGATGTCGCCTTCGGGTTGTGGAGGTCAGACGGCAGTCGCTTCACGGAACATATCGAAGTTTAGCCATATCAGCAGTTG
The DNA here is from genome assembly GCA_017933935.1 of Sesamia nonagrioides. Taxonomy (NCBI): domain Eukaryota; kingdom Metazoa; phylum Arthropoda; class Insecta; order Lepidoptera; family Noctuidae; genus Sesamia; species Sesamia nonagrioides. Next base: position 682,231 of record JADWQK010001647.1, read on the forward strand.
GACTGGTAAAGCGGACCCCAGACTCCAGGCTGAAAAAGTTTCGGATGCGACTGGGATTAACGCTGAGATGATGATGATGATGAGTCTGTGGAAAACCACTTATTTCCTCAAATAAGGATGAAAATTCCACTAAATAACATAACCAGTTAATAAAGTTCAACAAGTTCTAATGTTATACAAAGCACAGGTCCGTTCGTGTGTGGAGTACTGCAGCCACATTTGGGCTGGTGCTGCCAAATATCACCTGGCCACTTTGGATTCAGTGGAGAGACGTGCAAAGAGGCTGATTGGTGACCCTGATCTAACTCGAGTTGGTCTCCAAAGCCTAGAGCACAGGCGTAGAGTAGCCAGCCTTTCGGTGTTCTATAGGATGCATTTTGGGTAGTGTGCGAGGGAATTGCATGATTTAATTCCCCCATCTCCGTTCCACCAGCGGACGACCCGTCGTACGGCTGGTTTCCACCCCTACGTTGTTAACACCACTACGATCCGGACGAAGCGTTTCGCCTCCTCCTTTATACCGCGTGCATCGAGGGACTGAAACAATTTGCCAGCGGCGGTGTTTCAAGGCTAGAGTGAATAGGCTCTTAATAAACTAGTGCGCTTTACCATCAACGATTGCGTCACTGCTTACCATCAGGCAGGATTGCATTCAAGCGCTAGTTTATAATATATATAAAAAAAAAGAACCAGCCTATAATTTTCTTCACTCCTGGGACACAGGCCTCCTCCTCAGTGAGAGGGAGTGGGCCGTTATCTACCATGCAGGCGCAGTGCGTGGAGGATGGTAAATGTCACTAATATATGGGCTATGCTACGTGTTTCTCTAAGTGATCGAATCAGAAATGAGGATATTCGTAAAAGCACTAAGTCGCCGACATAGCCGAGTGGATAAGCTCTCTGAAGTGACTGTGGTGGACCACATAGCTTATAGAGCCAATGGCCGATGAAGCAGAAAGGCTCTTGAATGGCGACCACGAACCGGTAAGGGTCACAAGTGGATTACCACTTTTGAACTTTATTGCATTAACAATAAGTGTCAAAAGTGGTACTCCACTTTTGACCCTTACTGTACTGCAAGAGCAGCTTCGGACGCAACCGTAACCGATCTGACCAAAATAACAGGGAAGCGCTGGATGCAGGCCGCGTTCAACCGTTCTTTTTAGAAATCCTTAGGGGAGGCCTATGTCCAGTAGTAGACTTCATGTGGCTGAGATGATGATGATGATGATTAAGCTAATTTCTATAGATCGGTGGATGTTGGCTAATCTTTCACGCAAAACTACTGAACGGATTTAGATGAAATTAGGCACACAGACGGATAACTAGGATTAACACATGTAGATACTTATGTCTCAATATCGAACTTTAACAGGTGAAACCGCGGGGCGTAGCTAGTTAATAATAAGGCTGTAGGATTATCTCGTTTGATTTTGCTATTGATAGTCCAATTCTTAAAGCCGAAAGCCGAATCCGAAAGCCGATTCCGAAACCGAAACAGAAACCGAAACCGAAACCGAATCCATAAACGAACTGAAACCGACAGCAGTAAGCCGAAGGTTGAAAGCCGAAAGCGGAAAGCCGAAGATCGAAAGCCGAAAGTCAGACAAAAGCAGAAGGCCGAAGCCGAAACCAAAACCAAAATCGAATCCAATTCCGAAAACCAAAGCCGAATGCCGTGTGCTATGAACCATGAGGCCAAGGCCACAAGCCAAGGCATAAGGCCAAGGCCACAAACCAAGACATGAGGCCAAGCCCGCAGGCCAAGTCGTGAGGCCAAGGCCACGGGCCAAGACATGAGTCCAAGGCCGCTGACCAAGACATGAGTCCAAGGCCACTGGCCAAGACATGAGGCCAAGGCCACAGACCAAGGCATAAGGCCAAGGCAAGACAAGAACATGGGGTTCGTTTTTTGTATACTTATTCGTTTTAAACTTCCGCAATTAGTTATTTTTCACTTTGTAGTGTTTTTTGGAAATCGGATGTTTTTGAATTATTTACATTTATAGTGTGTTGTGCAATTAGAGAGCTGTTTGAAGCTTCCGTGAACTTCCCTCTCATTTAGGGCAATTTGTCTTTCATCTGTTTACCTGTTTGCTTAAGTTTCTGTACACGGTAGCGGTGTTATGTTTTGTTTGTTAAGTAAACAAGGTAATTCAGATTCTGTTGTCAGTGTTAATTAAGCGTATAATTCCCTGATGTTGACAAGAGGTATAGGAAAAAGGCTTTTATTGTTGTGAAATTTGCTACAAAAGTTCATTATTATTAAGCCTACAATTATGAGTGTATTAACTAACAATTTCTTCTTCTTCTTGTGCTATCATAAAATATGGGTTCAAAATAAATTAGCTAGCGAGACTTCGATGATGCAACATGTATCGATCATGACAAAACGAAAGTGCAACTTTTGATGATTTTTAAGGGTCCAGGACCGTGTTTAGATTAGGCACTCCACTCTTTGAGGAGTGGCTAGAGAGGAGTGTTCAGCCCACTGCCACTTTAGTGTTACAACTCTTCGGGCTATGTCGGTTACTCTCGTTCTTCTGCGGATCTCCTCATTCCTGATTCGATCGCGCAGTGAAACCCCAAGCATAGACCTCTCCATTGCACTTTGAGTGATTTCCCACTTAATCTCTATAATCACTTTTTCAGCATTGGAGTCTGGGGTCCGCTTAACCAGTCTAACTGCTGATACGGCTAAACTTCGACATTTTCCGTGAAGCGACTGCCGTCTGACCTCCACAACCCGAAGGCGACATAGAAGCATTGCAGCTAGACCAATTGTTGGACTTTTGAGAAATCCAACAACCCGTAACGACTGCCATTAGATGTTCGTATGGCAACCGGGACCAACGGCTTAACGTGCTTTCTAAGGCACGACCAGACCAGTACAAATATTCATATTTTTATTTATATGTTAATTTGATCATTTGGTTACAATTCTTTCCGAAGGTTATACCTATAATTACAAGATATTAAGTTATCTTAGCTTAGGTATTGGTTGCAACTCTAAAATACAACTTTACTTACCTTAGGTCTATTTTTTTGTTTTGAGTGTTTCTTTACTTTAAGGTGCAATAAACGATTTTTTTTATTAATTATAATTTTTGGTACAAAATTAATACTAAATAGAGAAATAAATTGTTCATTTCGCAGATTTGTTTTACTTACATTATTTTTTATAACATTTTGCTCAATTCTCAAAAGTGCTGATGAATAATTTGCCTGTTATTTAGAATGGATGCTTTTTTTTCATACCCTAACTAATCATCATAAAAATAAATTATTCCTACCCTACCTCTACATTTTCTGAGGACTTACCTCTTATTTAACTAAAGTACCCTTATTACCGGCCACTCGGGGTTATGACTTGGCCTTTTCCAATGCTCGTACTAAAACTTAGGGCGTTACCATTTTGACAGTATGATCAATGATTTTATTACGTCATCGAAATAAGCTAGAAGTACATAATCCATACTAATATTATAAATGCGAAAGTATCTCTGTCTGTCTGTCCGGCTTTCACGCCAAAACTACTGAACCGATTGTAATGAAATTTGGTACACAGATAGTCTAGAGCCTGAGAAAGGACATAGGCTATATAACATCGCGCTCTGACCAATAGGAGCAGAGCAGTAACAAAAAATGATGCGAAAACGGGGGCAAACGCGGACGTACATATTGCTCCCATTATTTTAACAGGCGCTTATTTTATATCGACACGCGGACGGAGTCGCAGGCAACAGCTATACCATCACCTAGCTCCGTAAAGAATAGAGGTAAACAAACCAATTTAGGGTTATCACAACTCAAGTTTTACAAATCTCCTGTTATTTACATGATTATTGGCTTTTACACGCTAGCTATTTATTAACAATTCCTATTGCAACATATTTCAATAGAATCACTAAAATAACATGCATAATAACTTCGTATTTCGAAAAACCATTAAAAAGTCGGCATTAATTTTACGTGATAGCCCTAAAAAAAAAGAAAGATGGATGAAATCCAGGTATTAAACACATTTTGTGGAATTCAACCAATGAATAAAGTTGAAGCATTTGTCAATATAATTTTGCGTATTTTAATTACTTTCAAAGCAACTGCATAACACATGAATTGTAATACTTTCAAGTATGGACTAATTATAATATATATGTATCAAAAAAGTTAACCTATTAGGAAATTAACTTACATGTGTGTCATATTTCATTCAAATCCGTTCAACGTTCTATGCAAATCATAAATATCTAAACATAAATAAACTGTTTAGATTAGTAAGAAGTAGGATTATTCATTTTATGAAAATCGTCTATGTGGAAAAGGTTGTTAACATCTGTCTTTTAGGTGTAAACTACTCGTTGCCTAGCAACTGTTTGTTTACCTCTATTCTTTATCGAATTTGGCTCAAATATAGTTACTTATATGCGTTACTATTTATGTACATAACAATAGTTACTAGTGCGGGGCAACGTATTCTTGGTGGTAGGCCATAAAATCGGCTGCCGGCGGAAGTTACCACCCACCAGACAAAGTCTTGCCGCCAAGCGATTCGTCGTGTTCCGGCATGATGTCTGGTGAAGCCGTACGGAGGACGGGTCTGAGCAGTAGTGTTGCGATGTGTGCCGGGTACGATGCGCCAAATGTTGTTGTCTCGGGAATTTGGTCGTGGAGAGTCTCCAGATCAATCTCCCTCTAGCGCAGCATCGTTTGGTCGTGTTGACCTCGCTCAACTGCCGTCATCCTTCCTATTCCTAAGTTTTTTAAGTGAATAGGCTTAATAAACTAGTGCGCTTTACACTCAACGATTGCATCACTGCTTACCATCAGGCGGGATTGCAGTCAAGCACTAGTTTATAATTACTAAAAAAAAATAAAAAAAAATAGAAGATTCAGGAACACATGAAAAATTTTTAATGGAATCAATGTAACTTATTTACTACTGGCCACACTTGAGCTATACAATCTGCTACTACAATCTGTCAAATTTCTTTATAAGATTTTCAACTTTATCGCTAAAGTATTAAGGCTCAAGGTTGGTTGGGCATATTTGACAGTGCCGGGTAGCTTGACTTACTATGGTGTGTACATCGCTGTCTTTTCAAAATAATTATTTTATTTATACTTTTTGATTGGAAGACAAACAACATCATCATCATCATCATCATCTCAGTGTTAATCCCAGTCGCATCCGAAGCTTTTTCAGCTTTGGAGTCTGGGGTCCGCTTTACCAGTCTAACTGCTGATTTTGGCTAAACTTCGATATTTTCCGTGAAGTGACTGCCGTCTGACCTCCACAACCCGAAGGCTATATTGAAGCATTGCAGTTAGACCAATTGTTGGACTTTTAAGGCTTTTGTGCACTGCGCGGAGATCGAACCTAAACCTCCATGCGCAGCGGGCACGTCCGCTACCGCTACCTCACGGAGGCTGTCCTTTACCTATAAGAACACGATATTTTATTCCTAAAAATAACCCGCAAAGTACGAACCGGACTTGCGGACGAAGTGTTCCGTACCAATATCTATAGAAATAACTGTTTATAGTAGGTAATTGTTGTTATATCTGCAAGAAAGCTGCACAATATGTGATTAAATACAACTATCTAGCTATTATGGTTCATGATATCCAGCGTAGTAACAGACAGACGTCATCATTCTCCTGCCCTTGTCCCAATTTATTTGGGGTCGGCGCAACATGTCTTTTTCTTCCATACATCCCTATCAGAAGCCATCTCGGCAGTCACCCCCTTCTTAGCCATATCATCCTTCACACATTCCATCCATCGTTTCTTTGGTCTTCCCCTACTCTTAAAGCCATCAACATTCCTAATTAAAACTCTCCTCACGACATTCTCCTCATTTCTTCAGTCTTAATGGTGTAATATTCGTCTCTTCTTACCCTTTGATATGGAAAAAAAAAGTGTGTGTGTCAGCTCCGACGCACGACTGGAGTTTACTCCTTAAGTACGAGAAAAAAAAAATAAAAAAAAAATATTATTATTATTATTTTAAAAATTATTTATAAAATAAATCATAAAAAATTAAAAAAAATTAAATGCATATTTATGAAAATTTTAAGCAATTTTAAGAAAGTTGATAATATTTTTTTTTTATAAACATTTTTTTTAAATTATTATATTTTTTTTAATATAACATTATCTGTGTAAGCATTAACTATCCTAATAATTTATCCATGCATTTCCATTTTCCATCCTTGTTGCGTCAACGACGATTTAAATAAGCGCGGGCTTCTCTTAACTCGTGCTGGTGGCGCCTCTCTCAAGAGTGCCAAAAAAAAAAAGAAGAAAAGAGTATGGCGGCCTCAGCGCATACAACGCCGCGTCTATTCTAAATAATTTCGAATATCTGACTTTCTAAGGGCTTCACTGGCCAAATAAACCCTCAGTTTCCATATTGGTGGTGTGTCTGTGCTTGACGAGTGTAGGCAGTGAACAAGCAGCATCAAGTCCACATAAAGAAGATAGCTGACCGGCCGGCGTGTGCCCCGTCGTTGGTGATTCCTCTTTTCCTGTCCTGTTGGATCCAGGTTAGTGCTTTGCATGTTTGTTTTCCCTGCTTTGAGACCCTGGGGTTGATAGGAGAATGCAGTGACCCTTCCAGAAAGCATCAACATTAATTATGGTGCCTCCTGTGAGGAATCTTCCTCGCGTAGTTATTTCAAAAATACCTACTATCGGAAATTAAATCTTTCCATTCTCGTTATTACGTTAAATACGTAATCCCAATTATAATTTGTTTGTATACTTACCTACTTAAGGCAATTTCAATTTGCCTTTCAAGTTCTAAGTGTCTAAATAAAACCTAGGTCATTCCATGATACCTAGTTATTGTTTCCTAATTGAGACCGATTGACTATTCAATCGTACATTCATACCTCGTTAATTCCCTTGTAATAAGCTGCATTTATTTGTATTCAATAACAAATTGCATAAATTACTTTTAAAAACGTGAGTTCGAAGTTTCTCGAATTTAGTACCGAGGTACCTACACTCGTAGTACTTGTCTCCGGCGGGAGACGGATTAGCTTTGAACTACCGCAAAGTCAAAACTTATATTCTAACAAATAACTTTAAGACGTGTGTGCTTGTATTTCATTTGCGTAATTTTGTATGACTCACGCGTATCGAAAGGGAGTTGCTACGTTTACGTGACGTCGTTACGTCAGTCAATACGTTCGCGCGTGCATTGCTGCCTACCTACCGGCTTACGCTTTTTCCGTTTTACCTACTTTTATACCTTTTATCCTTTTGAGCGTGCGGATATCGTATACCAAGTGAACTATGAGCGAAGCGGAATTAATAACCGCTATTAAAAGGCGGGAATATGAGTTTAAAAGTATGCAGATACTTTACGATTTAGCCAGAACAGTTAAAGAAACTAAAACTAAATTTGCAGCTTTTCGAGCTAGGTGCAAAAAGATTGACGAGATTCGTAATAGATTTTTGGAATGCAACGATGATGTTAACCAGTTGCAATTAAAGCTTAACCCTTCGTTTGTTATCGATCATAAAGTGTTACTGTCATTCGATGAGTTGTATTACTATGTTATTGAGTTTGCGATTTCTCTCGATGCGAGCGCAGGCAGCGGCTGTCGCTCGGAATTAGGTCAAGGTCACGTGCGTTCACAAGTGAAGTTGCCTTGTAGTGTTATTTTATTAACCTACATATACTTACTTCTTCATACTCATATATCATTCATTTCTGCAGGTCATAATACGCATCCTAGTATTATGAGGCGCTGTTCTGATAATATTTTTCCTACACAACACAACGCTTTAATTTAATATCTACTTATATTTACACATTTACAATAATATTTTCATTGTTATGACAGTTTTTGACAACGCTGTTGATTATGTCTCTATGACAACCTTTTTCTTCTAAATTCTTAACTGCCCGCTATCTTTCTATCGGATTTGTTATGCCGAACTCCTTTACGGTATTTTATATTACTTTTAAATATTCAAATATTCAAAATTTTGTGGAATGCTGTTCTGCGAGGTTTCTTAGGAAGCCCTCGCAGAACGTTGACAGTTTTTGAAGTTTTTGAGTTCAGCTTGAGTCGCGGCCTGGTGCTTACATTTGTGTTTACTAGTATATTTATAGAGTGCTTTATCTCTGCAGAGCCCTCCTAGGGTTACCCTCTCCCTCGAGGAGAGGGGACCCTCCTATCGTGCTGCTGCCGGCTCTCCGTTGCAGGGGCCGGTCCTGCTGTATTTCTGCTGCCTGGTTCTGTCTCTGTTGGCGGCGCCACCGCCTCTGATGGCGGCGCCGCTGCTGTAGCCGGACCTCTGCCGCGGGAGCCGCTTTTCGCTGCAGTTTTTGGATCTCCGCTGCTGTTGTCGGCCCTCTCGGCCGCCCCGCTCCTCTACAACTCTTCTGCGACCCTCAACCGCCTGCCTACAGCTGTCGCCGGCCCTCAGCCGCTGGGCTTCAGCCGCCGAGCCTCTGCGCCGGCCCTCTTCGCTGACCCTCAACCGCCTGTCTTCAGCCGTCGGGCATCTGCGCCGGCCCTCTTCACCCACCTTCAGCCGCCGGGCCCTCTGCGCGGCCCTCCGCCGCCGAGGCCGTTACTGAAGCTTTACTTTTATATTTTATTTTACCTTTTTATATTTTTACTTGTACTTCACCATCATTCATCATTTTTATACTTTTATTTTTGCTTTTATTATTTAATAAATTGTTTGTGTCCCTCCTCCCTCTCTTTTACTGTCGTTACACGACAGCCTAAGCTGGAAATTCCAAAGTTTGATGGTAATATAGAAAAGTGGCAAACATTTAAAGATAGTTATACAGCACTTGTTCATAATAATAGTTCATTATCCGACACTGAGAAATTTCACTATTTGCTGTCATGTTTATCTGGTTATGCACTGACATTAGCGAAGGGCGTACCTGTGACATCGGCAAATTATTCAGTGGTTTTTGCAACTTTACTGGACAGATATGACAACAAGCGTATTCTTGCAACAGCTTATTTAGAAAAAATAATTAAAATTAATCCCATACAAAAACCATCTTTGTCTAACTTATCTGAGTTATCTAACACACTTTATGAATGCGTTAATGCCTTGCGCGGTTTGTGTATTGATGATTTATGCGAATTTATTTTATTTTACATTGCGTCTAGGCCTTTAGATACAGAAACAAGAAAAAGGTTTGAATTACAAAACACTGAAGAAATTCCGAAATTTAATAACTTCATTACTTATTTACAAAATTACATAAAAGTATTAGAAGTTAGCCAACCAGTTAATATTCCATCATCAAATTCTACAAGCAAACAAAATCGGCCTAATACAAATAAAGATTATTTATCGCGTCAACCAAAATCATCTCTAATTTCTTCCAACAATAATAATAAAGTTAGTCAGATTGTTTGTGTGTGTTGTAATGAAAATCATTCAATCTACCGTTGTAGTAAATTGCATTCTATGAATATGACACAGCGACAACAATTAGTTAAAGATTTAAAATTATGTCAAAACTGCTTAAGGCCGGGTCACACTGTTACCGATTGTAAATCTAAGTCAACATGTTTCATTTGTAATGCAAAGCATAATACTTTGTTACATGAAGAGCATAAGAGTTTACTGTCTCATACTAGTGAACTGGATTCATCCCAGCATCCCGATATGAACACTACTCTAACTGGTGCTACCCAGTCAAACATTTCAAATCAACCTATTAGCACAAAAATTCTTGGTACAGCAGTAGTTCGTTTGAAGCGATCGGATGGTTCGTGGCAGTATGTCCGTACAATTATTGACAGTGGCTCGATGGATTCATTCATTACAAGTAGCTGTGCGCGACAATTAGGTTTACATATCAAGAAATGTAAATTAAATGTAAGTGGCATCGGTCAAAATTATGTGTGTAGCATTAAAGGTCACACCTTCGGTTCAATAATACCTCGATTGAGTGACACTCCTCAGTTTGATATGCAATTAGTGGTTCTACCTAAAATCACATCCCTGATTCCTTCGGTGTCGTTGCCGACAATCGTCAAGGATAAAACATCTGGATCTCGCCGACCAGGACTTTGATAAATCCGGTCCGATCGATCTGTTGTTAGGAGTAGACTGTTTTGACCAGATATATACTGGCTCACGTTTCAGTCCAGGCCCGGGCTTTCCATGCGCACTCTCTAGTGTATTCGACTGGGTGATAAGTGGTCAGTTTCTTCAAAACGTGGTAGCTAAAACTCCGGCTACACCCGTTACGCTCCTCGTCGCGTCTTCTAGTGCGCTCGACGAGATCGTTCAACGGTTTTGGGAGTCCGAGGAGCCGCCGAAATGTAAAATTTCCGGTCCCGAGGATGAAATATGCGAACAAAAATATAAAGAAGGCACGTATCGCACCTCCGATGGGCGTTATGTTGTACCAATTATGCTTAAAGATGATGCTCCAGCCTTAGGAGAATCATATAAACAAGCGTTTAATCGTTTTCTAAATTTGGAAAAAAGACTTGCTAGTCAAAATGAGTTAAAAACTGAATACAAAGAATTTATGCAACAGTACGAGGATCTCGGACATATGCAGCCAGTGCAGTCCTCGTCTACTGACTGTTATATAATTCCCCACCATTGTGTAATCCGACCTGAGAGTACCACGACACGATTACGAGTGGTCTTCGATGCTAGTAGTCGGACTTCGAGTGACCTGTCACTAAATAATATTGTTCATGTGGGTCCAAAACTTCAAGTAGACATCGTTGATCTAATCACAAAATTCAGAATTCACAAAGTTGTTTTTACTGCGGATATTCGTCGCATGTATAGACAAATATTGATAAGACCGCAAGAAAGATGTTATCAACACGTTCTTTGGCGTAATGACCCAACTGAGGTTTTAAAGGAATACGAACTCAATACCGTTACGTACGGAGTTAGTAGTTCTCCTTACTTAGCCATTCGAACACTTCATCAACTTGCTGAAGACCACGGTGCTGAGTATTCTAGTCGTGCAGCACAGGTTATCCGAGAGGAGACATTTATGGACGATATCACCTCTGGCGGATCTTCTCTCGAAGAAACTATTGCATTAAAAAACGATATTATATCGTTACTATCAAAGGCTCAGTTTGAACTACGGAAATGGACCTCTAATGATCCTCGTCTTCTGACAGATATCCCTCAAGAATTCTGTCAAACTTCAAAATCTTTTGATGAATCGGGAAGTGAGTTTGTCAAAATATTGGGCGTTCGTTGGAATCCTGTTAACGATACCTTTTCTTATACGTTTGCTGACTCGTTCGAATGGATATTCACAAAACGGTCCATACTCTCATTGGTAGCTCGCATTTTTGACCCTCTTGGATGGATTTGTCCTGTCGTTTTTGCCGCTAAATCTTTGCTACAAGATCTATGGCGTTTAAATTTATCATGGGATGAAACTATTCCCCAAAATTTAGTCAAACAATGGCATTTAATAGCTGCAAATTTGTCCGATTTACAAAATAATACTCTCCCGCGTTTAATCATACCTTCGAATCCTATTCAAGTACATTTAGTTGGCTTTTGTGATGGATCTTTGAAAGGTTATGGTTGTTGTGTTTATATCTGTGTAGTTACCAATGAACCCGGTAATGTAACCACGACCAGTTTGTTAATAGGGAAATCTAGAGTTGCCCCCTTAAAACCAACAACGGTGAATCGACTTGAGCTAAGCGCAGCTGTGCTTCTAGCAAAAGTTCTATCACACATGTATAATTTACTTAAAGATAAAATTTCCATCGATTCCATTCGAGCTTATTCAGACAGCAGCACTACCTTGTCTTGGCTTAACACTGACCCTCATTTACTAAAAATGTATGTAGCCAATCGTGCGGTTCAGACAACTGATTTAATTAGTCGAGATCGCTGGTACTATGTATCAACAAATGATAACCCCGCCGACTGTTGTAGCCGCGGAGTATCATGTCCAGAGATTCTAGATCACCCGCTTTGGTGGACAGGGCCTTCTTGGCTGAAAGAATCACCTGAGCAATGGCCTAAAAGGCAGGTATTACTTCCGAAGGAGAACTTGCCTGAACTTAAATCAATAGAAAGTAGAAGTCTTCTTGTTACGGATGATGAGAATCCACTTTTGAACTTAATTTCTAAACATTCTTCATTTACAAAAATTCAAAGAATGGTAGCATGGTGTAATCGTTTTGTTTCTAACTCTAAAACGGCCAGGCAAGACCGAAATCTCTCTCCTCTTAGTGGTGCTGAGCTTGAAAAAGCAATGAAAGTGCTGGTTAAATTCAGTCAAGATAATTACATGACTTCGGAAGTTGACCGGGTGCGTAAAAATGAACCTTGTGTAAAATCTATTCAAAAGCTGTCACCTTTCCTAGACGATGATGGTATTTTGCGAGTAGGTGGACGCATCGATGAGGCTCAACTGTCGCCATCTGCGTTACACCCTTTCTTGTTACTTAAACAATGTCCTATCTCTCGAAAGATAGTCGAATATTTCCATATAAAATATTTGCATTGTGGCCCTCGCTCTTTACAATCTTTTATTCAAAGAAAATTTTGGATAACCGGATTAAGGCTCCTGATACGGACCGTGTTATCCAAATGTGTCAAATGTTTTAAAGTGAATCCAGTTGCTTGTCAACCAATGATGGGCAAGCTACCTGCAGCCAGGATTCAACCAGCTCGCTGCTTTAGTACCACGGGAATAGATCTGGGGGGTCCCTTTATCATTAAAGAGAGTCGCCGTCGTGGCGCAAAAACTTACAAAGCTTATTTATGTTTATTTGTGTGCCTAAGCTCAAAGGCTGTACACTTAGAAGCCGTAACAGAATTGAGTGCTGAAGCATTTCTTGCCGCTTTAGACCGCTTTGTCTCTCGTCGTGGCATATGCCATACAATAGTAACAGACTGTGGGACAAATTTCGTAGGCGCGAATAAATATTTAAATGAGGTTGCGAATCTGCTTCATCAGCATTATCCAGAAATTTCAAATGGTTTAGCGAATCGCCACATTACCTGGAAATTCAATCCAGCTGGAGCACCGCATTTCGGCGGAATATTTGAAAGTGGTATAAAATCAACAAAGTATCATTTGAAGCGAGTAGTTGGAGCTCAAGTTCTTACTCTAGAAGAATTTTTTACCATATTAGCTAAAATAGAAGCTGTATTAAATTCCCGTCCACTCTGTACTCTATCTACGGATCCTTCAGAGTCTGACGTTCTAACTCCAGGACATTTTCTAACGGGAGGTCCTTTAGTAGCCTTGCCCGAAGAATCGATAAGTGATAATTCGTGTCCTCGATCTCGTTGGATGATGCTTCGGAAAATTACTCAAAGCTTTTGGCGCGTATGGCAACGCGATTATCTTCACACATTGCAACAAAAGAGCAAATGGTTCTTGCCTGAACCAAATATCAAAGTCAATGACATAGTTATAGTTAACGAACCTAATACTCCGCCGATGTTTTGGAAAATGGCTCGTATCGTGCAAGTGCATGCAGGTTCAGACCAGGTAGTTAGAGTCGTTACTCTCCAAACTGCTAACGGAAAGACGTTTCGTAGGCCGGTGGTAAAGGTTTGTCCCTTACCAATTAATTAGTTTATTTTCCTTTTATATACCTAACTAGAGTATAAGTACACACTGTCTTTAGGTTATTTAAAATAAGTCTCCATATTATCTACACTTATTAACTAGATTTTTATGCATTTTTTCGGCAGTAGCTCATAGTCCAGCTATTGCTGATTTCACTCTTAATTTTTCGCATTCTTCTTGAAACCCTTGTGGATTTCAGGTGGGGGGAAATGTGTAAGCATTAACTATCCTAATAATTTATCCATGCATTTCCATTTTCCATCCTTGTTGCGTCAACGACGATTTAAATAAGCGCGGGCTTCTCTTAACTCGTGCTGGTGGCGCCTCTCTCAAGAGTGCCAAAAAAAAGAAAAAAAAATGAAAAAGTATGGCGGCCTCAGCGCATACAACGCCGCGTCTATTCTAAATAATTTCGAATATCTGACTTTCTAAGGGCTTCACTGGCCAAATAAACCCTCAGTTTCCATATTGGTGGTGTGTCTGTGCTTGACGAGTGTAGGCAGTGAACAAGCAGCATCAAGTCCACATAAAGAAGATAGCTGACCGGCCGGCGTGTGCCCCGTCGTTGGTGATTCCTCTTTTCCTGTCCTGTTGGATCCAGGTTAGTGCTTTGCATGTTTGTTTTCCCTGCTTTGAGACCCTGGGGTTGATAGGAGAATGCAGTGACCCTTCCAGAAAGCATCAACATTATCTTTACCCCTCGGATTTTTCTCATACCGGGCGCCTTAACTCCAATAAACTCCAATATAAAAAATACTTAAAAATAACGTTTAAATTAAAATAATAAATATACCTGCTTCTTTAAATTTCCAATAAATAATAACCAAGCATTCGTATTCGTCTGTAAAATGGCATTTTAAACACGAACGTACCTAATGATCTGAAAAAGCCGATAAAGAGTTCTTGTATCACAATTTTTCATTTAAACCTTAAAGACTGAACACGAGGAGATGCCAATAAAAGAGATTGAATTTTATTTCAAACTAGCTTTCCGCCCGCGGCTTCGCCCGCGTGGAGGTCGGTTATATCGCGCTTATTAGATTTCCCTCGGGAACATCAATTTTTCTCAGGGTCTAAAGATTGTCTGTGTCAAATTTCATCAAAATCGGTCGAGAGGTTTAAGCGGGAAAGCGTATCAGACAGACAGACAGAGTTACTTTCGCATTTATATTATTAGTATGGATGTAAAAGATAGAAAACACAAGCTTTTATATTGAACTGCGGCTTTTTGGTCGAATCACTCGAATTTACTCGCACGAAACGGGTGAAAAGATAAAAATCAATCTGTAGGGGACTTGAACGACGTTATTAGTGGTCGAATCGATAAAATCAGATGCATGTATAAATTAATTGGCAGTTTTTGAATGGTAAGTTAAGAAAAAAACAGAATTTATGTTAAGTATGTATACAATATGTAAAGAAAACCAGTAAGGATAATAAAGATTACGGACAGAAAGAACTATCTTTCTGTCCGTAATGTTTTTTTGGTCTTGTATTTACTAAAATACAAGACCAAAAAAATATTATTGAATTTAGAAATAATATTTTTTTCCGCGTATTCCAACTTCCCCAAAATTTGGTATTTTTTTAGAAACTGACAACACTATTTTTGACCGTATCATTATGAGCGATACGACCTCGTAGCGCGTGACCTGCCGCCTTTCGCCCGCGCATGTATTGCGCTCCTTTTGCGAAATAATATATAGTTATAGAGTTTTTTTAAGTTTAGCCAGGCTTTGTAGGCATTAGTAGAATCAGTTATCGATACCTTCACGGATTGGACAGGGTTTTCTTTACATATTCCATCTTACAAACTACTTATCTGTAACATCGCACACTCTCATTGTAATTGGACCTACTGAAGACATTCAGCGAGCTGAGTAATTGCGTAAGACACCAGCCTCTCAAGTATGAGTGCGCGGGTTCGTTTCCAGGTCAGGCAAGTACCAATGCATCTTATCTAAAAGTTGTATGTACTTTCTAAGTGTATCTTGGACACCAATGACTGAAGGTGAAGAAAAACATCTTGAGGAAACCTTGACTTTAAGTCTGAAATCGAAAACCCGCATTGAGCAAGCGTGGTGATTACGCTCAATCCTTCTCTGTATGAGAGACCTGTGCCCAGCAGTGGGACGAAAAAAAGGTTGGTGATGTTGATGATGATGATGAAGAAGTATATTTGTACAGAAACAAACTACCCTACTAACTACTTATCTGTAACACCGCACATTCTGTTGTAATTTGACTGATGACAATCAGCAGAGTAATTGCTTAACACACAATCTTCTTCTAACCATCGACATTCATTTTTTTTTTTAAGAATTATAAGCTTGACTGCAATCCCGCCTGATGGTAAGCAGTGATGCAATCGTTGATGGTAAAGCGCACTAGTTTATTAAGCCTATTCACTTAAAAAACTTAGGATTAGGAAGGATGACGGCAGTTGAGCGAGGTGATGCAATGTTAAACCCAAGACCAATACGACCAAACGATGCTGCGCTAGAGGGAGATTGATCTGGAGACTCTCCACGACCAAATTCCCGACACAACAACATTTGGCACATCGTACCCGCCACACAACGCAACACAACTGATCAGACCCGTCCTCCGTATGGCTTCACCAGACATCATGCCGAAACACGACGAAACGCTTGACGGCAAGACTTTGTCTGGTGGGTGGTAACTTCTGCCGGCAGCCGATGTTATGGCCTACCACCGAGAATGCCAATGCCCAATACTTGTCTCACAATATTTCCTCATCTCTCCATAATACTTGCCTATGCTTTGACTTGTGGTACCGGGCATGATATAGAATAGTACCAACCCATATCCTCCCGGCGTGGGTGTCGTAAGAGGCGACTAAGGGAACTCTCACAATGGAAGCGGGCAGCGATGCTTCTTCTGTTGAATAACAAATTACTGCGATCCTCAACCCGCCTGCCAAGCGTAGGCATTATGGCAATGCCAGCCAATGGAATGATAGCCTAGGGGAGACCTTTGTCCAGCAGTGGACCTCTATAGACTGTGAAGAAGAAGACATGCCCATATCAAGACAGCCGATTTTTTCATCATATCATCGACTACTGCGCTGTATGTGCCGGTTTCCACACGGAATAAATATTTGTGTGGCCTACACATACCTAGTTGTTCCGTGCTGTTTGTGTATGTGAGTTTAAATGTTTGTAAACGCACCCACGGTGTAGGAAGAATAAATATTTGGAGGCCTACACATAGTTGTTCCGGGCTGTTTTTGTATGTAAGTTAAATGTTTGTAAACGCACCCACGGTGTAGGAAGAATAAATATTTGGAGGCCTACACATAGTTGTTCCGGGCTGTTTTTGTATGTAAGTTTAAATGTTTGTAAACGTACCCACGGTGTAGGAAGAATAAATATTTGGAGGCCTACACATAGTTGTTCCGGGCTGTTTTTGTATGTAAGTTTAAATGTTTGTAAACGCACCCACGGTGTAGTAAGAATAAATATTTGGAGGCCTACACATAGTTGTTCCGGGCTGTTTTTGTATGTAAGTTTAAATATTTGTAAACGCACCCACGGTGTAGGAAGAATAAATATTTGGAGGCCTACACATAGTTGTTCCGGGCTGTTTTTGTATGTAAGTTTAAATGTTTGTAAACGTACCCACGGTGTAGGAAGAATAAATATTTGGAGGCCTACACATAGTTGTTCCGGGCTGTTTTTGTATGTAAGTTTAAATGTTTGTAAACGCACCCACGGTGTAGGAAGAATAAATATTTGGAGGCCTACACATAGTTGTTACGGGCTGTTTTAGTATGTAAGTTTAAAAGTTTGTAAACGCACCCATGGTATAGGCAGAAGTCTTAGTGCGGGTAACGTTTTATTATTATACAAAGTTATTTTTTGTATATGTGAAACCCGAACACGTGTCCAGTATTTTTAAGTAAAGAATCTATGAACATAATTTCAAATATATATAATGAAAACCACAAAGTTGTGAGTATGTTATCTTACCTGGTTGTCACAACAAAAATATGGTCAATGCACAACTCGCCACCCGCGCCTACAGCGGCGCGGCGCGTGTACGGGGTTTTTTTTGTATATGTGAAACCCGAACACGTGTCCAGTATTTTTAAGTAAAGAATCTATGAACATAATTTCAAATATATATAATGAAAACCACAAAGTTGTGAGTATGTTATCTTACCTGGTTGTCACAACAAAAATATGGTCAATGCACAACTCGCCACCCGCGCCTACAGCGGCGCGGCGCGTGTACGGGGTTTTTTTTGTATATGTGAAACCCGAACACGTGTCCAGTATTTTTAAGTAAAGAATCTATGAACATAATTTCAAATATATATAATGAAAACCACAAAGTTGTGAGTATGTTATCTTACCTGGTTGTCACAACAAAAATATGGTCAATGCACAACTCGCCACCCGCGCCTACAGCGGCGCGGCGCGTGTAGGGGGGGGAGGGTTGTCTTGCTATGCGCACGCGCCTAGAACTATGATCTACCGTCCGTCAACTCTGTGTTGTTCACTTGTTCGTTTGATAACCACATTGCAACAATTTCTAAATGTATTTGGAAAAAAATAATAACAGTGTAAAAATGATTGGAATAAATATACTCGCTTATTCTCAACAAACTATATTCAGGTTAGGAACAAGGAAAAAATAACGTATAAAAAAAATGGAACGCTCTTCGCTCTGCGACCTAGCTCAAACTACAATATACGGAAAAATCTCTAATGATGTCATAACAGAATCTCATAACTATGGTAATGTCACTTTGATTGAAATAAGACGTGACATAGAATATGGAAAGGTTCCTTTGACTTATGCTTTAGGAGTTTTTGGCGAGAAAGCCAAGATGATTGTCACGATCATTTTTCATTGGACATTTAAATTATTTATAGCGTCGTTTACTAAATAAAAGCGCGTGATTTATGTAGTAAAAAGTGCATTCAGTGAATAATTCATAAAGAACATTGAAATATCGCAGCATAGTGACTACATCATGGCTTTGCATCAAATCTCCTAGTAGTCGGCCCACGCGGCCGTTTTTTAAACTGTCATTGGCGATATCCGCCATTATTGTGAAATAAATTTTTTAGAGAATTTGATACACGTGTTATTGGCAAAATTGTGGTACCTAACCACAGAGGCCATTAAAGAGTTGAAGTAGTATTCACTCTGAAGAAAAGAAGACTTATGCTTTAGGGATACCAGCGGGGTAATTTCGTAAGGCGTTGTCAGTAGCAATGGATTTCATTTTAAAAGTTCAACAACGTTCATTGCCTTATGTACGTTGCTGATCAGACATATTTTTCGAACTTATAAAGCAATGGATGAGCATTATCGATAATGTGTTACACTATGAGGATGCAGACTGTTTCATGGAAGTCTTAGTTATATAAATATATAAAACGACGCGTGACTGGTTAATTTTAAATATTGTGATCTGTTTTATCGTATCAGTATCAATTGACCGTAAATTACTCTACTATTTTTTTGAAGTCGATTAATCGGTCGGTATTGGGATAAATTACGATTTTTATTGAGAGCGGGTAACACCATGGAGCAAATGGTAACACCGACTGGAGTTGCGTTATACATAGCGATCGACCGTTGGTGCGGGTAGTCTTTGCTCAAGCTTCGATCGAGTGTGTGTTGGTTATACTCAAACCAAGTGGCTCTTATCTGTTTTAATCTGAGATATGTCTAGGAAAGACCTCCTTCGACAGAAATGATGACATGATCACCACGATAGTGAAAGTGAAATAAACTGCGACACATTCGCCAGAAATATAGACAAACAATATGCGTTCAAAAAAATGCTTTCATTCCTGTGCAATAAAGTTCAGATTACGCTACAACTTCAAACATATTTTATAACTTTTTCATAAACGCCAGTCACTTTGGAATCAACCCAGTTACCATTATATAAAGTTGATATTAGTTAAACTTGAAACACATAAAAATGAATGTAAATTTTTCATTGTTGGGCCTACTATCTTCTTATTCAACTGACATGTATTTTATGGATGTTTCGTGTTTGCACTGTTGTTTATTTATGCCTCACACTTTTCTAAAGCTTGCAATTCGTGTAAGGTTTGGTGTATTTCAAATGATGGCAAACATCAAACATATTGTGGACGACTTGTTTGCAACTTTCATACATGAAATCTCCAAAGCCTGGAGAGCACAGGCGTAAGGTTATCAGGCTTTCGGTATTCTATAGGATGCATTTTGAAGAGCATGCGCGGGACAGAGATACGATCCGGGCAGAGCGTTTCGCCTCGTCTTTTCATCCTATAGAATCCTATACCATCCTTTAGAACATCGACAGACTGGCTACTTTTCGCCTGTGCTGCACTCTTTGGAGACCATTTAACCAAATCTGGGTCGCCAATTAACCCCTTCGCACGCCTGTCGAATACAAAGTTGCCAGGTGGCATTTTGCAGCACCAGCCCAAATGTGGCTGCAGTGCTCCACACACGAACGGACCTGTGCTTTATACCTATACTACTAGAAGCTGTCCTGGTGTGACGTACCACCTTTGCAATAACGCCAAGTTTCTTGGCAGGCTCTGGACTCAATGAACCGCCCAAAGTTCAGGTGTCTGTCAGTTGTGTATGTTCCGTGTCTTCATCTGTCGCGAATCAACAGTGGGGACCAGGAACAGTTGTCCAGGAACAGTTGTCCAGAATCAACAGTGGGGACCGCCAGAAAAACGCCGAGCAATGAAGCTCGACGAGTCCCGGAGAAACGATTCAACTGTCTTGGGTCCCGCAACGAAATTAATCAGAGAAGAATAGCGGAGGAATAAGAAAAAAGATATTTTTTCCACTTCCCTCCATAACAAGCAGGAGACAGAACAGAACTAGGCCAATCGGCGCAAAGGGACATTATTGCAACTGGGAGAAGCCCAGATTGCCAAGCACCAAAGAATAAAATTTGATTAAGTTAATGGGTCCTAAGTAGGTATGTGCTGTTACAATTGATGCCAATAATAGGTATGGCAAAAGCGCCTGAACGCACGAAAATCGGTTCTAGTTTCTACAAGGTCCATATAATAAACGCTAAACGACTGTCAAAAATCCACTATTGACAACGGAAATGGCAACGGTTTAAAGTGCTTTCAGAGGCACTAAGAGGTGTTGACATGTAGAAGTAGTTCCATCCACAGACAACTCACCTTCGCCAAATTCAAAACTTACTACTATTTCCTGCATAACCAATGTTCACGTACCTACTAGCGTTGTTGATACTGTTGTCTCACTGATATATCGCATTGTTTACACGAGTAACATGTCAGGAGATAAACTGTTTACCCTTTCCTAAGCCAGGGATCACGAAAGGTTAGTGTTGTTTATTTACAGCAAGTTTGGCGCACTGTAGACACGTGAAGAAAATTTCTTCCTATTTAAAATTTTATAGACGACGTATTTGTCTACAACCTGTTTATTTATTTTTTATATTTATCTACACACAATGAAATACATAAGGATAAGACAAAATTAGGATCTGAGTACAAAAGTGCTGCTTATTTCTTAAGAAATTTCTTCCAGCAGACCTGCGAGTGGAGAAGTAAAACAGAAATGTAGACAATACTGTGTAAGAACAAGGAGGAAATTAAATAAAAATGTAACCTAAACATATAATCCAAAAATAATTATATAAGTAAGTATAATTTAAATAAATACATAATACTAAAATATGTTTATATAATAAATGAATTCAAAAAGGCAGCTTGTTAATACCACAAACAAACGACCGAACGCGCATCGTACCCTGCATAGTATAGCAACACAACTGCTCAGTCCCGTCCTCCGTACGGTTTCACCAGACATCATGCCGGAACACGACGAATCGCTTGGCGGCAATACTTTGTCTGGTGGGTGATAACTTTAACTAACAACCGGCAGCCGATATTATGGCCTACCACCGAGAAAAATGATCCCCGCACAGTGCAAATGTTTGTATGCATGAATATGAATATTTGCACTGGTCTGGTCGTGCCTCGGAAAGCACGTTAAGCCGTTGGTCCCGATTGTCATACGAACATCTAGTGGCAGTCGTTAAAGGGTTGTTGGAGCCCTCAAAAAGTCCAACAATTGGTCAGCTGCAATGCTTCGATGTCGCCTTCAGGTTGTGGAGGTCAGACGGCAGTCGCTTCACGGAAAATGTCGAAGTTTAGCCATATTAGCAGTTAGACTGGTAAAAGCGGACCTCAGACACCAAAGCTGAAAAAGCTTCGGATGCGACTGGGATAAACGCTGAGATGATGATGATGATGACCGAGAAAAATGAAAAATGTTACTCCTAAAGAATGAAAATTTCCCTCTAGAATCCAGACGAACTGATTTTTTATGAAACGAACTGTATTCAAGAGAGAGCAGCGGTTGCCTAGTGGTATTAGCCACGAGTTACAAGTTATAGGTTCGAATCCCGTCAAGCGCTTTACTTTGTATAAATTATTTGATCACCACTGCTCTCAAAACAGTGAAGAAAAAATTCGTGAGGAAGCCGGTATGTCCTAGAGCCTAAAACTTCGAAGACAGCAGGATTCAAATAATATAACACCAATAGTTTTAGGGGAACCTATATATAATGTACACAATACTGTTGAATGTACTGAAATTATCAACACAAATTGTACCTACATATACGTACCTATCATTTCAATTCTTCTCAAATTAAAACGGTACGGTTTTCGGCCCGGTCTATCTACTGAGACTGCTATATTGTCTTTGAAGTGGGCAGTGCGGTACTATGTTGATCGTAGGACGCCTGTGTACTCATGCTTCCTGGATTTGTCCAGGGCGTTTGATTTGGTCTCCTACAATATTTTGTGGAGTAAGTGTTACAAGGTAGGAGTACCACATGAACTGATTAACACACTCAAATACTGGTATGGGGACCAGATCAACCACGTTCGGTGGGCAGGGGCCTTATCTGAACCTTACAGATTGCAGTGTGGCGTGAGACAGGGGGGGATAAACTCGCCCCTACTGTTCAATCTGCATGTGAACGAGCTGATCGAGGCGCTCAGTAGAGAGCGAGTGGGATGTTACATTGACGGTGTTTGCGTTAATAACATCAGTTACGCCGATGATATGGCTCTGCTGAGCGCTTCGGTCTGTGATCTTAGGCGATTGGTAGCCATTTGTGAGGAATATGCTAGTAGTCATGGACTAGTGTATAACACGAAGAAGAGCGAAATCATGGTCTTTGAGGCCCGGCGGTCGGTGTCTAGAAACGGTGCCGCCAGTTAAGCTGTGTAGTACACCTCTAGCTCGGGTTTACAGTTTTAAATACCTCGGACACCTATTGACCGCTGACCTCAAGGATGATGAAGATATAGAACGAGAGAGGAGGGCGTTGTCGGTTAGAGCAAATATGTTGGCTCGTAGATTTACACGTTGTTCTGTATCAGTGAAAATTACTTTGTTTCGGGCGTATTGCACCTCCTTCTACACGTGTAGTCTGTGGGCTAATTATACTCAGAAATCGTACAATGCCCTTCGTGTGCAATACAACAACGCGTTCCGGGTGTTGTTGGGGTTGCCCCGATACTGTAGCGCTTCAGGGATGTTTGCAGACGCAAGGGTGGACTGTTTTTACGCCACAATGCGTAAAAGATGCGCGTCCCTGGTACGGCGGGTGCGGGCCAGCTCCAATAATATTCTGACTTGTATTGCGAGCAGACTCGACTGTGGTTATCTAAATCGCTGCTCCAAGATTTCCACTTCAGTTTTAAGCCTGTAGCACCAGTGATTGTTCTTTTATCTGTTTCACTTTGTGCTGAACTCCCGCATCCGTGGCAGTCTTCATGTCCGTGACATAGCGGACAAACTGCAGGAGGGTCGCCTACGTTGGTACGGTCACGTCTTACGAAAACCGGTATGTTACGTGGGTCACAAATGTCTTGCCATGGCGCCTCCGCCGGGCCGGAGCAAGCGGGGTAGAAGAAAGAAGTGTTGGCTTGACGTTGTAAGAGATGACATGCGTGCCAACAATCTCACACCACAGGATGCTAAAGATCGCGCGAAATGGAGGAAATTAAGTAAGAAAGCGGACCCCGGGCTCCAACGCGAAAGCCGCGGATGCAACCGGGATAAACGCTGAGATGATGATGATGATGACTTTGTGCTGTGCTTTGTGTTTTAATCTCGTGTATTTATTATGTTTTGTATTTATATTGTGCTATGTGTGTAATATTATTTGCTTTTGTATTGTTTTGTGTGTGCTATGTTTTTATATTTATATTGTTTTAAGTACCTATTTATGTGTTGTAGAATTTAGTAAGCTAACATAGAAGTAAGTTTAAAATTGTTACTAACAAAATGAGTCACTGATACTCGAATAAATAAAAATTTATTATTATTATTATTAAAATACACATAATTTTATGTCATTAATCCGCAATCACATAAAATTTGTTCTAATTCATATCTGTGTGTGATACAAGTTGTGCTTCTCACGAAAATGTTGCCCAAAATCCTGCAACCAAGTCTAAATTTCGGTTGAAAACCCTTCGAATTAATGTTACTTTTCAGTCTAGGGTCTGTGTCGAACAGAACAAAAGTCGTTTCAATGGAACACCTTCTAAATCTACCAACTTAAATGGATACCTTATTCAAGCACTTGAATGGGACCAGAGCTCCCGACAAAATCCTCGCAGTTCCGAAAACAAAGGAGAATCGCTTTCAGTCCTCAATACTACAAATCGTTGGATACTTATCGTGAAATCTATCCTCATTGTAGCCAAGGGTCCACCTAACAAAGGATCCCAAAAGGTCAAAAGTCTTGTTTCGACCCTTTCAATCTGTGATCGAATATTTAAATACTTGTCTTTTGTAACACATGACCCTGCACCCTTATTGCATATTACGCTCTCATTTTAAAAAAAGAACTCTTAGGTACTGGCGCCAATTCTGTTGTTCACAAAGTAAACTAATTTTAAGTTGTTTGTTCAATTTGCCAGTGCGTTACACTGAGCAGGCAAAGGTATCTCAGACCATGATAGCCTCGTCTTGAATTATTCTTTGAGCCATTTCTTCGTTAATCTTGTCTTCTTTTGTAACTTATCCTAACTAAACCTATCTCCTTTCGTCAACCGTGTGAATCGACACTAGGAGGAAAATTTGTGACAAAGTCATGATGTGGCCACTATGCTGCAATATTTCAATGTTCTTTATGAATTATTCACTGAATGCACTTTTTACTACATAAATCACACGTTTTTATTTAGTAAACGATACTATAAATAATTTATAAGTTCAATGAAAAATGAGCGTGGCACTCATTGATAAAATATTAAACTAAGGTAGATATGTCACTAGCGCCATTGATAAAATATTAAACAGATACGATATATTCTAACAAACTGACCAAAAAAAATGTGCCGAACACAGCAGCAGCACACATGCATATTTGTATTCGGCATACATTGGTACAGTGTGAGTGTGATGGGGCGCAATCTAAAGCATAGAGAAGAAAAAGATGGCTAGTGTTTGTCGTTTGCGCTGTTAGTGTTTGTCGTTTGTTTTTACGAGTGTATCGAGAGTGACTAAAGCGAGATACAGGACTTACTTCCTTTTGTACGCTTCATTTTTAGTGCGCTAGTGACATATCTACCTTAGTTTAATATTTTATCAATGACTAGCGCACTAAAAATGAAGCGTACAAGAGGAAGTAAGTCCTGTATCTCGCTTTAGTCACTCTCGATACACTCCTAGGGTCGGGTTTCCGTATTTATAGACAATAACAATATTAGAGTACCCTTCATCGAGCCGTTATTTCAGTCTATAAAACTCGAATCACCTTCGGAACCAACTAAACTTAAATAATCCACATTACAATACTTTTCTTAGAATTATGACTCGTTATAGATATAACAAGTGCATCTCATTCTTCCTATTTCAATAAAAAAAGGGCAAAAGATAACCAATAGTTTTGCCTTGTCAAATCAATCACGCCTCTGTCGGTCTTGTCGTTCCCTAAACCTATGCACACTGAATGCAACGCGTGTAACAGGACAGCCTCCGTGGCCTAGCGGTAGCGGACGCGGCCGCTGCGCAAGGAGGCGCGGGCTCGATCCCCGCACAATGCAAATATTTGTATGCATGAATATGAATATTTGCACTGGTCTGGTCGTGCCTCGGAAAGCACGTTAAGCCGTTGGTCCCGGTTGCCATACGAACATCTAGTGGCAGTCGTTATGGGTTGTTGAAGCCCTCAAAAGTCCAACAATTGGTCTAGCTGCAATGCTTCGATGTGGCCTTCGGGTTGTGGAGGTCAGACGGCAGTCGCTTCACGGAAAATGTCGAAGTTTAGCCATATCAGCAGTTGGGCTGGTAAAGGCGGACCCCAGACTCCAAAGCTGAAAAAGGCTTCGGATGCGACTGGGATTAACGCTGAGATGATGATGATGATGATGATGATGATGACTGAATGTCAATGAAGACAAGTTGGTCAAACGGCTATACAATATGTAAAGAAAACCCTGTCCGATCCGTAAAGGTATGGTTAGGTATCGATAACTAATTCTACTAATGCCTACAAAACCGGGCTAAACTTAAAAAAGCCCCCCTAAAAAAATAAATATTATTTCGCAAAAAGAGGTAACTTAAAACATGTGCGGTAGGTCATACAGGCGCGGGCGAAGAGGGGCAGGGCACGCGGCGCGCGGTCGCATCGCTATTCGCTCAGAATTATACCGTCACAAATAATGTTGTCACTTTATAAAAATTACCAAATTTTGGGGAAATTGGAATTAATTCGCGGGATAAAAATATTATTTCAAAATTCACTAGTATTATTACTATGATGATTATGTAAAATTGTATATGTTATTTGGTCATGTGTTTACCTATCCTTACGGGTCGGACAGGGTTTTCTTAACGTATTGTATAGCACCATATTGGCTTATCTCTGAGGGACCAAGTCCGTTACTCAGAGATCCTACCAACAACTTAGAATCAAGTCATAAAAGCGGCTTTAAAAGGTGTTAATCCTAGTTATCTGTGTGCTAAATTTCATCCCGCCTGATAGTAAGCAGTGATGCAATCGTTACTATTAAAGCGCGCTAGACTATTCACTCTGGCCTTGAAGACCCTTAAATTAACACAGACAGGTAAATTGTTCCAGTCCTTAGATGTACCTACGCGGTATAAAAGACTAGCTGAAACGTTTAGTGATTTTTTCGTGAAAGAGTAGTAGAGATAATTATATCGATGCATCCATCCATCCATACGAACTTTCACATTACTAATATTAGTAGAATTATGTACATTTTGTTGACTACTGACTAATCTTAGATTTTCTCTACTATGCACCTAAATATTGTCCTAGACTTGTTCGGTAGAGTTTTGAGGCTAAAATCGAACGTTATCACGTTTCTTGCATAATAAATATTCTTCGGAAGGTCGCGAGCAAATCCGATAGGTTTGTTCTTATTGCCACCTTGACGATACAGGCCGTTTTAATTATACTTAATTTCATTTTTACGTGCTTTTTAATAGCTTCACTTGTATGTTTGCTTGTTTGTTTGTTTGTCCGTCTCTAACTCTTTGAACTACGAGTGAACGGCTCATTACTGTAAAATGTCCCACCGTTTTCAATACGTTCGTTCGTTTTTTTTTTTTTTAAATATCTAACTAAAAAGTAGAAAGTAATTATAGTTTAAAAAAACTAGAAAACATGCTTTTAAAAAATATCAAACTAAAAAGTTAAAAATATTTTTTAAAAAAGCGTGAGGCGCTTAATATACAAAAATTATGGCACAAAGCGCCTCACGCTTTTATAAAAATTATTTTTAACTTTTTAGTTTGATATTTTTTAAAAGCATGTTTTTTTAGTTTTTTAAACTATAATTTATTACAGAATCTAAAACACATACTTAAAATTGCGTCGTGTTTTCCCGAAGTGGGCAGCTGTACAGTAAAGAATGAAAAAATAAACTTAATATTCTTTAAAAAAAAGAAAACATACCTACCTACATTTGTATCACGTGGCGCATGTGTCTCGGAAAGCATGTTAAGCCGTTGATACCGAGTGTCATGCCTGAATTTCAGACGGTCTTTACCGGTCATCAGAAACCCGAAAATCTGACAACCAAACTTTCCAACATCATCATCATCATCATTTCAGGCGAAAGACGTCCAATGCTGGACATAGGCCGCCCCCAAGGATCTCCACGACGGCCGGTCCTGCGCTTCCCGTTTCCAACGATTTCCAGCGACCTTCATCAGGTCGTCAGTCCACCTTGTCAGGGGCCTACCCAGGCTGCGTCTTCCGGTGCGTGGTCGCCACTCGAGAATCCGTCGGCCCCATCGGGCATCGGTCCTACGGGCAATGTGCCCGACCGATTGCCACTTAAGCGTTGCAATTCTTCGGGCTATGTCAGTTAATCTCGTTCTTCTAGTCTTACCATGGGGTATCGTATTACTCAGTAAGTGGCTTGTGGGAGTCAGACAGGCAGCCGCTCTGTGGAAAATACTGGTTTTCAACTGCTCCCTCTCACCGGGTGTGAGAAAAAAAGCCGGCCCTAACATAGTTGAGACAGAGCTAAGCAGATTCCCCATGAATGGGTCCAGGGGCGAGGGACGTGGGGAAGTCCCCGCCCCCCAATTCGATGGACCCCGAGGAGGAGGCGCGCACGAGCGTCGGCGCGCGGCTCTGAGGCGAAGTACGGGGTAGTTTAACACCCCACTACCCCGTGCAGGAGACGAGGCCC
Source organism: Sesamia nonagrioides (assembly GCA_017933935.1). Lineage (NCBI taxonomy): Eukaryota > Metazoa > Arthropoda > Insecta > Lepidoptera > Noctuidae > Sesamia > Sesamia nonagrioides. Next base: position 710,540 of record JADWQK010001647.1, read on the forward strand.
GGACAGACCGGGCCAGCACGAGGGCGTGGGACCGTGGAAGAATTTAGACTCCCGCGGCCCCATGCATGCTCGTGGTAGAAGAGACAAGGGAGTGGTTTTAGTCAGAGTCTGACAGACCCCGTTGTCCACCCCAGTTCGTCGGACATTCATTGAGAATTTCCACCCCGAAAAAAAAGAGCAGGTAATAACAGTGGAGTGGAGTCGCGACCACGTACCAGAAGATGCAGCGTAGGGAGGCCCCCAACAAGGTAGACCGATGACCTGGTGAAGGTCGCGGGAAGCCGATGGATACGAGCAGCACAAGACCGGTCATCGGGAAAAGCCTTGGGGGAGGCCTTTGTCCAGCAGTGGACCTCTATAGGCTGAAGAAGAAGAAGAAAGAAAGGGAATAACATAGCACATGTGTTATGTAGGTATATTTTGTAGACATATATCGTGATACCGTGACGTGAACATGTACACCATAATGTCACGTCAAGACTATGAAAAAGCAAATTGGGTACAGAAAAAAAAGCAATTGGCCAAAAAACCTCGCCCGGTAAAAATTTTCGGCACACTGAGTTTATTTCAATTCGAGTACTTCCTGTCCAATGAATTCAATTGTATTGCGTTCCATTTGTGTCCGAATTTCCATTTTCATCATCATGGTCTAGCTGTAACCAGCGTCCGAACGCTCAGCACAAGCTCAGCAGTACGCTGAGTATATTTGGCACAGCCGAAAGACTATTTTAAGTTCCTTGTTTTTTTTTTTTGTTTCTTTGTGAATATTGTGTGCCTTACCTATGTCAATTTATTTCATTTTCTTCCCTTTTTTCTTCATTTAATATTTACAGGTATTTTTTAAGCTGGATTTATTTTTATGCTTCTTAGAATTTGTCCGTGATTTCGCCTGAATCCGAATCCTTTAAAAAATATCCGACGGGAATTATAGTGAAAAGGGCATTATTGAGAAAATAAAATATTTTATGTACTAGCTAGCTGGAATCATGTGCTAAATTCAATAATTGCATATCCCTGCTACCCTGTCAAGGAATATACATACATTTATTTAACACAGATAAAAAAACCAAGTAAAATACAAGAAAGAAAAAACAAGTAAAATTGCATGCCTTCAGGCGGATTACCGCGTACATCGAGGGACTGGAACAATTTGCCAGCGGCGGTGTTTCCGTCGGACTACAATTTGAGTGTCTTCAAGGCTAGAGTGAATAGGCTCTTAATAAACTAGTGCACTTTACCATCAACGATTGCGTCACTGCTTACCATCAGGCGGGATCGCGGTCAAGCGCTAGTTTATAATTTTATAAAAAAAACAGTCTAAAAGACACACCAGATACAATGTATCAGATAGCACCAAATAAAAATGATTAGAAAGTGTAAAGTCTGTTGCGTGTGTGTTTCTTTTACCGCCACCTGCGGGATCATAAAACCTTGAATTGAATTTTACTTTATCACTTGATGAGACCGCACTTTATGTGAGTTGGGAGCAGTGGTAGCACCTTACCAGTTACCTACTAGTTGCAGGTCGTACGTTCGAACGATTACGACCCTATTCTTTTTTTAAGCTGCAGAGCTTTAATCGCGAGCTTTGAGCGCAGTGACCGAATCAACAATTTTCGTAACGAAAATAAAGCCTAACACCCCCCACTCTCATCGGCACAACGGTGCGGTGTTGTTGTGTGTCACTTATTTCTTCACAACTTCTTGGTGACGGGAAATATCGGGAGACGTGTGACATTTTTAGGGTTCCGTAGCCAAATGGCAAAAAACGGAACCCTTATAGATTCGTCATGTCTGTCTGTCCGACTGTCCGTCTGGCCGTCCATATGTCACAGCCATTTTTTTCCGAAACTATAAGAGCTATCTGTTGAAAATTGGTAGGTGTATTCTGTGAATCGCATTAAGATTTTGATGCAAAAATGAAAAATAATAATAAACATTGGGGGCTCCCTATACTTAAAACTGAAACTCATTTTTTTCATCAGGCACATACGTGTGGGATATCTATGGATAGGTCTTCAAAAATGATATAAAGGTTTCTAAATTTTTTTTTTTTTCTAAACCAAATAGTTTGCGTGACAGACGCTTCCAAAGTGGAAAAAAGTTGGTCCCTCACCCTCTCTAACTTCTAAAATAAGAAAATAAAATATCTACAAAAAACATATGATGTACATTACTATAAATACTACCAACGAAAATTGTTTCATATAATCTTTCATACAAGTAACTTAAATCATTTCATTTCATAAATCAATGGTACGGAACCTTTTGTGCATGAGTCCGACACGCACTTGGCCGGTTTTTTAGTATCAACCCGCATTAAGCCAACATGGTGGAATTCGGTTCACTCTTTCTCACTTGGGGAGGCGTGTGCCCAGCACTGGGGCCTATATTAGGAATGGCTTTCCTTTTCACATTTCAATAACGTTTATTGTGTTATTTACGTTATTGGGTAGAAAAATTTGTTCAACAAATCGACTGTCCCTATTAACATTGTTGGATGTGCAGTTTTGCCATTTCCTTTTTATTTCATTAATCACTCTTAAAATGTCCCTTCTTTTAGTAGATGAAACGAAAAAATTAAAAAAATCAGTAATTTTCAAAATAACCACATTAACATTGTCGGATATTGTCATAACCGCCAGTTAACAATGACGGATGTCAACTTACGACAACGTTCGCGGGGTACGAGGGGCGGCGGCGCGTGCGGTTGTGCCAGTTCGGACCATGTTACACGGGTGAGCGCACGTTGTGTGATATTGCGTGGCTAAAGATATTTTTTATTTTACCTTTGTTCTTAATAACTAACTTAATGTCTACAAGGTCCACACGCTTAATAAAACTAGCCACAAAACAATCTGAAAAACATTATGTGGATAAAAACAATTGTGTGGAGTTAAATATTTTGACTAATGTAGACGAAGATGAAAAAACAGGTACTTAAAAATTTATTACTATTTACTACTAAGATAGCTTTTCGAACATTAATACTAATTATTAAAAAACAAACTATTTAATACTTAGTTTTATATTTAAAGTAAATATCTAATTAGTTCAGTTAAAATTGTAGGAAGTGACATAACCGCCATTGTTAACCGTCTTTTATGAAGTAAAATATGTCGGTAGTATCACATCCAAGATTGTTAATCGTTTTTTGTGAGATAAAGTATGTCGGTAGTACCAGATCTGACTTTTTTGGTAGTTTTAATTTACGTTCTATTTGTCGGATGTGTTACTTCCAACTTTGTTAACGGTATTTATTTTAAAACGTTATGTTGAATGTGGTACATATTGCTTTATTCACCGATTAATCATGTAGTTTTTTTAAGTTGCTGGTGGATTTTAATGTTAGTTTTATAAATTTTCATTATAAAATTGCATTTTGTCGCTTTCGTGTCATTTAAACTGGTTTGGTTCTACTGATAAATATAATTTTCGCAAGACTGCTTTTTTATTTATTGCTATATAAGTATCTAATTTTTTTTTTCAGTTAATAGAGAATCTCCATTACTAAATGGTTACCAAAATGAATTCATTAAGTTCAATGAAATGTTTGGCGACGTTTTCAATGAAGATTCAATGTCAGAAAGAGATAATAATGAACCCACTCTTTCGACATCTGCTTATTTTGAAATTCCTACTGAAAGTAATGTTGCTGTTAACCACGACAAAATATCGAAAACACCAATACCGTCCCCATCTTCTCATGTAAATAGCAATAACGCCTTCAGTGTCACGTATTCTCAAAGTGAGTTCACAGTTTCAGAAAACGTGGCACCACTGTCCCCAATCTTGACCAACGACGACTTATATGGAAACTTACCTATACCTTCTGTGACTTCTTTTCAAGTGCACTCTACACCGCCGTCAAACTACTGAAGTAACCAAACATGATCGCGGAAATACTTTTCACTATTTTCTTCCTACCCGGGAAAAACAAACAACTAAGGTATGTAAGACTATGTTCTTGAACACAATTTCTTCGGGAGAGCGAATTGTAACTACATCGTGGAAGAAAAATTGAGAAATTATGGTATCAGAGGATGAACGAGGAAAATATACCTATACATAGAAATAGTGTAATAGATGAAGACAAGATCAGAGACGTATATGATCACGTCAAATCGTTTTCTTTGGTGGAATCCCATTATACCAGAAAGGATTCAAATAAATTGTACTTGAAGGAAGTGAAAAGTGCATCTTGTATATACCATTTGTATTGTAAATTGTTTGGTAGTGACAAGATCGTAACTAAGCATCAACAAAACGGCAATACCGTGATATCCTTAACACAAATTTTAACATAAGCTTCATGAGTCTAAGAAAGATCTGTGTGATATTTGTCATGTTTATTATAACAAAGAAATTCCAAAGGAAGAAGAAAAATCGGCATTTTTAAAACATCAATCTGCCAAGAAATGACGCGTAACCTAAAACAGCAATACAAAAATGAAGCGGTTTCAGACGTAGGGGTTGTTGCAGCAACTTTCGACTTTCAAAAAGTTTTAATAACACCACATGGAGACATAAGTGTATTTTATTATAAAATAAAACTTACACACACAACACTAAACAACACTTAACACTTAACTTTACCGTATACGAATTAGCTACAAAGAAGCTAGATGCTTTGTGTGGCATGAGGCAGTAGCAAAACGTGGCGCAAACGAAGTATCTGGTTGTCTCTATCAGTTTTTGAAACAAAAAGTTTTACAAAATGGAGTAAAAACATTTCGGTTCTGGTCAGATAATTGTGCGGGGTAAAACAGGAACCGTATTGTTTTTGCTCTTTACCTTATAGCTGCGAAAGAATTTGGAGTCACAGTCCCCCATCGTTTTATGGAGAAGGGCCACACCCAGAATGAGGGTGGTAGTGTCCATTCAACTATTGAACATGCTAGTTATCGCAGGCTGATTTATGCGCCAGAAGATTGTTTCTATCTGGTTCATTGGGCTAAAGTCGAAGGTAAGCCTTAAGTAGTGAAAGAGATGACAACCTCTGACATACTTGGCTATAAATCACTGCTAGCAAAAAAGTATTGTTCAATAAACAGTGACAATGAGAAAATCCAGTGGACTCGCTTAAGAGAAGTGACGGTACATGTACAGCACTATAATAGGATTGAGTATAAGTATAATTTTGAAGATGAACCGAAAACTATAATAGTGTTGAGATCTGGTAACCGAAACACTGAAAGTCTCGTGAATTTCAAATCAAGCAGGCTTATAATGAGGATATTTCTATCAGTCGTGGTAAATATAATGATTTAATTTACATGTGTCAAAGTGGAGTAATTCCGAAGAATTTCTACCAAAACTTAAAATATGATCAAAATGCCCACAAGACACACGAAGACACTGATAAGGAAGACTAACTAAAGTATAACTCTTAAGACTGATTCTTATTTTGTTCCTATGTTATAATAATAAAACCTAAAATGTGATGATAATGTGCCATTATTATAATAATGATAATTGATACTTATTAAAACTGATTTTAATTTAAAGAAGAGTTTAAAAAAAGAGTAGGTACTTTTATAAACTTTTTATTTGATCTAAGATTGTTGAAGTTATGCCGATTTTATTCATTATGCTCATAATAATAATATGTTTTTTTTTGGATTTATATTATGTAGGTGACGAATTTTATGTTTTTTGTTTCGGCTGTGTAAGTCACACGATTTTTATTTTCATCCTTTTGATGGTTTTTATTAATTACTTATAAAAGCCTTTTTTTTTTTCTTTTAAGGCTGTGTATTGTTAAGTCTTGTTTATACCCTCATATAAAATTGAAGTAGTTTTTTTGGTCCCAGAGGTTTGTTTTGATTGCTATTGACTTTAGCAAGAAATGTCTAGCTACAAAGATATTTAAAAGTTGTTTTATTAATAAAAAAAAGTAAAGTTGTTTTAAGTTGTTTTTTAATTTTGATTTAGATACGACAAACATTGGTCTAGTATTTACAATTAACAATTACGTATGTGCCACTTCCTACAAATAATCAATAATTTTATACACGTAACTATGTCGTATGTGGCACTTCCAACAAATAGTAAATTTGTTTGTACAGGTAACATTGTCGTATGTGGCAGATCCGACAAAATACCCTTGATTTGATACGGTTAAAAAAGTCATTTCTGACTTTTAACATACTTAGAAAAGCAATAATGATAATTTATTACTATATAAATAAACTTTTAATCTTATATTATAATTCGGTTAGTTACTATTAACCTAGTTCGTATAATAAAAAAAATATCAACAATTCAAACTTTGTCGCGCTCTCCTGTAAAGTAGCCGATTTTCACATCCGACAATGTTAATAGGGACCAACGAAATGTAGCAATGGATTATCAATATCCTTTAAAATAATTGAGATTATATACTCATCATCATCATCATCCCAGCGTTAATCCCAGTCGCATCCGAAGCCTTTTCAGCTTTGGAGTCTGGGGTCCGCTTTACCAGTCCAACTGCTGAAATGGCTAAACTTCGACATTTTCCGTGAAGCGACTGCCGTCTGACCTCCACAACCCGAAGGCAACATCGAAGTATTGCAGTTAGACCAATTGTTGGACTTTTGAGGGCTCCAAGAACTCGTAACGACTTCTACTGGATGTTTGTATGGCAACCGGGACCAACGGCTTAACGTGCTTTCCGAGGCACGACCAGACTTGTGCAAGTATTCATATTCATGCATACAAATACTTGTATTGTGCGGGGATCGAACCCGCGCCACCTTGCGCAGCGGCCGCGTCTGCTTCCGCTACGCCACGGATTATATACTGTGCTATGCAATTAAGGTACGGCTTTAGTAGTCGCAAGCGCTGTCTCAGTCCCAGACTGAACAAAATGATTAGCAACAAGATAGAAATATTGCTTCCTTCAAAGCTATTTCTGAATGGAACAAAACCTGATTTTCACTAGGGCTAAAGCCACGAACGCTAAAGCACAAACGTAAAAATATCGCAGTAGAATTATATTACTTGCTGGATTTTTAACTCTCTCCATTGAACTGGGCGTACGGAATCCAAAAAAGCACTTCCTAAAACTATACTGTTATACTGTTGGAATTAAAGCCCTTAGTGCGAGCAGAGTGTTAAAATACTCAATGCGCTTCCATGTTCCGCTTGAAGCCAGACAAACAAAACGTTTTTTTTTTTACATATTATAAACCAGCGCTTGACCGCAATCCTGCCTGATGGTAAGCAGTGACGCAATCGTTGATGGTAAAGTGCACTAGTTTATTAAGAGCCTATTCACTCTAGCCTTGAAGACACTCAAATTGTAGTCCGACGGAAACACCGCCGCTGGCAAATTATTCCAGTCCCTCGATGTACGCGGAATAAAGGAGGAGGCGAAACGCTTCGTCCGGATCGTAGTGGTGTTAACAACGTAAGGGTGGAAACCAGCCGTACGACGGGTCGTCCGCTGGTGGAATGGAGATGGGGGAATTAAATCATGCAATTGCCTCGCACACTCCCCGAAATGCATCCTATAGAACACCGAAAGGCTGGCTACTCTACGCCTGTGCTCTAGGCTTTGGAGACCAACTCGAGTTAGTTCAGGGTCACCAATCAGCCTCTTTGCACGTCTCTCGACTGAATTCAAAGTGGCCAGGTGACACTTGGCAGCACCAGCCCAAATGTGGCTGCAGTACTCCACACACGAACGGACCTGTGCTTTGTATAACATTAGAAGCTGCCCAGGTGTGAAGTACTGCCGGACCTTTGCGAGTATACGTACATTATAAAAAAAAAAAATATACCTACACGAGCAGCGGTAGCCTAGAGGCCGCAACTTATAAGTAATTGTAGGTCGCTTTCATCATCAACCTTTTTATCGTCCCACTGCTGGGCACAGGTCTCCTCTCATACAGAGAGGGATTGAACGTAATCACCACGCTTGCTCAATGCGGGTTGGCAGTTGTAGGTCGCTTTACTTTGTGTAAATTATTTCATCAGGACTGCTCTCAAAACGGTGAAGGAAATCATCGTGAGGTGACCTCCTCCTATCCTAGAACCGAAAATTCGAAGACAGGTGAGCACAGGCGTAGAGTAGCCAGCCTTCCGGTATTCTATAGGATGCATTTTGGTGAGTGTGCGAGGGAACTGCATGATTTAATTCCCCCATCTCCGTTCCACCATAGGACGACCCTTCGTACTGCGAGTTTCCGCCCTTACGTTGTTAACACCACTACGATCCGGACGAAGCGTTTCGCTTCCTCTTTTTACCCGACTACGGCAAAGCAAAAGGAGGGTTATGATTTTGACAGGCTATGTATGTATGTATGTATGTTCATCTGTTCCCTCGTAACTTCTAAACTACTTATCAGAATTCGACAAATGACATATCATTAGAAGCGTCTTATTTGTCTGCTGGTTATAGGTTATATGGGGTTTCACAAAATCTTTTGTGGCGCCCTCTAGCGGACAAAACATACAGAGTAAAAAAATAAAGTTAAGATAAATAGGCCGTGTTTGGTATCATGTGAAAGCGCTTTACTTGTACATTTTGAATATATATATATATTGCTAGCATTTGCTTGTGACTTTACCTGTATTCATGGGCTGGTTGCATATAATTCACATCTTTTCGTTCTTAGCTTCTTTACTACTTATCAGAATAAGACCACTGCAGTACCATTAGAAGGGCCTTGATATTCTGTTAGTTATGAGCTATAAAGCTTGTCACCAAATTTAGTATTGCGCCCTCTAGCGGACAAAAAGTTCTATGTTAATACAAAATTAAAATAAATATACCGTGTTTGGTATCACGTGAAAGAGCTTCACGAGTACTTTATGCTTGTACATAATTACAAGAATGCTTTAATGATGTTAAATATGAGCGATAAGAGTAAAGCGCGGATCACGGGTACTGTGAATCGCTTTATGCAATGCAGAGCAGTGTGAACATTAATAGAATATGTAATGTACTAATGAAAACGACATAAGCTGGGAGTAACTCCACGCGGTGAAGGCGGAAACAGTTTGATAACTGGCTAAAACTCCAATAAAAATGTCCTCTGCACTATATGCCTTCGGGCTTATGTTACACACGTTACATATACCTACCTACCGTAGCACCTTGACAACGTGTGACTACGCCTTTCCAAACATGAAAATTTATCTCTACATAGTGAATATTGCATACTTCAGAATAGTATTGTATGACATTACCACTGTGTCCATTTACTTGCAACTACATTAGCAACTTTGTTCAGTTCAGTATTCTGAAAATCTTGTTTTATACTTTTTCAGCGTCGTTTTTTGTCGTAGTTGAGTTTTAGTTTTTTTATACACCGCGTACATCGAAGGACTGGAACAAATTGCCAGCGACGGTGTTCCCGTCGGAATACAATTTAGTGTCTTCAAGGAGTGAATAGGCTCTTAATAAACTAGTGCGCTTTACCATCAACGATTGCATCACTGCTTACCATCAGGCGGGATTGCGGTCAAGCGCTAGTTTATAGTAATATTATAAATGGGAAAGTGAGATTGTTTGTTTGCTCCGCTTTCACGTCGTAACTACTGAACAGATTGCTTTGAAATTTCGCAGACGCAAAGTACCCTATTATTTAAACCTAAATAATAGGGTACTTTTTATCCCAGAAATTTTGATATTCCCCAGGGAAATCTAAAAAGCGCGATATAATTGAACTCCACGCGAGCGAAGCCACGGGCGGATTGCTAGTTAGTACCTTTATAATGTATAATAAAACAAAAAAAAACTACCAACCTGCACTGAAACCGTGTGGTAGATTACGGCCCGCTCCGTCACCCAGAGGAGGCCTATGACCATGAGTTAAGAGCAGGCTGATTATTATGACACGTACAAGTCGGGCTCACAGAGAAAGAAACACATTTATTTATTTGTTTTCAAAGTTTATTATACGGTGAGTAGCAAAGACACCTCATCTTTGTGAAACCGTTTCGCTAAAATGCTTGAGCGTTTAAGTATTTAAGCACGCGGCGAATCCTAGTACTTTTAGTTTACAAGGTGAAAATGTCACAGTGAGCTATAAATAATTCGAGAACTTTTCTAGAACTTTAGACGAAACTCTAAGTACGTCTTAAGGAAACTTTTGAAACTATTTCGTTTGTTTGTTATACTCTGTCCATTACGTAAACCGTTTTTGTTTCTTGATAGGTGACACTTTTTCTTCTTCTTCAGCCTATAGATGTCCACTGCTGGACAAAGGCCTCCCCCAAGGCATTCCACGCTGACCGGCCTTGTGCGCCCGCATCCATCGGCTACCCGCGACCTTCACCAGGTCATCGGTCCACCTTGTTGGGGGCCTCCCTACCTTGCGTCTTCCTGGCCACCACTACAGAATCTTACTGCCCCATCGGCCATCGGTTCTACGAACAATGTGTCCTGCCCACTGCCACTTATGTTTAGCGACTAGCAGAGCTATGTTGGTGACTTTGGTTCTTCTGCGGATCTCCTCATTTCTGATTCGATCACGCAGAGAAACTTCGAGCATAGCTCTTTTCTTTGCCCTTTGTGTGACTCTGAGTCTTCGTATGAGGCCCATTGTGAGCGACCACGTTTCAGTTCCGTAAGTCATCACTGGCTGTTGCCAGTGATAACTTACGGAACTGAAACGTGGTGTGTGTTCACACTGGTTAAAGACTTTAGTCTTGAGACACTGTGGTATCTTAGACGACGAGAAGATGTAGCGTAGCTTCCCGAACGCTGCCCAGCCGAGCTGGATTCGACGAGACACCTCTTTCTCGAAGTTGGACCTACCTAGTTGGACTGTTGTGGTGTGATAGGTGACACTAGTGATAACACACAATACATTGATTGATACACGTACAGTATAGTCTCTGTTTTTTGAGCATTTTAGGGTTCTGTAGTAAATTAGGAACCTTAAATAGTCTCGCCAAGTCTGTCTATCTGTCTGCGGATAATCTCAGTAACCGTTAGCACTAGAAAGCTGAAATTTGGTGCCAATTAAGTCGTGTATTCAAACTCGCCTCAGATTAGCACTTTTTGAATGTCAAAATTACATAACACAGTTCTCCAAAACACTCATCGCTTACCACATCCAAGTCTTTTTGTTGGGAAGAAGAAGTGGCGTAAGAAACATCCCAAGAGCCCAGCTGTCTGTACAGTTAAAAGAACTCGAGTCCATACAATAGTAAGTTAAAAATATAGTAGATTAGTAGCCAAGGGCTGTAAAGCATCAATTGCAGCCCGAGATATTTACAGCCGAGGGTGCAATTGATGCTTTCAGCCGAGCTAACTACTTTGCTTTGCGTCTCGATTGTGAGACAAGTAAAAAAACCTAGCATTACGGGAATAAATTATTTTTTCAATAACGAAATTGAACTTCGCCATTTGATATTTAAAATTGATGACTATTATACTCTTAAGAAGAAAAGGCTGAATAGCGAAGCGACCTCTTTTGTCATTGGGCTGAATGGATGATGTCTATTGCCAGTATGATGGCTAGATGTACGCGAACTTTTTAAAAGAGTGAAGAGTTTTCTTATTACTTACCGCCCTAGGGCTTTTCTAGCTACATTACTATCCTAAACGCTAATTGGTCACCTGCAAGCCCCATTTGGGGGAATTAGGACCTACTTAACGAATTTAAGAGAGATGTAAAAGGTATTTATTATATTTGTAATTTATATGGCAAAATAAAGACTATACCATTTCGTTTTAATGACATTGAACAAGAGCACTTTCCGTTACACTATTGGGACATTAAATCGACATTCGAACGTAATTCACAATTTGATGTGCCTCTAAATCAAAAAATATAACGCCTTGAACTTAGTACCAACTTAGATGTAGGTACTAAATTAGTACGGTCCTAAATCGACGCATCGTATAATTAAGTAAACTAAATTCGAAAATAATCTTAATCTGTTTTAGATCTGAACAAATATATTCCAAAACTTATATATTTCAATTCTAGATTCGTAAAGACGTAAATTCAAAACTTTAAAACCATTAGGAATATTGTTGACAAACTTCAACAATAAAATTTAAAGTTCGCTATGTTTATAGTGGATCCGTACAAATTATTGTAACGTCTTGTTAATAAATTTGGCCCTCAAGTTTTTGTATTGTTGTTGGGAAAGATATTGCGTTGCTTTAGGCTTGGAATTCGGTTAAGAATTAGTGTCTTTAGGTCGACCTCTAAAGACACTAATCCTCCGCCTGCCAAATCTAGTCTGTCCCAGGCTTCTTCGATAAATCCCCTTACTGATTAATGCTGAAATTACTATGAATGAAAATGGGGGTGAAAGGTGATGAAGGGTCCAGGTATGAAGGTATCAAAGGCCCGACACAGGCAGAGAAAAAAACAGCAGTGAGGTTCTGTCACGGTGGCTGCAAGAGGGCATGCGGGCAGCAGCGATCGCCCGGATGCAGCAGATCGAGCCTATCACAGCTAAGCCAAAATAAAAGCTTTCATTTTGGCTTAGCTGTGCTTTTTTTAAATTTAAATATTCCCAGCCAGAAGGTACGAAACTTAATCACCGCGCATGCTAAAGATGGATGACAATTTAAAACCTATATAACTTTAAATCCAGGTTTCAGGGTCTCAGGGTCTCAGGTTTCAGGACCTCGACATTTCCTTTACAGATAACGGTGATGTCCAAGATAATCTTTATATGAATTGGTACCTGCCTGGATTTCAGCTCACAACAGTTTTTGGATTGAAAACTTACTTAAACTTTTTGTTGTATTCGTATGCTAGCTTTCCGCCCGCGTGCAATTCAGTTATATCGCGCTATTTAGATTTCCCTCGGGAATATCAACTTATTCCGCGATAAAAAGTATCATAATATTTAATCCGGTCTTCTAAATTTACGTCTGCAAAATTTCAAAGCAATCGGTTCCGCAGTTACCGCGTGGAAACGGAACAAACAAACAAACTCACTTTCGCAGTTATAATACTTACTAGCTTTCCGCCTGCGACTTCGCCCGCGTGGAGTTCGGTTATATCGCGCTTTTTAGATTTCCCTCGGGAACATCAATTTTTTTCCGGGATAAAAGGTAGCCTATGTCCTTTCTCAGGGTCTAAAGATTGTCTGTGCCAAATTTTATCAAAATCGGTTGGGAGGGTTAAGCGGGAAAACGTAACAGACAGACAGACAGATAGACAGACAGACAGACAGACTTACTTTCGCATTTATAATATTAGTATGGATTAGTAAGGATGTGCCAAATTATTTCTTTTAATGTTTTTGTTAATTAGTTTGGATAATTAGTATTGTATACAGTCAAGTATTTTCTAACTAATCAGATAGCTGTGTTGTTGGAGAGTTTGTTGTACCTACTATTTCTTCTAAAATATTTTGATTTGACCAAAAACTACTACTACCTTTCTATGATTACATTTTTCATTCTGGAATAGGAGGCATTCACCAAGTGACAAAAGAAGCATTGCCTTCAGTATCTAAATCTGAGAGGAGTGCTCTTCATATATAACCACGTTGTAAGCGGGTTTCGAGAAGACGATACATTTTTTGTACTTATATGATTTTAAAATGTGAAGCCGTACGGAGGACGGGTCTGAGCAGTTGTGTTGCGATGTGTGCCGGGTACGATGCACCAAATGTTGTGGAGGGAGTTTGGTTGTGAAGGGTATCCAGATCAATTTCCCTCTGGCGCAATATCGTTCGACGTGTTGTTGGGTTTAACATTGTATCACCTCGCTAAACTGCCGTCTTCCTTCCTATTTACTCAGTTTTTTTAAGTGAATAGGCTTAATAAACTAGCGTGATTCACCATTAACGATTGCATCACTGCGTACCATTAGGCGGAATAGGCTAGATGACAGTATGAATATTTTTGTGATTATTTGCTTTAAATGCATTAAATGAGGGTTCTTTATGACATTTACATGAGTTTTAATGAAAATAATAACAATTAATATATCCAAAAACACAAAAATATCTTTGGCATTTTGTTTCTCGCGCCACATATTGTGAAACGATCCGGATTGGCTAATGTCACAATGACATCATACGCTAATAAACACTGGTTGTCGTTCTATGTGTTCTCAGATGTTTTAGCGTTTTTAGAAGATTTTAACGATATTTGGAGTGATTTGTGGTACTTTTTTGTTTTCTGACTGACAAATAACAGATAAATACGAACACCACTGCAGAACCGAAAATCGTTTATAAGTTTGTGACGACACTTACAAAGCGCGACGCCATATTGCTGAAGAATACGTTTCGGCGGCTTATTTGAATTTTGAATTTTTATTTGCATATTTCTTACGAAATACGTAACTAAATTAAAAAAAAAAAACTTTTAGTGATTTCCTTAACCGTAACCAAATAATTCAAGATAGAAATTATAAATCTGTCAAATAGCCTATTGTGGTCCAGCACTAGTTTATAATTATAAAAAAATGTATAAGCATTTTTGAATTTTAATGTATAAATTTAAAGCAAGGTTTGCTGTAAATATTATTAGATTTAAGGAAAACTAGAAAATAATATTCAACCCTAGCAACAATTGACAAAAAACTACCATTTGAATTTCCTTTGCCAAAGTGGCAATATTTCATAAGTTTTCGAGGATTCAGCTAGTCTATGCTTATCTTTTTATTGAAATTCATTCCAATATATCAACAATTGTTGACACTTTCCGTGACCCAACAAGTGGTTTTTAAAGACCTTGGCCAAAGGCAAAGCATTGCCATAAAATATATAATACTAGAGGCCGCCAGGCCGCAGGGTGGCGCGGGTTCGATCCCCGCACAGTGCAAGTATTTGTATGCATGAATATGAATATTTGCACTGGTCTGGTCGTGCCTCGGAAAGCACGTTAAGCTGTTGGTCCCGGTTGCCATACGAACATCTAGTGGCAGTCGTTACGGATTGTTGGAGCCCTCAAAAGTCCAACAATTGGTCTAACTGCAATGCTTCGATGTCGCCTTCGGGTTGTGGAGGTCAGACGGCAGTCGCTTCACGGAAAATGTCGAAGTTTAGCCAAAACAGCAGTTAGACTGGTAAAGCGGACCCCAGACTCCAAAGCTGAAAAGGCTTCGGATGCGACTGGGATTAACGCTGGGATGATGATGATGATGAGGCCGCTAGCGACTTCGTTCGCGTAGAGTTAGTTATGCTCCGCTTCTATTGGTCGCAACGTGTTGTTTAGCCTATAGCCTTCATGGATTAATAGGTTATCCAACGTAAAAAGAATTTTTCAAATCGGACCCGTAGTTCCTGAGATTAGCGCATTCAAACAAACAAACTCTTCAGCTTTATATATTAGTACTAGCTGACCCGGCGAACTTCGTTCCGCCTTATATCACATGACTACTTTTTAAATTAGGATAATTTTAAATAAATAAATATTATTATTCAATGATTCTTTATTTGGGAGCACAATCCTGGCGGTTCTCCGGAAATCTTTAATGTGCTACAATACTCGGAAACAACATCCATTGGCCCAATGCGAACGTCATTGCGCTTTATTATATGCGTATAGAAACGCTGCCCGATTCAAATGAGTATTTGATGAATTTCTTCTTGTGCTTCGTAAATTATTATCTAGCGCTTGATCTCTGAGGTTTGCTCGACGATTTCGCATTGCCAACTGAGCCGTTTCATGGGCTGCCTCCCTTTGCTCTGGTGAGTGAGAAGCACGAAGTCGAGCCATACTAAGGCTGCGCTCTTCAAGTGCAATTTATTGCTCTTCTTCAGTTCTTTTTTTGTGTTGGATGGGAAATCATCAAATGACCAACCCGCTCTGGGCGGAGCGGAAGGGCGTGTCAGACTTTTACCTAGACTAAAACCCACCCGTGTTCCTTCACTTGCCTGTGCAACGGCCAGTGCCATGGTTTCTTTTTTAACCAACCCGCAACCCTGTGGACCAGTCCTCATGGACCCCGTCAAGGTGTGCTGACATCTCTTTGAGGCGCGTGTGAAACACAACGCGCCGTCAACTCGGGCCTGGTTCTTACCAGGAGGCGAGCTGCCTATCGCTCGCCGCCCGCAAGCCGGGCGGAGTCCGGTCGGGAGACCGATGTTGCCACCCGACCAGGGCGCTTCCTGCGGCGGTTTGAGGCATGAGAGTAGTGGGATTTCACAGAAGGAGGTGAAAGCTTGCCATCATGCACTCTTGCTCCGGACTATGGCCCGGACCAGGGTCGGACGCGAGAGATCGCCGCCGATCGCCGCCACGAGGACACGGCTGTGCTCTATCTACCCAAGCCGGGCAGACCTCCACCATATGCTCCACCATGTCCTCAGGGGGATGCAC
This sequence comes from Sesamia nonagrioides, assembly GCA_017933935.1. Taxonomy (NCBI): domain Eukaryota; kingdom Metazoa; phylum Arthropoda; class Insecta; order Lepidoptera; family Noctuidae; genus Sesamia; species Sesamia nonagrioides. The sequence goes on from JADWQK010001647.1 coordinate 726,780, forward strand.
ACAGTGGTCACCCTGGCGTTTCCTCCCGCCTTATACGGAACAGGAACCTCCCGAAACAGCCGTGTCCGGTGAGGACCTACGTCAGTCGGAAGGTGAGGACGCCGTGGCGCCTCTTTAGCTACTCCTCAAAGAGAGGACTTACCGCCGCTATTGTGGCGTGCTCTGTGCTGGATTGCGACAATCACACTTTCCATGTCGCCATGAGATCCCGCCGGAGCTCTGTCCGCTGTACTGCGATTTTATGGATTGGATATGGACACAATTTAATGGATGTTATTATACATTTAAACTTTTTTTTTTTAATTACTCTATCTATTAAAAGAAACCTTATCAAAATCTGTTTCGTAGTTTTAAAGATTTAATCATACAAAGGGACATACGGAAAGAGAAAGTAACTTTGTTTTATAGTATGTAGTGAAGTGGTAAATGGCACAGCAATACAATATTAGAAATTTTGAAGTTGAAGTTTGCTTTGGGGCTTTTATTAAAAAAATTAAACCGACAGAGAGTATTTATATTCCTTGCTTTAAATGAATGCATCAACATTCAATCGGTAAGAATTTTTTTAATATGCTGAGTAGTGCAGCAGTGTGTTTGTACCATTTTTAACAAATGAACCGCTAACTTATATTTTGACGAGTTGTTTTGTTATTCCATGTCACGTCACACGGGAACGACGGGAACAACGGGAACGGGATAAAAAGTATCCTATGTAATATGTCCTTCTCCCAGTTCTTATCTATCTCCCTACCAATTTTGAGCCATACTGGTCAAGCGGTTCTTGAGTTATAAATAGAGTAACTAACACGACTTTCATTTATATACATAGACTTCATTCAAATCGGACCAGCCCTTTAGGAGAAATTCAGTGACGTACACAGGTACAGCAGATTTAGGAACATACCCATGGAAAGCATTGTCATCTACATTTGTAACAAAGATATCATACCTCTCTCTACCCCTAGAGCTCTTGTTTCAGTCTCTTAAAGTTAAATAAAAAATATCAAATATTTATTTATTTCTATTTATTTTTTTCTCTTTTAGTTCATAAGTGCAAATTTAGTTAAATAAAAAAAATATCTTTTTCATTTTTTCGCCTTTTAGTTCTTATGTACAATTATATTTTTAAGTAACTAAGAAAATTAAAAAAAACTATAAAATTGTCTAAAAACAAAAAAAAAACTTGTGATTGACCGGGTTTGAACCTAGGAACACCAGCCATCGCGAGTAGACCATACCAATATCGACTACGCTACAGCCGCTATGTCAAGCCGCGCGAAATTAGCCCCCATATTATGCGTGAAATATTGCAAAAGAGAAAACTCGAAAATATACGCTTCCCCGGACATAAGACTGAGCTAGATCGATTTTTCGTCCCCGAAAACCACCACATATTAATTTTCAGCGAAATCGTTAGGGCCGTTTCCGAGATCACATGCTTCTTCAAGCGATTAGCGCCATCTGCCGGGTTGATTTGTGAATCTAAACGATCCAGGTCGCCACTCAAACGCATACAGTAAAATTCATTAAAATCGGTCAAGCCGTTTAGGAGGAGTTCAATGACATACACACGTACAGCAGAATTATATATATAAAGATAGATTGGTATTAGTATACATTTTACCGCGGTGGTAGGCCATCGGCTGCCGGCAGAAGTTACCACCCAGCGGGCAAAGTCTTGCCGCCAAGCGATTTGTCGTATTCCGGCATGATGTCGGGTGAAGCCGTACGGAGGACGAGTCTGAGCAGTTGTGTTGCGATGTGTGCTGGGTACAATGCAACAAATGTTGCTGCGTCGGGAGTTCGGTTGTGGAGAATCTCCTGATCAATCTCTCTCTCTGGCAGAGCATCGTTGGTCGTGCTACCTAGCTCAACTGTCGTCTTTCTATTCACTTTGTTATTTAAGTGAATAGCCTTCATAAACTAACGCGCTTTACCTTCGACGATTGCATCGCTGCTTACCATCAGGCGGGATTGCAATCAATTTATAATTACCTATAAAAGAAAAAAACAAAAGTATCTTTAGGCAAAACAAGATTCAAAGAAAAACAGAAAGTATATACAGTTTAACACTTGACTATAAATTATCCGCTATTTTATATAGCGGTATCTATCTAAATCAATAACAGTAAAAAACTTTATGTTATATGTACCTATGCTGATAAACGATTTATCAGCATACATACATAAAAACTGCTGTACATAAAAATTGAAACCAGCCATAAAAATGTCTCATAAAAAATACTAAGTTACTAGCTTTTCGTCTATATCCGTATGTCCCATTACATATCTATATGTATAAAAATCATTGCCACTTTGTTTGTAATTTTATAACTCAAGAACGGACTCACCTATCCAAACCAAATTATCAGGCTTTGTTTTGACTAATTAGTAGATGGTTTATGTGAAGTTTGAACAGGATCGGTCAAGCGGTTCTTTATTTATCACATATTTTGTAACAAATTAATTCAATAAATTGTGGTCATCTTTATGTTGCCTGTCCGAGAGTCGGTACCCCCAGTCGTTTGTTTAATAACCTAAATGTTTCGGTTGTTTTTTTTTTAATTGCTAGCAGTTAAAAACAATATTTTATGTCTGAATAAATAATTTTGATGATCCAATAAATTTGTTTTTATTATTTCACTTTATACGTAGCGAAGCATGTATCGGGCCGCTAGTAAATCCATACTAATATTATAAATGCGAAAGTAACTCTGTCTGTCTGTCTGTCGGTCTGTCTGTCTGTCTGTCTGTTACGCTTTCCCGCTTAAACCTCTCAACCGATTTTGATGAAATTTGGTACAGACAATCTTTAGACTCTGAGAAAGAACATAGGCTACCTTTTATCCCGAAAAAATTTGATGTTCCCGAGGGAAATCTAAAAAGCGCGATATAACCGAACTCCACGCGGGCGAAGCCGCGGGCGGAAAGCTAGTTATATAAATAAACATTAAACTAGGAGCATATATCTACGTCATAGGTAGTATGTTTATGTATTTGCTAGCTCCCCGGCTGTGCACATTTTTGTAGACGACAAAATATCAATATTAAAGTATAAACAAGCTTTAGGAAACATCTCTGATACGCTACGGAAGTGAAATAACCCCCTCAGTACCCGGAACAACAAAATGTAGAAAAACATTTACTTAATGTACTTTAAGCGAAAACCTTATGAAACATTTTGTTTTTCTTTCCTATTTCAAAGTTGCTCCACACTAGAAATTACTCCTGTATCGTGGGTGCGTTAACAAATATTTAAACTCACATACACAAGCAGCCAGACAGCCTCCGTGGCGTAGCGGTAGCGAACGTGGCCACTGCCTAAGGAGGCGCGGATTCGATCCCCGCGCAGTGCAAATATTTGTATACATGAATATGAATATTTGCACTGACATACACATACATGACCAGGCCGGTCATGTCTCAGAAAGTACGTTAAGCCATTGGCTCCATTGCCAGGCGTAACGGGTTGTTGGAGCCCTGAAAATTCCAGCAATTGGTCTAACTGCAATACTACGATATCGCCTTCGGGTTGTGGAGGTCAGATGGCAGCCACTTCACAGAAAATATCGATGTTTAAACAAAAACCAGCAGTTAGACTGGTGAAGCGGACACCAGACTCCAAAACTGAAAAAGCTTTGGATGCGACTGGGATCGACGCTGAGATGATCACACAAATAGTCAGACCCGGAACAACTAACACTAGGCCATAGAAATATTTGTTCTTCTGAACTAGTGATCAGGCGGGATTGCGGTCAACCACTAGTTTATAATTTATTTAAAAAAACGCAGCACAGCAGTTGATGGCTCAGCCACTGTATCACCATGTTTTCAAAATTTTTTAAAAGATGAAACAAACAAAATTTATTGCATTTTTAATATGGCTGTTTGTATATGTGACATTTTAAGTTTGTAAATGCACCCACGATACAGGAGAAATTCCTAGTGTGGGGCAACGAATTTAAAAAAGAAGGGTAACTTACTCCCAAGACTGAGCTCATTCTAATCTTCTACTGACTTTTCTTATTCTCTTAAAGTAAAATAAATAAAAATAAATAAATATATACGGACAAATCACACAGATTGAGCTAGCCCCAAAGTAAGTTCGAGACTTGTGTTATGGGATACTAACTCAACGATACTATATTTTATAATAGATACATATATAGTTAAACATCCAAGACCCAGGCCAGGCAAACAGGGCATGACCTGGCCGGGGATCGAACCCGGGGCCTCCGCGTCGCAGGCAGGCGTGTTGACCGCTGCGCCACGGAGGACGACAAAAAAGTAATTTAAAACAAAAGTAAATTTCGCACAAACAAAACGCACATTACAACCAAGCGGTCCATCATGCTGGTACACGACGGACCGCTTGGTGGCAAGACTTTGTCTGGTCGATGGTAACTTTTAAGCCGGCAGCTGAAGTAAAGGCCTACCACCGCTATTACTGCTTGTTCAGCATTATCCAGGGGACACGTGTACTGTGTCCATAATAATTCAAGTAGATCCTGCGGACGCAGTTCAACCCCCATATATCTTTGTCCGAAATTATGTGGAATGAGAAGTTATTTTATGACTTAATCCGAAAATGTGACTTTAGGAAGAAGGTTCCTACATTCACACAAATAAATGATGTAGATACCTACCTATATACAATATTACACCTATATATATACCTATACAATATTAATATTACTAGAATTTATATCTTAAACTGCCTGTATTCATGTAATCCATTCCAATATTATAAATGCGAAAGTAACTCTATCTGTCTGTTACGCTTTCCCGCTTAAACCTCTCAAGCGATTTTGATGAAATTTGGCACAGACAATCTTTAGACCCTGAGAAAGGACATAGGCTACCTTTTATTGAAAAAAATGATATTCCCGAGGGAAATCTAAAAAGCGCGATATAACCGTAACCCACGCGTGCGAAGCCGCGGGCGGAAAGCTAGTCACTAATAAAAAATACCAATAAAAAGCTGAAAAATCTCTAATATGATGATTATTTTGTACAATCATTAACTGTTAAGTATAAAAAGAATTAAATGCTTCATGTTTTATTGTGATATTTAATTCAAACTATCTCCACACTTTCATAAAAGTAAAACGAAATAAAACACTTGAAAGACGTACGATATATATAATTGTAGGTATATAGAATAATATCGAACGATTTTTCAAGAAAGCTTAACTTCATAGATTTTTTTTATAAAAATAACCGAATTACAATTAAGAGTAAAAGATTCATAGAAAATCAAAACCCATTTACCACAAAATCCCGAACAAAAACCAACCTTTCTGATTTCAAAATGAACAAAACACAATCCCTATTCCACATTTAAATGTATTACAAAATAAAATCCGTTTTCAGCACGAAACCCGTATACAACACAAATGTGTGCAAAAGCTTAAACAAAAAGCAATTCTTCTTTTTTAATTTCGCTTGAGCAATTCGTGAGTTGTACGGAATTTATATCCATTTGTAGTGAAATACGATTATTGCTCTTCACGCCTCTAAACCGTATATACGTAGATTGAGTTGAAATTCCTAATGTTTGCTGGTTTATGTGCAAAATCAGGAGGAAAGCGATGTTTAGGCGTTTTTTTTTTTTAAAGATAGAGCATTTAAATCCGCACTTATGTTACATTTTCCTATGACTTCATTCTTATTTCAGCCAAAAGACGTCCACTGCTGGAAAAAGCCTTCCACAAGCACTTCTGTGTTGACAGTTGCACTTTTCGCATCCAAATAGTTTTTGGGTGCTTCACAAGGTTTGGGCCACCTTCTGTGAATCAACTAACGCTAAGGCCTTGTTATGCGTGAATGTAAGTTATGCCTATCCCCAACCTGTTATTTTGAAGTACAGCGACTTGCTTCAATGTACTACTCCGCGAGGAGGGAGGCCATGGACTCTAACTTTGTTACACAACGCGACCTCAATAGAATTTCTAGATTATTTAAACCTCAGACTGACGTCTGGGAGGACCTCTTATCCGAATGGCAAAGAAGGTGGGATAATTCCATCAAACCTCCATCTGTTCTTTCCATCCGTTGGCGATCGGCTGGCTAAGACATGGCTGGAGGTTGACCACTGCGTTGCCCAATTTCTCACAGGTCATGGCAACTTTAAAAGTAAACTGTATTCTTTTAAACTTATTCCTTCGCCTTTGTGTCAGTGTTCTACATCGAACTGTGAATTTGAACAGTCCGCACATCACATCTTGTGGGAGTGTATTCTTTGGCAGAATGAACGCAATATTATGTTGGATAGTGTACAAGTTACATCCGGAGTTGTTTATTATACGGACCTTGTAGAAACTAGAACTAATTTCCGTGCGTTCAGGCGCTTTTGCCATACCTATTATTGGAATCAATTGTAACAGCAAATACCTACTTAGGACCCATTAACTTAATCAAATGTTATTCCGTGGTGCTTGGCAATCTGGGCTTCTCCCAGTTGCAATAATGTCCCTTTGTGCCGATTGGCCTAGTTCTGTTCTGTCTCCTGCTTATTATGGAGGGAAGTGGAAAAAATATCTTTTTTCTTACTCCTCCGCTATTCTTTTCTGATTAAATTCGTTGCGGGACCCAAGACAGTTGAATCGTTTCTCCGGGACTCGTTGAGCTTCATTGCTCGGCGTTTTTCTGGCGGTCTCCACTGTTGATTCTGGCTTTCAGGAGTTGCAGTGGGTTGGGAACAGTGTGGCGGGTTTTGTCCCAAAAAAAAAAAAAAAAACCTGTTATTTTCTATATGTGTTTGTACCATTTTTATGCATAATGTTTACTGCATATTTTCTTTTTTATTTCCAAGTTTTGTTAGGTGATAGGCCATTGGTTGCCGGCAGAAGTTACCACCCACGAGATAAAGTCTTGCCGCCAAGCGAATCGTCGTGTTCCGGCATGATGTCTGGTGAAGTCGTAAGGGGGACGGTTCTGAGTAGTTATGTTGAAATGTGTGCCGGGTACGATGCGCTAAAAGTTTTTGTATCGGGAGTTTGATCGTGGAGGATCTCCAAATCAATCACCCTCTGGCGCAGCATCGTTGGTCGTGTTGTTGGGTTTTACATTACATGACTTCTCTGAACTGCCGTCTTCCTTCCTATTCACTCAGCTTTTTTTTTTGAGTGAATAGGCTCTTAATAAACTAGCCCGTTTTACCATCATTGTCTGTATCACTGTTTACCATCACTGCGGTCAAGCACTAGTTTATAGTAATTAAAAGACAAAAAAAACTAAAACCCAACTACGCTGAAAAAGTATAAAATAAGATTTTCAGAATACTGAACCGAACAAAGTTGCTAGTGTAGTTGCAAGTGAATGGACACAGTAGACTCTACCAAGATGCCTTCGTTGTAAATTGACAATAATGTCATACAATACTATTCTGAAGTATGCAATATTTACTATGATAGATATGATGTAATTACTCGTGTTACCAAAATCAAAGATTTAGGAGTAACTTTCGACCGCTGTTTGACTTTTGGGGACCACGTTTCTACTCTTGCAAGGGAGTCTTTCAGGCGCTTGGGATTTGTTTTGCGAAATGTTCGTGACTTTCGTAAACCTAATGTCGTTAAGTTGTTGTACACTTCTCTTGTTTGAAGCAAACTCGAATCTAGTGCCTGTATCTGGCACCCCTATAACGCAACCAAAACACTAATGCTGGAAAAGGTACAGAAAATTTTCCTTAGATACCTCTTCCAGAGGTTATACCATTTTTTTCCCTTTATGTAACCCACCAACTATCTCTTAGGGATGTTGGGATTTAACTCTTTGGAAGTGAGAAGAGGCTTTGACCAGCTTACCGTAGCTTGTAAGACATTACGGGGGCGTATAGACTGCCCAGAGCTCCATGGTCTTTTCTGCCGACTATTTGTGCCTGACAAATATGTCGGCCATCGTCAAAGCCGCAGGCACAATCTTTTTGCCCAACTCCCCGCAAAAACGGCAGCCAGAGCTGAATCCCCGGTCTGTCGTACCCTAAAAGTGCTGAATGCCCTTCTGATGGCCAACCCTGAATGTGATGTGTTTGCGGATGAATGAAAGAAACTTATGCGTGTATGTTTGGTCTTCTGTGAAAGAAAGTATACGAGAGAGTCCACTATTCCATGTTAGTTTTAGTGGTAGTTTTTAAGTTAATTAATGTATTTGTTTGTCTCAATGTTAGTTACTGTAATTGGTTTTGTACCGTTTTAGCTAACTATAAAATAAAAAAAAATTTAAAAAAAAATTATAAAGTGTTAACAAAACAAATTTTTATTATTACTTTTTTTTTTATAAATTATAAACTAGTGCTTGACTGCAATCCCGCCTGATGGTAAGCAGTGATGCAATCGTTGATGGTAAAGCGCACTAGCTTATTAAGCCTATTCACTCAAAAAATTTCAGTGAATAGGAAGGAAGACGGCAGTTGAGCGAGGTGATGCAATGTTTAACCCAACAACACGACCAACGATGCTGCGCTCCACGACCAAACTCCCGACACAACAACATTAGGCACATCGTACCCGGCACACATCGCAACACAACTGCTCAGACCCGTCCACCGTATGGCTTCACCAGACATCATGCCGGAACACGACGAATCGCTTGGCGGCAAGACTTTGTCTGGTGGGTGGTAACATAATCCGGCGGCTGATGTTGTTGCCTACCACCGAGACAGCTACTTTAAGTTATAAGGAAATGTAAAATCACTATTTGGTTAATAAATGATTTATTATTATTATTTATTAATCTATTGTCCCAAGGATTCGAAAACATATGTTTGTAATTGGTACTATCAACGTTACATTTATTCCGTCAATACGAGGCACTCAAGTTCATTCATACGTCTGTACATCCCAGGTCATTTTACTCACAACTAAACAATTTATACTAAAATTAACTCAAGACCGCAGAACGAGAGTAACCAACATAGCCGGAAGAATTGCAACACTTAATTGGCAGTGGGGCAGGCACATTGCCGACCGATTGGACCGATGCCCGATGGGGCCGATGAGTTCTCGAGTGGCGACCACGCACCGGAACACGCAGCATGGGTAGGCCCCCGTAGACGGATCGACGACCTGGTGAAGGTCGCGGGAAATCGCTGAATGCGGGAATTGCAGGGCCGGTCGTTGTGGAGATCCTTGGGGGAGGTCTATGTCTATCAGCGGCCGTCTGTTGGCTGAAATGATCATGATGATGATGAAGACCGCAGACTTACCTAAAAAAAAAGACTTACCTTACGGTCTTAATATGACCTTTATGATATTGATGACACGGTTGGCGCAGTGGCTGAGCGATCGACGGCTGCGCTTCGTGTCGCGGGTTCGATCCCCGCATGGAACAAATATTCGTATGGCCTACAGGTAGTTGTTTCGGTTCTGACTGTCTGTGTGTGTGAATTTAAATTTACCCACGTTTACAAACATTTAAATTCACACACAAACAGGCAGACGATACGGGAGGAAATCCTAATGTGGGGCAACGTTTAAAAAAAATACCGTAAGACAGGTTCCTATCACCCAAAAAAGTATTCAGTTAAAAGTATAACCCAAAGATTGCTTTGAACATTTTATTAATAACCAAAACTATCTATCTTTATATATATAATTCTGCTGTACGTGTATATGTCATTGAACTCCTTCTAAACGGCTTAACCCATTTAAATGATTTTTTCTGTATGCGTTTGAGTGGCGCCCTGGATGGTTTAGATTCACAAATCAGCCCAGCAGATGGCGCTAATTGCTTGAAAAAGTACGTGATCTCGGAAACGACCCTAAGGATTTCGCTAAAAGTTGATATGTGGGGGTTTTCGGGGATGAAAAATCGATCTAGCTCAGTCTTATGTCTGCGGAAGCGCATGTTTTCAAGTTATCTCTTTCGCAATATTTCACGCATAAAATGGGCGCTAATTTCGCGTGGCTTGACATTGCGGCTGTGGCGTAGTCGATAGTAGTATGGTTCTACTCGCGATGGCTGGTGTTCTTCGGTTCAAACCCAGGCAGACTCAAGTATTTTTTTTTTGTTTTTAGAAAAGTTTATAGTCTTTTTTAGTTTTTGGAGTCACTTAAAAAGAAAATTGTACATAAGAACTGAAAGGGAAAAAAATAAAAATAAATAAATATTTTAATTTTTTTTATTTAACTAAAATTGTACTTAAGAACTAAAAGAGAAAAAAAAAGAAATATATAAAAAAAAAATTATTTAACTTTAAGAGACTGAAAAAAGAGCTCTAGGGGTAGAGAGAGGTGTAATATTTTTGTTACAAAATGTAGATGACAATGCTTTCCGTGGGTATATTCCGTGTGTACGTCACTGAAGTCCTCCTAAAGGGCCGGTCCGATTTGAATGAATTTTTTATACGTTTAGGTGACGCCTTGGATTGGTTAGATTCACAAGGATTGGTTAGATTATTATCTAGATGATGAGAGAGATGATGACTATTTGAGATGATTATTTGTCTAGGTTATTTATCCTAAACGGCTGAACTGATTTGAATGAATTTTTGTTTTTACATTTTAGTGGGGGCCTGGAAAATTAACATTCACAAATCAACCCGGCAGATGGCGCTGCAGTTGGTTATTAGTACATTACAAGTTGTTTATCTATACCTACTGCACCTGAACGGCTGGACTGATTTGAATGATTTTATTTGTTTGCGTTTGGGTGACGCCCTGGATGGTTTAGATTCACAAATCAGCCCGGCAGGTGGCGCTGCAGTCGGTGTCTAGGTTATTTATCCTAAACGGCTGAATTTATTTGAATAAATATTTGTTTATACGTTCAAGTGAGGGCCTGGAAAATTTACATTTACAAATCAGCCCGGCAGATGGCGCTGCAGTCGGTATCTAGGTTATTTATCTATACCTACTGCAACTAAACGGCTGGACTGATTGAATGATTTTTTTGTTTGCGTTTGGGTAACGCCCTGGATGGTTTAGATTCACAAATCAGCCCGGCAGATGGCACTGCAGTCGGTATCTATGATATTTATCCCTTACGGCTGGATGGATTTGAATGAATTTTTGTTTATGCATGTAAGTGGGGGCCTGGAAAATTTGCATTCACAAAAAAACAATTCGGCAGATGGCGCTGTAGTCGGTATTTAGATTATTTATCTATACTACAACTAAGCGGGTCGACCGTTTCGAACGATTTTTTTTTTAAATTTGATACAATTTAATTTTTTTTTATTATACCTAGATTAGATTAATCACTCTGGCAACATTTATAGTAATTAATCAAATATCACAGGCGAACCCGGCTTGCTGATGATGTCTTGACTTGGCTCGCCGAACTTGACTCTGAAAATGTTATTCCCTCAGAAGATGATGGTGACATTGTTGAGATGTATTTCCATTTTAACAAGTAGTTGCTTCACTCGATTTTTTTGTTCCTCAGCCCTACTAATTTGTATTATTCGGCTCAAATTGTGACCGCACTTGATGTAAAACTTGAAGGTTTCAGCGGTTATTGTAAAACATTCGTCGCATCTTAACAAGTTTTTTGTGCAATTATTGATTATAACGAATTTGATAAAACGAAAAAACGAACGGAAAATGTCGAAGTTTAGCCATATCAGCAGTTGGACTGGTAAAGCGGACCCCAGACTCCAAAGCTGAAAAGGCTTCGGATGCGACTGGGATTAACGCTGGGATGATGATGATGATTGATTATAACGAATTGTTTTCTAAAAATTGATGTTATTTCAAAATAAAGAATAATAATAATATTATTGATCTCTTGCCAAGTCACGCTACAAAGCATCGGTGGAAAAATCTAAGGGTAACTTGTTGCGGAAAATCGTTGATAAACTTGATAGGGAGGGTCCGTGGTCTCCCTTATATCACGTATTTAAGGCTAACAGATCGGTCGACCTTGCATACGTTCAAAACATTAAAGTCAATGATAAGCATACCACGGGCATAGAGGAAACAACAGAAGTACTAATTAATACACTCATCCCTGATGATTCACCGGCTAACGATAGCGACTACCACCAACAGATTCGAGCGTGGGCTCCTGTGCCACCTGAATCACCAATGTCAGACGTACCATCTAATGACAAATTTATAAATATTGTTAGAAAACTACCGGTTAACAAATCATCAAGGGAAGATAAAATATCTAATAGGATTATTAAAGAAGCGTGTAAAACAGCGGGTGAGCCCATCTTAACTGTATATAACCGATGCATTGCTGAAGGCGTTTTTCCTCGTAAATGGCGACGCGGTTTCATACGAATAATACCAAAGTGCGGTGTTAAACTACCGGATGATCCGAAGTCATATCGGCCTATCACACTTCTACCATCTTTGGGGAAACTTCTGGAGCGCCTCATCGTTCCATGTTTCATAGTAATCAATATGGCTTCACCATCGGTAAATCAACAGTCGACGCGGCGTTTTCTGTCAGAAGAACCGTTAAACAATCGGAACACAAGTACGTGATTGGTATCTTTTTGGATATTTCTGGGGATTTTGATAACGCTTGGTGGCCTATGCTGTTGTTAAAATTAAAAACCCGCGGTTGCTATAGAAACATATATAATCTCGTTTACTCCTACTTTATAAACGGTTCCGCGGTACTTATGCTCGGTCATTTTTCTAGTACTAAAGCACTAACCATGGGACGTCCTCAGGGTTCAGTTGTCGGTCCTTATTTATGGAATTTGGGTTGTGATGATTTCCTCGCGATCCCGCTTCCTTGCGGCTGTTCACTTACTGGTTACGCGGACGATGGCCTACTGCTCATTCAATCAAGTACCCGAGCTGGACTTGAGAACTTGGCCAATACTTGCCTAAATCTAATATCTCAGTGGGGTGATCGTAACCGCCTAGCGTTTGCGCCGCATAAAACCTATCAACTTCTACTGAAAGGTAATCTTAAATCATTGCCTACTATTAAATTTAATAACGTTCCCGTTAAAAAACAGCAATCCGTATGCTACCTTGGTATGGTCCTAGAAAGGAATTTTTCATTTATCGAACATATAAAAATAGTTGGCGAAAAAGCTAAAAGGAACTTTTATGCCCTAACTAGAATATCCAAAGCAACTTGGGGTCTATCATTCCTAACTTTAAAAACTATATATGGAGCTACCTACTTAGGATGTATGTGCTACGGTGCACCTGTTTGGGCCGATAGGGCCAGCATAGGGGCGGCGCGACGTAAACTGCTTCAAAGCCAACGTTTGGCATTGATATTTTTGTGCAAGGCGTATAGAACAGTCAGTACTGAAGCCTTACCCGTTCTGGCAGGTGTACTTCCAGTCGATTTGAAGTACAGCGACGTACTTCAATGTACTACTCCGCGAGAGTGGAGACCATGGACACTAACTTTGTTACACAACGCGACCTCAATAGAATTTATAGATTATTTAAACCTCAGACTGACGTCTGGGAGGAGCTCTTATCGGAATGGCAAAGTAGGTGGGATAATTCCATCAAGGGCCGGCCACCTCCATCTGTTCTTTCCATCCGTTGGCGAACGGCTGGCTAAGACATGGCTGGAGGTTGACCACTGCGTTGCCCAATTTCTCACAGGTCATGGCAACTTTAAAAGTAAACTGTATTCTTTTAACCCTTATGTGAGTGACGAGGTACCCGGGTGCCTTTGGCGTTTTCATATTCTAAAAAAAGTATGTTTTACACCCTATAGGTAGCTCTGACTTCCTGAGAGCTCTTAACTATTTATAAATTACATATTTTTTAAGGTTTTGACCAAGTCTACTATTTACAATGTTTTGTGGATACTAAAATATATTTCAAACGCACAATCGAGTGACGAGGTACCTGGGTACCTCTTTGTGTTTTATGTGACTATGAAGTTAATTGTTTTTAATTCGTACAAAAATTAAGTAATAAGCATTTGCCAAAGTGTTTTATTTGTATAAAAATTAAAAATTTTTTGTTCAGACAGTATTAGTATAGCTGTTGAAGCGAATGTTAGGTCATGTTGGACGAGTTACTGCATGTTCATCACAGATTGTTTTTTTGCAGTTAGTGCAAGCTTTCCGAGTTTTTCTTTGCTTGCGTTTTGGAGTTCTCTGTATAGGTAACAACTTCCAACGACTGTAACACGCCCTGTAGACCGTCGATTCGTCTAGACCGATTTATAGGAGTTTTGAGGCCTCAGTTCTCGGCCAAACACGTCCTGCATTGCAGATCTCACATGTAATTTTGTTGTCATAATGAGATTTTTTGACTTCTATATTTTTAACACAAAGTTGTGGACTTGATTGTTTCAAAAACTTTCTACGTTTGTCACTCGAGACCAATTGTGGGTTATGTTCCATGTAAATGATATATGCTGCCAAAGCTGCAATATCAATGACATTATAAAGAAATGCTAAAGGCCACTGATTTGTTCTGCGTTAGACGGTATATTCTGCTAACAGCTTATCCATATAGTCCACTCCACTTTTGGTTTTATTATAATACAAAAATATTTCTGGCTTGGCAGTTTCCTTATTACTTTCAATAACTGGTGACATGTGCATTAATGACAACAACAATACATTGTTGACTTTAACATTATTACTGCTTTATTGTTTTAGGTACGTAAGAGCACACAGTCTGTTCTTTGCTAAATAAGAAGTTAGAAGAATAAACAGCCCTCTCTTTATGTGCTTGCACATTTGCAGGAAGAACCCGTTTATTTTTTCTTACCGCTCCAACTAGTGTCATATTCCACGATTTCAAAGACTGAGCCAGTTGAAGCGACATAAAAAAATTATCCGTAGCTACATTCAGCCCTGAATTTTTATATTTAGTCACGAGATCTAATACAGTGAATTCTCCTACATTTGTTAGACGTAAGCCATCACTTGACTTTCCTGTATATATTTGAGCATTTAAGGGGTAGGAATTATTTGCATCACAAGCTCAGTATATTTTTATGCCATACTTTTCAGGTTTTCATGGCATGTATTGAGTAAAGCGAGTCCGCCCCCGATATCTGTATAGCTGTTCGTCAATGGTATTACATTCACGAGACTTGTAGTTTTGGATTATAGCATTTTGATTCTATCATGAGACATCGCAGTCCGAAATAATGGTAGGTGACTGGATTTCCACAGTTCTTCTGCGCCAATAACCATGTACCGCACTCTATCATTCCTCCGCTTTTATGGCCACAGATTGACAACTGTTAAGCTTAGCTAAAGCAATAATGATCAAAGTATGTACATATAACACAAAAACAGATGTTGATTTGGTTACATTACGTATAAACTATATGAAGGTACCCGGGTACCTCGTCACTCTGTTAAAGGTGTTTTATTTGTCACTCACATATGGGTTAAACTTGTTCCTTCGCCTTTGTGTCAATGTTCTACAACAGACTGTGAATTTGAACAGTCCGCACATCACATCTTGTGGGAGTGTATTCTTTGGCAGAATGAACACAATATAATGTTGGATAGTGTACAAGTTACATCCGGAGTTGTTTACTAAACGGACCTTGTAGAAACTAGAACTAATTTCCGTGCGTTCAGGCGCTTTTGCCATACCTATTATTGGAATCAATTGTAACAGCACATACCTACTTAGGACCCATTAACTTAGTCAAATTTTATTCCGTGGTGCTTGACAATCTGGGCTTCTCCCAGTTGCAAAAATATCCCTTTGTGCTGATTGGCCTACTTCTGTTCTGTCTCCTGCTTGTTATGGAGGGAAGTGGAAAAAATATTTTTTTTCTTACTCCTCCGCTATTCTTTTCTGATTATTTTCGTTGCGGGACCCATGACAGTTGAATCGTTTCTCCGGGACTCGTCGAGCTTCATTGCTCGGCGTTTTTCTCCCGGTCTCCACTGTTGATTCTGGCTTTCAGGAGTTGCATTGGGTTGGAAACAGTGTGGCGGGTTTTGACCCAAAAAAAAAATATTGATCTTTCCTTTCATATTTTTTAATACCCTAATTGCTTGAAATATCATATGCAGGACAACGTCTGCCGGGTCCGCTAGTTTTATTAATAAAATTAAGTTCTGTTATCTCTTTGAAGTACGATTTAATTTGCTTTTGCCCAATCGAGGATCGGAAAGGCAAAACAATAAATTTTTGAAAAAAAAAAAGCGGAATTAAAACTTACTTAAATCGATTCACTACTCTATTGTAAATAAACTTCTTTCAGAACTTGTGTTTATTATGTGACAGTTTCTGTTATATTGCTATTGCAATGAAACTGAAAATTTTATTCAAAGTAATTCCCATAATATGTATTACTTATTTATTAAAAACTTCATGCACAAATAAAAACATTGCACAATGGCGGACTTTGCCTTAGGCATTTTCTACCAATCTACCTTAAGGTGATGCAGAGACAAAACATGGTAATATTACCTTTTCTCTTAACTTTTCTTGACCACATTTTAAAGTACTCTTTAGACTTACCCGTTGAGCTCTCATTAGGCACATCATTAGCTTCGTATTTCTACATAAAACTCTGAGGCGAACCATGCTTCGTGGGAGCGACATTAAATTCTTACCAGTCCAGAAAGATAAAACATTACTAACTGTCCTTAGAACATTATAGTCCTATATACAGGATAAAATTTTATCCAGTGCGCAAAGTTTGTCAACTTATAGCTAAATAAGTTTTATAGATAAAAATATTATTACTTTGGTATGTTTTAGTACAAAAAAAAAAAATAGTTATTGATAACGAAAGATGTTTATTATGAAATCGATGTTATGGTCACCGCACGCGATCCCATTCATTGTCGGCGGAGTGGGGACGGCGCGAACATCACAGGACCCCCGCGCGCCCGCGCCACCCGCAAGTTCACTACGCGGCCATATGCTAATACTACGATATTGATATGAATAATTGGTGTCTCTCATTCGCTGATTTTAGGGCGGACAAAAACATGATTTTTTATTTTAAACTAATAATGCAGATTTGTTCTGTTATTGATTCTGAGTCACCCATTTGTTTTTGCGCACTCGAAAAAAAGTTTCCCTGTATATGGCGCCTATTACATCCTACTTAAAATTTATTGAATTTTTCCATAACTGTCTTTTTTGGGGATGGGTATTCATCAATTAACCTCCCCAGATCTGGGCGAAGCAGAAGGAACACGGGGGTTTTATTCAGTAAAATTCTGACACCAACTGTCCGCTCCACCCAGAGCGCGAAAGGTCGTTTAATGATTTCCCATAAAAATTAGGTAATCGTATGTAGACTTCCAAAAATCCTGACTCTGCTTACACTACTCCATATGTCAATCGAACCTCGTGGAACAATCGCATCCACTGACTTCAAAATCAAATCAAATTCAAAAGTCATTTATTTAAATTATTTAATTATATATTTAGTTTATTTTATTATTACTATGTTTTACTATCCGCTGTATTATGTGTCTTTTAGTTTGTGCTAAATAAATGTATTTTCTTTCTTTCTTTCTTTCTAAATTAGGTTATGAATCAGCACTTGACTGTTAATATTTACATAAGATAGTCCCAAAAACGTTACAAGACAACGGCAACGAGACAGTTACACAAAACGCCCGCCATTTTGGGTTTGAGTTCGAGTTTTTTTCTCTACTTCTTCTTCCCAGCGAAATTGGCTGAACGTTTTGGGGGACAGCCTTTTGTAATTTGGACGTGCTTAAAATACTGATGCTCAGTCTACATAATTTGAATAAATAACCTACAATTTTGATAACAGTCCCGAATATTTCAATAGACGTAATGTAAAAACAATTTCAATCATATCAAAAGTAAAAAGTTTCGATATAAAAATTCTGTTACGACCGTTTCGATGAACAATAACAAGATTGAGTTCATTTATAAAAACTTTTTCAATTTTAAGTAAACTTATAAGCCTAAACGTTAGAAACAAAACTTTATTACTGTTCCATGTCTTTTCTTTGTTTTTTCGGAGAAGAATGTTATTATGATCCCGTCTCAAACTTTCCCAAGATGCTCAAGTGACTCTCCATTAAACTTCGATGGAACTCTCGGATCTTGTGTCTGCTTTTCAATCTCCTCCACAATCCTAAAATACCTTCTTCCCGGCAGCTACGCTATTTCACATGTATCGGAAGACGCAGCTTAGGGAGGTCCTTAATAAGGTGTACCGATGACCTGGCGGAGGTCACATGAAGCCGATGGATGCGGGCAGCACATGAACGGTCATCGTGGAAAACCTTGGGGAGGCCTTTGTCAAGCAGTGGACATCTATAGGCTGAAGAAGAAGACCCACCATAAACTGCATTTCTGACCCTATATAAAACAGCGACAGAAGTCTTTATATAGCATCTGACTCTATATAGCACTATCTCATTCATCTGGCCAAAATACTAGGCGTATTAGACGCTATGGCTTATTATACCATCAATAACACGTTTTTGCGGCTACAAGGTAACGATAACGCGACACATACGTCCCATGGGGGTCATCGTAACAGATTAATGTAAGGAATGTGAAGAAATCGGGCCAAAGTCCACCTGTGGGAGAATCATAATGACTTTGTGAAACAAAGTTGTATGAGGGATGAATACAATAAGTCGTTACAGCATTAGTTTTTTATGTACGCCTCACAGATTTGCAAATAATTGTGTCGTCGTGTTTGCGTGTGGCCAACAATCTCAAACCACGGGATGCCAAAGAACGTGCGAAATGGAGGCATACTAGTAGGAAAGCGGACCCCGAGCTCCAACGCGAAAGCCGCGGATGCGACCGGAATTATGCGCTGAGATGATGATGAGATGATGATGTCGTGTTTGCGTGTGGGTCAAAATGTGACTTTGTTCAATTGATATTATTATCAATGCCTCCTTATTTTTTTTTTAATAATTATAAACTAGTGCTTGGCTGCGATCCCGCCTGATGGTAAGCAGTGATGCAATCGTTGATGGTAAAGCGCATTAGTTTATTCAGCCTATTCACTTAAAAAAACTTAGGAATAGGAAGGATGACGGCAGTTGAGCGAAATGATGCAATGTTAAACCCTAGACCAACACGACCAAACAATGCTGCGCTATAGGGAGATTGATCTGGACACTCTCCACGACCAAACTCCCGACACAACAACATTTGGCGCATCGTACCTACCCGCCACACATCACAACACAACTGCTCAGACCCGTCCGCCTAGACATTGATTTGTTAAGATCAGGTACGGCGGATAGAGCTCCAGCAGGATCTCATGGCGACATGGAGAGTGCGATTGTCGCAACCCAGTGCTGGGCACGCCACAATAGCGGCGGTAAGTCCCCTCTTTGAGGAATGGCTAGAGAGGCGCCACGGCGCCCTCACCTTCCGCCTGACGCAGGTCGTCACCGGACACGGTTGTTTCGGGAGGTTCCTGTTCCGTATAAGGCGGGAGGAAACGCCAGGGTGTCACCATTGTGTGGATCGCCCTGAGGACATGGTGGAGCATACGGTGGAGGTCTGCCCGGCTTGGGTAGAGCACCGCCGTGTCCTCGTAGCGGCGATCGGCGGCGATCTCTCGCGTCCAACCCTGGTCCAGGCCATGGTCCGGGTGAATGGCGGGCCGTCATCTACTTCTGCCAAACAGTGATGCTGACAAACGAGGAGGCGGAGCGCGTGAGGCAACGGGAATCCCAGTGACCTCACGCCACTAGCCGCCGCAGGAGACCTGACCCTGGTCGGGAGATGACAATAAACTCCCAGCCACTGTAGGCGCGGGCCTGCGGTGAGCAGTAGGCAGCTCGCCGCTCGCTAAAGACCAGGCTCGAGTCGACGGCGGGCCGTGTTTCACGCGCGCCTCAAAGAGATGTCAGCACATCGTGACGGGCTCCACGAAGACCAATGCCTCCTGGGTCAGGGTTGGTTAAAAAAGAAACCGTGGCCCTGGCCGTCGACCAGGCAAGTGAAGAAACACGGGTAGGTTTTAGTCAGTAAAAGTCTGACACGCCCTTCCGCTCCGCCCAGAGAGAGAGAAGTCATTTGATGATTTCTCATCACAAAAAAAAAGATCAGGTTTAAGCTACCTGAATGGTTATTGATTCATACACCTAACCATTATAGAAATGCATTTCTTTGTATAAAAATGATAGCTTAGTTGGGCACTAAGTTGTCAATTTCGAATTTTGACATAACCTTAATAAAGATTTTTGGCGGGAAAGTTAAGCTGAGTGTCACGCTCATTTTTCATTGCACTTTTAAATTATTAATCGTCCTACTAAATAAAAGTGTGTGATTTATGTAGTAAAAAATCAGTAAAGAATTCATAAAGAATATTGAGATATCGCAGCATAGTGGTCTCATCATGACTTTGCCTCAAACCTCCCTCGTAGACGGTTCATGCGGCCGTCTTTTTCGATATGAATGAAAATTCATAACAATCCCAACACGTCCCATTGTCTAAATGCACAATCAGTGCGATGCCAAAAAAGAATGAAATAAAAAATATTATTTAAAAACAAAAAACCCGCCTGCATAAAACTCTAACGAACTGAATAGGTAGAAACAAGTTGAACAATCGCAGTTGGGGGACTGTTATATGGAATACTTGTTTATCTAGCTAAGAATTCCCCCAACTGCGATTGTTCAACTTGTTTCTACCTATTCAGTTCGTTAGAGTTTTATGCAGGCGGGTTTTTTGTTTTTAAATAATATTTTTTATTTCTATCTTTTTAGTTTTAACAAATTATGTTTCTAATGTTGGAAAACTTAAAAAAATTGTTTAATTTCTTTTTTCATCGTTCCATTTAATATTAAAAGTGCACGTTATATACATGCCAATTTATTTTCTAATGAGTATTTTAAATCCTTCATTTTAAAACCAATTCGATAAGTTTGGTTAATAAAAATTACCTCATAATTATGGCGTCAAACATCCGCCATTTTATTTTTATTTTTTTTTTAATGTCACCGTCTAAGACAAATCTAACGATGTCTCAAATGTGAAAATCCGTTAGCCGGTGCTGGAGATACAAGATAATAAAGAATATTACATACATTCATATGTACAAGATACGCGCTTTGTGCATGCCTCCGAATGTAATTCTGTATAATTTTGCAAAAAATTGAAAATGGCTGACTTTTGTGCTGAAATTTCTAAGTGTACATTAATTACGTAGGTACGGACGACAGCAGGTCAAGCTAACCCAAACGGTCAGATATTTCCAATCAACATAGAGCCTTAATGCTATAAAGTTGAAAATCTAATAAGGAAATCTGACAGATTGTAGTAGCTTGATGTGATGTCGTCTGTACATAGGTTTGGTACTGTTTCAATGTAGGTTTCTGGATTTATCATTGCTTTTTTTTTAAATGCCTTATCATTGAATTTTCATCTTGTTTTAGTCTTTTCAGTTGATTTTTAATTCTAATTATCCATGCAAGTGGTTTTTTTTGTTTATTTAATTATTAATAAATTTATGTCTTTTTAGAAATATTACGTAACTGGATTAATTCCTTAAATGAGTTTATGTCATGTGGTTGATTTAGCAATTTGTTAGGGTTCAGAAAACTGATATCAAGTCCGGAAAGAGTCCTCACTCTACTCAAAGCAACGTAAGCTTGACCTTTTGCAAATAAGTTTCTACTTAAATCTACAACTGCTGGGTCTAAAGTTGTGACCTGTAGTTTATGCACCGTCACTGCCCAGCATAAAATTAAGGGAAACATTCGTCGCTCAATCTTGCCTTTACCACGTAAAGCATCAAATTCTGTAGCACGAGGCTGGATCCAGACTCCAATACCAGGTAGGTTCCCTGTTATACTTGTGTCATCGAGCTCCACAAATACCGCTTGTGGTAGTTTTCCTGGCTCCAACTGCTTTCTGCGTAGTGCTGGCCAATCTATTCGTCGGATAATACCCATAGCACCGTTAACCAGCCCATGGTTAGCACTGATGTTCCGTCTTAGCATGGCTCGAGAGCTTATACCTAATTTGAGGTGGTTTGGTATACTACCTGATTTATTGAGATCTTCAGGTATGTATTCCTCTCGTGGTTTTTAACCATATGTTTTAGGTTCAAATGAGATGTCTACAGCACTAACATTGTATACTTTTGTGAGCTTTTCTAACTTTTCTGTCATGGTCTTCTTCGTCTTCAATCTTTTTCGTCTTTTTTTTTTTTATTAGTTATAAACTAGCGCTAGTTTATTAAGAGCCTATTCACTCTAGCCTTGAAGACGCTCAAATTGTAATGTGACGGAAACACCGTCGCTGGCAAATTGTTCCAGTCCCTCGATGTACGCGGTATAAAAGAGGAGGCGAAACGATTCGTCCGGATCGTAGTGGTGTTAACAACGTAAGGGTGGAAACTTGCCGTACGACGGGTCGTCCGATGGTGGAACGGAGATGGGGGAATTCAATCTTGCAATTCCCTCGCACACTCCCCAAAATGCATCCTATAAAAGACCGAAAGGCTGGCTACTCTACGCCTGTGCTCTAGGCTTTGGAGACCGTCTCGAGTTAAGTCAGGGTTACCAATCAGCCTCTATGCCTGCCTCTCCACTGAATCCAAAGTGGCCAGTGACACTTAGCAGCACCAGCCCAAATGTGGCTGCAGTACTCCACACGAACCGACCTGCGCTTTGTACAACATTAAAAGCTGCCCTGGTGTGAAGTATCGCCGGACCCTTGCAATAACGCCAAGTTCCTTGGCAGCCACCTTGGCTTTGGACTCAAGGAACCGCCCAAAGTTTAGGGTGGAGGGAATCTCAACTCCCAAAAGCTGCAGGCGGTCGGAACACTCCAAGGATACATTTCGAAAAGTAGGAGCCAAGGTGAACGGGCTCCTTTTGGGGGTGAAAAGACACGCCGGGTTTTGGCGGTATTCAATGCTACAAGTTTGGCATTGCCCCATTCGGAGACTGCTACTTGCCTCTCGTCCAGCTGATTTCTTTAAGAATCAATAAACTGCCACTGTGTTGGCAAAAATACATTGATTGCATGGGTTATTACTTCAATTAATACAAAAGATTTTGTTCCTATTTAACGGCAATTTTATATTTAAAGACTTTTTTATATAAAATATATTTAGAATCAATATTTTTATTATAATCAGTGATTAAAATCCTTAATTTTGATACCCAACTCTATATGCTTGGCAGAAAAAAACATGTAATTCTTTTTTTTCTGTTCCATTTAATATTAAGTTATATACATATTTAGAATCAGTGTTTAAAATCCTTCATTTTGATATCCCACTCGATATGATTGGTAGAAATTTATTTCTTCATATCTCACAATATGGCGTCATACATCCGCCATTTTGGATTTTTTAAAATGTCACCTATCTAGTAGCAGTTGGGCAATTAAGCCAAATCTAACGATACCTCAAATGTGAAAATCCGTTCAGCGGTTCTAGAGATACTAGGTAATAAAGAATAATACATACAAGATAGGAGCTAAAAACATAACCCTCCTGGCAGTCGGGTAATAACTAAATAAATCAATAAAGTTCGAAATACAAATATTGACTCAAAGGTTTTTGCATATTCTTTTGTTGTTGTTGGCAATATGTACTTACAAGCAATTATTTAAATAATTTAATACTAAGCATTTTGGTGTCGTTATCAAGTTGGATTGCAAAACCGACCTAATTGTTACAATTATGTATCATATCGTGACAGTGCATTAAAGATATTCAGCTCGTACTGACGTATATTATTGACAAACACTCTCTCTAGCTACTAGTCTGGTCGTGCCTCGGAAATCACGTAAAGCCGTTGGTCCCGGCTGCCATACGAAAATCTAATGGCAGTGGTTACGGGTTGTTGGAGCCCTTTAAAGTCCAACAATTGGTTTAACTGCAATGCTTCGACATCACCTTCGGGTTGTGGAGGTCAGAAGGCAGTCGCTTCATGGAAAATATCGAAGTTTAGCCAAATTAGCAGTTAGACTGGTAAAGCGGACCCCAGACTCCAAAAGATGAAAAAAAAAACTTCGGATACGACTGGGATTAACGCTGAAATGATGATGATGACTCTCTCTCTAGCTACTGTCCCCTGACATTCTGACATTATCTTGTGTGGGTTACGTGACGCTCTCACAGTTTAACAAGTCTGAAACTAAAGTTAGATTTCGTTTTGAAATAAGCGGGTTAAGTGTATTTTGGACATCACTGATGTCAGCGTGCAGTAGTAGAGGCTTATGTGCAGCAGTGGACGGCTATTTATAGGCTGAAAATGATGGTGATATCGGTAAGGTAAAACATAGTGACGGGACGTTAACCTATAATTAAACATCATCATCATCAACCTTTTCATCGTCCCACTGCTGGGCACAGGTCTCCTCTCATATAGAGAAGGATTGAGCGTAATCACCACGCTTGCTCATTTCGGGTTGGCGATTTCAGACTTAAAGCCCAGATTTCCTCAAGATGTTTTCCTTCACCTTTTATTCCGCCATTGGTGTCCAGGGTATGTTTAGAAAGTACATATAATTTAGAAAAGTTACATTTGTACTTGCCTGACCTGGAATCGAACCAGGCCGTCA
Organism: Sesamia nonagrioides; assembly: GCA_017933935.1. Classification (NCBI taxonomy): domain Eukaryota; kingdom Metazoa; phylum Arthropoda; class Insecta; order Lepidoptera; family Noctuidae; genus Sesamia; species Sesamia nonagrioides. The sequence continues at coordinate 751,188 of JADWQK010001647.1, forward strand.
ACTCCTTCTGCGATGCAGTGATTCTGGCAAAAGAGGAGGCGGAACACGGGAGGTGGATTCCCAGGGCCCTCACGGCTCTAGCTGCCACAGGAAATGCCCTGGTCGGGTGACAACATCGAACTCACGACCACCGTAGGCGAGAGCTTGCGGGGGCGAGCAGTGGACAGCTCGCCGCCCGGTAAGGACGAGGCCCGGGTCGAAGGCGCGTTGTGTTTCACGCGCGCCTCAAAGAGATGTCAGGAAGTCGTAATGCAGTCCACGTAGACCAATGCCTCCTGGGTGACGGCTGCGGGTTGGTTAAAAAAGAAACCGCGGCGCACAGTCAAGTGAAGAAGCACGGGTAGGTTTTAGTCAGTAAAAGTCTAACACGCCCTTTCGCTCCGCCCAGAGTGGGAGAGGTCATTTAATGATTTCCCATTCATAAAAAAAATGGTCGAATTTTGATCTGAAGAGTTTATTTACTACCCCACTAACACACCTTGTTAATGACGGAAAAGTAATTACTCATCAAGACTAATTTCTTATTAATAGCAAATAAAACTGTGTGGGCAAATATAATATGGATATATGAATAGATAACCCACATAATGTCTTAGTGCAGATGGCAGTAGGTCAACCTACACGAGACTCTAAAATATTCCCAATCAACCTTGAGTCTTAATGCTGTAGCGATAAAGCTGAAAATCTAATAAAGAAATTTTTCAGACTGTAGTATGTTGATGTGCCGTCGTCTCAGTACTAAGAAACACCTTGAAAAGATAATGTAAGTATTAAATATTAAATGCCTTACACAATGCTCTCGGCATTGAGCTACGTAAAAATAAGAGAGACAGAGAAATGGGATGAATAGAGTAATGAGGGAGACAAAGAGTAATGAAAGCCGGTTTGATCTGGCTAAGTCGGGAAAAGCTTTTTTTCCGCACGTAATATATCAAATCAGGCATTTTCGGTGCGGTCCCGGTTCGGAAATTCATTATTTGAGACCTATAATTCTTTCAGTTGTGTGAATCTTCCCGGCTTTTTTCCGAATCCTGTATTAGTGAAAATGAAAATTTGATACATAGAACGTATACATAATAGTTATGGACGACGATCACACAATCGCAGTCGCATCCGAAGCTTTATCAGCATTGGAATTTGGGGTCCGCTTTAGCAGTCTACCTGCTGATTTTGGCTAAACTTCGATATTTTCCGTGAAGCGACGGCCGTCTGACCTCCACAACCGAAGGCGATATCTAAGCATTGCAGTTAAACCAATTGCTAGACTTTTGAGGGCTCCAACAACCCGGAACAACTGAACGAGTATTAAAAAAAGAATAAACACATCTCTCAACCAAGTATCCGGCCCGACGCCATATCTTTTCTTTTAATTGGTTGTGGATTGTTTTAATGTCGACCAGTTCCGCAAGATCCGTTAAAGAACTTTGTTCTAAAATCAATTTTCTCCGCTACTCGTTTTTTTTTTAAAAAAAAAACAGCATGTCCTAGAGCCAAAATCTTCGACGACATGTTGATATCTACCAACCCGCACTCTGCTAGCGTTTTTGTTTTTTTTTTTTTTCTTTATTTATTAAAGGGACTTTTACGCATAGTGTATGTCAGTCCCATCGTAACCTAAACAATTACACTTTCACAACACGTGGGCCATGAATTTGAACAACACTTTTGCATCGTCACCATTTGGTTGAGATAATCATCAGTAATCGGAGGGTAGCCTCTGAATTAACACTGTGCTCCGTCAATAATCTTGACAAAAAATATAAAATAAAGTTATTTCATAGTGTATTCAAGTAAACATTAAAGAATACGTTATTTAAAATAAGTGGAAGTGTTATCTAAAAATAACTTTGATTAAAAAACTTGTTTTAGTTAAATATTTATTACACAAGCGAGCCCTGTCAAAGCTGCGTAAATTCAGTGTTTTAGTGATCTAAAAACTCAATTAATATCATAATACAACAGTGAAAATACAAAAATTAAGTGTAACTTTAAACTGCAGTGATATAAATAATAATAATAATAAAAAAACAATCTGTCAAACTTTTGAATATTGATTCAATCAAATGAGTCATAACGAACTTTCTTACACATACCACTAGAAACGGATACATTATTTTCACACCATCCAACTAGGTGCTAAATAGCTGTATAGGTGGGCGCATGGACTTCTATGCAAGCGACCCCTGGTTCGAATCTCACGGAGCTCTGTCTTTTTGTAATTTGATAAATTGTGACTGACATTATTCCTTCGTATTTGCTCGGCCAGAGTAATACAATCCAATCATGAATTTCTTCGAAAACATTACTTTGCGTCGTACTCGTACTAAATCGGATTCAAATACCGACATTACACAATCGCAAAATGACACTTTCGAAGATACCGTTAGCAGTCTACCCGACTTATCAAATGATGATGTAAATGACGCACAACAACAAAAAATAACTAAATTAAATGAACGAATTGACAAACTTTTATTGGAATTGGACAGTGCACACCAGGAAATTGAGTCATTATCTTTGGAGAATCATAACCTTAAGCAAACGAATATTGATTTACAAAGCAAGAATAAACTCCTCAAAGAACTTACACAAAGCCCAGTTAAAAAACACAAAAAGTCAACCCCAATTAAGACATTTCGGAAAAATAACAAACAGACACAAACAGAGACTTTGTTGACTTCTAATCAAAAAGCAGTTGTGGTAAAGTCCTCTGCCAATAAAAACACAACTAGTAGTATAAAAGAAATTCCAGAACAAGTATTACAACATAAACAAGAGAGTAAAATCTGTATTTTAAGCACTAACAACAAAAATGACATCAGAAATATTGCCGGAAGCACTCTTTACAAACATTCGAAAAACATATGCCATTATATACGGACAAACTGTAAAACTGAACAAATATTGTACGATATAGAAACTAAATTAGAAGCATTTACTAGGAAAGACTTCTGTATAATTCTGTTAGGGGAGGAAGACTTTAAAACTACGAACGACTACATTCAACTGACGCTCCACATTAGAACAACCCTACAAAAAGTAAACCATACGAACATAATAGTCTGCACGCCGACGTATAGATATAATTACAATACAAGCATGTACAATTGGAGAGTAGAACACTTTAATAATTTACTGTATCTTGACATAATGTCTCACGAGCATGCGTATTTCCTGGATTCGAACAAGAATCTAGCAAATGATTATACAATGTTTAGGAAACAAACAAGACAACTGAACAATTTGGGAATACAGACAATTTTCAATGATATTGACAATTTTATATGTGGTGTAAAAAAATATGACCTATTGACTATTGATCTTGACTCAAAACCTAATAACGAACAATCGGACACCCAGTTTTTTCTATGATAACCATATAAATATATTACATCAAAACATTGCAGGACTATTAAATAAATGTGACGCACTTTGTGTATGCCTGGAAGAACTCACGGCGAAGAATATTAACATTGACGTAATTTGCATAACTGAGCATTTCATGATGGCTGGTTACGAACAGTATCTGTCAATAGATAACTATAATCTAGCTACATGCTTCAGTAGAAAAGATATTAAAAGAGGTGGAGCATGTATCTTGTTAAAAAAAGGACACCATTGGAAGGAAATTCCTGAAGTAAGGGACTTAGCAATAAGTAGCACCTTTGAATGTTGTGCTATCGAATTAACTCGTATTGATGTCATTGTGATTTGCCTTTATAGAGTACCAAATGTAAATAACTTAACAACATTTTTTGAGCGGCTGCACAAATTATGCCAGCTTGTAACAAAGAAAAACAAACGAAATATTGTAATATGCGGAGATTTTAACATTGACACTTTAAAGCCTAATAATACCACACTAGATCTAGAATGTATTTTGCTCAATTTCAATTTTAAATTAGTAATTAATCAGCCAACAAGACTTTCCAGTAAAACATGTATAGACCATTTTGCTCATAATCTGGGTAAAAAATGTAAATATGACGTAATCGACTTTGCTTTATCTGATCACACCTGTCAAATTCTCAAGTATCCGGTGAAAAGAATATATGTCCTAAAGCATTGGTATATTAAACGTCGCGACTACAATAAGGAAAATATGGAAAAGTTCAGGGAATGCTTGCAAAATATTTCATTATCTGAAATGTATCAATTAGACGATCCGAACACAGCCTATAATCTATTTCTGGAGACATTCACCTTAATTTATAATTTATGTTTTCCACTGAAGCGCATAAAAATAACCTTACACAAGAGACCTCAATGGGTTTCGCGGGGAATCAAAACGTGTAGTAAAAATCAAAGGACACTTCTGTGGCGTTACCGACTGGAACGCAATGATCAAAATAAACAAGTATTTAAAAAATATACGGCCATTTATAAAAAAATTATTAAATTAACACAACGTGCTCAGAACAGCTATAAAATCAAAACTTCGTATAACAAGTCAAAAGCTACATGGGATATAATCAATCGAACGAAGATAAATATGGCTAATAAAAATACAATTGGGTGCATTAAAATTGGAAACAAAAAAATATCACAACCATACGAGATAGCTAGAGCTTTTAACAACTTTTTTGTAGATAAGATAAAACCAATCACTAGTAGAGGTGTACAGGTGACATCGAATATTTCAAAGTCGAGTAATTCGATGTTTATGGTGCCAAGTACTGAACATGACATCAAAGTTATAATTAAGTCACTAAAAAATACCGGTAGTATAGGCAACGATGGAATTACTACCAAAGTAATTAAGTACGTCTCAGACGATATTAGTGGCCATTTGAGCTATATTCTCAATCTGTGTATAACATATGGTACATATCCAACTAACCTTAAAACAACCGTGGTTAAACCAATACTTAAAAAAAGTAACAAAGATTGCATGGAATCTTATAGGCCAATTGCGCTTGTTCCTATAATATCTAAGGTGTTTGAAAAATACATTTATGGGAGTATATATAAATACCTTGAAAAACAAAATATCTTGACAGAGGAACAAAAAGGCTTCCGAAAAAGTAAGACGATCAATATGGCCATCTACGACTTCCTAAATAATGTTTATACGAATGTTGACAAAAGAATACCAGTGTGCTCAATATATTGCGACATGACTCAAGCTTTCGACTATGTGGACCATGATATTTTGCTAAGTAAGCTAGACGCCTATGGCATTAGAGGTAATGTACTAAATTTAATACAATCTTATCTAAATAACAGAAAACAGTACGTTGAAATATCTGAAATAGATTACAAAACTAAATATCAACGAGTCTACAAGTCTGATCATCGAACAATTGCATATGGTGTACCACAGGGCAGTGTTTTAGGGCCTCTGCTATTTATAATATATATAAATGATATGCCAAAAGTTACAAGACACCCTATGTCACTATTTGCTGATGACAGTACTGTAACCATTAACAGCGCACACGTTCAAGATTATAAAGAAGAAATTACAAAGACAATAACCTCCATAGTACGATGGTTAGATAATAATAATCTAAAAATAAATATTGAAAAGACCAAATTGACAATGTTTAGCCAACGTTTAATCACAAATATGACCATATACCATGACAGCCAACGCATAACGCAAGTAAACTCAACTAAATTCTTAGGACTAACAATTGATAACAAATTAGACTGGAAACCACACACGGAGGAACTAATAAAACGAGTTAGTAGGTCTGTCTATGCTCTTTATAAACTTACCTCAGTGATGAGTGTGGACGCTTTAGTCACAGCGTATCATGGCTTGGTGGGCTCAGTACTAAGATACGGTATAATTTTTTGGGGGAATTCAACCAATAGGGAAATAATTTTCAAAGCTCAAAAAAAATGTATCAGGACAATGTTTGGAATGCAGCCAATAGATACATGTAAACCACTGTTTATTAAATATAAAATATTGACTCTTCCATCCTTGTATATTTTTGAGGTTGCTGTATTTGTAAAGACCAATCCAAACTTGTTTAAAAAGATGACAGAAATTAATAACCGAAGTCGACGGGATAACCATAGTTTATGCATACGAAGATCCCAGACGGCGTTAATGTACAAGAGCGTTTTTTGCATGGCGCCGGTCATATTTAACTGCTTGCCGTCGTCAATTAAAGATTTGAACGTAAGCTTATTTAAGAAACGGCTGAAATCATTACTTGTGACCAAAGCATATTACAGTATTCCGGAATTCTTAACAGACAAAAACCTAATGACAGAATGTTGACATGCTAATAAGTAGATCTAATGTTATTCTTGACATAAGTTTATTTATATCGACATTAGAATTGAATATTGACAACTGTATTGAAAATTAGCATTGGTATTATTAATATTTTGACATCTGTATTATTTTGTGACATTAGTAATTGATTGTATTCTGACATTTTAATTCTATTTTGTTTGATATTATTTTTTGACTACCTTTATGTTTACTGTGTGCATTTTGAATTGTCTTTTTTTTGTAGTAGTATTGATTTTTTATTTATTTGATATTGAATATTGATTTAAATTTAAATTTTGCATGTCGAATCTTTGACAGGATGTATGGCTCAATATGTTTTCTTCACGACCTTATTTTTATATACCTACATTCAAGCAAATAAACGATTATTATTATTATTATTTCTTTTATTTACCTTCCTTACATATAATTTACATTTTTAAATATTTGTATAAAAAAAAAACAAAAACATTTAAAAATATAAAAAAATAGTAGCCCACCGGTATCGGGAACAGGGTCCAAGCTACCGGCGGTCAGGGCTCCAGAGAGAGGAACTTCCTGACAATGCGAGCCGTGTCCAGCAGTACCGCTTTCTGAATCAAGCCCTTGATCCAGCCGCCTAACGAGAGCCTCCTGAGGTGTTGGTCGAGGCTCTTGGCTATTATGCCATTGGCTGTCACGACTATCGGTACAATGATTGCTGAATCCACTTCCCACATGTCGACAACCTCGTGAGCCAAATCAAGGTACTTGATTTGTTTATCTTTCTCGGCTTTCACGAGGTTCTCATCATGCGGGATGGTTATGTCAACAATCATTGCACGCCGCTCTGATCGATCCACCATCACTATATCAGGCTTATTGGCAACAATAGTCCTGTCAGTGATGATGGATCGATCCCAGTACAATGTGATATGGCCATTTTCGAGAACTGGGTCGGGCATATACCTGTAGTACGGCACCTCCGATTCCACAAGGTTGTATTTCAGAGCAAGTTGTTGATGAATTATCCTGGCTACAAGGTTGTGTCTATGCAAGTACTCTCCATTAGCTAGACGAGAACACCCGGAAATAATATGTCTGATTGATTCACCCGGCCGGTGACATGCCCGACAGATGTCAACTGTGCCGTCCTTCACAATGAATTTCCGGTAATTGTTCGTCATCATAACTTCGTCCATAATTGCACAGACAAAACCTTCGGTTTCCCCAAAGAGGTCACCGTAACGTAGCCAGGCTACGGACGCTTGAAAATCTACATCCGGCCCGCGTAGGGCTCGGAAAAGCGTCCGTGAAGCTCCTTGCTCTGCCATACCTCCATGCGATCGTTAGTTTCAAGCACTACTGGTTTGCGCCAGTTCTCTTTAGCCAAGGAGAGCGGAGTGAGGCCCTTGTCAACCGCGACCACATCTCGATGCATTCCCACGTCAGTTTTCAGGAAGTATTCCCTGAGACTGCATACCTCGCGATTGTGGAGTGTCTTAGCGTTTAAAAAGCCTCGACCTCCACATTTTCGCGGGATATACAGTCTCATAACCGATGACCGTGGGTGATGCAATCGATTTGCAGTCAACAACGTACGGACCCTCTGATCCAGGGCGTCAAGTTCGGTCTGAGTCCATTTGAGTATGCCGAAAGAGTACATCAATACCGGCATGACCCAACCGTTGAAAGCGCGCACCTTATTTCCGCCTGATAGAAGACTATTAAGTACTTTTTTCAGGCGGCCAAAGAAGCGTTCCTTCAACGATTGCTTCATGTCAGTAACATTGATACCCAACGCTTCCGACATACCCAAATACTTATAGGTTTCGGATGCAGAGAGGGATCTAAGGTTTATGGAACCAGTGAGTTGGGTTCCCACGGATTCCACAATCTCTCCTCGCTGTACATGCATGACCGCACATTTGTCCACACCGAATTCCATCCTGATGGCGCTACTGAAAGTTTCAGTAATTTTCAGTAGCTCCTTCAGTTGTGAATTGGTGTGAGCAAAAAGTTTCAGGTCATCCATGTAGAGGAGGTGCGATATAACCTGACCACCTCTCCTCAACCGATAGCCTAGACCTGAATCCTCCAATAGTGTGCTTAGAGGATTCAGTGCTAAGCAAAACCAAAGTGGGCTCAAACTATCGCCCTGAAATATACCTCGCTCAATCCTTATCGGTTCGCTATTCCTCGGAATATTTCGACATCCTGGATAGCGAAGGACTGTTCTCCATTGTGACATACATGTCATCAGGAAGGTGCGCAAAGTTGCATCTACTTTATACAACTCTAGCACCCGCATGAGCCATGTATGTGGCACAGAGTCATAGGCCTTCTTGTAATCTATCCAACATGTCGACAGATCCTTTCGGGAACGACGAACCTGCTGGCTAATGGCCATATCAATAAGGAGTAGCTCCTTAGTACCGCGGGACCCGTTCCTACACCCATTTTGAGAGGCAGACATGATGGAGTTGCTGTCAATATGCGTATTAATTTTTGCTTTCAAAATGGATGTAAGAACTTTATAGACCGTCGGTAAACATGTGATCGGCCTATAATTTTTGGGTTCTGCGGTGCTACCTGATTTATGGAGCAGGTGGGTTATTCCTGTTGTTAGGAACTGGGGTAGCGAACCAGACTCTAAAGCAGTCTGGAACTGAGATGCCAAGCAAGCGTGCGACCCGGAAAACCATTTAATCCAAAAGTTATGCAGCCCATCCGGCCCTGGAGACTTCCAATTAGGCAACGGACGGACTGCACGAGCTACATCTTGGGGGGCAGATGGTAATAGCCCCCATTTCTGGTACTGGATCGCAGGCTCGCTCAACATCCCGAGTCCAACCACCTTCGGTGTGACTGACAGGCACCGACCAGATATTGCGCCAGAATGAACGCGTGGCATCATCATCCGGTAGGCACGTGTCAGTGACACCTTGGTCTGATCGCTCCCAAGCTCTATAGACCCACCTTTCATCGCTTTGGAAATTGCGATTCTGAGAATACCGCTCCACTCTTCGCCTGTACCGACGAATACGGTTTGCCCATGCATATATTTTCTGTTTAAGAAAGTCGATGCGCTCTGTGACGCGTAACAAATAGTCTCGGGTACTAACATCAGTCCCCGAGAATGCCCGCCTCACAAAGCGCATCACTCTAGGGCGTGTATTGCCCTCCCTGAAACTAATAAGCTTGCCAATGAGTGCTCTAGTCTCTCCGATACGACGTTCAATCCTGCACTGCCAAGCTGGTACAGCTGGTTTTGGTCGTGTGGCTCTGTCACTGTCTGGGAATTTGACATGAGCCACACGACATATCGCAACAGCTCCACAGTACAAGATTGAATGTGTATCAGCCAGATCTTTGCTGTCCTTTAAATAATTAGACAGCTGAGAGTCTAGAGCACACACCAGCGCCTTGTTTTTTTTATGCATGGGCAATCGAGGTAAACGTGGTCTAAGTTCAGGCGGAGTAGAGCGGTACTCACGGAAAGCATCCTCCAAAGCGCTCCTTACTTTTTCATTGCATTGAGGAGTCACGGATATAGCCTCATCATCATCCTCTTCATCGACGAGGTTGGGTCGCGATGGAGCACTGTTAAGTTGTACCGCGACCAGTGATGAAGCAGGCGTAACATGGCTATTCCGTGACTCGAGGCGTAGGCGATCAAGCACCACATCATCCAGCATATGGTTACGCTGGATGACCCGCACCTGATCCGACAGTCGTTGCGCCGACACGTTGACAGCTGGTTCAAGCACCTGAAACAGAGAGAGCATCCGACCACGGTACGCAGTCAAGTTACTTCCCCCCTCTGTAGCCCCAAAGTATGCGCGCATGACGTTCTTGTTGATTGATTGAGTCCATTTCATGCGCTGCACATTTCCACCGGTAGCGGGGGCCCTATCAGAGGCCGGTGGGCCTCGAGGTCCCAAGCAGTCCGGCGGCCGGCGTCCTCCCCGTCGGCGAACAGGTGGTGGCGTCGTCGGCGGAGAGAAATACTCGTCGCTCGAGCTCAACGCAACTGCCGCGGCCGGGGTCATCACAGCGTTCACAGTGGGGCTGGAGACCGGCGGCGGCGAGGCGGAGCTGGGCGACGAGTCCGGAGGTGGTGAGCGTGCACGGCGAGCGGCAGATCTTGTCAACATCTTCGATAGTATTTTCTATTTTTTCCAATATTTCTCGGTTTGACATAACAGATGTCACAGGTTTTCTTGGCTATTTTTGTTAAAAACATATAAAATAAATATAAAACAGCTTCTAATAAAATAATTTTAAATATAAATGCGATGAGAAAAAATAAACGTTGACGTTGACGTTGGTGTTGCCGTGTTTTTATTATTATTATTATTATTATTATAAAATTGTATAGAACATACCTACATCAGTTCTGTTCAAATTCAATGATCTCACTAAATTATTCCTACTGGACTCATATTTGACACATTCCATCAATAGATGTTGTAGGTGCTCGATAACTCCACATTCCTCACAATTGGGGGAAACAAATTTTTTCATCATAAAGGCAAATTTTTTGCATGGAATGTGTCCAGATCTGAGTCTAAGAGCAGTAACAATCAGTTTTCTACTAACATCACTGTTCATGAACCAGGGCACACGAAGAGGCTCACACTGTATGGTTTTATACCATAAACCCTTATCTAATGACCGTTTATTAAAATATTCTTTCCAATAACCATAGCATATATCTTTAAATTTTGATAAAAACTCCGAATAATCTAACATAAAATTTTTTTTTTTCCATTTCTAGCCGCTAGTTTCGCCAATGTGTCAGCCTCTTCATTGCCCCGTAACCCAATATGCGATGGAACCCACTGCAATCTCAGTTTGATGCCTTTTATAGTAATCTCATCAATTTTAGATAGAATAACATAAGCTATCGAAGCACCTCTGTAGCCAGAGGCGCATTGAGCTATATGTTGTAATGAGCTTTTACTGTCTGTGCAAATGACAACATTTTTAGAACTACAATAATTAAGTGTGTAAGTCAAAGCCTCTGAGATTGCAATGAGCTCCAAGGTCATTATGGATGTAGGTTCACTTATTTTAAAACAGTTATTCTGTGTGCTTAATTGCTTATATCTAAATTAGGTATATAATATGCAGACCCATGACCTTCTCCACTCTTCGACCCATCTGTAAATATAAAAAACCAACCACTATACTTTGTATATAGTTCATTAATAACTTCATATTTTAAAATGTTACTATTGTAGGAGCGTTTAGATGTTTTAAAAGATTCTAAATTTATTTTAATTATTTCTTTTACATTAATATTAGTTATCCATGTTCGTAAAGTATACATTAATAATGGATAGGAAGAAGCTACATACCTGCAATTCTTTTACCTCATTCATAACTGATGCTAATAGAGGTAGGTTTTTATTCTTCCAATAACAATTTTAATAATAATATTATTAATGTTCATATTAGAAAATTGACAAATGTTCACTACCTGCTATCATTAGTCTACCAAAAAAACACCAATATACATATATATACAGTATACACTTCTCATCAGAAAAATCGAAACACTTAATAATAATAATAATAACGCCAGTATAACGACCGACTGAGGAGCACACTGGAGGATGCGTTTCGCGAATATAGGTCCACTCCAACAGACCTTAGACCGCGATTACCACGGCTACCTATGCACAAAAAGAATAGGGCGTTGGTGAGTGCTCTAGACTCGCAGCTCAAGAATGTCTTCGAGAGCAGCGAGGATCTGATTGATACACACTCGATCCTGTTTTGCGCGGCTGTAGCGGCATGTCGATTAGCTAATATAAAATTCCCAAACTGTGATGAAGCTAACCGACCAAAACCAGCCGTACCAGCCTGGCAGCACAGGATCGAGCGTCGTATCGATGGGGCCAGGGTACTCATCGGCAAACTATACTGCTTCAGGGAGGGCAATACACGACCAAGAGTGATGCGCTTTGTGAGACAGGCGTTCTCGGGTACTGGAATCAGTCCTCGAGAATACCTAACACATGTCACAGAGCGCATCGACTTCCTGAAGCAAAAAGTTTGTGCATGGGCGAATCGTATACGGCGGTATAAGCGGCGAGTGGATCGATATACGCAGAATCGCATGTTCCAGAGTGATGAGAGGTGGGTATACAGAGCTTGGGAGCGTTCTGAACTGAACGAGGCCGATGTGTGCCGGCCGGATGTTGCCGCCACGAGTGCATTCTGGCGCAGCATCTGGTCAGTACCCGTCTGTCACGCTGAGGGTGACTGGATACAGAATGTCGAGCAAGTGTGTGAAATGATACCAGAAATGGATACTATTTTAATAACACCAATAGATGTAGCCACAGCAGTCCGTTCGTTACCGAATTGGAAATCACCGGGACCGGACGGGCTGCATAACTTTTGGCTAAAATGGCTAAGTAGTTCACACACTTGTTTGGCATCTCAATTCCAGTCATCCTTAGAGTCTGGTTCGCTACCCCAGTTCTTAACAACTGGAATTACCCACCTGCTCCATAAATCAGGTAGCACCGCGGAACCCAACAATTATAGGCCGATCACATGTTTACCAACGGTTTATAAAGTTCTTACATCCATTTTGAAAGCTAAAATAAATAAACATCTTGACAGCAACTCCATCATGTCTGTCTCTCAAAATGGATGTAAGAGCGGGTCCCGCGGTACTAAGGAGCTACTCCTCATAGACATGGCCATCAGCCAACAGGTTCGTCGATCCCGCAAGGACCTCTCAACTTGCTGGATAGATTATAAGAAAGCCTACGATTCGGTGCCACATACATGGCTTATGAGGGTACTGGAGTTGTACAAGATTAATGCAACTCTACGCACTTTTCTTAGGTCGTGTATGGGGCAATGGAAGACAGTCCTTCGCTATCCAGGGAGTCGACGGATCCAAGGGAATGATGAACCTGTATGGATTAAGCGGGGAATATTCCAGGGCGACAGTCTGAGTCCACTTTGGTTCTGCTTAGCTCTGAATCCTCTAAGCACACTGCTGGAGGATTCAGGGCTGGGTTATCGATTGAAGAGAGGTGGTCAGGTCATATCTCACCTCCTCTACATGGATGATTTGAAACTCTTTGCCCCCAATAAATTGCATCTGATGAAGCTACTGAATGTAACTGAAACTTTTAGTAGTGGCATCAAAATGGAATTTGGTGTGGACAAATGTGCAGTCATGCATGTAGAGCGGGGGCAGATTATGGATTCCGAAGGAATTACACTCCCGGATTCCATACACCTTAGATCCCTCTCCTCATTCGAGAGCTATAAATATTTGGGTATGTCGGAAGCGTTAGGTATCAACGATGCTGACATGAAGCAATCGTTGAAGGAGCGCTTCTTTGGTCGCCTGAAGAAGGTATTAAAAAGTCTTCTTTCGGGCGGAAATAAGGTGCGCGCCTTCAACGGGTGGGTCATGCCGGTTTTGATGTACTCTTTCGGCATACTTAAATGGACTCAGACTGAACTCGACGCCTTGGATAGAAGGGTCCGTACACTGCTGACAGCAAACAGGATGCATCACCCACGATCATCGGTGATGAGACTGTATATTCCGCGGAAGTGCGGGGGTCGAGGCTTTTTAAATGCGAAGACCCTCCACAACCGAGAGGTATGCAGTCTCAGAGAACATTTTTTAAAAACCGTAGTGGGTATGCATCATGATGTTGTCACAGTAGACAAGGGGCTTCCGTATCCATGGCGAAAGAGAACTGGCACAAGCCTATAATACTTACCACTGATGACCGCAAGATGATATGGCAAAGCAAGGAACTTCACGGGCGATTTTATCGGGCTCTTCATGGGCCAGATGTTGACTTTTTAGCTTCCGTATCCTGGCTACGATTCGGTGACCTTTTCGGGGAAACTGAAGGTTTCGTCTGTGCAATTATGGACGAAGTTATCTTGACGAATAACTACCGGAGATATATTATGAAGGACGGGACGATTGACGTGTGTCGGGCATGTCACCATCCGGGTGAGTCCATCAGACATATTATCTCTGGTTGCTCTCGTCTGGCTAACAGCGAGTATTTGCACAGGCACAACCAAGTAGCTAGGATTATCCACCAGCAACTTGTTTTGAAATATAAACTTGTGGATTCTGAGGTACCGTATTATAAGTATGTGCCCGACCCAGTTCTTGAAAATGACCATGTCACGTTATACTGGGATCGGTCTATCATTACTGACAGGACTATTGTTGCAAATAAGCCTGATATAGTAGTGATAGATCGATTAGCGCGCCTCGCAATGATTGTCGATGTTACCATTCCACATGACGGGAATCTCGTGAAAGCTGAGAAAGAGAAACAAATGAAATATCTCGACTTGGCGCACGAGGTTGTTGACATGTGGAATGTGAACTCGGCTGTCATTGTACCGATTGTCGTATCGGCCAATGGTTTGATAGCCAAGAGCCTCGACCAACATCTATTGAGGCTCTCGTTAGGCAGTTGGATCAAAGGCCTGATTCAAAAGGCAGTACTCCTCGATACGGCCCGCATCGTGAGGAGGTTCCTGTCTCTGGAGCCCTAACCACCGGTAGCTTGGACCCTGCTCCCGCCATCGGTGGAACACTATTTTTTATATTTTTAAATGTTTTTATGTTTTTTATAAATATTTAAAAATGTAAATGAATATGTATATGTAAAAAATAAACGGAATAATAATAATAAAGCCTTCTTAAGAGAAACAAATTAAATATCTCGACTTGGCGCACGAGGTTGTTGACATGTGGAATGTGAACTCGGCTGTCATTGTACCGATTGTCGTATCGGCCAATGGTTTGATAGCCAAGAGCCTCGACCAACATCTATTGAGGCTCTCGTTAGGCAGTTGGATCAAAGGCCTGATTCAAAAGGCAGTACTCCTCGATACGGCCCGCATCGTGAGGAGGTTCCTGTCTCTGGAGCCCTAACCACCGGTAGCTTGGACCCTGTTCCCGCCATCGGTGGAACACTATTTTTTATATTTTTAAATGTATTTATGTTTTTTATGAATATTTAAAAATGTAAACGAATATGTATATGTAAAAAATAAACGGAATAATAATAATATGTTTATATGTTGTTTTTATATGTTTTTTTATTTATTTATATAAATATTTAAAAATGTAAAATAATATGTACATGTAGAGAAATAAAGATAATAATAATATTTATTTATTTGCATAAACATGTGTGTACATACAGAAATTATTATTCGTATATGTAGGATGACAAATATAAATTGGCTCTACATGTTTGCCATTTGACAAGGCATGCAAATATTAAAAATAATAAAATTTACTTAATGAAATAATATTTATATTAAAATTGTACAATCACATCACACAAAAAAAGAAGCAAAGTCATTAATACTAATTTTAACAATTTTCAAACAACTGAGATAGAATCATTCAAAATTATAAAAACAAAAATAAATATTATGAATTTTGGAAAATTAAACATTACTAAAAATAACATAAATAGCATTACTACAAACATTACATTATATCAAAACTGGTCAACGAATTTTCGTAATACAAAAACCTTAGAGTATAAATTGAAAATCTTTATCATCAAGAAAATCAGTAAGAGAATAGTAAGCCTTTTTTATTAAAAACTCCATGAGTTTATTTTTAAATATTTTCTGGTCAATTACGTCTTTTAAATGATTAGGGAGTTTGTTGAACAATTTTGGTGCCATACCAAGAAAGCTTTTTGAATACAGTGTAGTTTTGTGTGGCTGAAGGACAAGTGTGTTTGGATGGCGCTTAGAACGAAGTGTTTTATAGAGATGGATATTTTTTTTAACAAACATTATTGTTTCTGAAATTTTTAGACATGGTAAGGTCAATGTTACCTTTTTTTCTTACTTCCTTCCTAATTTTACACAAAAAAGTATTTATTCCATGGGGAAAAAACACGTCATGCTGGCAGTTTGGCGATTAAAATGCAAGCGAAAATTTTAAATTCAAAATTAGAATTTCATTTGTTTATCTACAAACGAAATGTATTACTGTTTTGAAACAAATGTGTGTTTAGAGTTAGAGCACATTTCACCTTTGTAAACTAAAATTTTGCGTTTATCTTGAAATTTTATGTTCTTTTTTTTATTAGCTGCGGCTTTGGCACGTCTGAAAAAATTTTGGTTTTTTGTAAAACATTGACATGTCACCGGCAGAGGCCGCCCAAGTGGTAGTATTACTGGATTCTGGACTTAGTCAGCGTGTTGTCGCCGAAAGATTGCATCTAAGCCTGTCATCTGTTCATAGAGTCTACAAACCCTATCGGGAGACTGGTTTGTTCACGCGCCGTTTAGAATCTGGCAGGAATCGTGTTACTTCGGAGCGAGATGATCGATTTATTGTAACAACTTCTTTACGAAAACAACGCCTAACGCTTTTCAACTACATCAGCAGCTTCATGTTCCACGTGGTGTGGCTGTAAGTGACTCTATAATTAGAAGAAAGTTGAAGGAACGTGGATTGGTACCGCACAAACCAGCAAACGGGCCGAAATTAACTGCGGACCATCGGAGAGCACGGCCTAGCTTTGCACGCAAGCACCTAAATTGGTCATATGTCCAACGGAGCAAAGTCCTCTTTTCTGATAAATGTAAAATTATACTTTATGGTAACAACGAAAGGAAGAAGGTCTATAAAAGAGATGGAGAATGCTTTGCACAATGCTGTATTAAAGAAAAGGTCAGCTACGGTAGCGGTTCGTGGTCGGTTTGGGGGGGAATCAGCGCCGAAAGTAAGACAGAGCTAGTGTTCGTGTCTGAGCCACGTCTGCCTGCACTAAACTGTCATCGGTACGTAGAACAGTGTCTTGAGCCTCACGTGCTGCCCTATGCACATTTTTTTGGCAACGGATTCGTATTCATGCACGAAAATGCTAGGGCGCACACCGCGGGCGTCGTACGAGTATATCTCGCCCATGTCGGTATGCCCATTATGGAATGGCCAGCAAGAAGCCCGGACATGAATCCCATCGAACATTTATGGGATGAGTTAAAGAGACGTGTTCGTGCTAGAAATCCGGCCTCGGAATCACTTAGCCAGCTGCAGCATGCGATCCAAGAAGAATGGAATGAAATGCCTCAACATTTGATTGTCACTCTCATCCGTTCCATGAAGAACCGCATGGAAGCAGTCATAAGAGCTCGAGGAGGGAATACTAGTTACTAAATAAACTTTTCCTAGCTTTTTTTTTCATTTACATGTATTGTTTAATTCATATCCTTCATACTCCATACAGGGCAAAAATTACCTACTCTTTATCAAATACGAATCATAAGGAAATTTAATTTGAATTTAGAACATAAATATTAGGATTTCTCTTTTCTTTCTTTTCTTTAGACTGAATACTACTTCAACTCTTCAATGGCCTCTGTGGTTAGATACCACAATTTTTCCAATAACACGTGTAACGAATTATAGAAATTCTTTAAAAAAATATTTCACAATAATGGCGGATATCGCCAATGACCGTTGAAAAAACGGCTGCGTGTGACTAAGAGGAGATTTGATGCTAAGCCATTATGTGGCCACTATGCTGCGATATTTCAATGTTCTATAGGCATTATTTACTGAATGCACTATTTACTACATAAACCACGCGCTTTTATTTAGTAAACGACACTATAAATAATTTTAAAAGTCCATTGAAAAATGCGCGTGACACTGAGGATTTTAAAACCTCTTTTTATTAACTATTAAACGACATATGACATATATTTCTAAATATAAAGGTATATCTTTCTGATAATCCTTACATAACATAAACTCGTAAGCCGCTTCGATTTTTTTGATGAGAAGTGTATATTAATTTATGTTTCGTGTTACATGTCCTAATTTAGCTGGTTTAACTGGCTAATGATATCGTGTTCATTTAGATAATTAGCTCTCTCTATGTTGTTACGTCATCATTCATGATTAGCTTGTTAGTTTACGGATATTGTCGTTCTGTGTGTTGTGCTGTGTTTTGTTTTAGTAATTGTATGCTTCTTTGTTTATATGTTAGGTAAATAAATGTTGAATTACGTTAAAATGAAAATGAATTATGTTAAAACCATGAAACGAGTTTTCATGGCGTATGGCGCCCGCGCCCCACGGGCGTGGCGGTATGTAAAAAATATGGCGGATCCGTCTTGTCCGATGAATAGTTATTTATGAAAAGACCGAGAAACCGGGTGAAAGCGCAATTGGTGCGCGCGCGTTGGCAACTGGCCGACGCGGATAATTAGAAATGGCGTCTGTGTGGGCGTCTAGTAAAATTGCTGTTGGGGGATGAATATCCTTCAAGTCGGGAAGGGTATCTTCAGATCATTCAGGGAACACCTTCAAGTATCTCATCTGTGTCCATTAGTATGTAATATTAGTGTGTTATTAGTGTGTGTGTTGTGTGTGTGTAATATTAGTATATTAAAAATGCGACAGTAACTCTGTCTGTTACGCTTTCCCTCTTAAACCTCTCAACCGATTTTAGTGAAATTTGGCGCAGACAATCTTTAGATCCTGAAAAAGGACATAGGCTTCTTTTTATCCCGGAAAAATTGATATTCCCGAGGGAAATCTAAAAAGCCCGAAATAAACAAATTCCACACGGGCGAAGCCGCGTACGGAAAGCTAGTTATATATATATCTTTATATATATAATTCTACTGTACGTGTGTATGTCATTGAACTCCTCCTAAACGGCTTAACCGATTTCAATGATTTTTTCTGTATGCGTTTGAGTGGCGCCCTGGATCGTTTAGATTTACAAATCAGCCCGGCAGATGGCGCTGATTGCTTGAAAAAGCATGTGATCTCGGAAACGGCCCTAACGATTTCGCTAAAATTTGATATGTGGGGGTTTTCGGGGACGAGAAATCGATCTAGCTCAGTCTTATGTCTGCGGAAGCGCATGTTTTCGAGTTTTCTCTTTCGCAATATTTCACGCATAATATGGGCGCTAATTTCGCGCGGTTTGACATTGCGGCTGTGGCGTGGTTGATAGAGGTATGGTTCTACTCGCGATGGCTGGTGTTCCTCGGTTCAAACCCAGGCAGACTCAAGTACTTCTTTTTTTGTTTTTAGACAAGTTTATAGTTTTTTTTTTTTTGGTTTTTGGAGTTACTTAAAAAGAAAATTGTATAAAAGAATTGAAAGGGGAAAAAATAAAAATAAATATATATTTTTTTTTATTTAATTAAAATTGTACTTAAGAACTAAAAGAAAAAAAAAATAGAAAGAAATAAATATTTTAAATTTTTTATTTAACTTTAAGAGACTGAAACAAGAGCTCTAGAGTCTAGGGGTAGAGAGAGGTGTGATATATTTGTTACAAAATGTAGATGACAATGCTTTCCGTGGGTATATTCCTTAATCTGCTGTACGTGTGTACGCCACTGAAGTCCTCCTAAAGCGCTGGTCCGATTTGAATGATTTTTTATGCGTTTAGGTGACGCCCTGGATTGTTTAGATTCACAAATCAGTCCGGCAGATGGCGCTGCAGTCGTGTCTAGGTTATTTATCGTAAACGGCTGAACTGATTTGAATAAATTTTTGTTTTTACATTCAAGTCGTATGTAGGTACCTAAACGGCTGGACTGATTTGAATGATTTTTTTTGTTTGCGTTTGGGTGACGCTCTGGATGGTTTAGATTCACAAATCAGCCCGGCAGATGGCGCTGCAGTCGGTGTATAGGTTATTTATCCTAAACGGCTGAACTGATTTGAATAAATATTTGTTTATACATTCAAGTGGGGGCCTGGAAAATTTACATTTACAAATCTGCCCGGCAGATGGCGCTGCAGTCGGTATCTAGGTTATTTATCTATACCTACTGCAACTAAACGGCTGGACTGATTTGAATGATTTTTTTTGTTTGCGTTTGGGTGACGCCCGGGATCGTTTAAATTCACAAATCAGCCCAGCAGATGGCACTGCAGTCGGTATCTATGTTATTTATCCCTTACGGCTGGATCGATTTGAATGAATTTTTGTTTATACATTTTACAGGAAAATTTACATTCACAAAAAAAACAATTCGGCAGATGGCGCTGTGGTCGGTATTTAGGTTATTTATCTATACTGCAACTGTACGGGTGGACCGATTTGTACGATTTTTTTTTTAATTTGATACATTTTTTTTTTATTATACCTAGACTATATTAATCACTCTGGCAACATATAGTAATTAATCAAACATCACAGGCGAACCCGGCTTGCTGATGATGTCTTAACTTGGCTCGCCGAACTTGACAGCGTGGCGGGAGGCCTCGGTGACTCGGACAAGTCTGGCTGAACCAGAATATTGCCGATGTTGCGCTCTTGACTTTTTTTTTACCTCATTTAAATCGTTTAGTTCTTCGGCAGTTAAATTAAGCTCTGAAAATGTTATTCCCTCAGAAGATGATGGTGACATTGTTGAGATGTATTTCCGTTTTAACAAGTAGTTTCTTCACTCGATATTTTTGTTCCTTAGCCCTACTAATTCGTATTATTTGGCTCAAATTGTGACCGCATTTGATGCAAAACTTGAAGGTTTCAGCGGTTATTGTAAAACATTCGTCGCATCTTAACAAGTTTTTCGTGCAATTATTGATTATAAAGAATTGTTTTCGAAAAATTGATGTTGTTTCAAAATAAAGAATCAAAATCAAAAAATCAAAATAAAAATTGTTTATTTCAAATTAACCAACAGTTGGTACTTTTGAATAGTCAATGTCGGTCAGTCCAAGAAAAGTGAAGCTATATAGCACCTTCCAAAGCGTAGATCTCTATGGAGAAGAACGTGCAAGAGACTCCATGAACACTCTTCTAAAATCATAATATGGATTACATATCTTCATTACATATTTCTGTTGCTTCTATCATGTGAGCACAATGTATAATTATAAAAATCAATGAAAAGATAGAAAATTAATTAAGCCCACTGGCAGCTAAGAGATGACCAGTCTGCACTGACGGCCCCCGTTCACGAGCATGACGCGCGCATTAGCCCCACTTAGCTCAACCATTTTGAAGGGAACCAAATTACCTAACAACACTTGCCACTGAATAATAATATTATTGATCTTTCCTTTCATACTTTTTAATACCCTAATCGCTTGAAATATCAAATGCAGGACAACGTCTGCCGGGTCCGCTAGTATATATATATATATTCATACTACACTGATAGGACATCTAGAGTACACATGACACGGAGCAGTCTACGGAACAGTCACCAGCAATGTGGTAAATGATATATAACTCTTTTCCCAGGTAGTCGGGTGTGGAGCGCTTGGGTTTTGTTTTCCGGGAAGGCAACGGCCCTTTTCCGGATTGCATGGTAGCAGAGAATAATATTATTTTTATTGCCAGGCGCCGAGGCTTGCAAGCATTTTATGGGGTATCGGGCTCCTATACATATTTTCCATAAATCAGCGCGCAGATCGTATATACATATGTATCATACGGGTTCGCGGATCCAACAATGGTCAACTAACGAGAGTATGAGCCTCGTTGATTAATTAACAGTCAAGTGTTGATAGCAAGAGCGTGGGTTTATCAAACAATTGTCGGTAGCAATCGTGGTTTATTGTACATATATAGTTTTTGGTCGGGCTTCGGGCTCCCCACGCATCATTCGGTATCGGACCGTATTAAGGACCGTTATCATCATCATCAACCTCTACTCGTCCGCTGCTGGACATAGGCCTCCTCCATGGCACGCCAACAAACTCCTCTCGGATTAGGGACCGTACTAATTCAGAAAGATTCTGTTTCATTCCGATTTGTTGGAGTATAGACACGTTCGTTCTAAACTCGTCCCATGATACCCCAAATATTCTTCTCCAACACCACATTTTTAGAGCGTCAATCTTTTTCTTTTCCTGTTCTCGTAGCGTCCACATTTCAGCTGCTTAGAGAAATATGGGAAATATTAGTGCTCGGATGAGCCTGATCTTAGTGGCTTTAGTTCTGTCACGATTCCCCCATAACCGAATGTATTAGCAACTAATTTGGTCGAAGCAGAGTTATCCCACAGTAATAAAAAAAATGTCATATTTAAAATTTCCCGTTAGCCCGAGAATTATGTCCTCGCCTTGTTGGTGTCACGGACTCGTGGAGTCCAATCGATCGGTGCTGTAAATATCTCACCCTGAAGACTTAGGTGAAATGAGGTTAGAGTGAGCAATAAATAGTGTCAATCTTTAGATATTGATGAGTGATCGTGGAGTCAGCTGTCATTCCTAATGTTAGCATTAGGAATGACAGCTGACTCCACGAATACTTCACCTGACTTTACGAAACTTTACGGAACGGCACTGCTTCGGTTTGAATCCAAGGTCAGACGGTCGGTAAATAAACTTTGACTCAAATTAGGAATTACACCTATATCGTTGGTGGCTTTAAAAACATTTGAACTCACATACACAAACAGCCAGACTTGGAACAACTACCAGTAGTACCAGTAGTAGGCAAATGTTTGGCTCACACAGAAATCGAACCCGCGACACTCAGCGCAGCATTGGATCGTCCAGCCAATGCATCAATCGTATCGTTATGTTAAGCGGTTAATCATCTATCCTGGCATCTCATGTTATGTATCGTCTGTCTTTCCTCGGTGATAGGCCACAACAGCGGCTGCCGACAGATGTTACCACCCATCAGACAAAGTTTTGCCGTCATGCGATTCGTCATGTCTGGTGAAGCCGTACGGAGAACGGGCCTGAGCAGTTGTGCTGCGATGTGTGCCCGGCACGATGCGCCAAATGTTGTTGTGTCGGGAGTTTGATCGTGGAGGGTCTCCAGATCAATCTCCCTCTGTCGCGGTATTTTTGGTTGGGAACCTTGCATGAACTCGCTCAAGTGCCGTCTTCCTTCCTATTCACAAAAGTTTTTTTTTTATTTTTGAGACTCTTAATAAACTAGCGCGGTTTACCATTAACGATTGCATCACTGCTTACCATCAAGCGGGATTGCGGTCATGCACTAGATTATAATTATTTTAAAAAAAGTCTCATTCGATTATCTGAGCGACGGAAGATAAAATGCACGTCTGCTCACACTATTCTAAAACTTTCGCGGCGAAGGCCGCATTGAAATGCCTGGACTATCAACAGAATGTACAAGGCAATAAAAATATTGCTTAAAAAAAATAAAGAGGGTTGTCTCAATCAAGGCACTCATCTTTGACTGACAAGTACATCCACTCCTCGCATACCGATCAAAGTTATGAAGATTTTTCAAGTGGTAACTCGAGTGGTGATCCAACGAAATCCACGGACGGTGGACAGGGTATTAACACGCGCGCTCCATGAAAATTCCTCTTAAACTGACCGGAGAAGCACCCGCTCAAGGGCAAGAGCTCCGATTAATGAATCGAGTATCATTTTTGGGGTTTTGTGCACGAAAAGTATGGGTACTTGTTTTCATAGGGTAGTGTTCAGTGGAGTAGAATGGAATACTCTTTTTTTAACCGACTTCAAAAAGGAGGAGGTTACTCAATTCGACCGTATATATGCCTTTTTTTATGTTTGTTCGCGCATAACTTCGTCATTTATGAACCGATTTTGATAATTCTTTTTCTGTTGGAAAGAAGGCGTTCCCAAGGTGGTCCCATGATAAGGATATCAGGGTTTGATGGTGGAAGGCCAGAGAAAACAAGGCGAACTTTCAAAAATTGCAGGGGCGACTAGTGCATTTCTTAGCATTTTCATTAAGGCTTTTAAAGCACTACAATTTAATAAAGGTCTGGAGTAGATCTGATGACGGAGCCGGGAGACAGTCGAAGGAACTCCTCAACAATTCACAGCAGCTACCTTGTGTTTGGGCTCGATTAATTTGGATTGATAAGAACTTTACACCCAGATGGGTTGTGACTGTCATAAGAGCTCTGATGATGAAGACAAAGCCCTGTTCCGGGAACTCCTCAATGGTTTGCAGTAGCTACTTTTTGGTTGGACTTCATTCATTTATATTGATGAGACCTTTGCACCCATTGGGTTAAAATAATGGTCTGCAGTAAATTTGGTGATGAAGACCATAGGCAGTTGAGGGAATACTTACGGGTAAAAAATAAAGTAAACAAAAGTTTCCCAACTATATTTGCGTCAGCTTCCAGTCTGACCGGATGAAACTGAATATATAGTACCTACTTTTAACAACTAAAAAGTGTAAAATAAAAACTTTTTTTACAAAAAAACAACCGACAAGTCGGTGTCAAAAAACGAATATACAAAACCAAAGACACCGACTTCCGAAATTAGTTATTTTTCACTTTGTAGTGGTTTTTGGAAGTCGGTTGTTTTTTTTTGTAAAAAAGTGTTTTTATTCTCTCGTTTTTATTTCTTTTTACTTATCTATACTTAATATATAAAGCTGAAAAGTTTGTTTGTTTGTTTGAACGCGCTAATCTCAGGAACTACGGGTCCGATTTGAAAAATTATTTTTGCGTTGGATAGCTTAAAGCCGACGACGCCACCACCTGTTTGCCGACGGGGAGGACGCCGGCCGCCGGACTGCTTAGGACCTCGAGGCCCATCGGCTTCTGACAGGGTCCCAGCTCCCGGCGGAAGTGTGTAGCGCATGAGATGGACACAATCCATCAACGAAAACGTCATGCGCTCATACTATGGGACTACAGAGGGAGGAACCAACCGGACCGCGTACCGTGTTCGAATGCTCTCTCTGTTTCAGGTGCTTGAGCCAGCTGTCAACGTGTCGGCACAATGTCTATCGGATCAGGTACGGGTTATCCAGCGTAATCATATTTTGGATGATACTGTGCTTGATCGCCTGCGAAACCAAATGCAGAGTAGCCGTAGGGTTAGGGTTATTATTATAACAATGAATCAATAAAAAAAGACGAAAAAAAAATAATGAAGAGAGACGAAGAAAAAGGCCAAATAAAAGATAGACTGTGTGAGAAATAGTTCTAAAAAGAAAGCAGTGAACGATATCGTTACAGTTGAGAGGAAAGAGAAAAAGAAGAAAACGCAATACGTCGACCCCAAGCAACATGGGACAAAATTATAAAGATGATGCAAATAACGAATTGGAAGCATACCGTCCAAAGAAAATACAATAAAATATACCCGGGATCTTAACATTCATTCGCTTAATAAAACTCAGTGGGTTTGCGAGAACGTTATTACTCATATAGCCTTACCCGGTATTATTAGCACAGGGGTTCACCGGTTCGCCGGGAGGCTCTCAAAAGCAACTGACGCGTTGCTTATTAGTCTTCATATAAGATGGCACTCCGTGTATCTTTTTTAATTGAAAACACTTTATTTGCTTCCACACAAATTCATTTTACATAAACACGATATTACAAAAATAAATAAGTATTGGGTGAAATTTGTAGGTCGACTGCATATTGATTGTATAGTGAATAGTCTTATACGGTCATCATCATCATCTCAGTGTTAATCCCAGTCGCATCCGAAGCTTTTTCAGCTTTGGAGTCTGGGTTCCGCTATACCAGCCTAATTGCTGGTTTTGGACAAACTTCGATATTTTCCGTGAAGCGACTGCCGTCTGACCTCCACAACTCGAAGGCGATATCGAAGCATTGCAGTTAGACCAATTGTTGGACTGTTGAGGGCTCCAACAACCATAAACGACTGTCATTAGATGTTCGTATGGCAACCGGGACCAACGGCTTAACGTGCTTTTCGAGGCACGACCAGACCAGTGCAAATATTCATATTCATGCATTCAAATATTTGCACTGCACGGAGATCGAACCCGCGCCTCCTTGCACAGCGGCCGCGTGTTGTTGTTATAAAATAAATGGGATGCAATACCTCTTCCTCTGTAAATGAGATCTGGGATCCTGTTGTAAAAGCTTCAAAATAAATCACATATAATTCATTCTCACTTTATTCTCACATTATGTTTTAAAACAAGACTCTATAAATAAACAGTTATGCAAATCACATCTTATAATTTCTTTTATATACAGTATGTTAAATAACAGAGGGCGTTCCCTTAAACTCGTTAATATATATCATTAATAGATTAAAATAAAAATATCAACATAGAAAAATAAGCATAAAATAATCCGAATAAAAAGAAATTATAATTGAAAATAAATTTGAAACCTCCTGTTTTAAATCAAAATAGTAGCGCGGAATAGTATCTACCTAACGTTGCATTGCCCAACATACATCAACCAACACACATCAATCAATTAGATCTTAGATCGCCGCCGCATACGCGGCTCGTCATTCATAAATAAATTGCGACGTTGCCGTCTTTCATGTTCGCGTGTACAGTGTGTTTCTTTTACATGTCAATTTAAAATTTTTATTGAATATTTTCATATTGAAAAAATTTTAAAACATTATGTTTTCGAATGAAAATATTTTTTTTAGCATGTGTGTATGCTATACTATTTCGGGTTAACGGGAACGCCCTCTGTTAGTTAACATACTGTATATATATGTATATATATATAAATATATTCAAACCATTCTTTGTCACAACATTTTTACTACTACTGAAACAACAAAACATTTTTCTCTTGTCTCCCGAATCTGTCTTATAAAATTATATATATTTAATTTCCATACAAATGTCATCAGCCAGAGACAATAATGAAATTCAACCTCAACCCCGCATTCGCTACCGCTACGCCACAGAGGCTGTCAACTGTTGCGGCTGTGAATAGTCTTATACAGTACAATACTAAAATAGCAATTTTATTTTAGTGATGGAAATTATTGATTAACTAGCCACTCGCCCCGGCTCGAGTGGTTAGTTAATCAATAATTTCGGCATCGCACTGGTGCAATGCCAGACACTACAAAAAAAACTATGAACGTTATATAAAACAACGCCGTGAACGCCGCGCCGTGTACCGTCGTAAACGTAAAACCCCGCAATTTTTTAATCCATACTAATATTATAAATGCGAAAGTAACTCTGTCTGTCTGTCTGTCTGTCTGTTACGCTTTTCCGCTTAAACCTCTCAACCGATTTTGATAAAATTTGGCACAGACAATCTTTAGATCCTGAGAAAAAACATAGGCTACCTTTTATCCCGGAAAAATTTGATGTTCCCGAGGGAAATCTAAAAAGTGCGATATAACCGAACTCTACGCGGGCGAAGCCGTGGGCGGAAAGCTAGTCTGTAATATCTTTGAAAATATTTATTTAAATCATATGCTGTAAAGGGCGATATAGATCTATATTAAACCATCAATGTATTTAAGGTATTAAATTGGATAAGGATTTATGCTCATCTCATCATCTCAGCGTTAGTCCCAGTCGCATCCGTAGCTTTTCAGCTTTGGAGTCTAGGGTCCGCTTTACCCGTCTAACGGCTGATTTTGGCTAAACTTCGATATTTTCCATGAAGCGACTGCCGTCTGACCTCCACAACCCGAAGGCGATATCTGAGCATTGCAGTTAAACCAGTTCATAGACTTTTGAGGCGGCTTAACGGCTTAACGTGCTTTCCGACGCACAACCAGACCAGTGCAAATATTCATATTCATGCATACAAATATTTGCAATGTGCGGGGATCGAACCCGCGCCTCCTTGCGCAACGGCCGCTTTCGCTACCGCTACGCTACGGAGGCTGTCATGGATAAGGATTCATGCTGTATTGGTCAAAATCGCTTTGAAAATCAGCCGGTATTTGTAAATGACAAAAAATATTATTGTGGGATATCCATAAGAGATAGACTTATTACCTACCATCGCGGACTTTAATCAAATCAAATCTAATCGTTTATTGCAATCCATAATGTACAGTTACAGGTGGTAAATATAATAATATAATTATGGAAACAATTATGGACCCTGTTGGGTACAGCAAGTTTTCAATAAGTAGAGAGAGGAAGAGCGTTTCATGTTTCCATTTATTTATTTATTGTTTATTTAGTTTTATATAATTCGTATTCATTTATTTTTTTAATTGTATTAGAGTGAGTATTTATTCAATTGCTATCTCTTTATATTATATTAATTGTTAAGTATTCATTCATTAACTATTTCTTTAAATATATTGATATTATTTTAATTGGTACTCGATTAAAATTTGTTCATTATTATAAATGTATTATATATAATTAAGTATTTTAGTATAATAATGTTTTTTTTTTAATATACCTTTCTTTACAGTTATGTGTTTTATTGAATTTATCTGTTAAATATTCTTGTAACGTATAGTAGCTCTTCCTGATTAGGTATTGCTTTAGTTTAAATAAATTAATGTAGACACTTTCAATGTGTATAAGATTCTCGTAGAGTTCAGCCCGCGTTTCACTGCTAACGTGGAAAAAATTAAATTATTTAAAATTGTTATTAAATTGACTTTGACATTTGTTACTTAGATAACAGGTGTCTCGCCATGGCGCCTCCGCCGGGCCGGAACAAGCGAGGTAGACCAAAGAAGTGCTGGCTTGACGTTGTAAGAGATGACATGCGTGCCAACAAGCTCGTACCACAGGATGCTAAAGATCGTGCGAAATGGAGGAGAATGTGCAGGAAAGCGGACCCCGGGCTCCAACGCGAAAGCCGCGGATGCAACCGGGATAAACGCTGAGATGATGATGATGATTAAAAATAATAGTAGCAGTAGGAACCTTAAAAATAATAGTATTTTTCCACAAGTTAATGGATTTTATTATAGGTACATATAAACCTTTAATCACTGTATCTATTGAAAAACACCGCATCAAAATCCGTTGCGTAGTTTTAAAGATTTAATCATACAAAGGGACATAGGCAAAGAGAAAGTAACTTTGTTTTATAATATGTAGTGAAACCGCTTGAACTGCAAAATTTAAATTTCTGGGGAACGTCGGGGTGTGTGGGATTTTAACCTCAATAAAACTATCCAGGTGATCAACATCCGCATATAGGGGTGATTCCGACTCTTAAAAAAACCAATTCCAGAACCGCCCCTGCGCAACGCCTGTAAACTTAAACCCGGTGTTGTTCTTAGGCTTTAATAATGTCTGGTGAAGCCGTACGGAGGACGGGTCTGAGCAGTTGTGTTGCGATGTGCTCCGGGTACGATGCGCCAAATGATGTTGTGTCGGGACTTCGGGAGTTTGTGGTGTAGGGTCTCCAGATCAATCTCCCGCTGGTGCAGAATCGTTAGTCGTGTTGTTGGGTTTAACATTGCATCACCTCAATCGACTACTGTCTTTCTTCCTATTCATTTTTTTTTTTTTTTTTTAGTTAATATGCTAGCGCGCTTTATCATATATATAATAACTATTGCATCACTGCTTACCATCAGGCAACTGCTTGCGATCAAGCACTTGTTTATAATTATTAAAAAAGAGGTGCAAAGTAGTTGCTCTTCTACCTCTTCTTCTATTTGACACTGGCTATGTAGAAATGCATTTGGATTCATTACGCTATGGAGCTGGCTATGCTCGTGACTTTTTCAATGATAAAATCAGAAACGAACGGCGACATAGCTTGAACAAGCTGAAGTAGCAGCGTGCCGGTTATGTTTTTGAAAGGGCCGCTGAATGAAAGAAATAAAAGAAAGAATAAAGTTTGTTTGAACATGCTTTGTGACACACAAAAACGTATTCATCGTAATCATCATCATCAACCTTTTATATCGTCCTAGTGCTGGGCACTGTAGGACGATATAATCGTGGTTGTCAAGTGGTTAAAACACCAGCCTCTAAGTGCTTGGCCAGACTGAAAACGCGGCGCAGGGTGCGGCGCGACAGCGGTGACGCGCGCGATTTGTCTGTCCGCAGTCAAGCGCGGTACCGACGCGCGCGGTCAGTACGAAATGGTTTGAGATCCCCGCTCACCGCGCGGTTTCTCGCTTGCCGCCCGCGCACTCACTGCGGACACTTTCATGAACGAACTATGGTTTGAGTTGCACGCGTGCTGCTCGCGTTAAGTCGCCCGCGCCTCTCGCCGCGCCCGCATGATCGCTATGGACGCTTGTATTAAGTTTCATATGTTTGAGTACGACGCATCGCGCCCGCCCCGCGCGCGTTTGCAGTCTGGCCAAGCACTAAAGTATGAGTGTGCGGCTTCGATTCCAGGTCAGGCAAGTACCAATATAACTTTTCTAAGTTATATTTACTTTCTAAGTACATCTTGGATACCAATGACTGATTACAAGGTGAAGGAAAACATCTTGGGGAAACATGGACTTTAAGTCAAAAATCACTAACCCGCATTGAGCAAGCGTTGTGATTACGCTCAATCCTTCTCTGTATGAGAGGAGACCTGTACACAGTAGTGGGACAATAAAACGAAATTAACAAAATAAAAAAAATGTCTAAAACAATAGTGAAAAGTTTCATTGTAGTATTAACTAGCGGCCGCCAGCGACTTCGTTCGCGTGAAGTTAGTTATGCTCCACTTCTATTGGTCGCAGCGTAATATTATATAGCCTAAAGCCGGACCCTTAGTTTTTGAGATTAGCGCGAACAAACAAACAAACAAACTCTTCAGCTTTATATATTAGTATAGATGTCAGATAGATACCGTTTGATGCTGGTTTTGTAAGGAACATATCATGACTATTGAAGCAGAATCCTGAAGGAGACTGTGCATCGGCAATTTCAACGAAAGGAAGCAGACATTTATGTTGAGGATTTCTTTGTATTTTTTCCACGCAACGCCACATAGACACAAAAGGTTTTACCACGTCATGGAGAAACATGAGTCGTAATTTTGACACATCACGCACGGTAATTCACAGGTCGTCAAGGACAGGTATAAATATTAATGTTACAAAAGCATACGTACATTTATTTAACGTTATATTAACTGTCAAAATTACGAAACCTGTTCGTTGTAACTCGTTCATTTATCAAAATATTCCATCGTCTTCAGAAATGTAGGCTGGCTGTCTTGTGTCAAATTCTAGCCACTTACATGTTTAATAAACGTAAGTTAATAAAACATTCTTCAGGCATTCCGTCTAACATGTTTGTTTGCTGAATTATTTCCCATTTTACTTAATTGTTTTTTTTTATATATTTTACTAGCGACCCGCTCCGGCTTCGCACGTGGACAAAATTTATAGGTACTTAAGCCTTCCTTAAAAAATGGTGGCCCTTCAATAAAAATAATGTCTACTGTGCCGCCCATCAGCCAATATCTGCCTCTGCAAGATACTTCGACCTTATTGTCCATGTATAGCCAGTTCCACCACCTTCAAACAGAATGAAAGCCTACCGGGGTAGCAAGTTTGTTCGAAATAATAGTCCCCTGCTCCGGCCTACTCCATCTCCGCAGTTTAGGTAGAGAAATACCCAAGTAGCAGGCGGCCGGCACGGGCGTGAGCGGCACGCGGATTTTTTCTGGTGTTTAGTTTTGATTAAATCGTGATATCTCATCATCATTCATCATTCTCCTGCCCTTTTCCCAATTTATTTGGGGTCGGCGCAACATGTCTTTTTCTTCCATGCATCCCTATCAGAAGCCATCTCCGCAGTCACTCCCTTCTTAGCCATATCATCCTTCACACATTTCATCCATCGTTTCTTTGGTCTTCCCCTACTCTTATAGCCATCAACATTCATAATTAAGACTCTCCTCACGACATTCTCCTCAGTTCTCTGTAACACATGCCCGTACCATGACAACCGATTTCCACACAACTTTTCAGCTACCGGTGCCACTTTCAGACTTCCTCTTATGTACTCATTTCTTATTCTATCCATTCGTGTAACACCACACATCCCTCTTAGCATTCTCATCTCGGCTGCATGCAATTGCCTTTCATTCATCCCTTTCGTAGCCCAACATTCTGATCCATACAAGACAGCAGGTCGGATCATGGTTTTATATATTTTCCCCTTAAGTTTAAGGGGAATGCGGGAGTCGCAGATTGTTCCCGTGACCTGCCGCCATTTCATCCACCCAGTGTTAATTCTGTACCGTCCGATCTATTTCGCCATCGCTTTGCACGAGTGAACAGAGATACCGAAAGTCGGAGCAGATTGGTAGGAGTGCGCCATCAAGCGCTATGGCTCCAGAAGCGGTTTTGTTTCTGCTGATTTTCAAGCCAACATTCTCCAGCTTCTGTTGCCATTTCTCCAATCTGCTCTGGATCTCAGGTCCATCTTCACCGACGAGAACAATGTCATCGGCGAACAGCATGCACCAGGGTGCCTCCTCCTGGATGGTCGATGTAAGAGCGTCCATAATCAACAGGAAGAGGTACGGACTTAAAGCCGATCCCTGGTGCAAGCCTACCGCCACACTGAACTCGTCGGTATTGCCAGCAGCCGACCGGACGTAGGTACGAGATCGACTGTACATAGCACGAATTAACTCTACATACTTCCCAGGCAAACCTTTCTCTTTCAGGGCCCACCACAGCACATTAAATCGTGATATCTCATGGATGAAAAAACCGATTCCAATAATACAAAAAGACATCTGCTGCTACTGAAATTTCCTTTGATATGACATAATTTATTTGGATAAGGATTAATAATAAGGAACAAATAGTGGGCTCTGATTTCGACTGAAATTTTAATTAACCTTTCAATAATAAAAAAAAAGTCATAACGAATAAAATAATGTAGGAAGACATATGGTGTCGCTGACTTTTTTATAGGCATTTTTAAATTCTACAATACTGTAGTATTATTTTGGTCTACATATCTCATAGGGTTCAGTCAGCGTTTGCAATTTAAGCTCAAAAAAATGGGTTTCTTTTGCGACATGTGTTAGAAACCTTAAAAATTATCAGTATTCCTCTTATATATTATGCATGTTATATACATAAATACCTTCCTCTTGAATCACTAGCGTAGTTTAAAAAGATTTAATCATACAAAACGACATAGGGAAAGTAAAAGTGACTTTGTACAGTGGGCAGAGCTCGTACAGCATGGGATATTGTTCGTAGAACCGATGGCCGACGGGGCAGTAAGGTTCTGGAGTGGCGGCCACGTACTGGAAGACGCAGCGTAGGGAGCATGAAGGTCGCGGGAAGTCTTTTTTGAGAAATAAAGATTCTTTAAACCTAAGCCGATGGATGCGGGCGGCACCGGCGGCAGATCGGTCATCGTGGAAAGCCTTGGGGGACGCCTTTGTCCAGCAGTGGACATCTATAGGCTGAAGAAGAAGAAGAAGAAGATACTTTTCGCAAAAGGAGGCCTACTGGTATCGACTGCGAATGGAGCAGTGGTGGCCTTGCAGTAACTTACAATTTGTAGGTCGTAGGGTGGAACCCCATCAGGCGCTTTACTTTGTGTTAATTATTTCGTCACCACTGCTCTCAAAAACGGTGAAGGAAATCATCGTGCGGAAACCGGCATACCCTAGAGCCAAAAACTTCGAAGACACGTGAAATCTACCAACCCGCACTCCATCTCCATGAGAGGGGGCCTATGTCGAAAGAGTAGAAACATTATAGGCTAATTATGTATCTTACGTATACTTTTCGCACAAAGAAATGTGCAAAGACGGACTTAATGCCGTGGGAATTCTCTGTCAGCCCATGGGTGGTGAAGAGATTAGATGGTTTTGGTTGAAAGAAAACAACGATAAAAACAAAGTCTTAATTCTAGTTAAACTATTTCGGTCTAGATGATTATGTATCCATGTTACGTATACTTTTCGCACAAGGGCAAAGACGGACTTAATGCCTTAGGCATTCTCTGTCAGTCCACCACGGGTGGCGAAGAGATTAGATGGCTTCGGTTGAAAGAAAACATCGATAAAAACAAAGTCTTAATTCTAGTTAAACTATTTCGGTCTAGATTTAAAGGTCACTCGTCTATTGATTGTTTTAAGTTTAGTCTAGAGCTACACTGAATTATTCAGTGGGTACTAAAATGGTCGGATGGTCGGCTAGTTTGTTTATTCATATATTGTAATTTTTTTGCTTAGCAATTTATTAAGTAAGTGATGGATTGGATTGGACCAGGTTTGGGTGGTTACATTAATTTTATTGAGAGCAGCGCTGGTTTAGTATTACATGCGTACTAACAAACTCACAACGGATGCCAAAGATCGTGCGAAATGTAGGCGTATATGTAGTAAAGCAGACCCCGGACCCAACGTGAAAACCGCGGATGCAACTGGGATTATACACTGAGATGATGATGAATTATCATTGCCATTCAACGTGGCATTGGTGTCAGTCTCCTAGACATATTAAGGCTAGAGATGATAAAAGCACTGAATGACGATACAGTAATAAAAGGCAATATCA
Organism: Sesamia nonagrioides; assembly: GCA_017933935.1. NCBI lineage: Eukaryota > Metazoa > Arthropoda > Insecta > Lepidoptera > Noctuidae > Sesamia > Sesamia nonagrioides. The sequence continues at coordinate 785,567 of JADWQK010001647.1, forward strand.
GAATCGGAACGCCGTCATTTGTCTAAATTTTCATACGTCTGAATATGGGAAATGATATGAAGAAAATATCTTATACAATGGAAAACTGCGTATTTTCTGCTGACTGGAGCATGACTATGAAATCGAAATCAAAAGTCATTTATTCAAATTAGACTGAGATTCAGCACTTTTACGTCGTCTTGTACAACGTCGAAATTACAAAAGACAAAACGCCCACCATTCAGCATTTCATTTTCATATTCTTGTTCATTTATTGCATTCACTATTGTCGAAAAGTTGTAATAAAGGGCTCAAAGTTAGGTACTTTTAAAAATGTATGTAAGGGCCCAGCAAAAGTTTAAAAATACTAATCTTCTTCTTCTTCTTCAGCCTATAGAGGTCCACTGCTGGACGAATGCCTCCCCTAAGGCTTTCCACGATCATCATCATCATCATCACAGCGTTAATCCCAATCGCATCCGAAGCCTTTTCAGCTTTGGAGACTGGAGTCCGCTTTTACCAGTCCAACTGCTGAAATGGCTAAACTTCGACATTTTCCGTGAAGCGGCTGCCGTCTGACCTCCACAACCCGAAGGCGACATCGAAGTATTGCAGTTAGACCAATTGTTGGACTTTTGAGGGCTCCAACAACCCGTAACGACTGCCACTAGATGTTTGTGTGGCAACCGGGACCAACGGCTTAACGTGCTTTCCGAGGCACGACCAGACCGGTACAAGTATTCATATTCATGCATACAAATATTTGCACTGTGCGGGGCTCGAACCCGCGCCACCTTGCGCAGCGGTCGCGTCTGCTACCGCTACGCCACGGAGGCTTTCCACGATGACTGGTCTTTTGTTGCCAGCATCCATCGGCTTCCCTCGACCTTCACCAGGTCATCAGTCCACGTTGTTGACGGCTTCCCTATGCTGTGTCTTCCGGCACGTGGCCGCCACTCCAGAACCTTACTGCCCTATCAATTACAAATCATCAAATTTTAAAGATAAAAAAAGATTTATTTTTTAACAATTAACGATAACAATAATCATTTTCATTTTTCACGCTTTCGCTATACTAGTATAGCTATATCATAAAATAATGAAAAAGGCATACTTCGAAGGGTCCAGGCGTCCAAAGGTTTACCTATAGAACAATATATAGATGATAAGAAGAAACGAACATACGTGTTCGACAAATATATATTTGGTATTAGTATTATATTTAACGGTAACCGTACGCACGTTCGTAAAATTTCCCTATAGTTACGAACTACAGCCAGTATTACTTATTACCTAACTAATATTATATTAATTAGCCACAAAGAACTGAACAAATAATGGTCTATCAAATTAAACAACGTGTTTGCTTGCTACGAAAGCGTAGTTTCTGTAGCACCATGCTACGGCGTAGCAACAGCGTAGACATAGCCTACGCGGTTTGCGGTTACAACAGAGAAATTCATTGTTCGTTGTTGCTTTGACGAAATAATGTGGAACCAGAAACGTATTAACATGTTACATAACATAACACAACGGTCACGCTTTGTTAACTTCAGTCGCCTTTTATCCACAGCCCACTTCATCTATCCATTGACTACTAAACATTTTTGAACGAATCGAATTTTGAATAATTTAAGAATATTAAAAATTGATTTCGGAACTTGAATGAATGAATTCTGGTAAAAATGTCACCACTTCATTCCGCGTGTCCATGAAATACAAGACTCGGACTGCGCTCACATAAAGGATGTTTCAAACTATTTTTATTTTTTATATTCAAAATACTATATACATATGTAAAGAAAACCCTGTCCGACCCATAAGGATAATAAAGGTTAGGTAAACACATGATCAAATAAAGTATGAAATTTTACATCATCATCACAGAAACTTAATCTTAAGTAAAATATTGTTTTTTTCTGCGAATTAATTCCAAGTTCCCCAAAATTTGGTAATTTTTTTAAAAAGTGAGGACACCGTTTTTACAGTATTATGTATATCTATCTTTATATATATAATTCTGCTGTACGTGTGTATGTCATTGAACTCCTCCTAAACGGCTTGACCGATTTTAATGAATTTTTCTGTATGCGTTTGAGTGGCGACCTGGATCGTTTAGATTCACAAATCAACCCGGCAGATGGCGCTAATCGCTTGAAGAAGCATGTGATCTCGGAAACGGCCCTAACGATTTCGCTGAAAATTAATATGTGGTGGTTTTCGGGGACGAAAAATCGATCTAGCTCAGTCTTATGTCTGGGAAAGCGTATATTTTCGAGTTTTCTCTTTCGCAATATTTCACGCATAATATGGGGGCTAATTTCGCGCGGCTTGACATAGCGGCTGTAGCGTAGTCGATATTGGTATGGTCTACTCGCGATGGCTGGTGTTCCTAGGTTCAAACCCGGTCAATCACAAGTTTTTTTTTTGTTTTTAGACAAGTTTATAGTTTTTTTTTAATTTTCTTAGTTACTTAAAAATATAATTGTACATAAGAACTAAAAGGCGAAAAAATTAAAAATATTTTTTTTTTTATACTAAATTTGCACTTATGAACTAAAAGAGAAAAAAATAAATAGAAATAAATAATTATTTAAGATTTTTTATTTTACTTAAAGAGACAGAAACAAGAGCTCTAGGGGTAGAGAGAGATATGATATTTTTGTTACAAATGTAGATGACAATGCTTTCCATGGGTTTCTTCTTTCCATCCTAAATCTGCTGTACCTACGTGTGTACGTCACTAAATTCCTCCTAGACTGGTCCGATTTGAATGAAGTCTATGTATATAAATGAAAGTCGAGTTAGTTACTATATTTATAACTCAAGAACCGCTTAACCAGTATGGCTCAAAATTGGTAGGGAGGTAGATAAGAACTGGGAGAAGGACATATCACATAGGATACTTTTCATCCCGTTCCCGCTGTTCCTGTCGTTCCCGTGTGACGTGACATAAGACATGGTTTAACAAAACGCAACTGACATGGAATAACAAAACAACTCAGTCAAAATATAAGTTAGCGGTTCATTTGTTAAAAATGGTACAAACACACTCCTACACTACTCAGCATATTAAAAAAAAAGTCTTACCGGTTGAATGTTGATGCATTTATTTAAAGCAAGGAATATAATAAATGCTCTCTGCCGGTTTAATTTTTTAAATAAAAGCCCCAAAGCAAACTTCAACTTAAAAATTTCTAATATTGTATTGTTGTGCCATTTACCACTTCACTACATACTATAAAACAAAGTTACTTTCTCTTTCCCTATGTTCCTTTGTATGATTAAATCTTTAAAACTGCGAAACAGATTTTGATGAGGTTTCTTTTAATAGATAGAGTAATTAAAAAGAAACGTTTATATGTATAATAACATCCATTAAATTGTGGAGAAACACTATCCGTCGCCCACATGTGGGAGTGATGAGAGGAGGCATAACTCTGTTGCCGCGAAAAATCGCAGTACAGCGGACAGAGCTCCGGCGGGGTCTCATGGCGACATGGAAAGTGTGATTGTCGCAATTCAGCACTGAGCACGCCGCAATAGCGGCGGTAAGTCCTCTCTTTGAGGAGTAGCTAGAGAGGTGCCACGGCGTCCTCACCTTCCGACTGACGTAGGTCCTCACCGGACACGGCTGTTTCGGGAGGTTTCTGTTCCGTATAAGGCGGGAGGAAACGCCAGGGTGACCACTGTGTGCATCGCCGTGAGGACACGGTGGAGCATAAGGTGGAGGTCTGCCCGGCTTGGATAGAGCACAGCCGTGTTCTCGTGGCGGCGATCGGCGGCGATCTCTTGCGTCCGACCCTGGTCCGGGCCATAGTCCGGAGCAAGAGTGCATGGCAAGCTTTCACCTCCTTCTGTGAAGCAGTGATGCTGGCAAAGGAGGAGGCGGAGCGGGTGAGGGAGCGGAAATCCCACTAGACTCACGGCTCAAACCGCCGCAGGAAGCGCCCTGGTCGGGAGGCAACATCGGACTCCCAATCGCCGTAGGCGCGGGCTTGCGGGCGGCGAGGGATAGGCAGCTCGCCTCCTTGTAAGAACCAGGCCCGGGTTGACGGCCCATTGTGTTTCACACGTGCCTCAAAGACATGTCAGCACACCTTGACGGTGTCCACGAGGACTGGTCCACAGGGTTACGGGTTGATTAAAAAAGAAACCATGGCACTGGCCGTTGCACAGGCAAGTGAAGGAACACGGGTGGGTTTTACTCAATAAAAGTCTGACATGCCCTTCCGCTCCGCCCAGAGCGGGAGAGGTCACTTGATGATTTCCCATCCACAACAAAAAAAAAAAACTGAAGAAGAGCAAGAAATTGCACTTGAAGGCGCAGCCTTAGTATGGCTCAACTTCGTGCTTCTCACTCACCAGAGCAAAGGGAGGCAGCCCGTGAAATGGCTCGGTTGGCAATGCGAAATCGTCGAGCAAACCTCAGAGATCACGCGCTAGATAATTTACGAAACACAAGAAGAAATTCATCAAATACTGATTTGAATCGGGCAGCGTTTCAATACGCATATAATATAGCGCAATGGCGTTCGCATTGGGCCAATGGATGTTGTTTACGAGTATTGTAGCACATTAAAGATTTCCGGAGATTCGACAGGATTGTGCTCCCAAATAAAGAATCATTGAATAATAATATTCATTTATTTAAAATTATCCTAATTTAAAAAGTAGTCATGGTCCGTAGTCCGCCTTTAAGGCGGAACGAAGTTCGCCGGGTCAGCTAGTACTAATATATAAAGCTGAAGAGTTTGTTAGTTCGCGCTAATCTCGGGAACTACTGGTCCGATTTGAAAAAATCTTCACGCTGCGACCAATAGGAGCGGAGCATAACTAAACCACGCGAACGAAGTCGCTGGTGGCCTCTAGTAATATACAGGGTTATAGGAGACCGCGCGTCGCGTGCCCTGCCCCCCTTCGCCCGCGCGTGGTATTGCTTACCGCACATTTACTAAGTTACCTCATTTTGCAAAATAATATTTATTTTTTCAGGGGGATTTTTTTTTTAAGATTAGCCCGGTTTTGTAATCATCAGTAGTATCAGTTATCAATACCTAACAGTACCTTCATGGTTCGGACAAGGTCTCTTTACATATTGTATACATATAATAGGCTCTACGGTTAGGGCAGTGGTTAAGCTACTGACTGCTGCGCTGCGTATCGCGGGTTCGATTCCCGCACCGAACAAATATTTGTATGACCTACAAGTAGTTATTCCGGGACTACATTTTTATGTATGTGAGTATATATGTTTCTAAACGCACCCACAATACAGGAGAAATTCCTTGTGTGGGGCTAGGTTTTTATTAACAAAAAAAAAATATTTACTATTGTATAGTAGTCATTAGGTACATAGGCTGTCGCTGTAAAATGACTAAAAAGCCTGTGTATTCAAACAACATTAACATAATCACTTAAATCTTAGTTCATCCCGCGAGCTGCTCAGACTTTATTCTCCCCATAAAAACCAATACACGTACGTCTCCACAAGTAATCCAATAAACTCGAAGAAACAAAAAACAAGCTCTAATTTAACTTTCTAGACACATTCAGTTAATCAACAAATAATTAATAGCATTATATGCTCGACTATACGTGCTCACATCTGTTAGACTTAGAGTATAGTCGACAACAATTAATGTTTGTTGACGTTTTTATTTTAAAAATAGAACTTACGCAAAATAGTAAGGCGTATATTGCGTGGGGCGATTTATAGCAGGGCTGCCGTAAATAGGACACGGCGCAGCGCACGCTCGCCAAGTGTGTAGCTTGGGAGGAGCAGCGCCGTGTCCTCACAAATGAAGTAGGAGGCGACCTGACGCTACCGGCAGTAGTGCGGAGGATGGTTGGTAGCGCAGTGTCGTGGGATGCGGTGGTGTCCTTCTGCGACCACGTGATGTCGCAGAAGGAAGCTGCGGAATGGGAGAGGGAGATCTCAACCCCCTTCCCGGGCCGCAGAAGACGCACCGGGTGCCGAAGAAGGGCGGATAACGCCCTCTTCCGCCCGCCATGAATGGGTCCAGGGGCGAGGGACATAGGGAAGTCCCCGCCCCCTATTCGATGGACCCCGAGGCGGAGGCGCGTGCGAGTGTCGGCGCGCGCCTCTGAGGTGATGCACGGGGTAGTTTAACACCCCACGACCCCGTGCAGTGGACGAGGCCCGGACAGACCGGGCCAGCACGAGAGGGTGGGGCCGTGGAAGAATTTAGACTCCCGCGGCTCCACGCACGCTCGTGATAGAAGAGATACCGGGGTGGTTTTAGTCACTAAAAGTCTGACAGACTCCGTCGCCCACCCCAGGGCGGCGGACATCCTATGAGGATTTCCAAAAAAAAATAAAATAACAGGGCTGTCGTAAATAAGCTGAAGTACGATTATCACGATTATTGTATGTACATTTTTGTAAAGTAAGTTCACAGTAATTTTAGCCGCAACGACCTAATAACAACTTTATCTCTGCCGTGCCGTTTTTACCTATAGTGTACATCGATGAACTGGAACAATTTGCCATCAGCGGTGTTTCGGTCTGACTACAATTTAAGTGTCTTCAAGGCTAGAGTGAATAGGCTCTTAATAAACTAACGCGCTTTACCATCAACGACTGCATCACTGCTTAACATCTGGCGGGATTGCGGTCAAACACTAGTTTATATATTACTAGCTGTGCCCCGCGGTTTTACCCGCGTAAGCTTCAAATCGAAAGAGCTCAGTTAATATAATATAAGCGCCTGTTAAAATAATTGTAGCAATATGTACGTCCGCGTTTGCTCCCGTTTTCGCAAAAATTTTTGTTCCTGCTCTGCTCCCATTGGTCATAGCGGAATGTTTTATAGCCTATGTCCTTTCTCAGGCTCTAGACTATCTGTGTACCAAATTTCATTACAATCGGTTCAGTAGTTTATTCGTGAAAGCCAGACAGACAGACAAACAGAGATGCTTTCGTATTAATAATATTAGTATGGATAAAAAGTCTCACGTTAAATCTTATATGGGTATGTCTCTTTTTCTGTGGCTTGTTCGTTTTATCTATTCCCAAGTAAAAACAATGCAGAAGTTTTCGCTTCTAAAACCATCTGACATCAATTAATCACTCGGTTTTAGATGTACTGACAGTCATTAACAACTAGCGGAGGTTCGTCAGTTTGTTTTAAGATTTTATCCTTCAATGTTTTACAAAAACTTATTTCTCTTATATTTTTGAGATCTGACAGTGTTTAAGAGAATAGTGAGTTGAAAAAAGGCTTACTAGCAGTTTCCAGAAACGTATTTTTGAAAATGAAGATAGTGGGCGTCGAAAACGTATTAAGTTTTACTTGCCTTTATCTTCGCCCAAATTATATAACATGCATTTTATATATCATCATCATCATCATCATCCCAGCGTTAATCCCAGTCGCATTCGAAGCCTTTTCAGCTTTGGAGTCTGGGGTCCGCTTTACCAGTCCAACTGCTGATATGGCTAAACTTCGACATTTTCCGTGAAGCGACTGCCGTCTGACCTCCACAACCCGAAGGCGACATTGAAGCATTGTAGTTAGACCAATTTTTGGACTTTTGAGGGCCCCAACAAACCGTAACGACTACCACTAGATGTTCATACGGCAATCGGGACCAACGGCTTAACGTGCTTTCCGAGGCACGACCAGACCAGTGCAAATATTCATATTTATGCATACAAATACTTGCACTGTGCGGGGATCGAACCCGCGCCACCTTGCGCAGCGGCCGCGTCCGCTACGCCACGGAGGCTGTCGCATGCATTTTATATATATATACAACATGTAATGTAATTAACGCACACCCTAAATAAAATACCCCAATTAGAATATTATGTTATAAACATACTAACACAGGTACACTGAATTTTAAACATGTATATCCATTGTTATTTATTAAATTAGTTACCTATATCAATTCTTGGAGAACGAAGACCTTAACATTCTTGGAATAAGATTTATTTTTCTTTATTTTGTATTAGATGAATAAATTTGTATGAATACAAGTAAAACTACGATTGTAAGTCTGTCTCTCTCGGTGATAGGCCATAACATCGGCTGCCGGCAGAAGTTACCACCCACCAGACAAAGTCTTGCCGCCAAGCGATTCGTCGTGTTCCGGCGGCATGATGTCTGGTGAAGCCGTACGGAGGACGGGTCTGAGCAATTGTGTTGCGATGTGTGCCGGGTACGATGCACCAAATGTTATTGTATCGGGAGCATGGTCGTGGAGGGTCTTGAGATCAGTCTTCCTCTGGCGCAGCAACGTTGGTCGTGCTGTTGGGTTTAACATTGCATCACCTCGCTCAACTGCCATCTTCCTTCTTATTTACGAAGCTTTTTAAGTAAATAGGCTTAATTAACTAGCGCGCTTTACCATCAACGATTGCATTACTGCTTACCATCAGGCGGGATTGCAGTCAAGCACTAGTTTATAATGATTTAAAAAAAAAGGGTTAATATGATAATAATTTCCATAGTTCTAATTATTTTTGGGATAAAATATTACGTATATTAAAAACGATATACACTGATTCTGAACAAACTATTTTCATTTTCGTGGGAAAATAATAAAAAACGTTCTATAAGTACATATATGTATTTTTATTACATCTTTTAAAAGTACTCTCCGCCAGCCTCTATACAAATTTTCATGTGTCTGAACCAGTTTTCGAAACAGTTTTTCCTCGCTTACAGCCTACTCAAATGTTGACAGCGCATCATCCGGCTGCGAAAATTGTATCCCTTTGAGCTGATCTATTATTTTTGGAAATAAGGAAAAGTCACATGGTGCTAGGTCGGGGCTGTAAGGATGGTGACCCAGGAGTTTGACCGGTGTACTGTTCAGAAAGTGCCTCGTTTTGATTGCGGTGTGGACGGGCGCATTGTCGTGGTGAAGCAGTAACCGGCGGAGCCGTGTTTGGTCGCCTGTTGCTCACAACAGAGAAAATTTCCATATGCTTGATAGAAATTTTCTCATTCAGCATTAATTCTTCTTTAATTTTGTAAAGGAATTTACACCAAGTAGTCAAACTGAAAAAACCTCGCGATCAAAATTTTATCCCTGCTTCTAGATCCCTTCACTTTGGTAGGCGTTGATTCGTTTTGAAACACCCAAACCGATGACTGGCGCTTCGTTTCCGGATCATATTGATAAATCTAAGATTCATCACCTGTAACGATGTCGTAAACATGCCGAAACAAGCCTGCTTCAAATTAGTCTATCATATCATGGCACCATCCCACCCGTTCCTTCTCCTGAGCATCGGTGAGATTGTGTGCCACCCAGCGTGAGACTATCCTCCGCAACAGAAGATTCACGTGTAGAATCTCGTGAAGGCTTCCTGATCCAATCTGCAGTTTATGCTAAATTTCTTGGTATGTAATTCGTTTATTGTCTTGGATAAAACTTTTCACTACTAGCACGTTTTCTTCGGTAACAGCCGTCAAAGGCCGACCACTTCTTTCTTCATCCCCCAAAGTAAGTCGACCGCGCTTAAATTCATTATACCACCGAAACCCGATTGCCTTAGAAGGGTCTTCATCTATGAATGCCATTTAAAGTCTATCTGTATGATTCGTCTGGGTTTAGGTGACATTTGAAAACGTAGAAAAGCATAGCGCGAAAATGGTCTCAACGCAAATCCAGTATTCAAAGAGACATGATAGGTATTCTTAATTAAACCGCAAAAAATGTGGAGGGTAGTTAGTACGGCGTGAAAACGGAACAAACAAGCAAACAAACTCATTTTCCGATTTATACTATTAGTAAGGATAAATAATCATGTTTTTGAAATCTATACTTTAACTAGCTGACCCGGCGAACTTCGTTCCGCCTTAAAGGCAATATCACATGACTACTTTTTCAATTAGGATAATTTTAAATAAATGAATATTATTATTCAATGATTCTTTATTTGGGAGCACAATCCTGGCGATTCTCCGGAAATCTTTAATGTGCTACAATACTCGTAAACAACATCCATTGTATGCGTATATTATATGCGTATTGAAACGCTGCCCGATTCAAATCAGTATTTGATGAATTTCTTCTTGTGTTTCGTAAATTATCTAGCGCTTGATCTCTGAGGTTTGCTCGACGATTTTGCATTGCCAACCGAGCCATTTCACGGGCTGCCTCCCTTTGCTCTGGTGAGTGAGAAGCACGAAGTCGAGCCATACTAAGGCTGCGCCTTCAAGTGCAATATCTTGCTCTTCTTCAGTTTTTTTTTTGTTGTGGATGGGAAATCATCAAGTGACCTCTCCCGCTCCGGGCGGAGCGGAAGGGCGTGTCAGACTTTTATTGACTAAAACCCACCCATGTTCCTTCACTTGCCTGTGCAACGGCCAGTGCCATGGTTTCTTTTTTAATCAACCCGTAACCCTGTGGACCAGTCCTCGTGGACACCGTCAAGGTGTGCTGACATCTCTTTGAGGCACGTGTGAAACACAATGGGCCGTCAAAGGAGGCGAGCTGCCTATCCCTCGCCGCCCGCAAGCCCGCGCCTACGGCGATTGAGAGTACGATGTTGCCTCCCGACCAGGGCGCTTCCTGCGGCGGTTTGAGCCGTGAGTGTAGTGGGATTTCCGTTCCCTCACCCGCTCCGCCTCCTCCTTTGCCAGCATCACTGCTTCACAGAAGGAGGTGAAAGCTTGTCATGCACTCTTGCTCCGGACTATGGCCCGGACCAGGGTCGGACGCGAGAGATCGCCGCCGATCGCCGCCACGAGAACACGGCTGTGCTCTATCAAAGCCGGGCAGACCTCCACCTTATGCTCCACCGTGTCCTCAGGGCGATGCACACAGTGGTCACCCTGGCGTTTCCTCCCGCCTTATACGGAACAGGAACCTCCCGAAATAGCCGTGTCCGGTGAGGACCTACGTCAGTCGGAAGGTGAGGACGCCGTGGCGCCTCTCTAGCTACTCCTCAAAGAGAGGACTTTGATGTTTGTGGCGTGCTCAGTGCTGGGTTGCGACAATCACACTTTCCATGTCTCTGTCCGCTGTACTGCAATTTTTCGCGGCAACGGAGTTATGCCTCCTCTCGTCACTCCCACATGTGGGCGAGGGATAGTGTTTCTCCACAATTTAATGGATGTTATTATACATATAAAAGTTTCTTTTTAATTACTCTATCTATTAAAAGAAACCTCATCAAAATCTGTTTCGCAGTTTTAAAGATTTAATCATACAAAGGGACATAGGGAAAGAGGTTTTATAGTATGTAGTGAAGTGGTAAATGGCACAGCAATATATAATAAATGCTTTGAGGCTTTTATTAAAAAAATTAAACCGGCAGAGAGCATTTATATTCCTTGCTTTAAATAAATGCATCAACATTCAACCGGTAAGACTTTTTTTTAATATGCTGAGTAGTGTAGGAGTGTGTTTGTACCATTTTTAACAAATGAACCGCTAACTTAGTTGTTTGAGTTGTTTTGTTATTCCATGTCAGTTGCGTTTTGTTAAACCATGTGTTATGTCACGTCACACGGGAACGACAGGAACCGCGGGAACGGGATGTAAAGTATCCTATGTGATATGTCCTTCTCCCAGTTCTTATCTACCTACCAATTTTGAGCCATACTGGTTAAGCGGTTCTTGAGTTATAAATATAGTAACTAACTCGACTTTCATTTATATACATAGACTTCATTCAAATCGGACCAGCCTAGGAGGAATTCAGTGACGTACACACGTAGGTACAGCAGATTTAGGATGGAAAGAAGAAACCCATGGAAAGCATTGTCATCTACATTTGTAACAAAAATATCATACCTCTCTCTACCCCTAGAGCTCTTGTTTCTGTCTCTTTAAGTAAAATAAAAAATCTTAAATAATTATTTATTTCTATTTATTTTTTTCTCTTTTAGTTCATAAGTGCAAATTTAGTTAAATAAAAATAAAATATTTTTAATTTTTTCGCCTTTTAGTTCTTATGTACAATTATATTTTTAAGTAACTAAGAAAATTAAAAAAAAAAACTATAAACTTGTCTAAAAACAAAAAAAAAACTTATGATTGACCGGGTTTGAACCTAGGAACACCAGCCGTCGCGAGTAGACCATACCAATATCGACTACGCTACAGCCGCTATGTCAAGCCGCGTGAAATTAGCCCCCATATTATGCGTGAAATATTGCGAAAGAGAAAACTCGAAAATATACGCTTTCCCAGACATAAGACTGAGCTAGATCGATTTTTCGTCCCCGAAAACCACCACATATTAATTTTCAGCGAAATCGTTAGGGCCGTTTCCGAGATCACATGCTTCTTCAAGCGATTAGCGCCATCTGCCGGGTTGATTTGTGAATCTAAACGATCCAGGTCGCCACTCAAACGCATACAGAAAAATTCATTAAAATCAGTCAAGCCGTTTAGGAGGAGTTCAATGACATACACACGTACAGCAGAATTATATACTCGTACTAGCTGACCCGGCGAACTTCGTTCCGCCTTAAAGGCAATATCACATGAGTACTTTTTAAATCAGGATAATTTTAAATAAATAACTATTATTATTCAATGATTCTTTATTTGGGAGCACAATCCTGGCGGTTCTCCGGAAATCTTTAAGGTGCTACAATACTCGCAAACAACATCCATTGGCCCAATGCGAACGTCATTGCGCTATATTATATGCGTATTGAAACGCTGCTCGATTCAAATCAGTATTTGATGAATTTCTTCTTGTGCTTCGTAATGCTCTGGTGAGTGAGAAGCACGAAGTCGAGCCATACTAAGGCTGCGCTCTTCAAGTGCAATTTCTTGCTCTTCTTCAGTTCTTTTTTTTTTTTTGTTAGGATGGGAATCATCAAATGACTTCTTCCGCTCTGGGCGGAGCGGAAGAGCGTGTCAGACTTTTATTGACTAAAACCCACCCGTGTTACTTCACTTGCCTGTGCAACGGCCAGTGCCATGGTTTCTTTTTTAACCAACCCGCAACCCTGTGGAACAGTCCTCGTGGACCCCGTCAAGGTGTGCTGACATCTCTTTGAGGCGCGTGTGAAACACAACGCGCCGTCAACCCGGGCCTGGTTCTTATCAGAAGGCGAGCTGCCTATCGCTCGCCGCCCGCAAGCCCGCGCCTACGGTGGTCAGGAGTCCGATGTTGCCACCCGACCAGGGCGCTTCCTGCGGCGGTTTGAGGCGTGAGGGTAGTGGAATTTCCGCTCCCTCACGCGCTCCGCCTCCTCCTTTGCCAGCATCACTGCTTCACAGAAGGAGGTAAAAACTTGCCATGCACTATTGTTCCGGACTATGGCCTGGACCAGGGTCAGACGCGAGAGATGAGATTGCCGCCGAAAGCCGCCACGAGGACACGGCTGTGCTCTACCCAAGCCGGGCAGACCTCCACCATATGCTCCACCGTGTCCTCAGGGCGATGCACATAGTGGTCACCCTGGCGTTTCCTCCCGCCTTATACGGAACAGGAACCTCCCGATTCAGCCGAGTCCGGTGAGAACCTACGTCAGTCGGAAGGTGAGGACGCCATGGCGCCTCTCTAGCTACTCCTCAAAGAGAGGACTTACCGCTATTGTGGCGTGTTCAGTGCTGGATTGCGACAATCACACTTTCCATGACGCCATGAGGTCCCGACGGAGCTCTGTCCGCTGTACTGCGATTTTTCGCGGCAACGGAGTTATGCCTCCTCTCGTCACTCCCACATGTGTTCGAGGGATAGTGTTTCTCCACAATTTAATGGATGTTATTATACATATAAACGTTTCTTTTTAATTACTCTATCTCTACAGAAACCTCATCAAAATCTGTTTCGTAGCTTTAAAGATTTAATCATACAAAGGGACATAGGGAAAGAGAAGGTAACTTTGTTTTATAGTATGTAGTGAAGTGGTAAATGGCACAGCAATACAATATTAGAAATTTTGAAGTTGAAGTTTGCTTTGGGGCTTTTATTCAATAATTAAACCGGCAGAGAGTATTTATATTCCTTGCTTTAAATGAATGCATCAACATTCAAACGGTAAGATTTTTTTTTAATACGCTGAGTAGTGCAGCAGTGTGTTTGTACCATTTTTAACAAATGAACCGCTAACTGTATATTTTGACTGAGTTGTTTTGTTATTCTATGTCAGTTGCGTTTTGTTATACCATGTCTTATGTCACGTCACACGGGAACGACGGGAACAACGGGAACGGGATAAAAAGTATCCTATGTGATATGTCCTTCTCCCAGTTCTTATCTACCTCCCTACCAATTTTGAGCCATACTGGTTAAGCAGTTCTTGAGTTATAAATAGAGTAACTAACACGACTTTCATTTATATACATAGACTCCATTCAAATCGGACCAGCCCTTTAGGAGGAATTCAGTGACGTACACAGGTACAGCAGATTTAGGAATATACCCATGGAAAGCATTGTCATCTACATTTGTAATAAAGATATCATACCTCTCTCTACCCCTAGAGCTCTTGTTTCAGTCTCTTAAGGTTAAATAAAAAATCTTAAATATTTATTTATTTCTAATTATTTTTTTCTCTTTTAGTTCATAAGTACAATTTTAGTAAATAAAAAAAAATTAAATATTTTTGTTTATTTTTTCCCCTTTTAGTTCTTATGTACAATTTTCTTTTTAAGTAATTACAAAAATTAAAAAAAAAAAACTATAAACTTGTCTAAAACAAAAAAAAAAGACTTGTGATTGCCCGGGATTGAACCGAGGAACACCAGCCATCGCGAGTAGACCATACCACTATCGACTACGCCACAGGGGCTATGTCAAGCCGCGCGAAATTAGCGCCCATATTATGCGGGAAATATTGCTAAAGAGAAAACTCGAAAACATGCGCTTACCCAGAGATAAGACCCATCTAGATCGATTTCTCGTCCCCGAAAACCCCCACATATCAAATTTCAGCGAAATCGTTAGGGCCGTTTCCGAGATCACATGCTTTTTCAAGCAATCAGCGCCATCTGCCGGGCTGATTTGTGAATCTAAACCATTCAGGGCGCCACTCAAACGCATACAGAAAAAATTATTATAATCGGTCAAGCCGTTTAGGAGGAGTTCAATGACATACACACGTACAGCAGAATTATATATATAAAGATATAAAGCTGAAGAGTTTGTTTGTTTGTTTGTGCGCGCTAATCTCAGGAACTACTGGTCCGATTTGAAAAATTCTTTTTGCGTTGAATAGCCCATTAATCCAGGAAGGCTTTAGGCTATATAACATCACGCTGCGACTAATTGGAGCGGAGCATAACTAACTTCACGCGAACGAAGTCGCTGGCGGCCGCTAGTTAATTACAACCGGCCAGTTTCTCATACGTAAAATCCTTTTGTCGCAATACTTTCTAAGTGACCTGGTATATGTAGGAATAATGTAATATCTTTATATATATAATTCTGCTGTACGTGTGTATGTCATTGAACTCCTAAACGGCTTGACCGATTTTAATGAATTTTTCTGTATGCGTTTGAGTGGCGACCTGGATCGTTTAGATTCACAAATCAACCCGGCAGATGGCGCTAATCGCTTGAAGAAGCATGTGATCTCGGAAACGGCCCTAACGATTTTGCTGAAAATTAATATGTGGTGGTTTTCGGGGACGAAAAATCGATCTAGCTCAGTCTTATGTCTGGGAAAGCGTATATTTTCGAGTTTTCTCTTTCGCAATATTTCACGCATAATATGGGGGCTAATTTCGCGCGGCTTGACATAGTGGCTGTAGCGTAGTCGATATTGGTATGGTCTACTCGCGATGGCTGGTGTTCCTAGGTTCAAACCCGGTCAATCACAAGTTTTTTTTTTTGTTTTTAGACAAGTTTATAGTTTTTTTTTAATTTTCTTAGTTACTTAAAAATATAATTCTACATAAGAACTAAAAGGCGAAAAAATGAAAAAGATATTTTTTTTATTTAACTAAATTTGCACTTATGAACTAAAAGAGAAAAAAATAAATAGAAATAAATAATTATTTAAGATTTTTTATTTTACTTAAAGAGACAGAAACAAGAGCTCTAGGGGTAGAGAGAGGTATGATATCTTTGTTACAAATGTAGATGACAATGCTTTCCATGGGTTTCTTCTTTCCATCCTAAATCTGCTGTACCTACGTGTGTACGTCACTGAATTCCTCCTAGGCTGGTCCGATTTGAATGAAGTCTATGTATATAAATGAAAGTCGTGTTTTAGTTACTATATTTATAACTCAAGAACCGCTTAACCAGTATGGCTCAAAATTGGTAGGGAGGTAGATAAGAACTGGGAGAAGGACATATCACATAGGATACTTTTTATCCCGTTCCCACGGTTCCTGTCGTTCCCGTGTGACGTGACATAAGACATGGTTTAACAAAACGCAACTGACATGGAATAACAAAACAACTCAGTCAAAATATAAGTTAGCAGTTCATTTGTTAAAAATGGTACAAACACACTCCTACACTACTCAGCATATTAAAAAAAAGTCTTACCGGTTGAATGTTGATGCATTTATTTAAAGCAAGGAATATAAATGCTCTCTGCCGGTTTAATTTTTTTAATAAAAGCCCCAAAGCAAACTTCAACTTCAAAATTTCTAATATTGTATTGTTGTGCCATTTACCACTTCACTACATACTATAAAACAAAGTTACTTTCTCTTTCCCTATGTTCCTTTGTATGATTAAATCTTTAAAACTGCGAAACAGATTTTGATGAGGTTTCTTTTAATATATAGAGTAATTAAAAAGAAACGTTTATATGTATAATAACATCCATTAAATTGTGGAGAAACACTATCCCTCGCCCACATGTGGGAGTGATGAGAGGAGGCATAACTCTGTTGCCGCGAAAAATCGCAGTACAGCGGACAGAGCTCCTGCGGGGTCTCATGGCGACATGGAAAGTGTGATTGTCGCAATCCAGCACTGAGCACGCCGCAATAGCGGCGGTAAGTCCTCTCTTTGAGGAGTAGCTAGAGAGGCGCCACGGCGTCCTCACCTTCCGACTGACGTAGGTCCTCACCGGACACGGCTGTTTCGGGAGGTTTCTGTTCCGTATAAGGCGGGAGGAAACGCTAGGGTGACCACTGTGTGCATCGCCCTGAGGACACGTTGGAGCATAAGGTGGAGGTCTGCCCGGCTTGGATAGAGCACAGCCGTGTTCTCGTGGCGGCGATCTGTGAAGCAGTGATGCTGGCAAAGGAGGAGGCGGAGCGGGTGAGGGAGCGGAAATCCCACTAGACTCACGGCTCAAACCGCCGTAGGAAGCGCCCCGGTCGGGAGGCAACATCGGACTCCCAATCGCCGTAGGCGTGGGCTTGCGGGCGGCGAGGGATAGGCAGCTCGCCTCCTTGTAAGAACCAGGCCCGGGTTGACGGCCCATTGTGTTTCACACGTGCCTCAAAGAGATGTCAGCACACCTTGACGGTGTCCACGAGGACTGATCCACAGGGTTACGGGTTGATTAAAGAAGAAACCATGGCACTGGCCGTTGCACAGGCAAGTGAAGGAACACGGGTGGGTTTTAGTCAATAAAAGTCTGACACGCCCTTCCGCTCCGCCCAGAGCGGGAGAGGTCATTTGATGATTTCCCATCCACAACAAAAAAAAAAAACTGAAGAAGAGCAAGAAATTGCACTTGAAGGCGCAGCCTTAGTATGGCTCAACTTCGTGCTTCTCACTCACCAGAGCAAAGGGAGGCAGCCCGTCAAATGGCTGGGTTGGCAATGCGAAATCGTCGAGCAAACCTCAGAGATCAAGCGCTAGATAATTTACGAAACACAAGAAGAAATTCATCAAATACTGATTTGAATCGGGCAGCGTTTCAATACGCATATAATATAGCGCAATGGCGTTCGCATTGGGCCAATGGATGTTGTTTACGAGTATTGTAGCACATTAAAGATTTCCGGAGAATCGCCAGGATTGTGCTCCCAAATAAAGAATCATTGAATAATAATATTCATTTATTTAAAATTATCCTAATTTAAAAAGTAGTCATGTGATTGCCTTTAAGGCGGAACGAAGTTCGCCGGGTCAGCTAGTATTATCATAAATTATCGTGTACCTGTATATTTACGTTTTAATAAAATTAATGATATTTGCGTCGGTTAATTTCAATGCATCTTTTTAATTCTAATTCATTAATGAAAGGACAGAAAATAAACATTTATCTATACTAATATATAAAGCTAAAGAGTTTGTTTGTATGTTTGTTTATTCGCGATAATCTCTGGAACTATAGGTCCGATTTGAAAAAATCTTTTTGCGTTGGATAGCCCATTAATCCAGGAAGGCTTTAGGCTATATAACATCACGCTGCGACCAATAGGAGCGGAGCATAACCACGCGAACGAAGTCGCTGGCGGCCGCTAGTTATATATAAATAAAGATAAATGGAATAAACTAAGTCAAGTCTAAACTAATTGACTTAAACGCGATTAAAACATGGACACTAAAAATACCCAATTTACATCAGACGATACAAATACATTAGATTTTGAAACTCATTAAAGCTGCCTTAAAAGGCTTACTTAGTCAAACTCAACTAAAACAATAACAAACAACACGTGTATACAACTTCCCTACCTTTTCAATTTGAATCCCGCCCTTGTCAGTCAAAAACAGTTTTGTCATTAATCCCTTTCCCTAGCGTGACACCCTCGTACAAACGAAAAGTTTTCTAATCCCTGTTTGGTATCTCCTCAATGTTCCTAGCTACCCCGAACGGTTTTGACACGTCATTTTTCTTACAAATAATACCTAATATTGTCGTCTACGTGGGCGTTTATTGAAAGAAGACTGAAGTACACGTTGGACGCAATGGCTAACTATTCGGTTGCTGCGTTATGAATTGATTCCCATACGGAACAAATACTTGTTTTTTTTTTTATAAATTATAAACTAGTCATCATCATCATCATCAGCCTCTACTCGTCCACTGCCGGTTATAGGCCTCCTTCATGGCACGCCAACAAGCTCGATTCTGAGCAGTTCTCCGCCAGTCACTACCTTTTTGATGTCGTCGCTCTATCTCGCCCAAGGGCGTCCTACGCTACATTTGCCGAGACGCGGTCTCCACTCGAGGACTCGTTTACCCCATCGGTTGTCGGTCCTGCGGCATATGTGACCAGCCCATTGCCACTTCAGCTTGCTAATTCTCTCAGCTATGTCGGTGACTCTGGTCCTCTGTCGGATCACCTCATTTCTAATGCGGTCCTTCAGAGAGACGCCCAACATAGCCCGCTCCATAGCTCGCTGAGCTATGGAGCTCGGCTTTAAAATTATGGACTAGTCTGGCCGTTGGTGTCCACGTCTCGGCTCCGTAAGTCATGACGGGTAGGATGCACTGGTTGAAGATTTTAGTCTTCAAACATTGGGGCATGGGCAACGAAAATACCCCACGAAGTTTACCAAATGCTGCCCATCCTAGCTGGATCCTTCTATTTGCCTCCTTCTCGACGTTGTTTTTCCCTAATTGCAACGTTTGCCCCAGGCATATTCTGAAACAACTTCGAGCGGCATTCCGTTTACGGCAACCGATCCCGGAATGACCCGTATAAAGTAGTGCTTGACCGCAATCTCGCCTGATGGTAAGCAGTGATGCAATCGTTGATGGTAAAGTGCACTAGTTTATTAAGAGCCTATTCACTCTAGCCTTGAAGACTCCTTGAGCCTTGAAAAACCGCCGCTGGTAAATTGTCACAGGCCCTCGATGTACGCGGTATAAAAGAGGAAGTGAAACACTTCATCCGGATCGTAGTGATGTTAACAATGTAAGGGTGGAAACTCGCCGTACGACGGGTCGTCCGATGGTGGAATGGAGATGGGGGAATTAAATCATGCAGTTCCCTTGCAGACTCACCAAAATGCATCCTATAGAAAACCGAAAGGCTGGCTACTCTAGGCCTGTGCACGAGGCTTTGGAGACCGTTCTAAGTTAAAACTGGGTCGCCAATCAGGCACTTCGCATGCCTCTCCAGTGAATCCTAAGCAGCCAGGTATTGCCTATAGGTACTTTTTACAGAGCTCGTTGTTTGTGTACATAATCAGCCTATATTGATCCCACTGGTGGGATACAGGCTTTTTCTAGATGAGAGGGAGTAGGCCGTAAGTAGGCTGGCCCAGTGCGGGTTGGTAGATGTCACAGGTTCCGAAGTTTTTGGCTCTAGGACATGCCGGTTTCCTCAAGATATTTTCCTTCACCTTTTTTGAGAGCAGTGGTGATGAAATAATTTATATAAAGTAAAGCGCCTGATCTGATGATTGTAGTCATACAAGCCCTACAGCCCTGACCTACCATATAGTTCGTAATAAATAAATATATAAATAAGTGCGGGATGTCTGCACCAAGGGACCTAAGGTAACAGACGGATAGCAGGTAGGTTTTGCAGGTAAGGGTGAAGGGTAAACTCACTGCCAGTCCAGCAGACTCACAGTACTGATCAGAGATGGCTAAGGGTGTCTTGGCCACAGTGAGGGGTAATGAGACCAGAATAAATTGTAATCTGATTTATTCACACAATATTACAGCTTATATACTACTTTTTTTCAACACACACAAATGTAATAACGTCTTGGTATTCTATATGTGAAATCTGCAATTTCAACAATATTTGAAGTAGGCCGCGCTTCCGCTGCCGAAATACTGAATCACTGTTCAAAGGTAGCGTTGGACAAAGGGGATTGCGGTGCTTGGCAGCAGTGTCAAAGAAACGCTTGGAAAGGCGTTTCATGAACTGCTGGATGGTAGGGATTTTGAGATCAAGATGGAGGATCTCATTTCGAACGAACCAAGGGGCGTTAGTGGCTTAACGGAGGAATCGGTTTTGGAGTACTTGCATCCTATGGATCTGACGTGGCTTGGCGTGTGCGAAGACTGGACAAGCGTAAGTCATAACCGGGCGTATGCATGCTTTGTACCAGCGTAATTTTCACCTGAGCGATAGCTTGCTACGCGAGTTGAGGACGGGGTGGAGTCGACCGAGAGCGAAGGCGGCGCGCGAGCGGGCCGTCTTAATGTGCTCTGAGAAGTTGAGGTCGCGGTCGAGAATCACACCAAGGTATCTGGCATGGTTCCCCCAGGGGATCGCCTTGGACAGACATGGTGGTGAGTCGTGGGGGGGGGGGACGTTGCGTCGCGGTCTCGCCTGGAGAACCGCTTGACTTTTCTCCGAGTTGACTTCAATCCTCCATTTCTCAAACCAGTCAGCAACCTTGTTGACTGCGGTTTGAAGATGGAGGCGAATCCGGTCTGGGCTGTGTCCCGAGCAGTAGATGGCTGTGTCGTTGAGCGAGTTGAGCCTTACTGCTTTTCGAGATATCGCTAGTGAAAAGCGTGAGGGGCGCTAGTACAGAGCCCTGGGGAACACCTGCACGGATGGGGTGGGGGGAGGAGAGCGCTCCTTCGATTTTATAGCAAAAGGTGCGATTTGACAGAAAGTCCCGTAAGATGAGGACGAGACGGTCAGGCACACCGAGTTGGTACAGCTTATAAATTAAGCCGTTGTGCCAGACTTTGTCAAACGCCTTCGCTATGTCGAAGAAAACTACGCCTGTGTACATACCACCCAGGAACCCTGCGTGTATATGTTCAGTAATACGTAGGATCTGTTGCGGGCAAGAGTGTTGGGTACGGAAACCGAATTGCTCATTGGGGATGAGGCCCTTGTTCACGGCGTAGGCTCTGAGACGCTTATATATAAGCCTCCCATAGATCTTACCGAGAACATAAGAGTAAGCTGATGGGACGATAGCTGGTGGGTTCGGCTTTAGACTTACCGGGCTTGAGAATGCCTATAACGGTGGTTTCTTTCCACGTTTGTGGGAAAATGTTATTCACCATTGCACCATTGAGGATGGTGGTCAAGAGAATGATCAGGTGGGCAGGGAAGAGACGGACCACTCTATTGGTGATGCCGTCAGAGCCGGGTGCTTTCCTGGGTTGAAGACCTTTGATGATGTCCTGCACTTCATCTGGAGTAATGGGAGGCAGAGGATCCTCATTGTCGTCAACGGGCGGGAGGGAAGTTCTACGTTCGACTTCAGTGTCAACCTCAAGGAGATGAGCTTGGTCTACTGGTAGGAGGCTGGGGGAGCACTGGGCTTCTAGCCAGGAGGCAAGGCATTCAGCCTTGTCATCGTCATCGAAGGCGTTGGTATTGGCAGGGCAAACCAAAGGAGGCATGGTGTATGTTCAGAAAAATATTGATCTTTTTAAGAAGATAAGTGTCAGGCACAACTTTAATACTAGGAATAGAAACAATTTAGATCAACCTCGGTTCAGACTGGCTAAAGTAAATAGTTCTTTTATGTGGTACTGTGTAAAATTTTATAATAAAATACCGCTAGCGATTTTAACAACTCAATGAGTCTAAATTTAAAACATGCATTAAACGCACGCTGTGTAAACAAGCATATTATAAACTGGAAGATTATATTCTTGATAAAAATGCTTGGCTACATGCCAGTCCTGCTCCACAGACACAGACAATTTTGTAGGTTTGGAAGAGATACCATTCCCCCTTTTTGTTGTTTTCCAAATATTCCTTTTTTATTTTTATTTGTTTATTTCAATTGTGCACAATATTTTGCTACCATGATTTTGCAAATAATATAGTATTGTATAATGTAAAAGCACTTTTCAAGTTTGTGAATGTGAGGCACCATGGACTATGGTTTGTTTTTTTTTTTATATAACTTGTTTGACATTACGAGCATGGCAGTTGAGAGTTTGTCATGCTTACTCACATGTCTTGCTGATGGTGGGTTATTTGGTTCCCTTCAAAATGGTTGAGCTAAGTGGGACTGATGCGCGTAAGAGATTTTATGACTTGGGTAATACACATACCTATATATAAAATTATAAATATGTGTAAATATGTACAGGAATGTAATGGCCTAAACATCTAAGGTCTAATTTCTGAAAGCAAAGCTTATTTATTATAAGCTTTGCACATCAGGATAGTTACTAGCTGGTTATTTAGTGTGTGAATGTTTATACGAATATATCTTGTAGGGAAATAGGGTTTTATAAAGTAAAGCACGGACAGACAAGACTAGATATTTTATTTCAATTTAGACTTGTCACAAATTCATAAAGTAAGGTAGTTGTCCGTTCGCAAAACTAGGTCATTTAAGGAGAAGAACTGGACAAGAAACTCCTTGGAAACATGACAACATATCTATCAATATGTTTCATTCTTTGTCAATGTTATCTTTAAAATACACTAACTTCTAACTCTTGGAAAGCAGTCCAAGAGTACTTAGAAGTATAGCAACATAATACCATTAGCCAGGAAAGTATTCCCAACCTAAATAACACACAATATACATTATAATCATAAATCTATAACAATGTCTAATGACTATTTACTTACAACAATGAACCAGTACTTTGGCCCAATTCCTTCAGATATATTATTCACTTATCCTTATTGGTTTATAACTTTTAGAATTCTCGACTCCGACTGTCTAGAGCCGGCTACATCTTGCCCTTATATAACCCTCTAACATACCGCTCTTTTAGACCAATCACAAACGAGTATCGTGTGTGGGTAAAATTACTTCAGATATACGAGATTATAAACAAATGTTATGTTTTAGAATCGTTTTGAAACATATTAGCATCACTAAGCAATATATTAAATGTTTACTATAGTCCTTGAAATATATTAATTTTAACAACATTATAATGTAAACAAATAACTCGTCCATCTTTGAACCAATCAGCAAAGAGCATCACATCTTACTAAAAATAACTTTTAGCATAGCTATGAAGAACCCTTGAAAATATAATTAAACTGTTTTAAATATTAATAAAGTATTATTACAATTAATTACTTGTTCTTTTATAAGCTGTATATAAAGCTAGATAAAATACTGACATCCTCAGAGTTCAGAGAATCATTCTAAAGTAAGTAATTTCTTATTTGAATTACAATATAAAATCATAACAAACATTTTAGGACAAAGTCTTGCCGCCAAGCGATTCGTCGTGTTCCGGCATGATGTCTGGTGAAGCCCTACGGAGAACGGGTCTGAGCAGTTGTGTTGCGATGTGTGCCGGGTACGATGTGCCTAATGTTGTTGTGTCGGGAGTTTGGTCGTGAAGGCTCTCCAGATCATCTTCTGGCGCAGCATCGTTGGTCGTGTTGTTGGGTTAAACATTGCATCACCTCGCTCAACTGCCGTCTTCCTTCCTATTCACTCAGTTTTTTTGAGTGAATAGGCTTAATAAGCTAGTGTGTTTTACCATCAACGATTGCATCACTGCTTACCATCAGGCGGGATTGCAGTCAAGCACTAGTTTATAAATATTAAAAAAAAAAAAAATCATTAATTGTTATATTAACATTTATAACAATATTAACATAAATAATTGTGTGATTTGATTTCAGTTAGCAGTGAACCATAGATTCGTTCGGAAACGATTTCAGTTAGCAGTGAACCATAGATTCGTTCGGAAACATAAGTCAATCCCTACGTTTAGGAATCACAATAGTCTCGATAATAATTGTTTACATAAAAATTCTAACATCAGTTTATGAAATCTCTCTTATGAAAATGTTAAATAAAGTTACTTTTATTTTGCTTCATAAACTTCTGTTTCCAACATATTAATGTTGGTAAAATAATATTGTTGAATGGAACGTAACCGTACATCTGTCAATAACATCTGTCATCTCATAGACTGACATTGATTTGTTTTGTATATGATTGTGTTTTATAGTGTGTTATCTTTATAAAAACGTGAATAATCTAACACGCGCGTCATGCTCGTGAACGGGGGCCGTCAGTGGAGACTGGTCATCTCTTAGCTGCCAGTGGGCTTAATTAATTTTCTATCTTTTCGTTATTTTTTATAATTATACATTGTGCTCACATGATAGAAGCAACATAAATATGTAACGAAGACATGTAATCCATATTATGATTTTAAAAGAGTGTCCATGGAGTTTCTTGCATGTTCTTCTCCATAGATATCTACGCTTTGGAACGTGCAATTTAGCTACACTTTTCTTGGACTGACCGACATTGACTATTCAAAAGCACCAACTGTTGGTTAATTTGAAATAATCAATTTTGATTTTGTGACAACTTCATTGGATTTTAATTTCCTCTGAAGGTTCCAGAAGGCTTGATGGGTGGGCTCTAACTCATCTAGCATCTTATTTCAGCCGGCTTCACGCCACTCCGATATGCGGCTTTTTACAGTTCTCTGTTAATAGCGCATATGGGCTTTGCTAGCCGCGCAGGGGAAGTAGCTGTAGCACGGACCACCGCGTTCTTCTAGGTCAGCAGTTCACTCAAGTCAGCAGGGAGTTTCCAGAGCGACAGTCTTCTGTCACTGTGACCTCCCTTGAACAGTCCTTCAAGACTGTACGTGATCCGTGAACGAGTCGATCGCGGCTGTGATGTCAGCGATAGAGTCGAGGTGTGCTGGTATAGAGTCCAAGTGGGGGGATGTGGTGGATTTCAGCCGATCGCTTACTTTCCTCTCATCCGTTACCACTTTCGTCTGGGGTGCTTGACCTGGGTCAGCGAGGCCAGTTGAATGATGACTGGGCGATAAAGTCTAACCGTAGGTTGACGTTCTTTAGAAGCACTACGACGAGGACTTCTGGGGCGTGGCCGGGATCATATGGGAAGCGAGTGGGGGTCATAGGGCCCACGACATCGAAGTTCAATTGAGTGGAGAGCTCAAACAGGAGTCTGCCCTGGAATTAATCCTGGTGCTATTCCAGGCTGTGTGTTTGGCATTGAGGTCGCCCACTATTATAACGGAGTCACTCAACCTAAGAAGTAGGGCGATGTCGTCTGCTAGGAGTTGACGATTCTCTGCAGAGGAACTGGGTCGGAGGTAGGCCAACACTATGGTAATAGGTTGGTGGCCTGACATGCCGAGACGGCACATTGAAACTTCGAGTCCAGATAGGGGTGGGGGGTCCATTGGGATGCAATATAGAGCCCTTTTGAAATAAATGAGTGTACCTCCTTTGTGACACCGCAGCCTGTCATTGCGAACTACGCGGTGAGCGAGGAAGATGTCAATCTGGTGCTCACGGAGGGAGGTTGAGATCTCAGTCTTTTGATCTCTAATGTCGTCGGCATTGAAGTGAGCCAGTTTGAGGGATTGGGGCTTGGTCCGCTGTTTGGCTGTATATTATCCATTAATTATTGGATGCGAGGGAGGAGAGCGCTTGCGTAATCTCAAGATACGCTTTGTATATGCTTAAGATAGCATGAAGATTAGCAGCTGAATTGGCGGCTTGCAACTCGTTCGCCATTTGTTTGCCGCGCGGGGACATAAAAATTAGGAAAGTTCCCGAGATGACATTAAAGGCATCCATTGGACCGCTCCTTACCATTGGGATTGAGGGAAGGGGTACGGGGTTGCTGCCGCAGCCTTAGGTACAGGGGGGAACGGGGCGCCCCACCTTTTGGGCCGTGGTAGGACGGATGCGAGGATCCTTGTTAGACCTGAGTCGATCACGATTGATTGAATCATTTTGATTCGATCGCAATCAGTACACGAATGATCGAATCGTGGTTCTTAAAAAGATTCGATCATTTGACCCACATACTAAGCATACAAAAATGAACTTTATTTTTATAATATTACATTACTTAATTGCTTATTTGTAAAATGATCGAGTCTCCTTCCTAAAGATTCAATCATTTGACCCACGTACGAAGCATACAAAAATGAACTTTATTCTTATAGCGTTACATTACTTAATTGCTTATTTGTAAAATGATCGAGTCTCCTTCCTAAAGATTCGATCATTTAACCCACGTACGAAGCATACAAAAATGGACTTTATTCTTATAGCATTACATTACTTAATTGCTTATTTGTAAAATGATCGAGTCTGCTTCCTCTAGTGAAGGAGTGAGTTGTAACAAACAAGATGTGTCTATCCTTATTGTTCATTTACAAAACGTGATAGTTCCCTCTTACTTTGTCCGAAATGAATAAACCGGTATGTTTGGGTCACACAGGTCGCGTGACCTGTGAGAGCGAAGAGCAAATCTGATTATTTCTCGCTCATGGTTCGCGGGTCGCATTGATCATTCGGTCGTACAAATGAACCTCGACCCAAATGATCGAAACGATCGAATCTTTTAAACCCGATCACCAAACGAGTGGGTAGCGAGCGACCCGGGTCTCGAAAAATGATCGAATTACCCAGCACTAGTCCTTGTAAGCCCAAAAGCCCAAAATACAAATGACGCATTCGATAAACTACACGATACAATTACCTTGTTTTACAATTTATGCTTCCCTATAGTGAAAGTCAAAAATACTTTAAAAACAATAAAAAATAGGGGTCTAACCAAAGGCATAAAAAGATGCTACACAAAAAAACGGACATTGTACCTTAAATATAACATTCAGAAACATAATAAAAAAAAATATGACGACTACGCGCGAATACTGAAAAGATGTATATATAATGCACAGCAGATTAATAGCATGCGCTACATTAATAAAGCCAAAAATACATGCAAGGCAGCATGGAACATGATTAAGACAGAGACAAATAATATGACATATAATTCTGAAATTGACATTATTAATATTAATGGTAAAATGTATGACAACCCAAACGAAATTTGTAATTTATTTAATGAATATTTTGTATCCCTAACCAATTTCACAAAAACTACTCATAAAAATATCCAGGACACTAAAATAACAATTCCTCAAAATCCAAATAGCATTTTTCTTACACCAGTGGATGAATCCGATGTTTACAAAATAATCCATAATTTAAGAAACACTAACTCGACTGGGTATGACGACTTAAGTACTAAAGTGCTAAAAAGATGTGCGAAGAGTCTAATATCAACTCTAGCTTTCATTATAAACCTTTCCCTAACAGAAGGAGTATTCCCAAATCGTTTAAAAACATCGGTTGTAAAACCTATATATAAGAAAGGTGACAAAACGAACATGAACAATTACCGCCCAATAACTCTAACCCCCATTTTATCGAAAATACTTGAAAAAGTTATGTGTATTAAAGTGGAGAACTTTTTGACAAAATATGAGATTCTCAAAAAAGAACAATTCGGTTTTAGGAGGGGTAGCTCCACGGCTTTAGCATGTTTCTCGCTATTGAAACATATAACCGAAGGCCTAAATCAAAAATCAAAAATAAGCTGTGTATTTCTAGACAAGACAAAAGCTTTTGACTATGTCTGTCATAGAACACTACTCACGAAACTTGCACATTATGGAATCCGAGGGAAAGCCAACGACTGGTTCAAAAGCTATCTTGCTGAAAGAGTACAATACGTGGAAATAACCAAAACCTGTAAACAGGAGCAAAAAATGTTTCGGTCGGGATACAAACAAAATAATTATGGCACACCACAGGGAGGGATTTTATCCCCGCTTCTCTTTCTGATATACATTAACGACCTGCCCGAAGCAGTAGGCAAAGATTGCATATTATTCGCCGATGACACTACTTTAATAATCAAGAGTGAAAATAATACAAACTTGGAAAAGGATACCGTCCTAGCGCTGAACAATGCAGTAAATTATCTAATAAAAAATAACTTAAAAATTAATATGACTAAAACAAATATAATACAATTTCAAACATACAAATCGAATACAATAAATAATCTAGACATCCAATACAAATACTCTTACTTAACTACTGTGGATAATTGTGTATTTTTGGGTATAACAGTTGACAAAAATTGCAACTGGAAACCACATATTGACAAAGTTGTTGTAAAAATTGATCGTTTTGTCTATGTGCTAAAAAGGATTCGACAAACAACTAATCATGATACGGCAATGCTTGCGTACCATGGTTATGTATCGTCCGTACTTCGATACGGTCTAATAATTTGGGGGAACTCAGTGGAGGTTGATAGAGCATTTAAATCCCAAAAAAAATGCATCCGAGCAATCTGTGGAGCTCATTTTTTAGACAGCTGTAAGCCATTGTTTCAAAGATTAAACATCCTGCCTTTACCATGTCTATACATTTTTGAAACATGCACTTTTGTAAAAAGAAATTACAATTTATTTGAAACTCTGGAAGACAGGCCAAATAGCCGAACACGACATAAAAACAAACTTCGTTTACCACAAATAAAATTAAAATTATTTAAGAAAAATGTATATTGTATGTGCATAATCATTTATAATAAATTACCAAATAGTTTACAAGAATTACCTTTGACATTATTTAAGAAAATGCTATTTAAATTTTTGTTGTCAAAAAATTATTATAGGATTAAGGACTATTTAGAAGACAAATTGATGGAATTTAGATAACGTAATTTTACTAATAAATTTGCACGCCATATATGGCAGGATACGCTGGAAAAAATGCATTGTAACACCCTTTGTACCGTATTTTAGCAAATAAACATTTTTGATTTGATTTGATTTTGATTTGATTTTGTCCTTCCAGGCGGGGGTGGTTGGGGGGTCTGGGGAGCGGTCGCGGTCGCCACGAGAGCCGGAAAAACCCTCTGGTGGTTGAGCAGTTTCCAGGGGGCTGGGCCTTTGAGGGCTCAGCAGATGCTCTGACTCCCGAGTGATTCACGCTGTTGGAGTGCGTTAGCCCGAATTAGGCATGAGACCGATATATCAAAACGAATTCAAAATCCGATTTCATACAAAAATCGGTTCGTATCGATTTCTCAAACTTGAAGATTGGATTTCTGAAATCTAACCACCAAACCAAATCAAACGCAAACGTATCGACTCGAATCGATTTTGTTAGAAATTCGCTTTCTCTCTTTCTAACTAAACGTAACTTAGCGGAGTAAAAAAGATAGCGCGAATTTTGTGATTTGGATTTCGCTCCTAGAAATTCGCTCTCTCTCTTTCTAACTAATTGTAACTTAGGGGAGTAAAAAAGATAGCGCGAATTTTTGATTTGGATTTCGCTTCGGAATCACAAGCAAACGAAAACTGTCAGTTTGCGTTTGGATTTTGTTAGAAATTCGCTTTCTCTCTTTCTAACTAATTGTAACTTAGCGGAGTAAACAAGATAGCGCGAATTTTGTGATTTAGATCTCGCTTCTTGGAAATTTAAGGGACCTTATAATGCGATCTACTTATATCATCTTTACTGCTAAGTATTATAAGACTAGATTTCAGAGGTTATACGTTGATGTATTTTTGTTAATGGCTCAACATTTCTTGGAATTAGAAAGAAGTGCCTAATGTTTGTGTATGTAATTTTTGACCTTGGTGACAAGTGAGTTACTTAGGACATATTACACAATAATATTTTTTTAGTGAATTGTATACTTACATATTTAAGTTACAATTAGGTACATACCTAATTAATTAAATTAGGAAAAAAGGAAAAATAAAGTAAAAAAAAAAAATAAATGTCAGTAAAATTGTTGTAAATAATCTGCTGATTTTTAAATGCGCCAGAAAAGTTTTACGCGTAATCTTAAATATATTTTTTCTGCTAGTTAGCCTAGATTAAAGCTTGAATGAAAACCGCGCAATCTATCTGATTTCATCGAAATCTAAGTACGTAAGCGAATTGGCGAGGTTTGGCGCTACGGAAATCAGATTTCTGAAAACGGATTTTGAAATCGTTTTTGAAATCTGAAATCTGATAAATATCAGTTTGCGTTCAAAACCAAAAACGCCCATGCCTAGCCCGAATGGCTAATTTAGAGGAAGAGGACTTAGGGGCCTTGCGGACCAATGATAATTGGCTGTGTGCCTAAAACTGCATACAAAAATATTTTGTCTTATACTTTCGGCGGTAACGAAACCATAGCGAGATGTAATTCGACGCCAACGCCATCTATCGAGCTCAGCGGTACTAAAATATTAAATATTGATTTATAAATCGCGCTATGATTTCGTTTGCTTTTAATTATATGAACTATAATTTATAATAAGTACTTTTACGTATGAAGCACAGCGTCTACCTAGTTCAGGCAAATTATACATCAGTACTGTTTAGAATTACGCAAAATGTTATAAAAATTATGAACAAAGCTGAGAAATAAACAATTTTCAACAAGTTTCTCGGTGGTAGGCCATAACATCGGCTGCCGGCAGAAGTAACCACCCACCAGACAATGTCTTGCCGCCAAGCGATTCATCGTGTTCCGGCATGATGTCTGGTGAAGCCGTACGGAGGACGGGTCTGAGCAGTTGTGTTGCGATGTGTGCCGGGAGTTTGGTCGTGGAGGGTCACCACATCAATCTCCCTCTGGCGCAGCATCATTAGTCGTGTTATTGGGTCTAACATTGCACCACCTCGCTCAACTGCCGTCTTCCTTCCTATTTCTAAGTTTTTTTAAGTGAATGAACTTAATAAACCAGTGCGCTTTACCATCAACGATTGCATCACTGCTTACCATCAGGCGGGATTGCTGTCAAGCGCTAGTTTATAATTAAAGAAAAAGAAAAAAATATTTCACACTGATTTCTCTCTAACAGCATATTCATATTTATCATAGACCAGCGACCTAATAGTGTAACATACGATTATACCCAACTTGCTGCGCGCCGCGCTTCACCCGCGTAGCGTAGGTTTCGATATGTTTCTTCCTTCTCGTGCTCCGCTCCTGCTCCGCTCCTATTGGGTCCCAACGTGACGTTATATAGCCTAAAGCCTTCCTGGATTAATGAGCTATCCAATGCAAAAAGAACTTTTCAAATCGGCCTCGTAGTTCCTGAGATTAGCGCGTTCAAACAAACAAACTCTTCAGCTATAAACATATATTAGTATAGATTTGACTAATTTTGAAGCTTATATTCAAATACTAGCTTTCCGCCCGCGGCTTCGCCCGCGTGGAGTTCGGTTATATCGCGCTTTTTAGCTTTCCCTCGGGAATATCACATTTTTTCGGGATAAAAGGTAGCCTATGTTCTTTCTCAGGGTCTAAAGATTGTCTGTGCCAAATTTCATCAAAATCGGTTGAGAGGTTTAAGCGGGAAAGCGTAACAGACAGAGAGATACACAGACAGCCAGACAAACAGACAGACAGACCGACAGACAGACAGACAGACAGTTACTTTCGTATTTATAATATTAGTATGGATTACTAATCCATTTCTCCATATGTTCAAAAATATGTCTGCTCAACAAAGTAAACAACACAATGAACATCTCCGAACCATCAAATGAACCCCATTGCTGATATGACGGAAGTGCAATCAAACATTTCATATTAAATGGATGTGTATCCCTTTTCAATGTCTGGAACATCTATCCAATCTATCAAAGTGGCATGTTTGTTAGCAGATTTATAGTGGCATGGTTGTTTCCCTGTATCAGGAGAAACCTTCGATAGAGAACTAACATTGAACTGAGTGAGGCTAAATTGTAACAGATGCACGGGTCGATCGTTTAGGTTCAGCTTCACTTTCCGCGGTCGGTTCGTGGATGGGTTGTAATTGAACATTGGCTGCGGCAAAAGTTACCCACCAAACAAAGTCTTGCCGCCAAGCGATTCGTCGTGTTCCGGCATGATATCTGGTAAAGCCGTACGAAGGACGGGTATGAGCAGTTACGTTATGATGTGTGCCGGGTACGATGCGCCAAATGTTGTTGTGTAGGGAGTTTGGTCATGGTGGGTCTTCAGATCAATCTCCCTTTGGCGCAACATCGTTGGTCCTATTGTTGGGTTATCATAGACCAGCAACCAACTCAGTTGACTGTTGAGTTTACTCGAGATGTCAGCACATCGTGACGGGTTCCACGAAGGCCGATGCCTCCTGAGTCAGGGTTGCGGGTTGTTTAAAGAAGAGACCGCGGCCCTGGCGCATAGGCAAGTGAAGAAACACGGGTGGGTTTTAGGCAGTAAAAATCTGACACGTCCTTCCGCTCCGCCCAGAGCGGGAGAAGTCATTTGATGATTTCCCATCCCAATAAAAAAACCGGCTAAGTGCGTGTCGCACTCACGCACAAAGGGTTCCGTACCATTGATTTATGAAATTAAAGGATTTAAGTTATTTGTACGAAAGATTACACGGTAATAAGCGGTTTACGATTTACGAGGTATTAAAAAACCTACTTACTAGATCTCGTTCAAAACAATTTTCGTTGGTAGTTTTTATAGTAACGTACATCATATATATTTTTTAGATTTTTCATTTTCTTATCTTAGAAGTTAGAGGAGGGGGGGGGGACCAATTTTTGCACTTTGGAAGCGTCTTTTATTGGTCGTTTTATTTGGTTTAGAAAAAAAGAAAAAATGTGTTTTAGAAACCTCGATATCATAACCCCACGTAGGTGTTTGATGAAAAAAAAACCGGCCAAATGCGAGTCGGACTCGCACACCGAGGGTTCCGCTGTACAAACGTAGCGGTTTACAATTTATGACGTACTAGCTTTCCGCCAGCGGCTTCGCCCGCGTGGAGTTCGGTTATATCGCGCTGTTTAAATTCCCCTCGGGAACATCAAATTTTTCCGGGATAAAAGGTAGCCTATGTTCTTCTCAGGGTCTAAAGATTGTCTGTGCCAAACTTCATCAAAATCGGTTGAGAGGTTTAGGCGGGAAAGCGTAACAGACAGACAGAGTTATTTTCGCATTTATAATACTGGCATTGATTTAGAATTTTTCACAGTTTAGAGGCAATTAGATTTAAGAAGTGTTTGATATGAATTTCAACTTTAATATCTCTACGCGTTCATGTGGAAAAGGGTAGGTAGTAAGTTTATAATTATTAAAAAAATATTAGTAAGTTTATAATTATTAAAAAAATATTTTATGTCATGTAAGCAAAAATAATATTTTAATATTTTATGTAACTTCAAATTTATCATTTTCACAATTTTTTCCTTTATCTGTCTGTACTATAATATAACGTTGCTTCGTGCCGAATTTCAAGATTCTGAGTTCACGGGAAGTACCTTGTAGGCAAAGAGATTTAAGATATACAATATGTAAAGAAAACCCTGTCCGACCCATAAGGGTAATAAAGTTTAGGTAAACACTTGACCAAATATAATATAAAATTTTACGTAGGTAATCATCATAGTAACAATACTAATGAATTTTGAAATAATCCTTTTTTCCCGGGAATTAATTCTAATTTCCCCGAAATTTGGTAATTTTTAAAAAAGTGACAACACCGCTGTTATTACAAGCGAATAGCGCCGCGACCACGTCACAGGTGCCGCGTGCCCTGCCCCCCGCCGCCCGCGGAAAGGTGTTGCTTACCGCACATGTATTAAGTTACCTCTTTTTGCGAAATAATATTTATTTTTTAGGGGGATTTTTTTTTTTAAGTTTAGCCTTTCTTTGTGGGCATTAGTAGAATCTGTTATCGATACCTAACAATACCTTCACGGATCGGACAGGGTTTTCTTTACATATTGTATAGAGAGGGCATGTGTCAAAATGGCATAGCAAAACTGTGATCCCATGGCTCAGTTCCGCCATCTAGTACAATATAGCAAAATTAGATCGACAATTGGAGACATCAAATAGTAAAAATGAAATAAGTTTATATAAACTATATTCAGCTATTGCTTGGTAGGTGGCCAGTATGGTCTATGTTGCCAGATCCGATTTAATACCCTAGTATAGTTCAAATCGGGTAAACAAATATTGAAAAGTAAATAAATTAAGTGAAACTTGTCTTGTACAAACAAAAACTGTTTTAGAATTTAATTCGCTACTATTCATTTACCGTGACACCGTCTATTGGCATTTTAGATGTTTTATGCTTACGAATTATTTTAACGCTCAGTTTATTGCGATTTTAAGTGTAATAGACCTTATAGGCCTTAAAGCGCATTTTGTTTTGCAATTTTCGTTTGCATTTCGTTTTTAGCAAAATTATTCTTTTTACACGTTTGTTTGCAAATATTTTTAAATGGCAATGCAAAAACTGTGGTAGGGTTTGTATCATTTCGATATAAAGTTATCGATAATATTCAAAGAAGTTACTACGACGATGTTTTTTCGCATTATGATAGCTTGAAACAAAAAATTAGGAAGCAGAATAATAATGGGTAATTTCAAGTTTACAAGTTTCTTATTTATATAATTCTTTTAATATAATAGGCGTTAAAGTTTAAAATTGCCGATTAGTACTGAAAATCTAAATAATTGCTTATTTTTTTTATTTTTAAATAATTCATTTATAATCAATATATAGGAAGGTCGTTTATGCCTTTGTGATAGAACTCTGAGGATCTAGACTGCACAAACTGTGTGAAAGCAGAACTGCCTCCTGGGAAGAAAACTTCTTGTCATGTAGATAATTGTCCAAATCACGACAAAAATGTTAGTCTGCTGGAGCAAGACCTTTACAAGATTCGTACGCCATTATCTTTAAAAACGGCAAAAAAACCACGGTTATTGTATGGGAGCCCGCCTTCAGTATTTATTTTATTTTAATTATTTATTTGTAATTTGAATATATAACCAAATATTCTGTGAACATTTTAAGCGTCTATCTGTTTCCGTTATTAATATGGAGCAAAAAACGGTAAAAATTCACGTTTGTTGTATGGGAGCCCCCTTAAATATTTTATTATTTTTATTCTTAGTACTTGTTGTTATAGCGGCAACAGAAATACTAACACAATCTCTGGAAATTACAACTGTCTCGCTATTACGGTTTATGAGATACAGCCTGGTGACAGACGGACAGACGAACAGAGAAGTCTCATGAATAGGGTTCGTTTTTTCGTGGCTGCCAGAAAACTTGGCGTTATCGCAAAGGTCCGGCTACTGCCGGACCTTTGCGATAACTCCAAGTTTCCTGTACTCTTCACACCTGGGCAGCTTCTAATGTTATACAAAGCACAGGTCCGTTCGTGTGTGGAGTACTGCAGCCACATTTGGGCTGGTGCTGCCAAGTGTCACCTGGCCACTTTGGATTCAGTGGAGAGACGTGCAAAGAGGGTGATTAGTGACCCTGATCTAACTCGAGTTGGTCTCCAAAGCCTAGAGCACAGGCGTAGAGTAGCCAGCCTTTTGGTGTTCTATAGGATGCATTTCGGAGAGTGTGCGATGGAATTGCATGATTTAATTCCCCCATCTCCGTTCCACCAGCGGACGACCCGTCGTACGGCTGGTTTCCACCCTTACGTTGTTAACACCTCTACGATCCGGACGAAGCGTTTCGCCTCCTCCTTTATACCGCGTACATCGAGGGACTGGAATAGTTTGCCAGCAGCGGTGTTTCCGTCGGACTACAATTTGAGTGTCTTCAAGGCTAGAGTGAATAGGCTCTTAATAAACTAGTGCGCTTTACCATCAACGATTGCGTCACTGCTTACCATCAGGCAGGATTGCGGTCAAGCGCTAGTTTATAATAAATAAAAAAAAAGAGTCTTTCCAAAGTAGATAACTTCTCTTTTAAAATGCATTGAGCATAATTTCGACGAATGAGACGGAAGCCACATTTCTTCTCTACGGTCTATCTGGACAAATCATATCCACTTTTTCCCTACGACATTATTTTTATTCGGAAACCAAAAATAACAAAAACCTAGATAAATGAACAGTAATTGTTCATTCAATTTTGTTTATTAATATGATATGATTATGTTTAAATAGAGTTAATAATAAATAAACTTGAAATATAGTAATATTTAAAGTTTATTTAGCTATATTTTAAATGTCAATAAAATACAACAAAATGTATTCATCTTAATAAGTATTATCGATAACTAAATCGATAAACAACATTACTACATCTCTACAAGAAAATAGTAAAACTACTCAACAATAGAGGGCGCTTATTACAATAATGGAAAATTTTCTAGAACTAATATTTTTTTTAAATTTGAATTGCAGACGAAATATAAATAATTCATAGAAAAACATTCCGAAGTTAGGTCCAGTCGTTTTACTATAACGAGATGTACAGTAACACAAAGCGCAACATAATATAACGGCATATTTCCTCAGAAAATGTTTATTCTTGGTGGACACAAATTACGTCCCGACGCGCAGACTAGACTGAGCGCCTTTTAACCAAGTCGATAAAAGTATTGGCTTACGATTTTGTTCGTGATGTCCTATCTATTGTAAATATAATTTTAATGTCTTTGCTTGTAGGTTTTGATTCCCTAGCGTGTGACGGAAATTCGTCTAAGGTGTCGATATAAACTGCTGTATCTTTTGATCGCTTTAACGTAGAAGTGATTTTTTCACTGCTTAAAGGGACAATAGACCTAGGTATTTGGTATAAATTTCAATTTGATACCTTTATTAGTTCGTGAGAAATAAGTTAGTAAGTTTTATTTTATTAAAATATGTTTATTATATTATATAACTAAAAAAATGTGATTTTCGCACTTTTTCCTATATTTGCATTATATGACAATCCTTCATGCCAAATTTCAAGATTCTGAGTTTACGGGAAGTATCCTGTAGGTTTTGATTCCTTTGCGAGTGTCGAAAATTTGTTGAAAATATCGACATATCGGCTGTATCTTTTGATTGGCTTGGCTTAGAAGTTTGATATTTTCACAGCCTAAAGGGACAATAGACCCAGGTATTTGGTATAAATTTCAATTTGATAACTTTATTCGTTCGTGAGAAATAAGGTAGTAAGTTCCATTTTATTAAAATATGTTTATTATATTATATAACTGAAAAAATGTGATTTTCGCAATTTTTCCTATATTTGCATTATATGACAATCCTTCATGCTAAATTTCAAGATTCTGAGTTTACGGGAAGTATCCTGTAGGTTTTGATTCCTTTGCGAGTGTCGAAAATTTGTTGAAAATATCGACACATCGGCTGTATCTTTTGATTGGCTTGGCTTAGAAGTTTGATATTTTCACAGCTTAAAGGGACAATAGACCTAGGTATTTGGTATAAATTTAAATTTGATAACTTTATTCGTTCGTGAGAAATAAGATAGTAAGTTCCATTTTATTAAAATATGTTTATTATATTATATAACTATAAAAATGTGATTTTCGCAATTTTTCCTATATTTGCATTATATGACAATGCTTCATGCCAAATTTCAAGATTCTGAGTTTACGGGAAGTATCCTGTAGGTTTTGATTCCTTTGCGAGTGTCGAAAATTTGTTGAAAATATCGATATAATCGGCTGTATCTTTTGATTGGCTTGGCTTATAAGTTTGATATTTTTACAGCTTAAAGGGACAATAGACCCGAGTATTTCATGTAAATTTCAGCTTAATACGTCCACGCGTTCTTGAGATAAAGGGTGGTGACAGACAGACAGACAGACAGACAGACAGACAGACAGACGGACAACAAAGTGATCCTATAAGGGTTCCGTTTTTTCCTTTTGAGGTACGGAACCCTAAAAAATGAGTTCAGTTCTAAGTATGGGGAGCCCCCAATATTTATTATTATTTTTTATTTTTGCAGTTTCAGAAAAAAATGGCTGTGACATACGGACGGACAGACGGACAGACGGACAGACGTACAGACAGACAGACAGACATGACCAATCTATAAGGGTTTTGTTTTTTGCCATTTAGCGACGGAACTCTAAAAACGTACCATCTCATGTACTGATTATTTACTTTTTAAGCAAATTATTGTATTGATGTGCTTATAAGTGCAACAAGTATAGTCACAGAGACCGGTAACAGTTTATGATCTTCATTTTAAAATTTTGGTTATAACGTGTGTATTAGTTTTTATGTTGTAACTATTACTTAGGTGTAGTTATTATTAAATATATTTTAATCTATACTAATATAATGTATAAAGCTGAAGAGTTTGTTTGTTTGTGCGCCCTAATCTCAGGAACTACTGGTCCGATTTGAAAAATTCTTTTTCCGTTGGATAGCCTATTAATCCAGGCAGGCTTTAGGCTATATAACATCCCGCTATGACCAATAGGAGCAGAGCAGTAACAAAAAATGTTGCGAAAACGGGAGCTAACGCAGCCGTACATTATTGCCAATAGGAGCTGACCATGACTAATTCCACGCGAACGAAGTCGCTGGCGGCCGCTAGTATATAATAAATACATGTTTATTTATGTTTATGTTTTCGTGGTTTACAAGTAGTAGTTGTACTTTATACTTTATTCGTTTTCTTAGTATTTCATATTGTGCTGTCAGGATATTTATGTATAACTTACATTATCCATACTAATATTATAAATGCGAAAAAAACTCTATCTGTCTGTCTATCTGTTACACTTTTCCGCTTAAACCTCTCAACCGGTTTTGATGAAATTTGACACAGACAATCTTTAGACCCTGAGAAAGGACATAGGCTACCTTTTATTGCGGAAAAATTTGATGTTCCCGGGGGAAAACTAAAAAGCGCGATATAATAGAATAGGTTGTCTGCAAAAGATCGCTCTTAGTGATAAGACCGCCCATTGTGTCACCATTTGTAAAATATTTTTATTTATGTTCTGTAATCTATATGGTGCACATAATAAAGAGTATTCTATTCTATTCTACAATATGTTAAGAAAACCCTGTCCGATCCGTGAAGGTATTGTTAGGTATCGATAACTGATTCTACTAATGCCTGCAAAACCTGGCTAAACTTAAAAAAAATACCTCCTAAAAAATAAATAACTTAAATAAAATAAACAGGTAATGTCATGGCAACACAGGCATAGGTCATGACCGCAGTTGACCCCATGCTTGTAGGTATAGGTAGCTTCTCCACGTTTATCGACTCTCGAAAGAAACAATGATACTTAGGCAGCTCGAGAAAAGAACTTTTTTTAAAGTAGGAAGGTCGTCTGACTCTCCGAATGTATCATTTCATTGGATGAGCACAATGGCTGTGGCGGAGATGTTCCATATTTCGTCGCACGAGATTAGCACGGACATGCACACAAATAAAAATCAAGTGGTGTCAAATCCGCGCTGGCTACAGTTGGCCCCTACCAATCCACTGCTCGCCGAACTGATAATGGACAATAATGATAATGTACTCACGTACAGGTCGGCAAAAATATCGTGAGGCACCGTCATACTGGAACCCTCGTGCATTGACCGATAAGTACCCACTTCCAAATCGTCTAACACCTGATCACAACACAGCTAATTGCAGTTACTACCTCCATCAGCATGTTACATTACTCTACGTTAGAAAACGACATGATCACACAATACACGAATAGTGTACACCAGCAATGTTTACGCGCAACTAATAATTTAAAGTAAAACACAGCCTCTGTGGCGTAGCGGTAGCGGACGCGGCCGCTGCGCGAGGTGGCGCGGGTTCGATCCCCGCACAGTGCAAATATTTGTATGCATGAATATGAATATTTGCACTGGTCTGGTCGTGCCTCGGAAAGCACGTTAAGCCGTTGGTCCCGGTTGCCATACGAACATCTAGTGGCAGTCGTTACGGGCTGTTGGAGCCCTCAAAAATCCAACAATTGGTCTAACTGCAATGCTTCGATGTCGCCTTCGGGTTGTGGAGGTCAGACGGCAGTCGCTTCACGGAAAATGTCGGAAGTTTAGCCATATCAGCAGTTGGACTGGTAAAGCGGACCCTAGGCTCCAAAGCTGAAAAGGCTTCGGATGCGACTGGGATTAACGCTGGGATGATGATGAATAATTTAAAGTAAAAATTATTTTTATTTTATAAAAATAGGTACCTACGCCGGCATGCTTTGGTAGAGATGTGTAAGTAATCAAAATATTGTTTTTTTTATCTATTGATACTCGTCTATTTTTGGTATCGATTTAGTATTGTAGTTTCTCATTCTTATTCTCGATTCAACATAGCATGGAATTGTTTAGAACTTTTACAAAACTCAAATTAGCGAGGTACACTGCTGTAAATGGAAATCAAGCCAAGTTTTAATTTCAGTTTCTGTCTCAATATCGATGATATTGACCGATAAAATATTTGTAAAACTTTACTAAAATTGTGTTTCATAAGTCTTTCTCGTTTCTGTTTACTAATACTTGTGTTATAATAATGTTATTAGTAATTAATCGATAAACAAACAAAAGTACTTTTACCATTGGGTAATCTGTGTTTTTACAACAAATCCTTCAACCAGTTACGAGTTTCGATTAATAGCGATAAAAAAACGTTATTACGCAAAAAATAGTACATCCCTAGTTTCACCTACTTTTTCCTTTAAGGACACCGACAAACTCGCCGCGCAGCGGCATCACAAACGGAGCCGCCAAATATTGAACATAAATTTATACATAACAATAAATCAAACGATGATACCGCCGAAAATGGTGTTGTCGCATTTTAAAAATTTACCTAATTTTGGGGAAGTTCGCGGGAAAAAAAGATAATTTCAAAATTCACTAGTATTGTTACTATGATGATTATGTAAAATTTCATATTTTATTTGGCCATGTGTTTACCTAACCTTTATTATCCTTACGGGTCGGACAGGGTTTTCTTAACATATTGTATAACCAAACTCCACGCGGGCGAAGCCGCGGGCGGAAAGCTAGTATAATATAAATCTTTAGTTTCCTTTTATAAATATTTGTATTCCTTTATTCACCTTAAAACTTAACTGGAAAATTTCACAATAACACAAAAAAAAAACGCATTATTTGTTTTTAACTTTCTCATACAAATTCAATAGTTGATAGGGACCGAGCATACTCTGAATGAAAGTCTTAATTCAAAGTA
Source organism: Sesamia nonagrioides (assembly GCA_017933935.1). Lineage (NCBI taxonomy): Eukaryota > Metazoa > Arthropoda > Insecta > Lepidoptera > Noctuidae > Sesamia > Sesamia nonagrioides. Next base: position 827,053 of record JADWQK010001647.1, read on the forward strand.
TGGTCGGTCTTAGAAATCACAATTTACAGAATACCAATCCGTCGTAGTTTTCGACTAACAGTAATCACTATTAAATTAACTGAAAACACAATGGTAAGAGCTACTTCTTGGAAAGGATTAATGAACATTAAGCTAGGCTTTTTACGCACTTGCGGTTGGCCGCTTAGGCGATTTGTTGGAGCGGCCAGCCGCCTGACCCAGTTTAAATGACAGCTGACCACCGCACCGCGGCGGACAATCTAGAAAAATCTGCGTCAATCCGTCAAACCGCAAGAAAGGGACGCCGTCAAGGTAGCTTGTGTTATCTATTATCATCCCTGAAAAATAACGATTAATCTTTTACGGACAACACTTTTGTAGCCATTCTGACAGCCTCCGCGGCCTAGCGGTAGCGGACGCGGCCGTTGCGCAAGGAGGCGCGGGTTCGATTCCCGCACAGTGCAAATATTTGTATGCATGAACATGAATATTTGCACCGGTCTGGTTGTGCACCGGAAAGCACGTTAAGCCGTTGGTCCCGGTTGCCATACGAACATCTAATGGCAGTCGTTACGGGTTGTTAGAGCCCTCAAAAGTCCAACAATTGGTCTAGCTGCAATGCTTCGATGTCGCCTTCGGGTTGTGGAGGTCAGACGGCAGTCGCTTCACGGAAAATGTCGAAGCTTAGCCATATCAGCAGTTAGACTGGTAAAGCGGACCCCAGACTCCAATGCTGAAAAGCTCCGGATGTGACTGGGATTAACGCTGAGATGATGATGACTTTTGTAGCCAATCTGGTAAAGCCTCTGGTAAAGTGGACCTCAGACTCCAATGCTGAAAAAGCTTCGGATACGACTGGGATTAACTTAGATGATGATGATGACTTTTCTAGCTAGTCCGCAGGTTCTTTTCCAGAACTGGAAAAGGATGGAGATAATATTTATCGATGGCTCAACAAACTAAACATATGCATGAACCGTCAGTGAATATAAATAAGATGGCGCCAACCGCGAATTGGGCGCCGGCTCTAGATTCAACTTATAATGAAATATACATACATACTCACACTTATTTGCATTTATTTAGAAGCAATATATTTTCAGTTATTTAATACATAAAATGATAATATATACAAACTTATAAATAAATACAAATTACTGAATAAAGCTATATCCTAATTATAACTATTATTAAATTACAATACAGCATCAAAAAATTCCTCGTCATCGCTGTCGACTGGTAATGTACCCAAGAGACTGGCAGCATTGCCGCGTTGAATGGCAATACTCAGCTGCTGGCCAAGGTAAAAAGCCAGCCCTTGGGTCACGGGCAGTGTCAACAAGCCGTTTGGACAGTTCATTAAAAAGGCAATGAGCACTCGGACCCCACGGCCCAAGGGTGTAAACCCCAAACGGCTCGAAAATATAATTTCCGATAAGGTTGTTATATTTTCGCCGTTTGAGGTTTTCTGCAGCCGCAGCAGTAACGCCAGCACAGCACGTCGATCCAGGAAGATGGGATGGCGCAAGAGTATCGACGCAAGTTGCGTCCCACACTAAAGGTCTACCCACAACGATAAAAGTCTCCCATCTCTCGTCTCCCTCATATATTTTCAATTTAAAAAGCCAGTTGTGGGTCTGACCGATGGAAGTGAAAACTGAATCATTATTATGAAAACAAAAAAAAAACTCTAAGTTATAGGGGTGACGCAATCTATACTCCTAAAGGACATTGCTAAAATTCCATACATTGAATGCCCCAGAATTGACAGCAATAAGAAAATGCTAGTTGTGTTTGGAATGATTCATGTAATCATATCAGGTATTTGTTGATACACGGACAAGCTTAGGAACCGAGTATCAAACTAAAATGTGTTTGATTTTGAGGTTATATAATCGTAAAGAAAACTGAATAGATTTATTATTTCTTTTACGTTTAGTAAGAAAATGAATGTAATCATCAAATGTGTAAATAATACAAGTAATTTATAGTCTAGCCTTTTACCAATTATTTTGGGGTCAGCGTCCAGTCTAACCGGACGCCGCTGAATATCAATGTTTTACATGGAGCGACTGCCATCTGACCTTCACAACTGTTACTCGTGTAATCCAGCAAAGAGTATAATAACAATAGGGTAAAAGAGAGCCCTCTCGAGAGAATTTTGTGCATATCGTTTGAAAGCGCCCCCTGGTTTTCTGAACGTACATTAACGTCAATATATATATACCTACGCATACCATAGCTATAGATAGATATATTGTATGGTTCTATTGATTAGAGGTTATTAATGTTACTTCCTAAATCTAATTTGTTTCAGCAAGTTACAGAGATTACAAATCATTGAAACTAAATAGCTTTTAGCGGAAATAACATTAATGTAATGAATATAATAGAACCTACTTAATAGAATATAATAACACAATATTTATTTATTACTTTTAAACTTTTCTTATGTTCTTACATCCAAGAGCGCAGTGATGCGGCATTTTTTCTATTTTAAAAGACACACACACAGAACACAAGCGTCTTTTCGCAATTATATGAGTGTATTTCACGATTTCTTATGGAATCACAATTCACAGCGCACAGGTACAACACTGCGAAGGCTGAACTGATCTCCGGGTAAGACTGATTATCAGGACGGAGGAGATCTCAACTCGACGTCAATAACACAGAAATCCTCTCGAAAACCAAGAAATATGCGCAAAATGAATACGTAACAAACAAACACGTGCAAGCTGTGACCACAAACCACAGTGCACTGCTTTATCGACATTATCGACAATCTAGTTAGAAAAGTTAAATTTTATTATAGCGGCACCTATCGGCATGCCATGGGTACCAACCAATGTTTAGGTATGCTGTTCACGTTCAAAGATGTCATTAGTCACTTTGCTTCAGTTGCTGATGTTCTAAGTGAACCCCCCCTGTAATCCAGTAACAAAAGTGAACACTCACTACTCTGCACAAAGGCAAGGAAGCGAGTAACAATTTTTTTTTTTGGTTTAATTCTTTCCGTTCTTCTGAACGGAAAAGGCAAAGGCATAGTACGCCATACAGCCTAGTCTTTAGTAATTTTTTCTTGAGTAAGTTTCTATCCTAACTTATCCTAGCTTAACTTAACTAATCTATCTCCTTTCTTTTCCTGCGTGAGGCCGACAAGAAAGAATTTGGAGTAAGGACATGATGTGGCCACTGTGCTACATTATTTCACTGTTCTTTATAAATTATTCACTGAATGCACTTTTTACTACATAAATCACGCGATTTTATTTAGTAAACAACACTATAAATAATTTTAAAAGTCCAATGAAAAATGAGCGTGACACTCATCCCGCCAAAAAAAAAAATCGCGAGTAACAAACATAACAAAACAATTGGAGATGTCACTCATTTCCGCATCTGTAGAATCGATACTGCTATTTGAACTAACGATTTGAGAATCGATTTTATTTAATATCGATAAAAACACTATTATTACGCTATTTTACAGATTGCGTTTAATGTATTTTGATAACAAATGTAGTCATAATAATAAAAAAATGCATACATTAAATAAAACTTCATGTTTTTTTTAATTCATAAATACAATTATTAAACTATCGATTTCGTAAAAACAAGAAGCAACATCTCTAAAGCTCTTGACATGGCAGCAATTTATATGACAGACAAATTGTTTAGTAGTTACAAGGCTTTTAATTATTCGTTTTAAACCCACGCTTGTCCGTTAATTAAGGATATTTGCATATAATATAAAAAAATTAAAGAAAAATTATAATGCAGGACATTTATTTGTCCATGCTGGGGCGAATTTCGGCGATCTCCTTTTAATGATTTTTTTTTTCTTTGCTGTTTTTTTGGCGTAGCTAGCTGGTAAATAATGCCATTGTTGTTGTGTTTTCTTCTAATAAGTTTAAGAAAAAAAACACATGACTTTATACAATACTATACAGGTGTATTTTCATGTGTTTTTTTTTTAAATAATAAGACAGCTGCCCTGCTTGGGAATTTCTTCCGCCACTTCTTCTTCCCAGTGAAAGCACTAGGAAGTGGCTAGCAGTAGGAGTGGGAGTGGGCAGGCATTTTGAAGGACTGTCTTATGTAATTGACGTACAAAAAGTGCTGAGTCTCAGCCTAGTTTGAATAAATAAATTTTGATTTTGATTTATACCATTGTTTAAACTATACAAACATAGTATACATAAGTATGTAGGGGAAAACCGCCAGGAAGGCGTGGCCAAAGATTCCGGATAATTGAGTTGTCTTCTCATCCGCATGAGCGTCCATCGTGGGCGGTATTTCGAGTGAATGATAATCTCAGATTAAAACAGTTAAGAGCCAATAGGTTAGAGCGCGTGCATTACCGTCGGCAGCCAGTCAATGATATGGCAGTCGCCACCTCTTCAAATCACGCCTACTACTCTATTCGGTGTTACCCGCTCATATTTTAATTTTACTCGAATCGAGTTGACTAAAACAATATTGATTAAATCAAGTTATGATCTTTCTTATTACTCTTAATAATCAGCGCGCCGTCAAGTATATTAAAATTTTGTTGCGGTAAAAAGCGACGATCACAATCGGTTGGATATTAAAATGGAAATGCGACTGCACACGTGGTCAACTGTTCCGCGGTTGACCGCTACTGCGTAGAAGCCTTTAGAATTAGAATTGCAGCTTAAGATCTTCCCTTAGGTAACTAGAACATTTACATTAGATTACTTGAAGAGCTTGATTGATTTCGTTCTTGTTTATTTTGGTTTAATTGTAATTTTGGTGGAATACTAATAGGTCTAGAGAATTTATTCATTAAAAGAGCTTATAATCAAGACTCCCACTTAAATAAAGACTCGTACTGTAAGCACCATTATAGGCTTATAATGGTGCTTAAAGTGGGAGTCTCCTCTTGTTGAGAGGGTGTGGGTCGTAATCTACCACGCGGACCTAGTGCGGGTTGCTAGATGTCACGTTATGTCTTCGAAGTTTTGACTCTAGGACATGCCGGTTTTGCCACGATTTTTTCCTTCACCGTTTTAAGAGCAGTATTGATGAATAACGCACGCGGACACTGGAGACTGCAATTGTCGCAACCCAGTGCTAGGCACGCCACAATAGCGGCGGTAAGTCCCCTCTTTAAGGAGTAGCTAGAGAGGCGCCACGGCGCCCTCACCTTCCGCCTGACGCAGGTCCTCACTGGACACAGTTGTTTCGAGAGGTTCCTGTTCCGTATAAGGCGGGAGGAAACGCCAGGGTGTCACCATTGTGCGGATCATCCTGAGGACACGGTGGAGCATACGGTGGAGGTCTGCCCGGCTTGGGTAGAGCACCGCCGTGTGATCGTAGCGGCGATCGGCGGCGATCTCTCGCGTCCGACACTGGTCCAGGCCATGGTCCGGAGCGAGAGTACATGGCAGGCCATCACCTCCTTCTGCGAAGCAATAATGCTGGCAAAGGAGGAGGCGGAGCGCGTGAGGCAACGAGAATCCCAGCGCCCTCACGCCACTAGCCGCCGCAAGAGACGCCCTGGTCGGGAGATGACACCAAACTCCCAGCCACCGTAGGCGCGGTCCTGCGGGCGGTGAGCAATGGGCAGCTCGCCGCCCGGTAAGGACCAGGCCCGAGTCGACGGCGCGTCGTGTTTCACGCGCGCCTCAAAGAGATGTCAGCACATCGTGACGGGGTCTACGAAGACCGATGCCTCCTGGGTCAGGGTTTCGGGTTGGTTAAACAAGAAATCGAGGCCCTGGCCATCCCACAGGCAAGTGAAGAAACACTGGTGGGTTTTAGTCAGTAAAAGTCTGACACGCCCTTCCGCTCCGCCCAGAGCGGGAGAAGTTATTTGATGAATTCCCATCCCAAGAAAAAAAAATGAATAAAACACACATAAAGCACCTGACGCTTTTCGAAAGCTACGGCCTAGGTACATATTTTTGTAAGTCGCGTCCGATACCACTAGGCACCGCTGCTCTCTCTCGCTGGTTAAATGCTTGAATAACCATAATCTATACTTAATTTAAAAAGCTTCTTTGTTTGTTTGAACGCGCTATTCTCAGGAACTACTGGTCCGGTTTGAAAAATTCTTTTTGCGTTGGATAGCCCATTAATCCAGGAAGACTTTACGCTGTATAACATCACGCTGCGATCAATTGGAGCGGAGCATATGAAAAAACGCGGACGAACTCGGGCGCGGCCGCTAATAAAGTAAATAAAATAAATTTATTTCACATCATTTTGGTTTAAATTGCATGCCAAAGAGTCTCTGTATGCTGTAAGAAGCATAAAAAAAGTTTAATGAGGAAAGAAAGTAGTATTAATCACGATTTCTTCGTTTCTGTGTTGTTTGTTTCACTTCATTGAGCGTCAAATCTAATAATTGCGAGCCATCTAATGTTCTTTTCTTTGCCTAGTGGCATCTGGACGATGCCACTAGGCAAAGAAAAGCCTTACAATTTTTAGGTCGTAGGTTCAAACCCCGTCAGGCGCTTTTTTTGTGTAAATTGTTTCATCACCACTACTCTCAAAGCGGTGAATAAAAACATCGTCACGAAACCTGCATGTCTTAAGAGCAATAACTTCGAAGACATGTGACATCTACCAACCCGCACTGGGTCCGCGCGGTAGATTACGGCCCACTTCTCCTCATCAAGAGGAGACCTGTGTCACAGGAGTGAGAACATTATGGATAGGTTGATTATGTAAACGTTCTTTTCAATCTAATGCATTTCATTAAGCATGCCAAAATAGACGAAGAATTTTTATATTTTTTAATAATTATAAACTAGTGCTTGACTGCATGCCGCCTGATGGTAAGCAGTGATGCAATCGTTGATGATTCACTTAAAAAACTTAGGAATAGGAAAGATGACGGCAGTTGAGCGAGGTGATGCAATGTTAAACCCAAGACCAACACGACCAACGACGAACGGGCTGTTATTTAGATGATAAGAGTTTAAAATAAAAGAAATGATCAATTGTTAATTTAAATGATAAATTTAAATAATTATGATGAATTTAAATAATTTGTACGCCTTGCAAGGCAAAACATAGTGATACATACAATTTTTTTATACCATGTACCATATTACCTATGTTTCACAAATAAAATACTTTGACTTTGACTTTATTATTTAGCCACGAGCCCCTCCATGTTTACATTTATTTCTGTAATATATACAACGTTATTGTTACTTTATCGAAACCTGAATATAGTTTGTTCAGAATAAGCAACTGAATCGGTTCCAATCATTTTTACACCACGTTATATTTTTTCCCAAACATATTTAAAATGTGACCGTGTGGTTACCGATCGCACAACACAGTTCAGAGCGGATCATCGTGTTTTAGGGTCACCGCCGCGCGCCGCGCCGCTCCGCTGCAGGCGCGAGCGGACGAGCGTCGAGCGTCGCGTTGACCATATTTTTGTAGGGACAACCCGTTAACTTAATAAGCTCATAACTTCGTGTTTTTCATGATAGATTTTTAAAATTTTGATTTTGATCATAAACTCTTTACATAAAAATACTGGACACGTGTTACGCATATACAAAAAAATAACGTTGTATAAAAGATAGATAAACGAATAAATAGACATATTAAGGCCAAATTACATGATTGCCTTTAGGATTGTACAAAATTGAATAATGAGATGATAATATCAAGGAAGTATGTAAGAACGGACTCAATAAAATATCGTCTTAATAGCTGTGCCTCTTGGTTTTCTTTATCGTGGGAATATGGTTACAAAATGAGCCAATTGGAAATGGGCAATGTTAACAATGGGCCTTATAAGAAGCCTCAGTCACTCAATGGGCAATGGAGAGAGCTATGCTTAGGGATTCACTGCGCGATCGAATCAGGAATGAGGAGATCCGCAGAAGAACGAGAGTAACCGGCATAGTCCGAAGAATTGCAACACTAAAGTGGCAGTGGGCTGGACACATTGCCCGTAGCACCGATGCCCGATGGGGCCGACGGGTTCTCGAGTGGCGACCACGCACCGGAAGACGTAGCGTGGGTAGGCCACCGACAAGGTGGACCGACGACCTGGTGAAGGTCGCGGGAAACCACTGGATGCGGGAGGAGCAGGACCTGTCGTCGTGGAGAACCTTGGGGGAGGCCTATGTCCAGCAGTGGATGTCTTTCGACTGAAATGATGATTATGATGATGATGATGATGGTTACAAACTATAAGTGTGTCTCTCCATATCCGTGCAGTAGTTTTTGTATGTAACAAGCATCCATCTATCCTCACAAAATTTGGCGGATATAAATGTTAGGAAGTAGGATAGGATACGGACATTATTTTTACAAAAAGAAAGAAAAATATATAAGCATCACTGTTTCCCATCAAGCAAAATCGCTGTCAGGCACTAGTTTAATACTTTTAAAAAAACTGCCCCCTACAAGAATATCACAAAATTAAATTGTAACCTAAATAAAAGTAACAATAAAGCAGAATAATAAATCAGTAAGTACTTTACGAGGTCAAAAGGATTGATAGACTGTCGTCACAGAAGTTGTACGCTTAACGTACTTTTGAGTTGCCATATCTAGTGTCGCCGCCGGCCTTTCTGTGTTCTGTGGAGTTGCCAGATTGGTCTAGTTAGAGGGATAACTTTATCCAAAAGGTCAGCTCCGCAGCGGGTGACAAAATAGCCAACACGTGGAGGAATAGCGACTAAAATATACCTTTGCAGTTATAGATTACGGCCCACAAATAATTCTTGGTATGGATTTAGTGTAAGATGGGATTGATTTTAAAAAACATTATAACCGTTTTCACGGTTTGTCTGTGGGAACGGAACAAACAGTGTATTAATAATAATTCATTATTACTAGCGCGGACATTTAAATTAGTATCTAGCAAAGAAGTTACATTATTTACAAATATTAGGTCTTACAGAATCGCTTAGACTACTGAGTAAGAACATTTTAAGTGATCTGGAAAATTTTCATTTTATTTTCTGACCTTTTATGTCAGCAGGCAATTGGTTGAGCCAGTGTGGTACTCTTTTGTCCAGCTTTTGGTCGCCAAAATAATTGTTAACTCTTGGTACATTAAATTTACCTGCTGACACCATCTTAGTTGCAAAAGTTGATAAAAGCAATGAGTTGATAGCAAATCTCTTCTCTCGGTGGTGGACCATAACATCGGCTGCCGGCAGAAATTACCACCCACCAGACAAAGTCTTGCTGCCAAGCGATTCGTCGTGTTCCGGCATGATGTCTGGTGAAGCCGTACGGAGGACGGGTCTGAGCAGTTGTGTTGCGATGTGTGGCGGGTACGATGCGCCAAATGTTGTTGTGTCGGGAGTTTGGTCGTGGAGAGTCTCCAGATCAATCTCCCTCTAGCGCAGCATTGTTTGGTCGTGTTGGCCTTGGGTTTAACATTGCATCACCTCGCTCAACTGCCGTCATCCTTCCTATTCCTTAGTTTTTTAAGTGAATAGGCTTTATAAACTAGTGCGCTTTACTATCAACTATTGCATCACTTCTTACCATCAGGCGGGATTGCAGTCAAGCACTAGTTTGTAATTATTAAAAAAAAAAATCAGCTCATAATTTTCCGACTTCTGGGACACAGACCTCATCTCGATGAGAGGAAGTAGGCCGCATACCACCACGCAGCCTCAGTTCGGGTTAATAGATGTCACATATACTCGATTTTTTCTAAGACATCTAGGCTAACAATATAAAACTAAAGAGTTTGTTAATTTGAACAGGTTAATCTTAGGAACTAGGTACCAGTTCGATTTGAAAAAAATATTTTTATATTAGACTAGCGGCCGCCCGCGACTTTGTTCCCATCAAGTTAGTTATTTCAACATTTTATTTTAACCCAAAAATATACAGCATATTATGATAAGTAGATAAATGGATAGGAAAAAAAAGAGTTTAGTGTCGCGACACATCTGTGGAACGTACGGCGCCGAAAGTTCGGCTAAATGCGGTCACATCACAGTGTATTTCAAGTACTCTATGAGACATCAGCCGAAATTACGCCGCGTTCGACGTAGCTTCTAATCTTCCTTCGGGCGGTTTTTTCAGCAAAAACGCATTTAATGTATTTTGCATAGCAAGCGACACACCACGCGATGCGTTGCGCGACCGAAAGTTCGGCGGGCGTAGCTGAACGTTCGGCGTGTGTTGTGCATCGAGCGCGTGGCGGTAGCGAAGAGCGACAACGTCTTCTAAGCCCTCTATTATTGTTAATATTCCAATTAAATCCATTTTTCTTGGCAATTCAGGTACGTCACAAAAACCGCACCTTAAAGTGTCGACACAGACAGACTGACGATGACGCCACGTAACATTCCGTCGCGCTGAACAAGACGCCGCGTTTTGACCATTTAGTTTGTCATAACAACTGAATATTGCGACTGACACTTCAGCCGCTGAGCTTTCGGCGCCGTATGTTCCGCAGATGTGTCCCCACCCTTAGAGTTGACCTCGCTAGCACATTACTGTTTTCCTCCTTTTACTGCCGAAATGAATTATCTATCTATCACAGTTTTGATACAGTAGAAGTAGAAGAACATTACAAAAACGTAGTATTGTTTGTAAAACCAAAATCGAAAAAAATGTGTTTATTGTGTGTTGTGACCTGTGCTGATACAACACAGGTCTCTCAATTTAAGAACCAGTCTCCAAAGCCTAGAGCACAGGCGTAGAGTAGCCAGCCTTTCGGTGTTCTATAGGATGCATTTTGGGGAGTGTGCGAGGGAATTGCATGATTTAATTCCCCCATCTCCGTTCCACCATCGGACGACCCGTCGTACGGCTTACGTTGTTAACACCACTACGATCCGGACGAAGCGTTTCACCTCCTCATTTATACCGCGTACATCGAGGGACTGGAACAATTTGCCAGCGGCGATGTTTCCGTCGGACTACAATTTGAGTGTCTTCAAGGCTAGAGTGAATAGGCTCTTAATAAACTAGTGCGCTTTACCATCAACGATTGCGTCACTGCTTACCATCAGGCAGGATTGCGGTCAAGCGCTAGTTTATAATATATATATATATATATATATATATAAAAAAAGTAAAAGTGTTAAAACATTGACGGAATTAAAGTGCAAAGTGGAATTCGGAATTTTAAAATAACAGTACACCGAGGATTTACAAGAAAGACTTCTGTAGCCTTTTAATGTTCTATTTGATATAATTTTTTTACGTTTGAAAACTAGTAAAAATCAATCTTCAATCGGCGAGACTGATCAAAGGCTGTATGCAGGCCGTTATTAAAATTTCGTATTATTCCAATCTAAAACTTCATCAATCAACTCCCTATTACAAAGATGAGGCTAAAACAAAGTAATCCCTTTGAGTAACTATCACTCGGAGTCAAAGTTCTATTAAATCGAACGTTGATCTTGGGGTCTATAGAACCCGTGTGATAGTATCAAAGGGATTACTTTCCACAAGATCAACGTTCGCACATGTCACCGAACCCACTAGTTAAACATATGTCTTCGATTTGTACGTAGGTACAACATTATTGTATATTTTGAACACGTGTCCAATATTTTTAAGTAAAGAATTTATGATCGAAATTTCTAAAGTTATGAGCTTGCTATAGCCACTTTCCACTTGGTTGACCCATGAAAAATATGGTCAAATCTTCACTTGGGCAGGCGAGCGCGGTGTGTTGACATCTGGCGTCAATACTTACTATGATCTATCGTAAACTGCTAACACAGTCTAAAAATCATACAGTCGTCCGACGAAGACGTCTATACAGAGCAATCGTGCGGGGTGTGAGGGACGAGACGTGGCTAAGTGGCACCCGAGCTGCGAACAAAACGATGTTCGCAGCTCGGTATCTATCATTAAGGGCTAACACGTGTTTGATTTTTTATTTGTTTGTTTTATAATTTGTTATAAGTGTCAATTTTGAGTATAATTGGGGTGCTTGTAACGAAGAAGCCACCCTTTTTGACATCCAAAATGGCGGACGTCATTTTTTTATAATTTAATATGGGTGTCAATTAAGTAAATATAATTGTGGTGCTTGTTACGAAAAAGCTATCCTTTCTGAAATCCAAGATGGCGGACGCCAATTTAAATGTATATTAATATGATATGGGTGTTAATTCCGAGGTCGATTGGGGTGCTAGTTACGAAAATGCCGTATAAATAACTTAAATCTGTCTCGAGTTGTTCCCTTAGTAAAAATAGCTATCCATACTAATATTATAAATGCGAAAGTAACTCTGTCTGTCTGTCTGTTACGCTTTCCCGCTTAAACCTCTCAACCGATTTTGATGAAATTTGGCACAGACAATCTTTAGACCCTGAGAAAGAACATAGGCTACATTTTATCCCGGAAAAATTTGATGTTCCCGAGGGAAATCTAAAAAGCGCGATATAACCGAACTCTACGCGAGCGAAGCCGCGAGTTAAATATAATACAGCTATCGATGTTGACCTGCAATAAATAAATAATTTCATAAATATTGTTGTTGATGTCGGCATTTTACACGAGATCAAAGGCGTCGACCTACTGTATGATTTTTATACTGTGCGCTAAGCTGTGTTGCGCGCTCAGTAACCACACTGCAACAATTTCTAAATGTATTGGGAAAAAAAATATAACCTGGTGTAAAAATTATTGGAATCGATTCACTTGCTTATTCTGAAAATATGATAAACAAAAAATAACGTTGTATGTGTTTTTTTCCATTTAGCTTTGACGATATTATTCTTTTTTGAAGTTATGATATGGGCCGAAGGTTAATATTTCATTTAGATTGTTATAAATCTGATTGTTTGGCCATAATAGGATAGTAGGATCAAAGAGAGTAAAGGTTAGACATTAAGTTTAGAGAAAAGAAAAGGTGAACTTTTTAGGGTTTCGTACCGTAAATGGAACCCTGAAAATGTCACTTCGCTGTCCGTCGGTCTCTCAAGACCATTTTTTATATGAATAAAGTTGCAAATTTATAAATTATTTCTAATTCTTAACAACCCAACTCTTTGAAGCAGTAACAAAAATCAAACTTTTACAACGATAACTATATAGTTTAAAAACCTAAAAAAACATGTTTTTAAAGAATATCAAACTAAAAAGCTAAAAATAATTTTAAAAAAGCGTGAAAAGCGCCTCACGCTTTTTTAAAATTATTTTTAGCTTTTTAGTTGATGCATGTTTTTTTTAAGTTTTTAAACTATATATTTATCTTTGTACAAGTTTGATTTTTGTTACTGCTTCAAAGAGTTGGGTTGTGTGTGAGTGCCATAATTTTTGTATATTAAGCGCCTCACGCTTTTTTTTTAAATATTTTTAGCTTTTTAGTTTGATATTCTTTAAAAGCAAGTTTTTTAGTTTTTTAAAATATATTTATTTCCGACTTAATAGTTCGATATTCTTTAAAAAAAAAACGGACGAACGAACGTATTGAAAACGGTGGGACATTCAGTAATAAACCGCTCACTCGTAGTCCAAAGAGTTAGAGACGGACAAACAAACAAGTAAGCAAGCAAACATACAAGTGAAGCTAATAAAAAGCATATAAAATCAAAAGATTCGGGCGTTTATGTCTCGTTTGTATGAGAGTAGCTATGGCCTAGTAGAATTGGCCGCGATTTACAGCTTGTAGGCCGTAGGTTCGAATCTTCGAATCCTCTCAGGCGCTTTCATCATCATCATCATCAACCTTTTATCATCCCACTGCTGGGCACAGGTCTCCTCTCATATAGAGAAGGATTGAGCATAATCACCACTCTTGCTCAATGCGGGTTGGCGATTTTAGACTTATAAAGTCCAGGTTTCCTCAAAATGTATATATAGTATATATATTTTTTATAAAATAGATTCATAAAAAATATTGGCCCTTCACCTTCAGTCATTGTTGTCAAGATGTAGTTAGAAAGTACATATAACTTTAGAAAAGTTACATTGGTACTTCCCTGACCTGGAATCGCTTTACTTTGTCTAAATTATTTCATCAACACTGCTCTCAAAACGGTGAAGGAGTCAAAAACTTCGAAGACATGTGACATCTACCAAATCAGGCCAGCGTGATGGATTACGGCTCAATCCCAACCACCGAGAGGTAGCCTATGTATCAACTGATGATGTATGTATGTACTATTCATGTATTGATAGATATATTTTGACATTTGCAAGGAAATTAAAATCTGTAGGGTACAGTCAAAAATCTTACTGTCTTCTGACGACCTACAACAATAGTTAAAGATCCAAGTAGCATGGCAAATCACTCGTAAAAGTGTATAAGCCTACTAACAGAAAATAAATCGCGGCCACGCACCGGAAGACGCAAGGTGGGTAGTGGGTAGGTCCCCGACAAGATGGGCCGACGACTTGGTGACATAAAGTGTATCGTGCTGTGGAGGCATGAGGAACAACTGAAATGAAATGAAATCGTTCATTAAGCAAGTAGGATCACTGATCACTTTTACACGTCATATTTTTATAAACTAGATGAAGCCGGAATTTCCTAACTGACTACATCTGAGAAGAAATAGCCGAAACAAACTCAGGGATCGCCGTCTTTTTTCAAGTCCAGGCATTAAAAATCAAAATGTTTACAATAATGTACGTGATTAAAAAAAAATGTGTTTAAAATGATGAATGATGAAATGAACAGGGAGTAAAGTTCAGTCATCCTCCATAGAAAAGGGAGCATCTTCCGACCAGACGGGTGTTATGTCTGGCGGGCACTTGCCCAACGGTTGAAGTTGGGAAGTTGTATGTATGCTAATTGCACGGTAAACTCTGCTTGCGAGATGTAGAATTCGTGTGACGTCAGTATGATGCGTCGTTGTTTATTTGTGGCCTTTGTAGGTACCGCTACAATGCTATAATTTTATTTCTGTTGTTTCTCTTTTTCTCCCCTATATAAGATCATCATCATCTTTTTTATTATCGTCCCACTGCTGGGAACTGGTCTCCTCTCATACAGAGAAGGAACATACAAAATAATGATCAAACTTGACAAACTAGGTATCAAAATGCACAGAATTTATCGGAGATTCTTCCTGGAGTAGTTAACATTCATGAATATAATTAATTCTTGCAAAATGTTGATAGAAGACGCCCGGCTCCGAGAGCGAGCGTAGGCTGCCCGTATATCTCTAATTAGCAAACTATCCAAGCCATCTAGTACAAGGTTTTAGAAGATCTGTTGAAGTTGCTGCAATTTATGAATTGCAGTTTGGCCAGATTATTGTGTATGCCATCCTCGAAAGCAAGCAAACAAAACCATTACCAAAAAAATAGCAAATAAGTGTGCGGTCTTATTTATTATTAGAAAAATGGCGCCCTACGTTGGAAATTTCTCCTGTATCGTGGGTGCGTTGATGAACATTAAAACTCACAGAAACTATACAAACATCCATACCCGGAACAACTACCTGTAGGCCATACAAATATTGTCCCGTGTGGGAATAGAACCCGCAACACGCAACGCAGCTGTCGATCGCTCACTCACTGCGCCAATCGTGTCGTCAAAATTATCGCTAAAGACATCCGAATTATTCTATTCTGTTCTAATAATCAAACTACTATCACTAAATTCGCTCTAGATATTCACATAACTTACTCACGTTCAAAACTTCAAATTCCTGAAGAATCACGCAACAGAGTAGGAACATTCGTGAAACTCATATAAGTAGTGAAACCTCAGCAAAGTAACACTGTACAAAGTTAGCTCGTGCTTTAACTACTAAGTTTTGAAATAGCTAAAACTTCTATAACTAATTAGGACGATAAATGTATTAGAAGTGTGCTTTGAAAACCTGAGATTTTTTACAAAATTCTATCCGACTTAATGAATGCTAGCTACTATGTATTAATATCACATAATCTTTATTAAAAGTCGTTTCACCGTTGGGGTAAACGAGTCTTCGAGTGGAGACCGCGTCTCGGCAAACGTAGCGTAGGAGTGTGCGTTCGCGCAGCGGAATGTTGTTGAATTTAAAGATTTTAAATATGCAGATATTTAGTGTATGACGTCGTATAATTGTGTATGGTAAAGAAAAATTTGTGCACGCAGCCATTGTGGAGAAATTCACCAAAAACTGATTCCGCTGGGCGAACGTTGTCCTGGCGGAACTTTTTTTAATCCATTGACTTTAGAAAAAAGAGATGTGTCCAACACAGCGTAGGACGCCCTTGGGCGAGATGGAGCGACGACATCAAAAAGGTGGCTGGTAGTGGCTGGCGGAGAACTGCTCATGAAGGAGGCCTATGTCCAGCAGTGGACGAGTAGGGGCCGATGATGATGATGATGATGAATCTTTAAAATTATAAAGACGAACGTATGTGTGTTTGAATGTATGTTACTTCTTTACGTGCAGGCGGCTAGACCATTTTTTAAGAAATTTAGCACACTTATAGTTTATAAATAAGATAACCCTCTTTATCTGGATATATATAATAATACTAGCTGATGCCCGCGACTCCGTCAGCGTGGACTTCAGTTTATAACGCGCGGTGGTTCCCGTTTTCGTGGGAATGCCAAGATAAATGCCTACATTACTGCAAGGTTTCCTCAAAATCCATTAAGAAGTTTTTGCCAAAGCCGTAGTCCGTTCCGGGAAAAATTTAATAGGGCTCAGTTGATTTAAATAAGCGCCTGATAAAATAATGGGAGCAATATGTACGTCCGCGTTCGCTCCCGTTTTCGCAACATTTTTTGTTACTGCTGTAGAGCAGTAACAAAAAATGTTCCCGCTATGACCAATAGGAGCAGTCCTATTGGTCATATCGGGATGTAATATAGCCTATGTCCTTTCTCAGGATTTAGACTATGTACCAAATTTCATTACAACCGGTTCAGTAGTTTTGGCGTGAAAGCCGGACAGACAAACAGACAGAGATACTTTCGCATTTATAATATTAGTATGGAGTATGTGTAGTGTTACGCCACACTGCCTCAGCCGATCACAGCCAAGCCAAGCCACCGCCATAACCACCGGGTGCCCTCAGTGAGGGAAAGCTATATAATAATGTCATGCGAGCTCATTTTTCGCTCCCTGATTGCTGCCACTACATTGCAAAGCTATATCTGTTTGATTGTATATTAATTCAGTGTGATTATAATACTCATTACACACTCTACTTATACTCTTTACTCATTTGTGCCCTTCTGTTTCAACAAACAGACTTTATATGTGTGAAACCGCGGAGCGAAGCTAGTAAATTTTAAATACAAAGCCTTTTTTGACATCTTTATGTCAAATATTGGTGAAAAGATTTTCATGACGCACGTGAAAATATGATGGAAACGCCTTTCCTTCTAGAAAACCATAGCTTGGTATGACGTATGCGTAGTCATTTCTTCCTGACTGCTTTCTTGCTGATTCTAAGTAAAATCTCACAAGGAAGGTTACTATCTTTATTTTAATTAGAATTATTTTGGCCCTTTCTTCTTTTAAAATAGATATTTACTGTGTTGTATTAGATAACATCGACTGCGGCAAAAGTTATCATCCACCAGACAAAGTCTTGCCGTCAAGCGATTCGTCGTGTTCGGCATGATATGTGGTGAAGTCGTGCGGAGGACAGGTCTGAGCAGTTATGTTGCGATGTGTGCCGGGTACGATGCACCAAATGTGGTTGTGTCGGGAGTTTGGTCGTGGAGGGTCTCCAGATCAATATGCTACTGACACAGCATCATTGGTCGTGTTGTTGGGTTTAACATTCCAACTGCCGTCTTCCTTCCTAATCAGTCAGTTTTTTTGATTGAATAGGCTCTTAATAATCTATGTTAAATAGATCGCGAATCCCTGATGACGCGTATTCGCAGCACCACTAACTGTGTTCTCAGTGTGTTCGCGGATCAGTGGGATTCCCCGATGTTACTGAGGTAATGAGAGGTATTATACTTGGCGTCATCGCAAAGGTCCGGCGGTACTTCACACCGGGGCAGCTTCTGATGTTGTACAAAGCACAGGTCCGTTCGTGTGTGGAGTACTGCAGCCACATTTGGGCTGGTGCTGAGAAATATCACCTGGCTACTTTAGATTCAGTAGAGAGGCGTGCGAAGAGGCTAATTTGTGACCCCGATTGAACTCGAGACGGTCTCCAAAGCCTAGAGTACAGGCGTAGAGTAGCCAGCCTTTCGGTGTTCTATAGGATGCATTTTGGGGAGTGTGCGAGGGAGTTGCATGATTAAATTCCCCCCATCTCCGTTCCACCATCGGACGACCCGTCTAGAGTAAGGGACTGGAACAACTGGAACAACAACTCTTTAAAGTTGTTCAGTTTGTTAATGAATAATTCTCTGCGCTATTTAAACATTTAAATGACTCTTAGATTGGGTTTGACAGACAGTGACATCCATCTGCTTAGGTTAAAATAAAACAGCTGATCTATCAGTATAGAGGGGTCGTGTATTTTTAACCAAGTAGAATGAAAGCTGGGAGGTTTATTAAAAAATTTAGCGTTAACTTGAAGTAAGAAAATATTATTGGTAACTTAATTCCCAGGAATTTCGTAGGCTGAAATAGTGAGTATTCTTCGTTGTGTCACTGCCTGTGACTGTATTTTAAATGTAGTTTTTCAAAAACCTGGCCACTTCCAAGGCGTTACATTACACAAATTACATTTGCATTAATATCTGAAAGAAACAAAAAAAGTTTATTTGCGGTAAACATTATGCAAAAAAACGCAAAACCGCTATTGCATTATGCTGCAAAACAGAGCTCAGTGCTGGTTCCGTATCTGTCCCAGGGGGGTTAGACTGGTCTCCTACTGGGCCCGTCCCCCGGGTAGCGGATAGGGGAACGCTGTGTAGATATGCACGGTACCGGTATACCGGCGCGGACCAAAACCAGCCAGACGGGGTCGCTTCTCAAGCTGAGGAGGGACCATTAGGTCAATAGGACAATAGCGACGGGCCGATTCCCCAGTGTGGTGGGTCGGCAACGATTTCGTTCACCGTCAGACAACTCGTAAGCTTCATTGAAAGGAAGGAGGGCTCTGCTGCAGTTTACTGTTGCGGGCCGCGAGGAAGACAACCTCTCAAAAATATTACCCGAGGGCTACGGCACGTTCTAGTCCAGAATGCTGCACCTAGCCTACAAATAGGGGAGACAAGTCAGCCTTCCGGCATGCCGGTTGGTCAGCATGGTCTGATGCAGACCACCGCTCGCCCCGGACGTCGGGCTGGTGCTTGTGCATTAGCCTGGCGATAATCCTTTCCCTGGGACCCTAGGGATCGGATGGCGGTGGAGGCATGTCTAATGGCGCAGAGCTTGGTCTCACTAAGCAGAAGGCGGGCCCGGTGAGCACTTGCACTGCCTCCGAGCTGGTAACTCCGGTTTCGAACGCCATTTATTCGTAACCCCAAGTATTTATAAACTAAGTATTCGTATTCTAGTAGTCTAGTTTGGGACCGTAGGTCTTGGCTTGGTCTGCTAACGGGTAGGTTCCTTCGCCTGAGGGAACATCTATCGCTAGCGCACCCCTAGCTAGAGTACCAGCGGACATCCTGGACGGGAATAAATTTACGCTTATCCGGGCACAGTGGGCACTACGAGGTGGACCGGATATTTCCCCCATACACGTGAGAACTTTATGGATTTTAATTCTATTTCACCCAAAGATGAATGTGGAAGAGTGAGGATGAAGGAGTGTGCACAAGCGGGCGCTGCTGAGGAGCCGGAAACGGACGCCACGGCCATTAACACAACGGTCGCCTGCGAGGGGGACCGTCAGTCGGAGTTCGAATACGGCCGCTTCTGGAAGCAGCCAATTATCTTACAATGAAAACTTAGATGGGGTGATGAAGGCGAATTCTAAAAAGAATCTACCCCAGGAGAGTACTGGCTGCCCTGCAGCTGGAAAATCCCTCACCGGACCTAGTTCGGTCAGCCCCTCGTATTCTGTGGGAGGCAACAACCGCGGCAAACCAGAAACCATCGATTAACACAAAGAGCCAGGGTAGCTCACGAGAACCCCTGATTGAGGTTGGCTGAGGTCTCTGGGTGAGGTTTCGCAGAAGGAGGCTGCGGAAAGGGAGAGGGAGATCTCGTCCTCTCACCCGACCCGCAGCAGGCGTACCGGGCATCGTCGGAGGGTGGATAATGCCCTCTTCCAGCCCCCCTAAATGGGTCCAGGGGCGATAGACTCGGGGCCATGGGTAAGCACCAATCGGGGGTTGCGGAAGCAACTTTTATTAGTTCTCGCAGCCCCCGGTGTAGGTGTGAGACGGAACACCCGGGTGGTTTTTAGTCAATAAGAGTCTGATAGACCCCGTCGCCCGCCCCAGGGCGGTGGACATCCATGAGGATTTTCCACCCGGAAAAAAAGAAACAAAAAAGGTCTCTGGGTGAGCAGACATTCCAAATAATCCTAAGGGATTGACGCTTGGACTGGTCACTCTAAGGCCACTTTACCCAACATTTCGCGATGAGATTTGTCATCACGTCTACGTGATTTTGTTTTCGAAATGGTCAGATGAAGGTTTTGGCGAGTATAATGTGGCAGTTTCTACACACCTCAAGATAGGAGCTATCATCATCAACCTTTTTATCGTCCTACTGCTAGGCATAGGTGTCCTCTCAAACAGAGAAGAATTGAGCGTAATCACCACGCTTGCTCAATCCGGGTTGGCCGTTTCAGACTTAAAGTCCAGGTTTCCTCAAGATGTTTTCCTATTTGCGTCCAAGATATACTTGGAAAGTACATAGAACTTAGAAAAGTTACATTAGTACTTGCCTGACCTGGAATCGAACCCACACACTTATACCTGAGAGGTTGGTGTTTTAACCACTAAGCCACTACGACATGGGAGCTATGAATCATGCTAATGTAACGCTAAATCCTACATCACGCAATCAGAGTTTACCGCACAATTAGCATATTTCAACGTCCCGATATCAATCAAATAACACCGATCGGGGATTGGATATACAGGGTAATTGGACAACCCACTATCATTAGCAATGGGCTTCATTTTGTCATTTCAACAACATTAATTGCGTTGTTTGTTGTTGAACGTTACGTTGTTCAGCAGACATATTTCTCGAAATGGATTAGCAATATACTTTGAACTTGAGAGTTTTTTTTAAAACATAGGTATTATAAACTAGTGCTTAACCGCAATCCCGCCTGATGGTAAGCAGTCATGCAGTCGTTGACCGCGTTAGTTTACTAAGAGCATATTCACTCAAGCCTTGAAGACACTTAAATTGTAGTCAAATGGAAACACCGCCGCTGATATGGGTCCAGTCCCTCGATGTCATCATCATCTCAGCGTTAATCCCAGTTGCATCCGAAACTTTTTTAACTTTGAAATCTGGGGTCCGCTTTACCAGTCTAACTGCTCATTTGGCTAAACTTCGATATTTTTCGTGAAGCGACTGCCGTCTGACCTCCACAACCCGAAGGCGATATCGAAGCATTGCAGTAAGACCAATTGTTGGACTTTTGAGGGCTCCAACAACCCGTAACGACTGCTACTAGATGTTCGTATGGCAATCGGGACCAACGGCTTAACGTGCTTTCCGAGGCACAACTCTACCAGTGCAAATATTCATATTCATGCATACAAATATTTGCACTGTGCGGGGATCGAACCCGCGCCTCCTTGCGCAACGGCCGCGTTCGCTACCGCTACGCCACGGAGGCTATCGTCCAATCCCTCGATGTATTCGGTGTAAAAGATGAGGCGAAACGCTTCATCCGGACCGTAGTGGTGTAAAGAACGTAAGGGTAAATACAGTCGCCGTACGAGAGACGGAGCGGAGATGTTGGAATTAAGTCACGAAATTCTCGCGCACACTCTCTAAAATGCTTCCTATAGAACACTGACAGGCTGGGCTACTCTTCGTCTGTCCAGGCTTTGGAGACCGTTTTAAACTAAATCTAGGTCACTAATTAACCTCTTAGCACGCCTGTCCACCGAATCCAAAGTTACTTATATTATCTCCTAAGTTTGTTACGCAATAAATTGGAGTTGTGATCATTTATGTAGGATGAGTGAAATTCACACCTTTGTCTTCATACCTCTATAGATATAGATACTAAAGAGTATAGTCTATTTTATCCTATTCTATTCTCCGACTACGCCCTGAAGTGTTAAACTTTGTGACTAGCCAACTTTGCACTACGAAGAGAGCTCTTGAAATAGCTCGTGCGGAAATAGGATAGAAGTGTTATAAAGACGTTTGTATCCTACAAATAAACCACAAGTCTTTGTAAGTAAAAAAGTTCAGCCATCCGCCTACCGTACGGTCTTTATCAAACATAATGTTTTAATTTCCAAAAAAAGATAAGAAAAGAACAATGGCTATTATACATATACATATTATGCCGTGGATAGCGGTGTAGTTTCTATAGAAGTTGCTCATTTGATTTACGTAGTAGTGGGGCAAACGCTGTGTCGTTATTTTGTAATGGCGGCACGAGGATAGAGTCGTCTTGGACAGTGGGGACTGTCGATAGGTCACTTCGGATTGAGACGCGGACCAGGACACTTCTCCGGGGCGAAACTGTCAGTTTTCCCATTTAAATTGTTGCTTTGCTATTTGTTAATTGCGAAATGGAACCCTTACCACCACACCAAGAATGTGACGACCCTATCGCTCCGCCATCAAATCAAATCAAATCAAATTATTTATTTGCTAGAATGTAGGTAGGTATACAAATATGGTTGTCAGAAATGAAAGTGGAGCCATACATTCTGTCCCAGATGGGACATGCATCGCTGACGTCGTCATATATAATTTGTTAATCGACCAGCATCCTATGTATAACCACATGGAACAATGCGTCATACTAACGTCACACGAATTCTACATCTCGCAAGCAAAGTTTACCGTATTTGTATGAAAAGATTGTAGAAATCCTATATGTGCGGCGGCTAGGCAATCTAGGGGATCATCTGTAGGGGGACTGAGGCGAGGCAAGCGGGTGTGTGGGTCGAGTATGTGAGAGATGCCAACCGCGAGGCCAGGTATAGTTTTCAGGTCTGGTTACTAAATCATCGTCCCTCGTCGGGCCCGGTTTATAATGAAATGCATGAAAAGCGAAAAGTCTTTAAAAGTCGTTTGAAGTTTTGTCAGAATAACGATGAACAAATTGTTATGGATAGGATAGCTGAACCACTAGTTAGTAAAGACTTTAGTAAATTTTGGAAGTCCACCGGTAATTTTGATGCGAAGCCTGGCCTCTCTGCGAGTGTGGAGGGGGTAAGTGATAAGAAGGGAATTTCGAATATTTTCAAAGAACATTTCAAAGTTCAAGCCCCACTCGGCCCCTCGGCTTTGATAAATGATGGTGAGCTCATCCGTCCCGGTGCGAAAGCTCTGATACGTTTCTCAGGTGAGACAGGGTGGTCTGACGTATCCCAGACTCTTCAACCTCTACGTGGATGACCTGCTGGTTGCACTCAGCAGCATGCGTGTCGGATGCAGTGTTCATGGGGTTAGAATAAACAACATCAGCTATGCAGATGACATGGTGCTGCTGGGTCCGTCGGCGGGAGCAATCAGAGAGCTGCTTTAAACGTACGAGGCCTACGCTGCCGCGCATGGGTTAACTTATAATGTAAAAAAATGTGAGTACATGGTCTTTGAGGTCGGCGGGAAATGCGGTAGAGAAGGACCGAAGTTGCTGCTGAACAGGTCATCAATTAGTAGGATGACAACTTTTAAATACCTAGGGTATCTTCTTACCGCTGATCTCAAGGACGATGCAGATATTGAGAGGGGACGCAGGGCACTTGCGGTCCGGAGTAATATGGTATCCCGTAGTATACAGACCAAGTAAAAATAACACTGTTCAAGGCTTATTGTCAAAGTCTGTACACGGGCAGTGTGTGGGTCGATTGTTCTAAAAGATCGCTGCACGTCCTGCGTGTCCAATATAAAAATGCTTTCAGGATGTTGTTGAGACTACCTCGTTACTGTAGTGGGTCGGAAATGTTTGCACAAGCCCGTATCAACGGTTTTTATGCAATCATACGCAAAAAGATCGCGTCGTTGCTGAAAAGAGTGAGGAAAAGTCGGAACAGTGCAGCATCCTGAAAACTGTAGCTGAGAGCTTCGGCTCTCCAATAATTAAAAAAATTGTGCACACTTTAATAATTACTAACACTAGGCAACAAGTTTTGTTTTTCTTTGTATGTTACTAACACTCTATGGATTTTTATGTCCGAAATAAAAATTATTTATTATTATTATTATCTTTTACCATACATAACACATAAAATGCCTAAGTTTGAACTGACGAAATTCAAGTCATGTTAAATAATGTACATTCAAGATGACACCGATTCCCGAATATCCCAACGTATAGTTACCGTCTTAATCCCTAAATAGATTGGCTATCGAGGTCAACCCATTTTAGTATTCACTTTCAACGTCACGGCTGCTTGACGTCATCAATTCTGTTTTAGACAACTGGGGCCTTATCCTCTGTGACAGAATAAATGAAAGCACGCGACATGAACATGAAATTGGCGGGATTTTCTGAAATTGATAAGGTTTTGAAGTAAGCAATCTTTAGTGGTCAACGTGAATTAGGCAAATAGTAGAAACAGTCGAGTTAACGTAACTATCTTATCGGCAAGACTGACCAATCAGAAAAAAATACTGTATATCAAGCAGTGGTGGCCCAACGGTAATGGCCTTGACTAACTTTTTTTTTATTTAGCTGAATTGTTGGTTTTTTTTTTCTGTGTTCCTTAATGGACGCTTTCAGCGTACAATATATTTCTGCATCGTTCTCACACGGTTGATTTCAACATGAATGATTTAATCAAATATTTGTATCAATAGCTTGATAATTTAAAAAATAATTTTTAAAAAAGCGGGAGGCGCTTTGTGCCATAATTTTTGTATATTAAGCGCCTCACGCTTTTTTTAAAAAATATGTTTAACTTTTTAGTTTGATATTTTTTAAAAGCATGTTTTTTTAGTTTTTTAAACTATATTTATTTTCAACTTATTAGTTCGATATTCTTTAAAAAAAAAAAACGCACGAACGTATTGAAAACGGTGGGACATTTTACAGTAATGAGCCGCTCACTCGTAGTCCAAAGAGTTAGAGACGGACAAACAAGCAAACAAGCAAACAAGCAAACAAGCAAACAAGCAAGCAAGCAAACATACAAGTGAAGCTAATAAAAAGCATGTAAAAAGAGTGTCCATGGAGTTTCCTGCCCGTTCTTTTCCATAGGAGAGTAGGTAACTCTTTGGAATGGGCGACTAGCTTCATCTTACTGACTGACCGACATTCTGACAATTCAAAAGTGCCTGTAACTGGTTTACCTATTTGAAACTATCTTTCCGCCCGTGGCTTCGCCCGCTTGGAATTCACTTAAATCGCGCTTGTTAGATTTCCCTCGGGAATATCAATTTTTTCCGCGATAAAAAGTACCCTATTATTAAATCCTGACTACTAACTTTACGTCTGCAAAATTTCAAAGCAATCGATTCAGCAACAACTGCCAACCCGCAATGGGCCCGCGTGGTAGATTATTGCTCACTCAACTCCTCTCTGCGTCCCTCCCACGCGCTTGTGTACCAGCGGTTGTACTATTATGGGTCAATTATCATAAAGATGATATTGAACGAAACTTTAGAATTTATAACGAACCATCATTTTTAAACAACCTTTTTCTATTATTCGCTATTTGGTTATTATAAACAGTAAGTATGTTGGATTTAGGCCTCTGCCTCGAATCTTGCGGGCAGCGAGGCGGCGGCGGCGTGAAAGCGGTAGGATCTTATGCGTAAAATCAAACGGACCGGATCTCTAAAACAGCGGCGCGGCAGCGAGGTGATGGCGGGCAGCGAGCGGTGTACTTTAAGTCAAGCGGTTATCGAGTGTTAGGAATAAATTTGAATCACAAAGACGTTGCCGCCAATGATCAGACATTTCTTTCGCGAATTAAAGCAAATATCTCGTCAACACAATCGTGAAAACAACACTCCGCGGCTATATTGACGCGCGATCTGCCCACTAGTTTCGAGAACGGGTCTTCGATGCCCGCCCCGCTGCCACACCGCCGCGGCGCCGCCACCACCGCCCCGCTGCACGCAAGATTCGAGGCAGAGGCCTTAGTAATTCCCATAAAAAATTCGAAGATGGCTCCGTGGTTAAAATGCTGAATATATTTTGTGTTACTATAACGAAACACAAAGGAAATTTCTTATAACTTGCCTAATTTAATGAATTATCTGATATTTTGTATCCAACCTAATATTTTTGTATATTATCTAGCTTTTAGCAATTCTCGTAATTTTAATAAAAGCTAACAGTTTGGTCTTAGTCGAAACTGTTCAAAGGTTGTCTGTAAAAGATAGCTCTTAGCGATAAGACCGTCCGTTGTATCACCCTTTGTAAAATATTTATATTTATGTTCTGTAATCTATATGGTATACATAATAAAGAGTATTCTATTTTATTATCAGAAAACGTTGAATTTCTCTAAATTTGGACAAGTTTTTAATATTTTATCGCTCAAATGAGATTGTGGCTAGATTTTGCTTTAGATAGCTTTTTTTAGTAATTACAAACTAGTCATCATCATCATCATCATCATCCCAGCGTTAATCCCAGTCGCATCCGAAGCCTTTTCAGCTTTGGAGTCTGGGGTCCGCTTTACCAGTCAAACTGCTGATATGGCTAAACTTCGACATTTTCCGTGTAGCGACTGCCGTCTGCACAACCCGAAGGCGACATCGAAGCATTGCAGTTAGACCAATTGTTGGACTTTTGAGGGCTCCAACAACCCGTAACGACTGCCACTAGATGTTCGTATGGCAACCGGGACCAACGGCTTAACGTGCTTTCCGAGGCACGACCAGACCAGTGCAAATATTCATATTCATGCATACAAATATTTGCACTGTGCGGGGATCGAACCCGCGCCACCTTGCGCAGCGGCCGCGTCCGCTACCGCTACGCCACGGAGGCTGTCAATGTAATTGCAAACAAGTGCTTGACCGCAATCCCATCTAATGGTAAGCAGTGATGCAATCGTTGATTGTAAAGCGCGCTAGTTTATTATAACACCGTGCTTCGGATCCCGCTGCAATCTACGACCAAACTTCCGACACAACAACGTCTGGCGCATCGTAAACAACACGGGCCCACAATAGTATGCTATTTTTTATGAATTTGTCATTCCAATCTGCTAAATTCATTTTCTTTTTTTTTATAATTAGAAACTAGTACTTGACTGCAATCCCGCTTGATGGTAAGCAGTGATGCAATCGTTGATGGTCAAGCGCGCAAGTTTATCTAGCCTGTTCAAATAAAAATCTTAGTAAGCACCAACAACACGACCAATGATGCTGCGCCAGAGGGAGATTAATCTGGAGACCGTCCACGATCAAACCCGCGAGACACAATAACATTTGGCGCATCGTACCCGGCACACATTGCAATACAACTGCTCACACCCGTCTTCCGTACGGCTTCATCAGACATGTAGCCGGTAATATAGATAATAATCGACCAGAGATCGAGTATCTCAGTCGTCTCGTAATGGAATGGTGATAGAATGACATGCCGTATTGCAAAATCCGCAGGTAGAAATTTTTTTTTTTAAACTACTACTCAATTTGATCATTTATTAATATGGGGTGGAATATCAATGATTGACCACCGGAAAGTTATAATGATGCCATTTTGTTAGTAGATTACGAAATCTGTCAAAATCGATCATTATGAGATCACTGACTGACCATTCTGACACTATTGTAATAGCTAGGGCCCCTGATCAGTCTCCGTACGGCTTCACCAGACATCATGCTGGAACACGACGAATCGCTTGGCGGCAAGAGTTTGTCTGGTAGGTGGTAACTTTTTAGCCGGTAGCCAATGTTATGGCTTTGATCCGCTATTACTTCTCGTTTAGCACTACCCAGGGGACACGTGCAGGCTGGTCATAATAATTTAAGTAGATTCTACGGACGCAAGTTCATCCCCCACGTTTTAAATCACGAAAATTGTCCCTTAAATCTGTAGTTTGCATGAGCCTAATTACGGTGCTTAAATAAATTGTTAACTTAACGACTATTAAATAAACCGTGTTCTATTTGAAGTCAGCACCCTATAACATATTATTACCATCAATTTGAATCATTTTAAAGCATCATCATCATCATCATTAGCCTCTACTCGTCCACTGCTGGACATAGGCCTCCTTCATGGCACGCCAGCAAGCTCGATCTTGAGCAGTTTTCCGCCAGCCACTACCAGCCACATTTTTGATGTCGTCACTTCATTTCGCCCAAGGGCGTCCTAAGCTACGTTTGCCGAGACGCGGTCTCCATTCGTTTATTCCAAAGGTTGTCGGTCCTACGGCATATGTGACCAGCCCATTGCCACTTCAGCTTGTAATCCTCTCAGCTATGTCGGTGACTTTGGCCCTCTGTCGGATCACCTCATACCTATTGCTAATCGATTGCTTTGTATTTATTTTTATGGTAGGCCGTAACATCGGTTGCCGGCAGAAGTTATCACCCACCAGATAAAGTCTTGCCGCCAAAGCGGCAAGACTTTGTTGGTGGTGGTGGGCGGCTTCATTAGACTTCCGGCATGAAGTCTGATGAAGCCGTGCGGTGGATGGATCTGAGCAGTTGTGTGATTGAGAAATGTTGTTGCGTCTGGGGCAATATCATTGGTTGTGTTGTTGGATTTAACATTGCATCACCTCGCTCAACTGCCTTCCAATTCACACTCTCTCTTAATAAACTAGCCCGCTTTACCATCAAGGATTACATCATTGCTTACCATCATGTCCAGCACTAGTTTATAATTATAAAATAAAAAACACGGGACTTAAGTTTGGGGTGTTGGCATGTGTTATTTGATTTTATTTAAAATAAGATCTACATCCAAATTGGCTATTTAATTATATTACCTAACTGTTAAATTAATTAAGTTAAGAGACCAGTTTTTAAATAATTTTACAACTATTTATTTTGTTAACCTACGAGGCTGACAGTTTTGAATATAGAATCTAAAAACCTCACTATTAATATCTTATGTCACGTACCCGCTCTGGACAATATTATTTTATTAGTAATAACTCAAGCAGAGTTAATACCAATAATATTATCGTGTCAGACCCTACGCTATTGCTATGATTCAATTACAATATCTGGCAATCCACAATAGTGTTGGTCAATACCGAAGTATTACACAATATTATTGATAATATTATTGTGTATGTGCAGCTAGCCTTACAACAATACCACGTTGTGAGCCTTATGTGTTACTGTAATAATTACGATACTGTCGCGTGTCGTTCATTTCTTCTCTCAGTCTTCTTGCTTCTAAATAAATAAATAAAGCACTTTCTTCAAGCGTAGTGCTCGAAAAACGTGCTTTATTTATTTAACCATTTATGTGTACACCTGAATATAATTTCTTCAGAATAAGCAACTGATTCGATTTCAATAATTTTTACACCATGTTATATTTTTTCCCAAATACAAACCAACAGAAATTATTTTCTATAAAAACATTTATTGTGTCAACCAGCCCCCTAATCGGCGAACACATTTTTGTCTAATGATTGCAACTAGTTGGGATCAGTTGGGATCGTTTGGACCGAACGGATCAACGGGCGGTCCTAACTAGTCGCAATCATTTGACAAAAATATGTCCGCCGATTAGGGGGCAGGTAAGATAAAAAGCTCATAACTTTGTGGTTTTTCATAATATCTTTTTGAAGTTTTGTACATAGATTCCTTACTTTAAAAAGACTGGGCACGTCTTTGGAGCTTCGCATATACAAAAAATAACATTGGTTTTCTTTTTAATAATTATTAATTAGTGCTTGACTGCAATTCCGCCTGATGGTAAGCAGTGATGCAATCGTTGATGGTAAAGCGTACTAGTTTATTAAGTGTATTCACTAAAAAACTTAGGAATAGTAAGAATGACGGCAATTGAGCGAGGTGATGCAATGTTAAACCCAAGACCAACACGACCAACGATGCTGCACTAGCGGGAGATAGATCTTGAGACTCTCCACGACCAAACTCCCGACACAACAACATTTGGCGCATCGTACCCGGCACACATCGCTATATAACTGCTCACACCCGTCCTCCGTACGGTTTCACCAAACATCATGCCGGAACACGACGAATCGCTTGGCGGCAAGACCTCGCTTGGCGGCAAGACCTTGTCTGGTGGGTGGAAACTTCTGCCGGCAGCCGATGTTATGGCCTACAACCGAGAAATTATATACTGTATATTATATTGGTATTATATTATATTGTATTGGAATTATTTTATCCGGTGGTGTGGCCAATCTATTTTTGGCCCTGACATGAAAGATTTATTATCATATTGCCAGAATTCATTTATTTTATACATACATACGTAGTTAATTGACTCTTGTAGAAGAGAGCCTTTCTGGAAAGGAAAAGGAAACTAATTTCATCTGTTTATTAAAAAAAGGTTTAGGTTTGTCCAGTTCGTGGATGGGTCCATTCATTATATACCTAGGTATCAAAATCTCGACATGAAAGCAAATTGAAATTCTTCTAGCAAACTTTGGTCCTGGCTGTTATTAAACTCATTTCTTTTTTCATCTGATATAATATATTGTTTGACTCTTACTAAATTTTTATTTCGTCATGCCTATTATTGACATATTACATACCACTTATGCTGATTTTTAAGACAAGACATACTTTTCGTTTGATTTATTTTCATGGCTATTTTACTGCACGGACGACAGCAGCTCAAGCTACCATTATACACTTCTCGCCCAAAAATATAAACAGCTTACGAGTTTATGACATTTTACACATATATATTTAGAAATATATATGTCATATGTCGTTTAATCTATACTAAAATAAAGCTGAAGAGTTTGTTTGTTTGAACGCGCTAATGTCAGAAAATACTGGTCCAATTTCAAAAATTGTTTTTGCGTTGGATAGCCCATTAATCCAGGAAGGCTTTCGGCTATATAACAACACGCTGAGACCAATAGAAGCGGACCATAACATGTTCAAATAACTAACTCTACGCGAACGAAGTCGCTGGCGGCCGCTAATACTAAATAAAAAGAGGTTTTAAAATCCTAATGACAATGTTCTCAATTGAAATTAAATTTTCATAAGATTCGTATTTGGTAACGAGTAGGTAATTTTTGCCCTGTATGGATTATGAAGGATATGAATTAAACAATATATCTTCTTTATATATATAATTCTGCTGTACGTGTGTATGTCATTGAACTCCTCCTAAACGGCTTGACCGATTTTAATGAATTTTTCTGTATGCGTTTGAGTGGCGACCTGGATCGTTTAGATTCACAAATCAACCCGGCAGATGGCGCTAATCGCTTGAAGAAGCATGTGATCTCGGAAACGGCCCTAACGATTTCGCTGAAAATTAATATGTGGTGGTTTTCGGGGACGAAAAATCGATCTACCTCAGTCTTATGTCTGGAGAAGCGCATATTTTCGAGTTTTCTCTTTCGCAATATTTCACGCATAATATGGGGGGTTATTCCGCGCGGCTTGACATAGCGGCTGTAGCGTAGTCGATATTGGTATGGTCTACTCGCGATGGCTGGTGTTCCTAGGTTCAAACCCGGTCAATCACAAGTTTTTTTTTTTTTGTTTTTAGACAAGTTTATAGTTTTTTTTTTTTAATTTTCTTAGTTACTTAAAAATATAATTGTATATAAGAACTAAAAGGCGAAAAAATGAAAAAGATATTTTTTTTATTTAACTAAATTTGCACTTATGAACTAAAAGAGAAAAAAATAAATAGAAATAAATAATTATTTAAGATTTTTTATTTTACTTAAAGAGACAGAAACAAGAGCTCTAGGGGTAGAGAGAGGTATGATATCTTTGTTACAAATGTAGATGACAATGCTTTCCATGGGTTTCTTCTTTCCATCCTAAATCTGCTGTACGTGTGTACGTCACTGAATTCCTCCTAGGCTGGTCCGATTTGAATGAAGTCTATGTATATAAATGAAAGTCGAGTTAGTTACTATATTTATAACTCAAGAACCGCTTAACCAGTATGGCTCAAAATTGGTAGGGAGGTAGATAAGAACTGGGAGAAGGACATATCACATAGGATACTTTTTATCCCGTTCCCGCGGTTCCTGTCGTTCTCGTGTGACATGACATAAGACATGGTTTAACAAAACGCAACTGACATGGAATAACAAAACAACTCAGTCAAAATATAAGTTAGCGGTTCATTTGTTAAAAATGGTACAAACACACTCCTACACTACTCAGCATATTAAAAAAAAGTCTTACCGGTTGAATGTTGATGTATTTATTTAAAGCAAGGAATATAAATGCTCTCTGCCGGTTTAATTTTTTTAATAAAAGCCCCAAAGCAAACTTCAACTTCAAAATTTCTAATATTGTATTGCTGTGCCATTTACCACTTCACTACATACTATAAAACGAAGTTACTTTCTCTTTCCCTATGTTCCTTTGTATGATTACATCTTTAAAACTGCGAAACAGATTTTGATGAGGTTTCTTTTAATAGATAGAGTAATTAAAAAGAACCGTTTATATGTATAATAACATCCATTAAATTGTGGAGAAACACTATCCCTCGCCCACATGTGGGAGTGATGAGAGGAGGCATAACTCTGTTGCCGCGAAAAATCGCAGTACAGCGGACAGAGCTCCGGCGGGGTCTCATGGCGACATGGAAAGTGTGATTGTCGCAATTCAGCACTGAGCACGCCGCAATAGCGGCGGTAAGTCCTCTCTTTGAGGAGTAGCTAGAGAGGCGCCATGGCGTCCTCACCTTCCGACTGACGTAGGTCCTCTCCGGACACGGCTGTTTCAGGAGATTCCTGTTCCGTATAAGGCGGGAGGAAACGCCAGGGTGACCACTGTGTGCATCGCCCTGAGGACACGGTGGAGCATAAGGTGGAGGTCTGCCCGGCTTGGATAGAGCACAGCCGTGTTCTCGTGGCGGCGATCGGCGGCGATCTCTCGCGTCCGACCCTGGTCCAGGCCATAGTCCGGAGCAAGAGTGCATGGCAAGCTTTTACCTCCTTCTGTGAAGCAGTGATGCTGGCAAAGGAGGAGGCGGAGCGGGTGAGGGAGCGGAAATCCCACTACACTCACGGCTCAAACCGCCGCAGGAAGCGCCCTGGTCGGGAGGCAACATCGGACTCCCAATCGCCGTAGGCGCGGGCTTGCGGGCGGCGAGGGATAGGCAGCTCGCCTCCTTGTAAGAACCAGGCCCGGGTTGACGGCCCATTGTGTTTCACACGTGCCTCAAAGAGATGTTAGCACATCTTGACGGTGTCCACGAGGACTGGTCCACAGGGTTACGGGTTGATTAAAAAAGAAACCATGGCACTGGCCGTTGCACAGGCAAGTGAAGGAACACGGGTGGGTTTTAGTCAATAAAAGTCTGACACGCCCTTCCGCTCCGCACAGAGCGGGAGAGGTCATTTGATGATTTCCCGTCCACAACAAAAAAAAACTGAAGAAGAGCAAGAAATTGCACTTGAAGGCGCAGCCTTAGTATGGCTCGACTTCGTGCTTCTCACTCACCAGAGCAAAGGGAGGCAGCCCGTGAAATGGCTCGGTTGGCAATGCGAAATCGTCGAGCAAACCTCAGAGATCAAGCGCTAGATAATTTACGAAACACAAGAAGAAATTCATCAAATACTGATTTGAATCGGGCAGCGTTTCAATACGCATATAATATAGCGCAATGGCGTTCGCATTGGGCCAATGGATGTTGTTTACGAGTATTGTAGCACATTAAAGATTTCCGGAGAATCGCCAGGATTGTGCTCCCAAATAAAGAATCATTGAATAATAATATTCATTTATTTAAAATTCTCCTAATTTAAAAAGTAGTTTAAATATCACATGATATTGCCTTTAAGGCGGAACGAAGTTCGCCGGGTCAGCTAGTGTAAGTATATAAATGAAAAAGAAGCTAGGAAAAGTTTAGTTAGGAACTGGTATTCCCTCCCCGAGCTCTTATGACTGCTTTCATGCAGTTCTTCATGGATCGGATGAGAGTGACAATCAAATGTTGAGGCATTTCATTCCATTCTTCTTGAATCGCATGCTGCAGCTGGCTGAGTGATTCCATAGCCGGATTTCTAGCACGAACACGTTTCTTTAACTCATCCCATAAATGTTCGATGGGATTCATGTCCGGGCTTCTTGCTGGCCATTCCATAACGGACATACCGACTTCGGCAAGATAATCTCGTACGACGCCCGCGGTGTGCGCCCTAGCATTGTCGTGCATGAATATGAAGCCGTTGCCAATAAAATGTGCATAGGGCATCGCGTGAGGCTCAAGATACTGCTCGACGTACCGATGACTGTTTAGTGCAGGTAGACGTGGCCCAGACACGAACACAAGCTCTGTCTTCCTTTTGGCGCTGATTCCTCCCCAAACCATCCACGAACCGCCACCGTAGTCGACCTTTTCTTCAATACAGCATTGAGCAAAGCATTCTCCATCTCTTCTATAGATCTTGTTCCTTCCGTCGTTACTATAAAGCATAATTTTACACTCATCAGAAAAGAGGACTTTGCTCCATTGGACGTATGACCAATTCAGGTGCTCGCTTGCAAAGCTAAGCCGTGCTCTCCGATGCTCTGCAGTTAATTTCGGCCCGTTTGCTGGTTTGTGCGGTACCAATCCACTTTCCTTCAACCTTCTTCTAATTGTAGAGTCACTTACAGCCACACCACGTACAACATGAAGCTGCTACTGTAGTTGAAAAGCGTTAAGACGTCGATTTCGTAAAGAAGTTGTTACAATAAATCGATCATCTCGCTCCAAAGTAACGTCATTCTTGCCAGATCCTAAACGGCGCGTGAACAAACCAGTCTCCCGATAGCGTTTGTAAACTCTATGAACAGTTGACAGGCTTAGATGCAATCTTTCAGAGACAACACGCTGACTAAGTCCAGAATCCAGTAATGCCACCATTTGGGCGGCTTCTGCTGGTGACGTGTCCATGTATTACAAAAAAATTAAAACTTTTTCGGACGTGCCGAAGCCGCAGCAAAAAAATAAGCACAAAAACTTTCAAGATAAACGCAAAATGTTAGTTTACAAAGGTGAAATGTACTCTAACTCTAAACACACATTTGTTTCAAAACAGTGATACGTTTCGTTTGTAGATAAACAAATTCTAATTTTGAATTTAAAATTTTTTCTCACTTTTTAATGGCCAAACTGCCAGCTATTCATCATGTGTTTTTTTTTTTTAATGGAATAAATACTTTTTTGTGTAAAATTAGGATAGAAACCATAAATAAAAGTGTTTCGACTTTTCTAATGAGAAGTGTATTTATGCTACCGATATTTCCAATCAACCTTGAATCTTAATGCTTTAGAGATAAAGTTGAAAATGTACTAAAGAAACCTGTAGTAGCTTGATGTGCTGTCGTCTGTACATGTTGTGTTTTGTTTGCCTTTAATTATTTACCTGTAGTAATAGGACATGGCTCTGTCCTTACGCTGTTTTCCTTCACCTTTTTGAGAGCAGTGGTGATGAAATACAAACCGCCCAACCGCACAACGTCAATTCCGTAAGACACGCCCCTACTTAAGCAATTTCGAGTTACTTTATGTTAATTGCAAATGATAAAAAAACCTATCTATTTATCTAACTTAAAGATATCCTAATAAAGGAAAGAATAACCTTTTCCTGTTATCACACCGCTTTCGCCACGATTCGTACTTTTGGCAAGGCATCAAAATCTTATCTGTTACATTGCTGACTCTGGTTTCCTGGTACGCCAAGGTAATACTAACCGAGATGCCAGTTATCGGGCCCTGAAATTAATATTTCCGCTGAAATTTCAAGTAATATCTTTGGGCCTTTTCAATCTAGATTTTGTTGAAATCCTTAATTTAAATAGTTATTGCTAGTTTCTGTTCAAAGCTTCGCCGGGTGGGTGTGAGAAAATATAAGAGGGGAATTAACAGCCGGAATTATTGAATGATTAAATTTGTATAAATACAAGTAAAATTAAAGATCGATTGTTCGATTTATTATCGATTAACGCACTACTCGCGGTCGAGCACGGTCGCGTTTTGCGCTGCACTATATGAATATTATATTCGCGACTCGCGCGGCTGTAGCCGCTGCCCGGTTTCCGCTATGAGTGCTCAAGCGCTTATAGCCAACGAAGTGGTAGCATTTATCAAACATGCCATCGACTGATGTCATCTCGTCGAAGGGATGGCACAGAGAGGAGTCTCCAAGACATCGTTACGCTGTTGAAGGAGACAAGCCCGGACGACGTGCCTGATATCGTGGCGAAGGATCTGCACAAGCTCCCTCCCGTCACGTTCGACCATGTGGACGTCACCAGGCTGCTAAAGGATATTACACTCCTGAAGCAAAGCCAGGCCGAGATGCAGCATCAGCTGGATGTGTCTAATAAAACTATCGGCGATCTACAGGCTGAAGTAGTGTTGTTGCGCAATGAAATTTCTGCAAGTAGGTCACCGACCGATGACGCCGCAAATGTTAACAGCCGTCGTGGTGCACAAAACGCCTCCATCTGCAGTTTCGAGTCGGCGGGCTCGAATGCGTTACCAGCTGCCGAGAATGCATGCGTTGCAACGCGTGCCGCCGCCGTCCCTGCCTCGACACGGGTGGAGACAACGACGTGTGTAGTTTCGTCGACCTCCAAATGAGCCTACGCTGCAATAACAGCCGCTAAAAAGCCTGTTGAGCCATAAAACTCGCAGGTAAAACGAGCGGAAAAAACGATAGGGGGTATACAGAGCCGGTCGAACCCAAACCTGGTTTCGAATAAACTGGGTCCAGAGAAGGACATGTGCGATAAGGATGGTTTCATCAAGGTAGAAAAGAAGAAGAAGAAACCTCCTTGTCGGAACCAGTGCGGTACTGCGCTGGCGGGACCAAACATGCTGCTGCGTCCCGCAGTACCGACGACGATGCTATACGTGTCCAGACTGCATCACTCCACGAAGGCTGAGGAGATAGTGGAGTATCTGCGCGTCAAGTCTAAATGCACTGTGACGGTCGAGGTGTTGGAGCCGCGCCACAGCACGTAGTTCAAGTCGTTCGTGGTACGTATTCCGACGCATGATCTCGACAAGTTCCTGAGAGAAGAGCTATGGCCGAAGGGTGTTGTGTACCGCCGGTTTTGTGGCCGGCTGCGTGACACCAGTCAGCGAAACACGACGCCGATGATCCGTGTGCAGTAGTTTTTAGTTAATGTTGTATTATATGTATTTATAGTATTTTAAGTTAATATAGTATTTTATATGTTTATATGGGCCTTGATGCCTGAAATAAATGGATAAATAAATAAATAAAATTTCGATTTTAAAAGTCTACACAAACAACAGGGTTAATATGACAAAAATTCCGTAGTTTTCATTATTTTTGGATTAAAAATTACCTATATTAAAAATGATATAAACCGATTTAGTAAACGATTCTGAACAAACTGTTTTCAGGAAGTGCGTTATTTTATTCACATATTGTATAACCGACGACGACCGACGACCTGGTGAAGGTCGCGGGACACCGCTGGATGCGGGAGGCGCAAGACCAACAACCAACCGAGACCGCAACCTTGGGGGAGGCCTATGTCCAGCAGTGGACGTCTTTCGTCTGAAATGATGATTGTGTAACCAAGTATTTTCTAACTGAACAGACAGATTTGCTGCTGGGAAGTTTGTAGAGCCACTTCTTCCCAGCGAAACATAAGGAAGTGGTGTAGTGTGCATATAGTGGTACGTTTTCAGGGACTGTCTTTTGTAATTTTGGCATTCAAAAAGTATTGTACCTAATAAGTTTTTACTTATTTACATTCCCGTTTTAACGATTATTTATTTTTTGTTTTTCCTTTTCTGGTATTTTGGCGTGGCTAGCGGGCATATTATGATAAATAATTTCATTTTTGTTGTGTTTTCTTGTGTTCATTACTGTACCTACATAGTATTGTAAAGTGGAGCGCATTGATGTTACAAGTTGGATCAAGATATTACACATTGTATCATTACAAGGTGCGCATTGTAATGCTCGGTTCTCCTTCTTCACTGATGTAATGCTCAAATCTGTAACGTTATATTACACGCGAATGCTCCCGGTGAGGGAGCACCTTAAAGCATGTGTTTTTTAAATGAACAGACAGCTGTGCTGCTGTGTAGTTTGTTTCGCTACTTCTTCTTCCCACCGAAAGCACTAGGAAGCGGCAAAGGGCGGACTTTTTTGGGGTTCAAAAAGTGCTGATTCTCAGCCTAATATAAATAAATGACTTTTGATTTGATTGATTGTCGAACTAATTTGAATACATGCGTTTTCTGTTAAGCATACATTCTTAAAACTATTTTCACGTCATTGGAGGCGTTACTACCTCGCCACAAAGATTTTTTGATAAAAATATTTCAATATACCTACAGCGTGACATGAATATCGATACGCAATTTTTATCTGTGAAGATGATGAGAGAAAAGTTTTAATGGTGATGATGACAAATGATGATCATGAATAACGATGATGAATGGTGATGATGGAGAACATGATTCTAGACCCCATAGATTTCGAATTTTTTCTTCTGTTTTAGAAAAAAAACCTGTTGTACATGTTCAATGTTCGACACCTGCGCGATCAAACTGTATGCAACAGTACTTTTTTTTAATTATCTAAGAAACTTTGCCACTCAAGTTTTTGATAATGAATTCATGGTTTGCAATTTTGCATAAATTGAAACAGAATGCGCTTCAATGTCCCTGCCTGTATTTATATTATGTAGATATTAAATGTTTTATATTATTGACAGCCTCTGTGGCGGTAGCGAACGTGGCCGCTGCCCAAGTAGGCGCGGCGGGTTCGATCCTTGCGCAGTGCAAATATTTGTATGCATGAATATGAATATTTGCACTGGTCTGATCATGCCTCGGAAAGCACATTAATTAAGCCGGTGGTCCCGGTTGCCATACGAACATCTAATGGCGGTCATTACGGGTTGTTGGAGCCCTCAAAAATCCAACAATTGGTCTAACTGCAATGCTCCGATATCGCCTTCGGTTTGTGAAGGTCATACCGCAGTTGCTTCACGGAAAATATCGAAGTTTAGCCAAAATCAGTAGTCAGACTGGTCATGCGGACCCCAGACTCCAAAGCTGAAAAAATCTTCGGATGCAACTGGGATTAATGCTGAGATCATGATGATAAGACGTTTATTAAAAAGTTCAATAAGACGGTGATGTCTTTTAAAATTTAAACATAAAGAATTCAAATTCAAAAACTTTATTTCGGATTAAAAAACATCCATAAGTGTTAGTACAAATAAAGCTTAGCCTAATGTTAGTAAAGAATTAACTAAAGTGGGTCTGGACTCCTATCCACCTACGTAAGAGGGGCGAGTCCCACCGATCCGAAAACACATTCAGGATGCCATTGGAGGAGGAGCGCAAGCGCGCCATCATGGAAGCACAACGTTTCCGCATGATCGCGGCGAACCCGTCGACCCTCGCCTCCTCGAACATCCCTGACGCGCTACATCGCCACGGCAACCCCAAGAGCACCCTGAATGCGTTATTATACTGTACGCGCAGGTCGCTGTATGCCCGCTGGGTATACTTGGTCCACAGGCTGCACGTGTAAAATGACTGGCAGAAGGCCTTAAAAAGCGTTATCTTAACAGCCTTAGAACAGCGTACAAACCTGCGGGCCAGCATGTTGCAACGGACAGCCAGCGACCTGCGCTCCCTATCAATATCCACATTATCCTTTAAGTCGTCAGTGACCCAGTGACCCAAATACTTGAACTTTGCAACCCGCCCTAAAGGAGACCCAGAGAGAGAGATTTCAGGCAGCTGTTCATAGGTCATGGTACCTGATTTAAAGACCAACCACTCACTCTTATCGGTGTTGTATTTGAGTCCATGAGTCACTGCATAACCTTCACATATTTCAAGGAGTTTTCTTAAAGCACCGATAGATGGACTCAGCAGCACCATGTCATGAGCGTAACTAATATTGTTCACGCAAACACCGTCCACGTGACAGCCGATTCTGGTACTGCTGAGCTCACCTATCAGCTTATTTATGTACAGATTAAAAAGACGAAGGGAGCTCAGACCTCTCTGTCTTACCCCACAGTCCAACCCATACAGCTCAGAGTAAGAGCCTGCCCACCTTACCGTATTCTTTTGACTGCTATACCAAAAACTGAACAGTGATATAACGTCAGCGGGAACAGTAGTGTCGTGAGTGAGCTTATCCCAGAGCAGGTCATAATTGACCAGGTCGAAGGCCTTCGATAAATCCAAGAAACAAGCTATTACAGGAGTCTTTCTGTCAGTATAATATTGGACAGTCTGCTTAAGGCTCAAAATTGCTCTATCTGTCGACAAGTTTGGTCTGAAGCCAAACTGAGCATCCTCGAGAATGATATGTTTAGTCAGTATTTTATCAAGCAGACTATCCAATACCTTAGCACAGACAGTAGCAAGTGATATCGGCCTATAATTGGAGATATCGGAGGCATCGCCTGTCTTGTTCTTTATTACTGGCACAACGATCGTTTTAGTAAGTTGGGCAGGTAAGTAACTATGACTCAGACAAAGGTTAAAAAACATAGGCAACACTCGCGGTAAGTGTACCCCAGCGTGTTTAAGATGTTCGACACTGAGGCCGTCGTGACCGGGAGACTTACCCCTCACCATGTTCTGTATACTTCTCGCAACTTCCTTAGCGGAGAACCTGACAGGGTGAACCCGGTCGACCCCGGTCACGACCACCCCAGCGGCATTTTTAGACGACTTGCCATAGTTACCTAAACGCGAGCACACCTTAAAATGTTTGTGAAAAGCGTTAGCTATTTCAGTGGGGTCGCACACACCCGCGACACTCATCGGTACACCCAACTTATGTTCATCAGTACATCCAAAACAAAGATGTCTGACTAGGCTCAAAACGGTGTCCAACATAATTGGAACTGAGTACTACATGTCTGCCTCGACAAACTATTGGCCCCGATAGCACAGAATTGGTGCCCTGGGTCAGTGAGGTGGTATCATGGCAGGCCACATGGGAGTTGATGGGGTGAACTGGATTCCGTCATACTGGATGAAAGATACGCAGGCTCGCAAAAGATGGAAGAAGTGGCCTTTGCCCATGTGTGGGGCACTATAGGGTGGTAAAAGGGGTTTATTTTTGTATATGAAGCGAAGTTTAAATATCTAAAATGTATAGTTAAACTGACACAACTCAATAATTTAATGTATTGCAAGATTTAAATCCCCCATCTCCGTTCCATCATCAGACGACTCGTCTTACGGCGAGTTTCCACCCTTCGATCCGAACGAAGCTGTTCGCCTCTTCTTTTATACCGTGTACATCGAGGGACTGGAACAATTTGCAGCGCTAGAGACTAGAGTGAATAGGCTCTTAATAGCCTAGCGCGTTATATGATTTATATAAAAAAAAAAAACTGGCTTTGTAAGTATCTGGGCAACGCTTATGATAAATTATGTGAGCTAACCTTTTGTAACCTAAGCTTTTGTATTTTCTAACAGAAGTATTATAATATTTTAAGATTTGCCTTCAAACTAGATTCATAATTTACATTTTGTACTTCAGTAAGCATCAATAGTAAATCTTCGTGCCTTCAACAGATTTATCGCGTGAATAGTTTTTGTGCTATTTGTGATAAATATTGTTTTTATGTAAATTAACGACTTATAGAATAGAAAACTTTTATTTTCCATAAGGTTAGTAACAATTTTACTTAACTTCTAGTGTTAGTAGGTTACAAACACAGATATACTACATACATAAAATTAAAACCTAAAACTTAGCGTAGAGCTGTATCCACCTCTGCCACATGGGAGAATACCACGGATCCGCGAACACACTGAGAATACTGTTGTTACTGCGGCGAACACGCGTCATCAGGGATGCGCATATATTCCTAATCATCATCATCATCTCCACGTGTAGTCCCGCTTTCTTGCTTAATCTCCATTTCACGCGATATTTAGCATCCTGTGGTGTGAGATTGTTGGCACGCATGGCATCTCTTACAACGTCAAGCCAGCACTTCTTTGGTCTACCTCGCTTGATGCTCGCTGCTGCGGAGGCGCCATGGCAAGACATTCGTTACCCACGTAACGCCGGTTTTCGTAAGACGTGACCGTACCAGCACATGTATTCCTAATAATGGTAGTAAAACCATTAATATTATTATCCGATGTCTGTATGTTTATCTTATGTCTAGAAAGTAAATAGTTATTTGTTATACAAGAGTGCAAAGTTGCTTTTTAACCGCGTGTTCAATTTTGATGACCGAGCAAGCGAAGGATTC
The DNA here is from genome assembly GCA_017933935.1 of Sesamia nonagrioides. Classification (NCBI taxonomy): domain Eukaryota; kingdom Metazoa; phylum Arthropoda; class Insecta; order Lepidoptera; family Noctuidae; genus Sesamia; species Sesamia nonagrioides. The sequence continues at coordinate 869,317 of JADWQK010001647.1, forward strand.
TAAAATTGAATCACGAGCGCAGCGAGTGATTCAAAATTAGAATCCTGAGCGTTAGCGAGGGAATCAAAAGGACACGAGGTGAAAAATCTTTGCACTCGAGTGCAACACGTAACTTTTCATTCCACCTCAGCGAGGAAATGACTAAATGCAATAAAAAAATGTTTACAATCACAAGATAGGTACACTTTTATTTCAGTTTAGGTATTAATTACTACATTATGACTGGTAAGTATTACAGATTAATCTTTAAATTATAATAAAATAGTACTAAAGTATAATTAAGAAAATTTTAAAGTAACGTTGCAACAGTTATTTAAATTGAGTGTAATATTTTTGTTTGGTACTGTAATATTGGTGTTAGTCACTTGTGTACTGTTTTTCGGTAAACTGTCTGTCAAACTTAATAGTTGTACCGATTCATCGGATTCCCTTGGCGTGAATGTTGGAGAGAGAGGGAGATGGTTAGGTGTTTCATAACGGCTTATTTTTGATGTAGAAGGGCCAGTCCAAGTTTCCGATTGAGGCTCTTTCAGTGTAATGGCTCCTACGATGCCTTCACATATTTTAGACTTATTTTGGATGGAATCCTCTATGTATCCCTCTACAACTGCATTGGTCTACCAGCCTCCGTGGCGCTTAAGGGACAGGAGATCAGCTCCGGAATCAGCCAAAAGTGTGGCTGAAGTTCGTCGGAAACAATGACCCGTGTACAACAGGGGTTCTGGAAGTTCAAGAAATGTTGCTATTTCTCGTGGGATACTGCCAATTTTATTAGTACCCATAGGCTGTCTAACACACTTTCCATTGCGATACTGTAGAAAAAAACGATTGATTGGAGTGTTAGGCGGCCGTAAGGCTTGATATTTCTCAACAATCGTTACGTATTCCTTGCGAATGACAAAGTTGCGGTCTCTTTTTGTCTTTGTATTAGGTAAATTAATTAATAGTAAGTCATCTGAATGTTTCTCAATGTTTTTGACATTAAGTTGTGTTAGTTCATTAGTTCGACATGCTCCGTTTATTCCAATAATAAGAACAACCTGCAATGTAAAGAGTATTGTAGTAGATAAATGAATAAAATTTATATGAACGCATAATTATGCCTATCAACATTTACTAAGTATACTATTTAATTGAGATTAATATATGTACTTAAGTAGATACTGAATGTGAAACTGACTTACTTTTGCCGCCAAATATACGGAATCGGGTGCTTCGTTAAGAAACTTTTCAATATCAGATACTGTGAAAACCTTCTTTTTTTTTTGGATGATGACCAGATGAGGCTCTTTTTAAAAATGCTACTAATTTAGGATAGGTATCGATATGTATGTCTTTTTTCATCTTTATTGTTGCTTTTAGCATCGAATACGTACTCCATAGAGTGTTTGCTTTCTTGTTCTCGGATAATTCTATAAAATATGCCAGCAAAACGTTTTCTGAGAAAGTTTTGGCTCCTTTTGCTAGTCGCCACGTGTTGAATATATCGTACTGTTTTAAATACTTCTCGCGTGATTGTTGAGGTAGAAAGCTCATTTGCGCATTATTAACAGTTTCAGGCAATTCTGTTGGCGTCAAACAAACTTCCTCGTCGCTAGAATCACTCATTTTAGTTTTTCACTTGTTTTCAAGTTTCTTTTTTTTAATATAAGGTTTAACAATGACGTGAAAAAATGCCGCGTAAAGAACCGCGTACAAAGAAAATTGAAAAAAGAACACCAAGAAGGTTCCGAGTCTGAGTTTTTAACAAATTAAAAAAAAGTTGTATGATATATTCGGCACCATAGAGGTAACAGTAAATAGGTTTAATGTTTTTTTTTAATTTACAAACTTAGTGCACACGATGTTCTAAATTCAATTTACTTTATCCTCTAGAGAATAAAAACGGCTTTTCCAGTCAGATATTGAAGATTAAAAATACTCTTTCCGAGATGGTGGGATGAAAAATATATTAGTTAAGTTTCTATGTAATATGTATGTAAGTTTCTATTCAAGTTTTATTTATATTTCATATTGAAGTTATATCAAGTTAAACGAAATATATTTCAACTTTATTTTAATGATGATTAAGCTGATTTTAGAGTTACACTAGATATGAAAATAGTTATAAAAATGTTTGAAGTTGTAGCGCAAACGGAGCATGCATGAATAGGAATATTTGCACTGGTCTGGTCGTGCCTCGGAAAGCACGTTAAGCCGTTGGTCCCGGTTGCCATACGAACATCTAATGGCAATCGTTACGGGTTGTTGGAGCCCTCAAAAGTCCAACAATTGGTCTAACTACAATGCTTCGATATCGCCTTCAGGTTGTGGAGGTCAGACGGCAGTCGCTTCACGGAAAATATCGAAGTTTAGCCAAAAGTAACCCAGACTCCAAAGCTGAAAAGTCTCGGATCCGACTGTTTTTTTTTTTACCCGCTTTTTTAACCGAAATTAACGCTGAGATGATGTATGTAGGAAATATTGGTGCCAAAATACAGGCTTGCTTAGCTTGAGATCAATGTAAAACTTCTGTGACCGTTTTAGCAGTAAAGTTTTTAATCTTTTATTATGAGTTTGGCCCTGTTTATACATATTTTGAATGTGAGTAAGCAGCTGTGCCGCTCCTGAAAGATAAATAACATAACGTGAAGATTGGAAAAAGTTGAAAAGATAACGTATCAAAGAAATCGTATATATTATTTTTAGAAAATGTAAAATTGTTGCCCTCTCGAGATCGCATACTAAAAGAAGGTAGTTTATAAATCAAAACGAAGTAACATTATTTTTAAGTATTTTAATAAATTGATATTTTCATGTAATCTTATTTTTTAAACTTCTATCAACAGAATGTGCTCGGTGGTAGGCCATAAAATCAGCTGCCGGCAAAAGTTACCACCCACCAGACAAAGTCTTGCCGCCAAACGATTCGTCGTGTTCCGGCATGATGTCTGGTGAAACCGTACGGAGGACGGGTCTGAGCAGTTGTGTGGCGGGTACGATGCGCCAAATGTTCTTGTGTTGGGAGTTTGGTCGTGGAGAGTCTCCAGATCCATCTCCCTCTAGCGCAGCATCGTTTGGTCGTGATGGTCTTGGGTTTAACATTGCATCTCCTCGCTCAACTGCCGTCATCCTTCCTATTCCTAACTTTTTTAAGTGAATAGGCTTAATAAACTAGTGCGCTTTACCATCAACGATTGCATCACTGCTTACCCTCAGGCGTGATTGCAGTCAAGCACTAGTTTATAAAATTATTTTTTCACACACACTTGTTTATTTACTTAGCATTTTCCAAGGTTAGTCCAAGGATGGGTGACCATCAATACCGATACCTCGTCGTGCCTCGAAAAGCAGACTATTGGTTCCAGCGTGGGTAGCATATTGATCGCTCTTGATTTAAAAGTAAAGGGCAAAGAGGACAACAAAGACGTAGGCATAATACCGCCCACCCATATTCTTATCGGGTTAAGCGTGGGAAGTTTAATGCCCACGTGTCTGCAAGGGAGAGCTCATATAACTGCTGAAGTATTTAGAAGGAAATACGTTTCTATATTACGTACTTACTGAAAAACTGCGTAGAATTAACGAAAGTATTGACGGTGCGTTCACAACATTAAGAGGGAACTCTAGTAGTGCTTTCTCTATACAAACGTATTCCGCTGTTTTCTTCGTGGATAATGCTTATATGGCAATTTTTTTCTACAATTTAACACCGTGATTATACGTGCTCCTATCATTTGTTTTTTTCCGAAAATTAATAAAAGAAATGCGGTACTTCAAAATCGCAAAAAATAACCCATTTTTACCGTGATGTTCAGATGACTATTACACAAACGTGATAAATTTTTGACAAAAAAGAAAATAATAGAAGCATAGGTATAACTATCAGACAAACGTGATAAGTTTTTGACAAAAAAGAAAATAATAGAAGCATAGGTATACTTTTCCTCTAAATTGAGATCTGTCATGTTTTGAAAAAGAAAACAGCGGAATACGAAACGTCTTTTGGTCAATGTTTTTGTAGGTAAAATCAGCCTGAGCTACAACTGTCCTTGGCGCACTTTACCGGGAGAGGTTGGAAGCAGCGCGACGGCAATATTTTCTTCAAATACCTATTTTCCAAATTCCTCGGCACTAGAGTCCCCTCTTAAATAACAAATTAATGTGTGTACATTATATTGTCATAATTAAGGGTCTCAGGCCATGAAATTAAATCTCTTTTCCTTCGTAACTTCAAAATCAGTGTTTTTTTTTTTTTTTTATGAAAACTTTGCCCCAAACTTAGAATTGCTCCTATATCGTGGGTGCATTCACAAACATATAATCCCACATACACAAACCGCCAGACCCGGCACAACTAATTGTAGGCCATACAAATATTTGTTGCGTGCGCAGCAGTCGATCGCTCATAATTAGTCCATAATGTTTCCTCTCCTGGAACACAAACCTACTCTCGGTTAGTGGGCCGTAGTCTACCAGGCGGACCCAGTGCGGGTTGGTAGTTGTCACATGTCTTTGGTTATTTGGTTCCAGGACATAACGATTTACTCACGATCTTTTCTTTTACCGTTTTAGGAGCAGTGGTGATGAAATATTTTACAAAAAGTAAACCGCCTGACGGGTTTCGAATCTATGACCTATAACTTGGAAGTAGCAGCGGATACCACCAGGCTACCTATGCTCTCGCAACACCACAACCAGTATGACTACGCATAGCATAATCAACATAGTGTAATGCTACTTCTGAGGCATATGTCTCTGAGAGTGGGTAGCACTCCATCCACAACTCCTTAACTCAGGCCCAGTATAGGTTGGTAGATGTGAAATTTGGTTCCAGGACAGGCCAGTTTCCCCTCGATGGTTTCCTTTTACATTTGAGAGCAGTGGTGTTGAATTCAATACGCAAAATGGGGCTGTATAATGGGGAGGTAACGGGCCTCTTAAGCGTATAATTAAACAATTTTTTGTAGCAGAGCGTGGTTGATTATTCTATACTTAATAATTGAAACTATCATTGTTTATTAAAAATTATTTGACATATTTAAAAGAGGTCCTATCAGAATACCAGCGCTGCGGCTTTTACTCTTAAATGTCGAAGCACTGTGCTATGATAGGAGCCTTTTGGCCTCGTCAGGGAATTTCTAATAATTGTTACTTTTTTATGTATAACTCGGTTTTATAATTAATTGTGGCCACTAAGTTTACTTTAAAGATTTTCCTGTACGAGTTATATAAATATTTCTCTTTCTTTCTTTAAAACTGTTTGTCAGGCTCTTACTGACTAAAAACCACCCCGATGTTCCATCTTACACCTACACAACTCGTAACCAGTTAACCTAACTCACCAGCAGTTTAGACTCTGGTCCCGACATCAGTAAATCACTATTTTTTATATTTTTAACACGTAATTTTTACACTGAAATATTAAATTATAATTATAAATAAATATGTAATTAGATAAATAAATGGAAAATTAACAATAGCAACGAAACGAAATTTAGGTAGGCCGCGTATAGGTATTACTAAAACTAACATGAATAAAACTAACAGAGAAAGAAAGATACTCCCCACATAGTATGTTTGTTAGTTGACCTAAAAACGATCTTCTTTTGTTTTTCTTACGGACGTAGCTGTAATCATTCACATTTTGTTGTCAAAATGGGCCAATATAGGTTTTAGTGATAATACCTACCATGGCTACCATTACAAACAAGCGTCTCTCCGTCACTCCTTAATTTACTAAAAAGCGTTGTCGTAATAACCCGTCATTTAGCAGTCTGTAATTTATTGATATGCCCTTGGTCATAAAACCAGACGTTGGCGAATGTCTAATAATATAGCATAGAGATAGAAAGATAGGTCTAATGGCAGTCGTTACGCGTTGTTGGAACCCTCAAAAGTACAACAATTGGTCTCACTCCCTAACAAGGCAGTCGCTTCACTGAAAATATCGAGGTTTAGCCAAAAAGCAGCAGTTACACTGTTAAAGCGGACCCCAGATTCCAAAGCTGAAAAAGCTTCAGATACGACTGGGATTAATGATGAGATGTTGATGATGATAGCATAGAGATAGAGACACTCAGAAACCTACCACCGATTTACGGGATTTACAATACAATTATCTACTTATAACAAATTATAAACATGCATTCTTTTTGCATTCACTCAGAGAGCAATGGAATAAATCCGTCACACTTTCTATGAGGTTAAACGTGCAGAGTGCTCCTGTCAATAATAAACATGTTTTAGTTGTTTGACGTTGTTCTGATAATAAATTAAAACCCACCAAACTTTCCAAATTTAAAAATAGGTGAAAAAGCCGTAAGACAATAAAATGTGTTTTATTTTCAGTTTTGTGATGATGACATAAGGAAGATAGACCTGATAGACGACTAGATTGAACCTACGACCTGATCAAATATATAAACACTTGACAGACTGAAATATGTGACATACAATAGTCAATTCATTCTGTAAAAACCGTGAAAAATTAGGTGAGGGGAGTTTTTTTTTACCTTACCGGGTCGAGCGCGCGTTGTGTTTTACGCGCACCTCAAAAAGATGTCAGTACAACATGAGTTGTGGATGGATCAAAAGAGAAACCGTGGCCCTGGCCCACAGGCAAGGAACAAGGAGGTTTTAGCCAGTAAAAGTCTGACACGCCCTTCAGCTCCGCCTAGAGCGGGAGATCATAAGATGATTTCCCATATACAATTTAAAAAAAGGTAAGAGTTAGCTGTCAATCCTTAGTATTGGTTAGAATATGCTGATAGCTCATTCCACACTTACTTCAATTAAGTTTTCACGGGGAAATTATTACAGCAAGGTAATTACGGAACACACTTTCAGAAGCAATGGGTTTCATTTCGACAGTTCAACAAAATTCATAGCACTATTTAATTGTTGAGCAGACATTTTCGAATATATGTATGGAGCGATGGATAAGAAATATACTTCGAAATGATTCCAACTGATAATAATAGTGTGTTACGCAATTAGGGTGCAGAATCGGACTGCTGACCCCAACTAGTTCAACCGACTGAGCCGGCAGCCGTCAAAATAAAATCGATTAAATTCGAGGCTCAAAGTCATGGGCCAGGGAATAACAAGTCTTTCCAACCCATTTTCACCTCAAATAGTAAATTGAAAGAAACTGATAAAACGGAAAATCTTCTACAAAGGATATTCTTGAATAAAACATTCATTCTTCAAAGCTTTCAGGATCGGATGTGGAAGTTTGAAAGGAGGTTAGAACTCCCAGGTCCTAAGGGATATCACGGAACTAGATTTTGTAAATCCAATCCTTGGAATGCCTTTATAGTCTTTTGTGATATTATAGGTATTTCGATATTTACTTAGACATGTCCGTTTTTGTTTTTGGTTTAGTTTTTTAATATTCACGTAATATTTGGCAACGTTATTAGCCTTTTTTCGGGTTGGTTGCTGCCTCAGGAACCGCGCGCTAACTAAAATTTTAATTCAGTGTTCTATTTTATTAACAAAAGGACAAACCATATACCTATATTAGTTTAGTGCTATCAAATTGCTCCGCACCTGACCTAGATTGCTGTATTTTTAGTAGCTATGTATTTAATCGTGTCTTAACTGTCTATCTTCTTCTTCTTCAGCCTTTCACAAAAGCCAAGGCTTTCATTACATGGGGTGGTACGGTATAATTCCTCAATGCTTGGTAGGCGGGTTGGAGGTCGCATCACTTTGATATTCCACGGGAGAAGTGTGCTGCTGCCTGCTTCCCGGTGAGAGTTGCGGGTGTCTCTTGCATAGCCTCGATCGGTTTTTTATAAATTAGGCTACAAATAAAAATTCACTGACGAATCGTGTAATAAAAGGTATTAAAACCGCGCGCGAGCCGGATTAACGCACTGGAGGCTTCCGTAGAAAGGAGATGTTTCTGTGAAATGTATGGAGGCTGGGCCAAAGTACATTGTACAATTTAATGCCTCGATATAGTTGCGCCATACTTAACTGTTTTTAATGTTATTTTCCCATATTTTCAGCTTAGTTTTTATACAGATTCAATTTAATCAGCCAAGGAGTGCAACACAACTACTAATAAATATGGTGGTCAGCAATAAGCGAAATAAGATTTTGACAGGTATTTGATTGACGTATCATGTATCTAATGCTATCGTATCTATATTATCTACCATATGATCATGAAAAACAAAACATGAATTCCGGAACATACGGCCCATTAAACAAAAACATCAGAATCAACTCAAATCAACACTGACACGAACGCAACGGAAAAATAGAACTGTCAAAATCGTCAATCAAACGTCATAACCACTGTCATGGCTACCTTAATCTCACTAAAAACGTTTCAAATAAATAATTATACTTGTATTTTTATTCAAATTAATTATGTAGTATTTTTATGAATATCTTTTATTTTTTATCTATATAGCGTATATAGTAGTGGCTCAAAATGAAACATCTCTTTTCCAGATATTAAGCTACAAATTTTCTGTTTTTGGATGTTTTCTTTTACTTGTGCTTCATGACTTTGTTTCTTGTCAAATTTTATGATTATAGGTCAACGGATAATACAGGCGAAAGCGGGTGAAACTACCCGAAACTATCAAATTCCCAATCAACCTAAGCTTTAATGCATTAGCGATACAGTTGAAAATCTAATAAAGAACTTTAAAAACTTGGTAATTTTTAAAAAAGTGACAACAATACCATTTTAGACAGTATTTAGTAATGCGTGGCACACGTGGCACGTTCCCTGTCCCCTTTCGCCCGCGCATATATTGCCTACCGCACATGTATTAAGTTACCTCGTTTTTGCGAAATAATATTATTTTTTAAGGGTTTTTTTTTAATTTTAGTCCGACTTTGTAGGCATAGTAGAATCAGTTATCGATACCTAACAATACCTTCAAGGATCGGACAGGGTTTTCCCGCCTAATGCCTAATGGTAAACAGTGTTGCAATTGTTGATGGTAAAGCGAGCTAGTCTGAGTGTAGTCTTTATATTTATGTTTTTGTAATCTATATGGTGTACATAATAAAGAGTATTCTATTCTATTCTGTTCTAGTTTATTAAGAGATTATTCAAAAAAAAAAAAAACAGAGTGAAATGGAAGGAAGACGGCTGTTAAGCGATGTGACCCAACAGCACGACCAACGAAGCTGCGCTAGAGGTAGACTGATCTGGAGACCCTCCATGACCAAACTCCCGACAAAACAATATTTAGTGCATCGTACCCGGAACACATTGCAACACAACTGCTCAGACCCGTCCTGCGTACCTGCGGCTTCACCAGACATCATGCCGGAACACGACGAATCGCTTGACAGCAAGAATTTGTCTGGTGGGTGGTAACTTCTGGCTACAGCCGATATTATGGCCTACCACCGAGAAAAACCCAGCTAAGAGATTGATAGGTAAGTACAATTGACAACTCCCTGCATGCTACTTTTCACATGTGATGATGTTTATAGAATCAATCGCCTTATTATTGATATATACATCATCATCATCATCTCAGCGTTAATCCCAGTCGCATCCGCAGCTTTTTCAGCTTTGGAGTCTGGGGTCCGCTTTACCAGTCTAACTGCTGAGTTTGGCTAAACTTCGATATTTTCCGTGAAGCGACTGCCGTCTGACCTCCACAACCTAAAGGCGATATCTATGCATTGCAGTTAGACCAATTGTTAGACTTTTGAGGGCTCCAACAACCCGTAACGACTGCCACTAGATGTTCGTATGGCAACCGGGACCAACGGTTTAACGTGCTTTCCGAGGCACGACCAGACCAGTGCAAATATTCATATTCATGCATACAAATATTTGCACTGTGCGGGGATCGAACCCGCGCCTCCTTGCGGAACGGCCGCGTTCGCTACCGCTACGCCACGGAGGCTGTCATTATTGATATATACATGACATACAGTAAATCAGTACATCACAAAAGCGATCATTCTAGACGTGTGTTTGACAAAAAAATACTTTACTTCCGCTTCGGGCACAATCGGGCACAATCGGGAGCTCTCGGGCCAAAGTTTCTTTGATAAACTCCTTTTGAAAAAGGAAATTACCTTCATTCATCTTAACGAATGTAAGCTTTTTTGTTGTTTGATTTCGAACGTTAAGTAGTTGGAAAAAGGTTGAAAATTAAATGTTTAGGTTTATCTGTTGGTATTGGGATAATCTGAAGATGGGGGCACGAAATCTGCGATTGAGTGTAAATAACGCTGTTTTATTAATGTTAGGCAATTTAATGTGAGTTATTTCCTTCTTCTTGAGTTTTCTAAAGAATGAGTTTTCTTATGAAGTATTTATTTTGGTGCTTATCTTCGTAATTTCTAAGAATGGCACTTCCACTGCAACTTTTGACTAATTATCCTCTAACACTATTTGACTTATAGGATTCGCCGTGAAATTAAAATTTCCGGAGATATTTTGCAATTTGCAGTATACATAATAGTAGTAGTAGTACATAATAGTAATATCATGAATTCAGGTGTTGTCACCTCACGCGGGGACCGTGCGGTCCATGGCCCTTTACGGGGCACCGCCGGTGTGGGCGCGATCGCTAAGGAAGCGACCAGCCCGATGCTTGACCGCGTCGGCAAACGCGTGACGCAGGTCCTCACCGGACACGGTTGTTTCGGGAGGTTCCTGTTCCGTATAAGGCAGGAGCAACCGCCAGGTTGTCACCATTGTGTGGATCGCCCTGAGGATACGGTGGATCATACGGTGGAGGACTGCCCGGCTTGGGTAGAGCACCAGCGTGTCCTCATAGGGGCGATCGGCGGCGATCTCTCGCGTCCGACCCTAGTCCAGGCCATGGTCCGGACCGAGAGTGCATGGCAGGCCGTCACCTCCTGCGAAGCAGTGATAAGTGAGCGGAGCATAACTAAACCACGCGAACGAAGTCGCTGGCGGCCGCTAGTAATTATACAGTATGTTAAATAACAGAGGGCGTTCCCTTAAACTCGTTAATATACAATATGTAAAGAAAACCCTGTCCGACCCATAAGGATAATAAAGGTTAGGTAAACACTTGGCCAAATATAATATAAAATTTTACATAATCATCACAGTAACAATAATAATGAATTTTGAAATAATCTTTTTTTCCTGGGTATTAATTCCAATTTCCCCGAAATTTGGTAATTTTTAAAAAACTGACAACACCATTTGTGACGGAGCGAATAGCGATGCGACCACGTGCTGCATGCCCCGCCCCCCTTCAACCGCGCATACATGCGCGGGTGAAGGGGGGCGGGGCTATCGGGTTGCCTACCGCACATGCATTAAGTTACCTCGCTTTTTCGAAATAATATTTATTTTTTTTGGGGGATTTTTTTTTAAAGTTTAGCCCGGCTTTGTAGGCATTATTAGAATCAGTTAACGATATCTAACAATACCTTCACGGATCGGACAGGGTTTTCTTTACATATTGTATATCATTAATAGATTAAAATAAAAATATCAGCATAGAAAAATAAGCATAAAATAATCGGAATAAAAAGAAATTATAATTGAAAATAAATTTGAAACCTCCTGTTTTAAATCAAAATATTAGCGTGGAATAGTATCTACCTAACGTTGCATTGCCCAACACACATCAACCAACACACATCAATCAATTAGATCTTAGATCGCCGCCGCATACGCGGCTCGTCATTCATAAATAAATTGCGACGTTGCTGTCTTTCATGTTCGCGTGTACAGTGTGTTTCTTTTACATGTCAATTTAAAATTTTTATTGAATATTTTCATATTGAAAAAATTTTAAAACATTTTGTTTTCGAATGGAAATATTTTTTTTAGCGTGTATGTATGCTATACTATTTCGGGTTAACGGGAACGCCCTCTGTTAGTTAACATAATGTATATGACTAGCAGCCGCCAGCCACTTCGTTCGCGTAGAGTTAGTTATGCTCCGCTCCTATTGGTCGCAGCGTGATGTTATATAGCCTAAAGCCTTACTGGATTAATGGGCTATCCAACGCAAACAGATTTTTTTCAAATCGGACCAGTAGTTCCCGAGATTAGCGCGCACAAACAAACAAACTCTTCAGCTTTATATATTAGTATAGATTTCTCTTCTATATAACCCTTTTTCTTTCCTTGTCCGTAACCAAACTTGACAAACCAAATATTAAAATGCATAGAATTTATCGGTAATAGGTATGTATCCAAGGTATGAAAATCAAAAAAATAATTAGCCAGTCTTATAGATAATAAAATAATAAGATCTGTATTTTTTTTATTTTGCCGAAATTACTAAAAACTACTGAGATATAGCGTATTAAAGTTACGGGGTGGGGGCTAATTACGTCACGCCGTGATATATTTTGCACCATGGCGTGTTGTCATGCGACATTTCAAATAAATATATCTTCCTAAGTATTTGAATGAAAGAATTATTTTTTTAATAATTATAAACTAGTGCTTGACTGTAATCCTGCCTGATGGTAAGCAGTGATGCAATTGTTGATGGTAAAGCGCACTAGTTTATTAAGTCTATTCACTTAAAAAACTAAGGAATAGGAAGGATGACGGCAGTTGAGCGAGGTGATGCAATGTTAAACCCAAGACCAACACGACCAAACAATGCTGCGCTAGAGAGAGATTGATCTGGAGACTCTCCACGACCAAACTCCCGAGACAACAACATTTGGCGCTTCGTACCCGCCAAACATCGCAACATAACTGCTCAGACCCGTCCTCCGTACGGCTTCACCAGACATCATGCCGGAACACGACGAATCGCTTGGCGGCAAGACTGTCTGGTGGGTGGTAACTTCTGCCGGCAGCCGATGTTATGGCCTACCACCGAGAAAAAATAAAATATGTGTTCAATATTTTATAAAAATCTGTCTAATGGACATTAAATTATTTTTTAGGATACAACCCAATTCGGCCTTCCGCAGTTTACATTCATGAATATCATTAATTTTTCTAAAAAAAAGTACTTCATCAAATTGCCCGCGTTGCCTGTTACTTTGAGAATGGGCGCGGGCCTCTTGTACTACAATAATAAATTAATTACTTAGCTTGGTCTGACCTTGAAGTCTGGACAGACGTTCCTAGCCCAGATGCGACACTAAAAGTCTTTCACTAACATTATTTGCGCCCACTATAAACTAACTACTATTGCTTTTAACACTATTTTACTTGCCGTTTTCAAGCTAGCTAATATCACTATGGACAACTCTACCTTGACTGTACTTATTCTATCCATCGTTGTTCTTTTTTTTAACATTATAAAGTTGTGCTGAACCGCGATGCCACCTGATGGTAAGCAGTGATGCAATCGTTGATGGTAAGATAAGATAAGATAATAATTTATTTTGCTAGAATACGAGTATGAATACATTAGCTGGTAGTTTCAAATATTGTCCGTCATATTCAACGCGCGCTAGTTTATTGAGAGCCTATTCACTGCAGCCTTTTGTTGTTTTGGATTGGAAATTATCAAATGACCTCTCCCGCTCTGGGCGGAGAGGAAGGGCGTGTCAGACTTTTACTGACTAAAACCCACCCGTGTTCCTTCACTTGCCTGTGCGCTAGGGCCGCGGTTTCTTATTCACTGCAGCCTTAAAGACAATTAAATTGTAGTAAAAAAAATAATTAGTCCGGACGAAGCGTTTCGCCTCCTCCTTTATACCGCGTACATCGCGGGACTGGAACAATTTGTCAGCGGCGGTGTTTCCGTCGGACTACAATTTGAGTGTCTTCAAGGCAAGAGTGAATAGGCTCTTAATAAACTAGTGCGCTTTACAGCAGGCGGGATTGCGGTCAAGCGCTAATTTATGATTTATAAAAAAAAGTCAGATGGAAAGATCGCCGCTGGCAACTTGTTCCAGTCCTTCGAGTAATTGGTGTCAACAACGAAGGGTGGATACTCGGCGTACGATGATCATCAAGATGACGCCTCAAAAAGTTGCTTATACTATACTACTTCTTTATGTTCGCCGTGACAGGGAATTGATGATTTCATTGATTCTCCGCTGCGGCCCAAGGTATCACCCACTTAAGTTTAGATTCCGTGTGAATATTCGGACGTTAATCCTGTTTATAAATCATCTCTGTGAAAATTTCATCCAAAACCGTTCAGTATCTAGTTTAGTGCGTGAAATAGTAAAAAAGTACAAACTTTCGCATATAAACAATATGTAAAGAAAACCCTGTCCGACCGAAAAGGATAATAAAGGTTAGGTAAACACATTACCAAATATAATATAAATGCAAAAGGATAATAAAGGTTAGGTAAACACATTACCAAATATAATATAAAATTTTACGTAATCATTATAGTAACAATACTAATGAATTTTAAAATAATCTTTCTTTCCCGCGAATTAATTCCAACTTCCCCGAAATTTGGTAATTTTTAAAAAAGTGACAACACCATTTTGACGGTACGCTTATGCGATTCGACCACGCGTCGCGTGCCCTGACCCCCGTTGTCCGCGGAAGGGTGTCATACCGCACATGTATTAAGTTACCTTTTTTCTGCAAAATAATATTTTTTTTTTTTGGGGTTTTTTTTTAAAACTTTAGTCCGGCTTTGTCGGCATTAGTAGAATCAGTTATCGATTCCTAACAATACCTTCACGGATCGGACAGGGTTTTCTTTACATATTGTATAATGTTCCTTTTTGTTCATGCGAAACCTGAATATAGTTTGTTGAATATAAGCAACTGAAACAATTCCAATAATTTTTACACCATTTTATATTTTTTTCCAAATACATTTAGAAACTGTTGCAGTGTGGTTACCGAGCGCGCCATGCAACCTACGATAGATTATAGCAGACGCCAGAGGTCAACGCACGGGTCACCCGCCCGAGCGCAACGTGGACCATATTTTTGTTGGGACAGCCGAATAGGATGACAAGCTCATAACTTTGTGGTTTTTAATTATATATTTTTAAAAATTTTGTACATAGATTCTTTACTTAAAAATACTTGACACGCGTTTCGGGTTTCGCCTAAACAAAAAAAAGCGTAGTATAGTAGGATTTCATGGCCCTATACTGTGGTTGAGTCATTAATCGCATACGCCGAGCTCACAATAACCACGTTATTTCTATCCTACGTTTTCCTAATAATATTTACTCGATTTTCAATTCTATTTCCTTATTATAAGAGTCTTTGAAGAAATGTAGCTTTGATTATATTTTACTGCTGAAAGTGAAGTCAAGTTATTTAATGAGGTTACTCGCAAATAATTAGAAGACTATTTCACCGATTCCTAAGTTCAGAAACAAAACTAAATTTCATGAGTTTTTTTCTTTTTATCTCATTAAGAAAAGGACAGAAGATAAATATTACTTTAATCAATACTAGCTTTCCGCCCGCGGCTTCGCCCGCGTTAGTTCGGTTATATCGCGTTTTATAGATTTCCCTCGGGAATATTAAATTTTTCCGGGATAAAAAGTACCCTATTATTTAATCCGGACTTCTAACTTTACGTTTTTTTTTTATATATACAATATGTTAAGAAAACCCTGTCCGACCCGTAAGGATAATAAAGGTTAGGTAAACACATGGCCAAATAAAATATGAAATTTTACATAATCATCATAGTAACAATACTAGTGAATTTTGAAATTATCTTTTTTTCCCGCGAACTTCCCCAAAAATAGGTAAATTTTTAAAATGTGACAACACCATTTTCGGCGGTATCATCGTTTGATTTATTGTTGGATATTAAATGTATAAATTTATGTTCAATATTTGGCGGTCTCCTTTGTGATGCCGGCGCGCGGCGAATTTGTCGGTGTCTTCAAATGAAAAAGTACGAGAAACTAGGGATGTACTATTTTTGCCTAATAACGTTTTTTTATCGCTATTAATCGAAACTTGTATCTGGTTGAAGGATTTGTTGTAAAAACACAGATTACCCAATGGTAAAAGTACTTTTGTTTGTTTATCGATTAATTACTAATAACATTATTATAACACAAGTATTAGTAAACAGAAACGAGAAAGACTTATGAAACACAATTTTAGTAAAGTTTTACAAATATTTTATCGGTCAATATCATCGATATTCAGACAGAAACTGAAATTAATACTTTGGCATGATTTTCATTTACAGCAGTGTACCTCGCTAATTTGAGTTTTGTAAAAGTTCTAAACAATTCCATGCGATGTTGAATCGAGAATAAGAATGAGAAACTACAATACTAAATCGATACCAAAAATAGACGAGTATCAATCGATAAAAAAAACAATATTTTGATTACTTACACATCTCTATCAAAGCATGCCGCCGGCAGCCGCGTAGATACCTATGTTTATAAAATAAAAATAATTTTTACTTTAAATTATTAGTTGCGCGTGAACATTGCTGGTGTACACACTGTTCGTGTATTGTGTGATCATGTTGTTTTCTAACGTAGAGTAATGTAACATGCTGATGGAGGTAGTAACTGCAATTAGCTGTGTTGTGATCAGGTGTTAGACGATTTGGAAGTGGGGACTTATCGGTCAATGCACGAGGGTTCCAGCATGACGGTGCCCCACGATATTTTTTCCGACCTGTACGTGAGTACATTATCATTATTGTCCATTATCAGTTCGGCGAGCAGTGGATTGGTAGGGGCCAACTGTGGCCAGCGCGGATTTGACACCACTTGATTTTTATTTGTGTGCATGTCCGTGCTAATCTCGTGCGACGAAATATGGAACATCTCTACCAGAGCCATTGTGCTCATCCAATGAAATGATACATTCGGAGAGTCAGACGACCTTCCTACTTAAAAAAAGTTCTTTTCTCGAGCTGCCTAAGTATCATTGTTTCTTTCGAGAGTCGATAAACGTGGAGAAGCTACCTATACCTACAAGCATGAGGTCAACTGCGGTCATGACCTGTGCCTGTGTTGCCATGAAATTACCTATTTATTTTATTTAAGTTATTTATTTTTTAGGGGGTATTTTTTTTAAGTTTACACAGGTTTTGCAGGCATTAGTAGAATCAGTTATCGATACCTAACAATACCTTCACGGATCGGACAGGGTTTTCTTAACATATTGTATATTATAAACTAGCGCTTGACCGCAATCCTGCCTGATGGTAAGCAGTGACGCAATCGTTGATGATAAAGCGCACTAGTTTATTAAGAGCCCATTCACTCTAGCCTTGAAGACACTCCAATTGTAGTCCGACGGAAACACCGCCGCTGGCAAATTGTTCCAGTCCCTCGATGTACGCGGTATAAAGGAGGAGGCGAAACGCTTCGTCCGGATCGTAGTGGTGTTAACAACGTAAGGGTGTAAACCAGCTGTACGACGGGTCGTCCGCTGGTGGAGCGGAGATGGGGGAATTAAATCATGCAATTCACTCGCACACTCCCCGAAATGCATCCTATAGAACACCGAAAGGCTGGCTACTCTACGCCTGTGCTCTAGGCTTTGGAGACCAACTCGAGTTAGATCAGGGTCACCAATCAGCCTCTTTGCACGTCTCTCCACTGAATCCAAAGTGGCTAGGTGACACTTCGCAGCACCAGCCCAAATGTGGCTGCAGTACTCCACACACGAACGGACCTGTGCTTTGTATAACATTAGAAGCTGCCCAGTTGTGAAGTACTGCCGGACCGCTCAAAGTTAAGGTTCGAGGAAATTTCAACTCCCAAAAGCTGAAGGCGGTCGGAACACTCCAAGGACACATTTCGAAAAGTAGGAGCCAAGGTGAACGGGCTCCTTTTGGCGGTGAAAAGACACGCCTGTGTTTTGGCGGCATTGAATGCTACAAGATTGGCATTGCCCCACGTCTGCAAATTTCAAAGCAATCGGTTAAGTACTTACGGCGTGAAAGCGGAACAAACAAACAAACAAACTCACTTTCCATTAGTATTATTAGTAAGAATAGTAAGGATAATCAAATTAATATTTCCGTAATAAAAATAGTCGTTGACAGCATCTTCTCTTTCTTCAGCCTATAGAGGCTAGACAATGGCCTCCCCCAAGTCTTTCCACAATGACCGGTCTTGTTCTGCCCGCATCCATCGGCTTCCCGCGACCTTCACGGGGTCATGGGTCCACCCTGTTGGGGGCCTCCCTACGCTGCGTCTTACGGTTCCTTGTGGCATCACTGGCATCACACACTGGTTAAAGACTTTAGTCTTGAGACACTGTGTACGATGAGAAGGTGATGCGTAGCTTCCTGAAAGCTGCCCAGCCGAGATGGATTCGACGAGACACCGAGATATCTCGTTGACAGCATCGGAGCAGATAATATTTTTTTTTCAGATATATCGATATTTATCGATCCGGATACTTAAGGTATAGGAAAGATGTTTTTCTCTGTCGTACACTGCTTTAAGCAAGTCACTACTAAAGGAATTGTTACCGTAATTTGTTCGGAAATTATAATAGTATATTCGTTGATAAAAGTTCGCTTACCTACTATACTCACCGAAAAGCCAGTGTGGAATAAGTTCTAACCCAAACAGTATCATCTGCCTAGCATTTTCCCAATTAATTTGTAGTTGGCTTCCAGTCTTACCAGATAATGCATAACACATAATCAGCCTATAATTTTCCTACTCCTGGGACATAAACACGGGAGTGGGCAGTACTCAACCATGCGGGCCCAGTGCAGGTTGGGAGATGTCACATGTCTTTGAAGTTTCAGGACGTGCCGGTTTCTTTACAATATTTCCTTTACCGTTTTGAAAGCAGTGCTGCTGAAATAATTTACACAAATTAGGCCACGTTTCCACTGACGCAGAGCTGGGCGGGGAGTAGCCGTGAAGAGCGATGAAAGGTGGTTAGTGTTTCCGTTTGGGATGCAGAGTGAAAGACAGCAGGGCGGTGCGGAGCGGGACTGTGCGAAACTCGCGCGTAGTGCCTCAGTTATCATCGTTACGTGACTAGGTGCATAGGAAACAAAACGGATGTGAAGTTCAAAAGTATACTTTGCTCCGTTCCACTCCACTCCACTCCTCTCCGCCCAGCTCAGATTCTGTGGAAACGCGGCCTTAGTGGCATAGCAAGACTACCTTTGTGTTTTTGAAGGTTCTACGGACGTTTTATTCAAGAACTATGAAAAGTCTAAAATGTTCAAAACAGACTATGTGCCTATATAGTCCGACATAATAACCTTTGGTTATAATCCAGAGCATATGCGTACATAAATCTCTTTAGCTAAGTTAAGGCGACAAATATGTCACTTGTAATTAGGGTAGTCGGGTATAAGATGCTCGCTCAGACGTATTAGGATACAATTAGATAATTTAGAGCAGTGGGTAGCTCAGGGCCCGGTTAGGACAATTCCAGGATTGACGGCGCGTTGTGTTTTATGAGCGCCTCAAAGGGATATCAATATAAAGTGATGGCGTTCGCTAGGACCAATACCTGGGCCACGGATGATTTGAAAGAGATAGCATGACCCATAGCATACGCAAATGAAGAAACACGGGTCGGTTTTAGTCAGTAAAAGTCTCATACGCTCTTCCGCACCGCCCAGAACAGAAGTCTCTAAGTCTCCATTTTCCATCCAAATAGAGATCTATATCTATTTGTTTTTGGACTTAAATGGTTGAAGAAGATAAGTTATTGTAAAAGGAATAATTAATGGGTAGAAAAGAACGCGGCCGTTGCGCAAGGGGGCGCGGATCGAACCCCGTGCAGTGTACATATATATGCATGAATATGAATATTTGCACTGGTCTGGTCGTGCCTCAGAAAGCACGTTAAGCCGTTGTTCCCGGTTGCTCTACGAACATCTAATGGCAGTCGTTAAGGGTTGTTGGGGCTCTCAAAAGTCCAACAATTGGCCTAACTGCAATGCTTCGATATCGCCTTCGGGTTGTGGAGGTCAGACGGCGGTCGCTTCACGGAAAATTCAAAGTTTAGCCAAAATCAGTAGTTAGACTGGTAAAGCGGACCCCGGACTCCAAAGCTGAAAAAGCTTCCGATGCGACTGGGATTAACGCTGAGATGATGAATAACAGGTTTTATTTATTTCAGACATATGTCTAGTCCATATACCGATAGAGGCCATAGCACACTCATAAATTTAAATTTTAAAACATTTGACATTGTAAATTTTTTGGCTCGCTTTTTGCGTGTCACGCCAAAGAATTCACTCGGGACGGGCTGTCAGCCGAAGAAAGTGCTGATATTATGTCAGAAACCTTTACCTACTGTGCTGACATCGCCATTGGTCGTGGATCTATGACCAATATTCGTAGATGTGACTGGTGGAGTGATTATTTAGTTGAACAGCGTAAAAGATATCGCAAAGCGCGTAGACAGTAAAATAAACTCAAGAGCCGAAAAATTACTGGAGATCTTCTTACGTTCGCTTTAAATGCTTTCAGAGTTGACAAGTCATGCTACAAAGCATCGGTGGAAAAATCTAAGGGTAACTTGTTGCGGAAAATCGTTGACAAACTTGACAGGGAGGGTCCGTGGTCTCCCTTATATCACGAATTTAAAGATCGGTCGACCTTGCATACGTTCAAAACATTAAAGTCAATGATAAGCATACCACGGGCATAGAGGAAACAACAGAAGTACTAATTAATACACTTATCCCTGATGATTCACCGGCTAACGATAGCGACTACCACCAACAGATTCGAGCGTGGGCTCCTGTGCTACCTGAATCACCAATGTCAGACGTACCATCTAATGACGAATTTATAAATATTGTTAGAAAACTACTGGTCAACAAATCATCAGGGGAAGATAAAATATCTAATAGGATGATTAAAGAAGCGTGTAAAACAGCGGGTGATGCCATCTTAACTGTATATAACCGATGCATTGCTGAAGGCGTTTTTCCTCGTAAATGGCGACGCGGTTTCATACGAATAATACCAAAGTGTGGTGATAAACCACCGGATGATCCGAAGTCTCTTCTACCATCTTTGGGGAAACTTCTTGAGCGCCTCATCGTTCCACGTTTACTACCGAACGGTCCAAAATTTCATAGTAATCAATATGGCTTCACCATCGGTAAATCAACAGTCGACGCGGCGCTTTCTGTCAGAAGAACCGTTAACCAGTCGGAACACAAGTACGTGATTGGTATCTTTTTGGTTATTTCTGGGGCTTTTGATAACGCTTGGTGGCCTATGCTGTTGTTAAAATTAAAAAACCGCGGTTGCTATAAAAACATATATAATCTCGTTTACTCGTACTTTATAAACGATTCCGCGGTACTTAAGCTCGGTCATTTTTCTAGTACTAAAGCACTAACCATGGGATGTCCTCAGGGTTCAGTTGTCGGTCCTTATTTATGGAATTTGGGTTTTGATGATTTCCTCGCTATCCCGCTTCCTTGCGGCTGTTCACTAACTGGTTACGCGGACGATGGCCTACTGCTCATTCAGTCAAGTACCCGAGCTGGACTTGAGAACTTGGCCCATACTTGCCTAAATCTAATATCTCAGTAGGGTGATCGTAACCGCCTAGCGTTTGCGCCGCATAAAACCTATCAACTTCTACTAAAAGGTAATCTTAAATCATTGCCTACTATTAAATTTAATAACGTTCCCGTTAAAAAACAGCAATCCGTATGCCACCTTGGTATGGTCTTAGAAAGGAATTTTTCATTTATCGAACATATAAAAATAGTTGGCGAAAAAGCTAAAAGGAACTTTTATGCCCTAACTAGAATATCCAAAGCAACTTGGGGTCTATCATTCCTAACTTTAAAAACTATATGGAGCTACCTACTTAGGATGTATGTGCTACGGTGCACCTGTTTGGGCCGATAGGGCCAGCATAGGGGCGGCGCGACGTAAACTGCTTCAAAGCCAACGTTTGGCATTGATATTTTTATGCAAGGCGTATAGAACAGTCAGTACTGAAGCCTTACCTGTTCTGGCAGGTGTACTTCCAGTCGATCTTGAAGTACAGCGACGTGCTTCAATGTACTACTCCGCGAGGGGGGAGGCCATGGACACTAACTTTGTTACACAACGCGACCTCAATAGAATTTCTAGATTATTTAAACCTCAGACTGACGCGGACGTCTGGGAGGACCTCTTATCCGAATGGCAAAGTAGGTGGGATAATTCCATCAAGGGCCGGCACCTCCATCTGTTCTTTCCATCCGTTGGCGATCGGCTGGCTAAGACATGGCTGGAGGTTGACCACTGCGTTGCCCAATTTCTCACAGGTCATGGCAACTTTAAAAGTAAACTGTATTCTTTTAAACTTGTTCTTTCGCCTTTGTGTCAGTGTTCTACATCGAACTGTGAATTTGAACAGTCCGCACATCACATCTTGTGGGAGTGTATTCTTTGGCAGAATGAACGCAATATTATGTTTGATAGTGTACAAGTTACATCCGGAGTTGTTTATTATACGGACCTTGTTGAAACTAGAACTAATTTCCGTGCGTTCAGGCGCTTTTGCCATACCTATTATTGGAATCAATTGTAACAGCAAATACCTACTTAGGACCCATTAACTTAATCAAATGTTATTCCTTGGTGCTTGGCAATCTGGGCTTCTCCCAGTTGCAATAATGTCCCTTTGTGCCGATTGGCCTAGTTCTGTTCTGTCTCCTGCTTATTATGGAGGGAAGTGGAAAAAATATCTTTTTCTTACTCCTCCGCTATTCTTTTCTGATTAATTTCGTTGCGGGACCCAAGACAGTTGAATCGTTTCTCCGGGACTCGTCGAGCTTCATTGCTCGGCGTTTTTTCTGGCGGTCTCCACTGTTGATTCTGGCTTTCAGGAGTTGCAGTGGGTTGGGAACAGTGTGGCGGGTTTTGTCCCAAAAAAAAAATGTAAACCTAAAATAAAATAAAAACCTCAAATAAAATTGTGATTTAATGTTAAATTATTTTTTACACTCTTGTAAAAATAGATTGCTGTTTCTTTTTGTGGTGTGTTTATTTTTAAATAGTCCTGCAGACTACAAAGTAGAAAATTCATAGATACATTTTTTTTTAAATGCAATGTAACTTTTTTTCTTAAATGTACGGACACATATTTTCTACGGTGCCGTAATACGCAACAAACTCACAGCCACGTTATCATTCTCAACCACTGCGCTTCCATTACACGCTGGGTAGTACCAACAGCATCCTGATAACTATAGCTGAAAAATGGAACAGCCCTATACTGGGACATTGGATATGCCTACATGTCATTGTGACGTATTAAAGCACAAGTTATCTTGTTTTTCAGGAATCAATTTTTTCAGGAATTTATATACCAAACATTGATATTATTTATGCACGTGTTATTGGCTAAATTGTTGTGTCTCTTCCACAAAGGTCATTGATCAAGAGTCTAAGTTAAAATTGTAGTTGTTTTTAGGTAGTTATAATATTAACCAGAAGAACAGCATAAACCCAGATGGAGGCTTGCCGGTCGTCTTTGGGGGTCCATGCTTTGTTTAATACTAAAGTTGGCAGGTCGGTTTCCCGAAACTATCAACCTTTCCTTCTTTCTTTATCGATCTCCTCATTTCTGATTTGGTCACGCAACCCCAAAGATAGTCCTCTCCATGGCCGTCTGAATGGCCTTGAACTTTCTTATAAGGCCATCTACCGTTAAATAATTCATATTCTAAAAAATATAAATGCAATTTTCCACTGCACACCCCTTATTATATAACAATTATTATTTCCTTTTTTAAATAAGTGTCGGTCGATTTGAACTCGAGCTTGGCCACTTTAAAAGGTGAAACGTATTCATGAAACCATTTACATTTTATCCTCGTCACTAAGGTTTTTTAACCGACTTCAAAAAGGAGGAGGTTACTCAATTCGACAGTATATATGCTTTTTTTATGTTTGTTCGCGCATAACTTCGTCGTTTATGAACCGATTTTCATAATTCTTTTTCTGTTGGAAAGAAGACGTTTCCAAGGTGGTCCCATGATAAGGATATCAGGGTTTGATGGTGGAATACCAGAGAAAACAAGGGGAACTTTCAAAAGTTGCAGGGGCACTAGTGCATTTTTTAGCATTTTCATTAAGTATTCTAAAGCACTACAATTCAATAAAGGTCTGGAGTAGATCTGATGATAGAGCCAGGAGACAGTCGAAGGAACTCCTCAACAATTCACAGCAGCTACCTTGTGTTTGGGCTCGATTAATTTGTATTGATAAGAACTTTACACCTAGATGGGTTGTGACTCTCATAAAAGGTCTGATGATGAAGACAAAGGCCAATTCCGGGAACTCCTCAACGGTTTACAGTAGCTACTTTGTGGTTGGACTTCATTCATTTATATTGATGAGACCTTTGCACCCATTGGGTTAAAATAATGGTCTGCAGTAAATTTGATGATGAATACCATAGGCAGTTGAGGGAATACTTACGGGTAAAAATTAAAGTAAACAAAATTACGTCGTTTCCCAACTATATTTGCGTCAGCTTCCAGTCTGAACGGATGCAACTGAATACATAGTACTTTTAACAACTAAAAAGTGTAAAATAAAAACTTTTTTACAAAAAAACAACCGACTTCCAAAAACCAATACAAAGTGAAAAATAACTAATTTCGGAAGTCAGTGTCAAAAAACGAATATACAAAACAAAGACACCGACTTCCGAAATTAGTTATTTTTCACTTTGTAGTGGTTTTTGGAAGTCGGTTGTTTTTTTGTAAAAAAGTTTTTATTATGTTTTATATGCTGAACAGAACTGAGCTAAGCTGCTAATGTTTCTTTATTCGTTGAGGAATTTTGCTGGCTTTATGTATGAATATAAGATGTAGGTATTAGGTAAATATTTGTATGCATGAATATGAATATTTGCACTGATCTGATCGTGCCTCGGAAAGCACGTTAAGCCGTTGGTCCCGGTTGCCATACGAACATCTAATGGCAGTCGTTACGGGTTGTTGGAGCCCTCAAAAGTCCAACAATTGGTCTAACTACAATGCTTCGATATCGACTTCGGGTTGTGGAGGTCAGACGGCAGTCGCTTCACGGAAAAGGTCGAAGTTTAGCCAAAATCAGCAGTTAGACTGGTAATGCGGACCCCAGACTCCAAAGCCGAAAAGCTGCGGATGCGACTGGGATTAACGCTCAGATGATGATGATGATAAGATGTAGGTATTAGTACTTGACTTGGGATTTAAAGAATACATAGTTTGTAATGAAAAGCAACATTGATCTATTTTCGTATAATGACTAAGTTAGTGGGTACTTTATGATGTTAAATTAATGGTTGGACAAATTAAGTTTTGATACTTTTATTGTTATTTTAATGATTGCATTAAATATAAACACGTTGACACTTCATCATCAATCTGTTTATCATCCCACTGCTGGTCACTGTCCACAGGTGGCACAGGTCTCCTCTCATACAGAGAAGGACACGCTTGCTTAATGCGGGTTGGCGATTTCAGACCTAAAGTCCAGGTTTCCTCAAGATGTTTTCCTTCACCTTTTAATCAGTCATTGGTGTCCAAGATATACTTAGTAAAAACATACTTAGTAAAGTTGTTGATGTTTAATTTTACAAAAATCGTTTGATTTCAACCAAAAGAAATATTAGCAATTGAAAGGTTTTATGTGTTAAATGGAGTGGGATGTTTTTCGTCACTCATCATTATTTGTAGATCATACGTTTGTTCTTAATACAGGTCATGATGGAACGGAGATGGGGGAATTAAATAATGCAATTGCCACACTCTTTAAAATCATAGATTTTCAACGACAACTGCAACGAGCACTTCAAGGACTTCATGAAGTAACATTTCTGGTGGTGTTGTATGTACGACACGGACTTCGTGTACGTAAGGGAAGACTTCGGTGTGACATCAGCTACGTTCTACTTGTCATTGCCTACTTTCGACTGGACCATCGTTGACAGTAAATTTTATAACCCCTAACCTAGTGGTTTGATTTAATTAAATTTAATACATTTTATTTTAATATCTAACGATGATAAATTCAATGAATTTGATGTCACTATTGCAAATTAATTAATTTACCATTAAATATTAGTCTTAGATACAGACAGATAAATCCACGTGTTTTAATCAAACCACAAGCCCCTCCTCCTGAAATTACTAAAATCAAAGCTCAATATTTAGACCAGAACGCCCCTGGGTAATAAAACAGACGTTAACATGGATATCTTTTACCAGAATTAGGCAAAGTCGAAGAACCAACGATGGATGCCGGCTGCTATGAAATATTAATCTCCAGGGGAATGTTGTACACTGGCAAGCAGAGAAATCTGCTAACGAGTGTGAGTTTTTTTTGGAAAATGCTTTAAAAATTATGTTTCATCCGCTTTCAATCCCGTGAGAAAAAAAAGAATAGATAATAATAATAAACGTTTATTTTTTCCACCACATAATTAAACATAATTTTGACACAAAATTAAGTATACAGTATGTTAAATAACAGAGGGCGTTCCCTTAAACTCGTTAATATATATCATTAATAGATTAAAATAAAAATATCAGCATAGAAAAATAAGCATAAAAAATCCGAATAAAAAAAAATTCTAATTGGAAATAAATTTGAAACCTCCTGTTTTAAATCAAAATAGTAGTCGTCATGTATAAATAAATTGCGACGTTGCCGTCTTTCATGTTCGCGTGTACAGTGTGTTTCTTTTACATGTCAATTTAAAATTTTTATTGAATATTTTCTTATTGGAAAAAATTTTAAAACATTTTGTTTTCGAATGGAAATATTTTTATTAGCATGTATGTATGCTATACTATTTCGGGTTAACGAGAACGCCCTCTGTTAGTTAACATACTGTATATGATATAACGATGTAGTGGAAACTGGAGCCTGTACTAGGACAACCTGTGTTACAGGTCTCCAGGCCTCCTGACTACACGGTCGTGTCACAACTAATACAAACGTATACTAGTAATACTAATAGATGACAAAAATTAGTTGATTATAGAAGATCGGGAATAAGGATGTAAGTTATTCTACTATCTTAATCTTGGTTGGTTGGTTGCCGATTAGCCGATTAGAGTCGTGGTGGGAAGTGGTTAAAACACCAGGCTCTTAAGTATGAGTGTGCCGGTGTAACTTTTCTAAGTTATATGTCATCATCATTCATCATCATTTCAGCCGAAAGACGTCCACTGCTGGAAATAGGCCTCCCCCAAGTTTCTCCACGACGACCGCTCCTGCGCCTCCCGCATGCAGCGTTTTCCCGCGACCTTCACCAGGTCGTCGGTCCACCTTGTCGGGGGCCTACCCACGTCTTCCGGTGCGTGGTCGCCACTCGAGAACCCGTCGGCCCCATCGGGCATCGGTCCTACGGGCAATGTGTCCAGCCCACTGCCACTTTAGTGTTGCAATTCTTCGGGCTATGTCGGCTACTCTCGTTCTTCTGCGGATCTACTCATTCCTGATTCGATCGCGCAGTGAAACCCCAAGCATAGCCCTCTCCATTGCCCTTTGAGTGACTTTGAGCCTTCTTATAAGGCCCATTGTTAGCGACCACGTCTCAATTCCATAAGTCATCACTGGCAACACATACTGGACGAAGACTTTTAGTCTTGAGACACTGCGTTATTTCGGAGGAGAAGATTTTACGTAACTTCCCGAAAGCAGCCCAGCCGAGTTGGATTCGACGATTGACCTCTTTCTCGAAGTTGGACCTTCCCAACTGGATAGTTTGTCCCAGGTACACGTAACTATCAACAACTTCGAGAACAGTCTCCAATCTTTAAAGGAGTCGGTACAACATGGGCATTAGACATGACCTTCGTCTGGTCCATGTTCATTTTAAGACCGACTCGCTCGGAGGCTCTACTGAGGTCTTCGAGCATTGTACTCAGGTCCTCCGCGGTCTCAGCCATGACTAAGATATCATCAGTAAACCTAAGGTGTGTCAAGTACTCATCATTGATGTTGATGCCCAGTCCTTTCCAGTCCAGAACCTTGAAGACATTCTCCAATGCAGCGGTGAACAGTTTCGGGGAGATAACATCTCCCTGTGTGACACCCCGCTGCAGAGGTATTGGTTTCGAGGTCTGGTCCTGTATTCGGACTGACATGGTGGCGGTTTCATTCAAACCCTTCAGCGTTTAATATACCGATAGTCTATTTGGCACCGCTGGAGAAACTGCAATACAGCCCAGGTCTCGATCGAATCAAAGGCTTTTTCGCAGTCCACAAACGCCAAGCAAAGGGGTAGGTTCTCCTCGGTCTTCTGTATAAATAACCTGCCGCAGCGTATGTATGTGGTCTACTGTGCTGAAGCCCTTTCGGAAATCAGCTTGTTCGGGAGGCTTGAAGTCGTCAAACCTGCAGGCGAGACTATTTGTGAGGACTCTCGAAAACAACTTATAGAAATGACTCAGAAGTGAGATGGGTCTGTAGTTATTCAAGAGGGTGTTGTCACCCTTTTTGAAAAAGAGTACCACCATACTTCTGTGCCATGCCTGTGGCGTTTTTCCCTCGACTATGACGGAATTAAATAACTTAAATAACTTTTAATTAAATTAAGTTATATGTAGGTACTTTAAGTATATCTTGAACACCAATGACTGATAACAAGGTGAACGAAATCGCCAAACCGCTTTGAGTAAGCGTGGTGATTACGCTAAATCCTTCTCTGTATGAGAGGTGACCTGTGCCCAGCAGTGGAACGATAAAAAGGTTGATTATGATGAATTTCGGTTATGAACCATCTGCATGCCCAATTACCTACTTCAAAAGTGGCCCTGCCGTTTGAGCGTGAAGAAATTAATAACAAACATGCAAGAACATGTAAACAAACATTCGTCTTTATATTATTAATGTGATTAATTGTTTTTTTTTTAATTTTATTTCACTTTTGGATAGACTTAATTTGTGCACGCCACAATAGCGGCGGTAAGTCCCCTCTTTGAGGAGTGGCTTGAGAGGCACCACGGCGCCCTCACCTTCCGCCTGATGCAGGTCCTCACTGGACACGGTTGATTCGGGAGGTTCCTGTTCCGGATAAGGCGGAAGGAAACGCCAGGATGTCATCATTGTGTGAATCGCCCTGAGGACACGGTAGAGCATACGGTGGAGGTCTGCCCGGTGTGGGTAGAGCACCTTCGTCTCCTCGTGGCGGCGATCGGCAGCGAACTCTCGCGTCCGACCCTGGTCCGGGCTGTCCATGGTCCGGAGCGAGAGTGCATGGCAGACCGTCACCTCCTTCTACGAAGCGATGATGGAGCGCGTGAGGCAGCGGGAATCCCAGCTCCTTCATGCCATTAGCTGCCGCAAGAGACGCCCTGGTCGGGAGACAACATGGAACTCCCGGCCACCGTAGGCGCGGGCCTGCGGGCGGTGAGCAGTGGGCAGCTCGCCACCAGGCCCGAGTCGACGACGCGTTGTGTTTCACGCACGCCTCAAAGAGATGTCAGCACATTGTGACGGGGTCCACGAAGTCCGATGCTTCCTGAATCAGCGTTGCGGGTTGTTTAAAAAAGAAACCGTAGCCCTGGCGCACAGGCAAGTGAAGAAACACAGGTGGGTTTCAGTCAGTCAAAGTCTGACACGCCCTTTCGCTCCGGCCAGACAGGAGAGGTAATTTGATGATTTCCCAACCAAAAAAAAAAAGACTGACTTAACTAAGGTACAACACTAGTCTTAGTTTTAAAATAAAGATCACGTAAATTAAAGAGTAAAAATGCCTAATAAGTTTTAGTCTAGATCGTAATTAATTTAGAAACCTTGTCTTTTTTAATAAAGCATGAAATTAAATATAAAACTAACCGGTCAAGTGCGAGTCGGACTCGCGCACCGAGTGCTATAAGAATGGTATAAGACCATAACTGTACGGTTTTCAGATCTTATTGTTAGTTGTGCTACCATGACATTGCTTTTTGCAAAATTACATATATCACATCTGCTATACAAAAATATTTATTTCAACTAAACATTTTGCTATACATAAATTGAGGCAGCTGCATTAAGTTACAATAGTAATTGTATCCGAGAATAATCCATACTAATATTATAAATGCGAAAGTAACTCTGTCTGTCTGTCTGTTACGCTTTCCCGCTTAAACCTCTCAACCGATTTTGATGAAATTAGGCACAGACAATCTTTAGATCCTGAGAAAGAACATAGGCTATCTTTTATTCCGGAAAAAATTGATGTTCCCGAGGGAAATCTAAAAAGCGCGATATAACCGAAATCTACGCGGGCGAAGCCGCGGGCGGAAAGCTAGTAATATTATAAATGTGAAAGTGATTTAGTTTGTTCGTTCCGCTTTCATGCCCAAACTACTGTACGGATTTAGAAGAAATTTGGCACACAGAGTTTATAGCCAGAAATAACACACAGAGGACATTTTTATTACTATATTTTCGCGGACTCAAACTTACGCGGATTAAACCTAGTATTTAGGTAAGTAATTTAAAAAGTTTTAAAATAATAATTTGCTCACATATATAACAGGAAGGGAAATAACCAGAGGGCATTTAATATTTTATCAGGTCGCTGTAAACAGGAAAAGTGTTCACAGAAAAGGCTAGCAGCATTGCCACGCTGTAAGGCAATGCGATGGGGCTGGCGGGTTCTCGAGTGGCGACCACGCAGCGGAAGGCGCGGTGTGGGTAGAGCCCCGGCAAGGTGGACCCACGACCTGGTGAAGGTCTTACCGCAAGTGGTGTAAGGCACCTTGCGTTTCACGCACGCCTCCAAGAGATGTCAGCACATCGTGACGGGGTCCACGAAGACCGATGCCTCCAGGGTCTGAATAATAAATAAAATAAAAAAAAGACCATGGTGATTGCCACAAGAAAAAATATAATACATATGTATGTGGGCCTATTTTTTCTCAACTATGTTTAACTAGGGATGTCATTGTTAGATAATTTAAGTTTTATTCTGTGCTGGTACAACTTTTCTGCCACACACCGCACTGCATGCAAATTCCTCGTAAATGTTTCATGTGCGGCGCTAAAAGGAATTCAATTTGAGTTGACCTCTGTATATACCTGCGCTCATGCTGGATAATATGCTGTAGCTATTGTTAGTTTTCCTTTACACTTTGGATTTTTATTAATAGTCTAATAACATCACGCCTGTACTTTCCAACGGGTTCGGCAGGAGTTTACACCAGATCTTTAATAATATATAAAGCTGAAGAGTTTGTTTGTTTGTTTGTGCGCGCTAATCTCAGGAACTACTGGTCCGATTTGAAAAATTCTATTTGCGTTGGATAGCCTATTAATCCAGGAAGGCTATATAACATCACGCTGCGACTAATAGGAGCAAAGCATAACTAACTCCACGCGAACGAAGTCACTGATACCCCTACACCAACCGTAGATCTATACAGAGTGGTGCTGACAATACGAAAATAAATTAAACATCGTGTACCTCAACACATTCTCAGTCTACACATAAAAAATCATATAAATATGTCCTTTAGTTTAGTCATAGGAAATTATTTTTCATTTTCACGTTTTCTGCATAATGTATACTTGATAAGGAAGCGCTTACGAGTTAATGACCGCGGCATCCTGCGGTACCAAACTTTAATAATAATGGCCCGAAAAAAGCAAGTCAATACAGGATCGCGCTGTCGCCGATCGGAGGTCAGTGAACCATTATTTTTAAGGGATGTTCTATTCCGTTTGCAATTTTATGTGATTCAGTTTGTTTAAAATTTTCATTTTTTTTTATTTTCAATGCTATTTTGTTTCTATGGTTTAGGATTATTCCTATGAACCAGCATTGTTCGTGTTTTCATTTATTGTCGTCGATTTACGTGTTCACAAACTAAACGAAATTCAAGATTAGCTCATTTTTTTTCTTTCTAATTCATTAACACACACAACACACACAGAACACACACAAGACACAACACGACACGACACGACAGAAGATTAAATTTTATTTTAGTCCCGCCAAGTTAAGTTACTCCATAGACAGTTTAGAAACGATTCAAAACATGGTGACTAAAAATACGTCAATTTACGTCAGGAGCGCACTAATTTGACAGGTCTAATATAATATTTATCTTCTATCTTTATCTAAATGAAATAGGGAGAAAAATGTGCACTGGACTTAAATTTGGTTTGTTTCGTGAACAATAAATCGGCGGCTATATCTACACTCGTTAACGTACATACAACGTGTAACAAAAAGGGTATATACATACCAAGGGCACGGCATCTTTAGATGATATCAAACGATATCGGAAGGGTTTCAACTCAAAATAAAATACTCAAAAAATTGGTACCAAATTTTCGGTTTCGTGTTTCTTAAAATAAAATCATCACAAACGTGGCAGCACACTACATACATTAATAACTACTCGTTACCAGTCACGTTACTTGCCAAAATCCGATAAACGTCTTCAATATCTCTGTGCGACTAGTATGATAGTAGCCTATCACAGGCGGTGTTTTTCCTCATAACTTCCTAACACAAAGAGATAGGATTAAAAAACCTTTCCAATATCGTTTGATATCATGTAAAGATGCCATGCCTTTGTTATGTATATACCCTTTATGTTGCACGTTGTATAAACTTTCAGGATGGTCGGTTCAGTGGTTTAGGAATGAAAGGTAACAAACAAACTTACTTTCACATTTACAACATTACTTACTAGCTTCATCTTGCGATTTTTTTTTATTCGTTGATGGTAAAACGCACTAGCTTATTAAACCTATTCACTCAAAAAAACTGAGTGAATAGGAAGGAAGACGGCAGTTGAGCGAGGTGATGCAATGTTTAACCCAACAACACGACCAACGATGCTGCGCCAGAGGGTGATCTGGAGACCCTCCACGACCAAACTCCCGACACAACAACATTAGGCACATCGTACCCGGTACACACCGCAACACATCTGCTCAGACCCGTCCTCCGTACGGCTTCACCAGACATCATGCCGGAACACGACGAATCGCTTCGCGGCAAGTCTAACATAAATTTAGTTTAGATAGTGAACAAGCGGTGGATGCGGGCAGTACAAGACCTTGCTGTGTAACTGTGCAAAGCCTTGGGAGAGGTTTTTGTCCAGCAGTGGACCTCTATAGGCTGAAGAAGAAGAAATTAAATTAATTATGTATTCAAAATCAATGGGATAGTGCGGTTGTACAGACGACAGCAAACGAAGCTACTACAATCAGCCTTTTTTTTTACTATAAATTACTAGCGACCCGCCCCGACTTTAAGTAGAGAAACACTCAAGTAGCAGGTGCCCGGCACGGGCGCGAGCGGCAAGCGGATTTTTTCTGGTGTTTAGTTTTGAATAGATCGTGATATCTCCTGAATGAAACAACCAATTCCAATAATTCAAAAATAGATCTGATGCTACTGAAATTACCTTTGATATGACGTAATTTATTTGGATAAGGATTAATAATAAGGAACAAATAGTGGGCTCTGTTTTCGACTGGCATTTTAATTAACCTTTCAAACATAAAAAAGTAGTCATAATGAAGAAACTATAGTAGATAGACATGTAGTGTCGTAGACTTTTTTGTAGGCATTTTTAATGTCTACAATACTGTAGTACATTATTTTGATCTATCTCATAGAGTTCAGTCAGCGTTTGCAATGGAAGCTCAAAAAAAGGGTTTATTTTGCGGCATGTGTTAGAAACCTCAAAAATTATCAGTGTTCATCCATACTAATATTATAAATACGAAAGTAACTCTGTCTGTCTGTCGGTCTGTCTGTCTGTCTGTCTGTCTGTCTGTCTGTTACGCTTTCCCGCTTAAACCTCTCAACCGATTTTGATGAAATTTGGCACAGACAATCTTTAGATCCTCAGAAAGAACATAGGCTACCTTTTATCCCGGAGAAATTTGATGTTCCCGAGGGAAATCTAAAAAGCGCGATATAACCGAACTCCACGCGGGCGAAGCCGCGGGCGGAAAGCTAGTATTCTATATAACACGCATAATATAACGTATTATATACATAAAAACGTTCCTGTTGAATCACTCTATCTATTAAAAAAAACTATCAAAATCCGTTGCGTAATTTATAATATGTAGTGACCAGGCGGGATTGCGGTCAAGCACTAGGCTAGGCCTGGTAAGCAGTCATGCAAACATTGATGGTAAAGTTCGCTAGTTTATTAAGAGCCTATTGACTCTAGCCTTGAAGACACTCAAATTGTAGTCCGATGGAAACGCCGCCGCTGGCAAAGTTTTTCAGTCCCTCGATGTACGCAGTACCTACGCAGTATAAAATATGAGGCGAAACGCTTCGTTCAGGTAGTTGTGGTGTCAACAACGTAAGGATGGAAACTCGCCGTAGGTACGACGGGTCGTCCGATGATGGAATGGAGATAATCATACAATTCCCTCTGTATGCTTCTAAACTCTGTAACCAACTTGACGAAGATTGAAGATGTTTTCCTTTACCTTCAGTCATTGGTGTCCAAGATATACTTATAAAGTACATATATAACTTTAGAAAAGTTACATTGGTACTTGTCTGACCTGGAATCGATCCCACGCACTCATACTTGAGAGGCTGTTTTAACCACTAGGCTACCACGACATTAACGCTCAAGGTTGGTTGGAAATATTTGACAGTCTCTGGTAGCTTGACCTGCTGTTGTCCGTACTTAATCTTGTCTAGTTTTGTGTTCATCGTCAATCTCTATTCAGACGTCTACGTGGGCCTCCCATAAAGGACCGCCACTTCGACCGGCTTTGAGGTTTCCGCATCTGTCGGATACCAATGGCCTTCACCAGGTTATCGGCTTCGCAACGCCACGTATTCCGGTACGCTGTCACCACTACGCTAAGTCTGGAAACCGACCCAACATAGTAGGAAAAAGGTGAGGTTTGAAGCTTGAGGGGATCCGCAGAAGAACCAAAGTCACCGACATCTGCTCTTCGAGTCGCTACAATTAAGTGGCAGTGGGCGGGCCACGTTGAATACCATCAGGCGGGGTTGTGGCCAAGCACTAGTTTATGATTATTAAAAAAAAGGCGTGATACATGAGGCCTAGGCCACGAGCCAAGACATCAGGCCAAGGCCAAGGAGGACAAGGGCTTCGCTTTTTGTATACTTATTCGTTCTAACACCAACTTCCGAAATTAGTTATTTTTCACTTTGTACTGTTTTGTTGGCAGATGGGGCAGTAAGGTTCTGGAGTGGCGGCCACGTACTGGATGACGCAGCATAGGGAGACCCCCAACAAGGTGGATCGGTGAACGTCGCGGGAAGTCGATGGATGCGGGCAGCGTAAGACCGGTCATCGTGGAAAGCCTTGGGGGAGGCCTTTGATCAGTAGTGGACCTCTATAAGTTGAGAAGAAGAAGAAGGCAGCTTGATTGACTGACCAGCTCCTTAGAGATAAGGTCTAGAATAAAAACTCTCAGCCTAATTTCTACCAGCTTCTTACAAAACCTTAATAAAAAGTTTTGTTCATAATAAAAACAAAATCCGTAAGTTACCAACGAATTTCATAACTTAAAAAACTGCCTTTTCCGACTCCGAGCGAAATTAATATTCTTTACTCGAACCGGGATATTATATTTTGTAAAAATATAAATTATCCGTTATCCTGTTTTCTGAGTTTAAAACGTTCAAAGTGTTGTGATGGGCTTTTTCAGTGTCAGCTTATTTGAATTTTTTGGTAATCCGTTTTACTCTAGTCAATTGGAAATGAAACAACACGATTACCAGATCATTTTTTAAATAAAGTAAAGAAGATATACGTGCTTTTATGTGGTCCACAAAACGCCGAAAAAGAGAATAGAATACTCTTTATTGTTATGTACACCATATAGATTACAGAACATAAATATAAAGATTTTACAAAGGGTGACACAATGGGCGGTCTTATCGCTAAGAGCGAGCTTTTACAGACAACTTTTGGATGGAATACTAAGGGGACGTAGAGAGAAATAGTGTAGGTAGTCTCCAGTGTACTATTTCAAACATTAACTTGTGGAAACTATGTGTCATATCTATGCAAAACGGTCATCGTGCGGCATAAAACTTATAGCATAAGCATTATAAGGTCTATGCCAAATATCCTATGCCAGACAGTACCAGCGCTGGTTTTCAGCTACAGTCGACGTTAGGTTGATAATAAACAATGTTTGGCTGATGGAAAACTACTGTAATTATTATTATTTTTATCCATTAATGTCTCACTGCACTAATTCCTTATTCTAATTCTACCTCATTCTATTCAGACCTACCACGAATCAATCTTTATCACAGCTCATCCCGCCATTGGCTCCTAATGCTGCCGCGATGGCGCTACGTGTCGCGAGTTCGATTCCCGCACGGAACAAATAATTGTATGACCTACAAGTAGTTGTTCTGGGTCTCTGGAAGTTTGTGTATGTGAACTTATCTGTTTGTAAATGCACCCACGATACGGGAGAAATTCCCAGAGTGGGGCAAAGACTTTGTAAAAAAAAAAAAAACTATAATATTAACCAAGACCCACTGGTTCCCAACTACCACCACTGCTTCTATCCTACACAAACTACAAGAACTGAATGCGAGAAGCACAGTAGATGTTTTTGGAGGCCTGGTAACAGGATGGGACGGTGGTAGGCCATAACATCGGCTGCCGGCAGAAGTTACCACCGACCAGACGAAGCCTTGCCGCCAAGCGATTCGTCGTGTTCCGGCATGATGTCGGGTGAAGCTGTACGGAGGACAGGTCTAAGCAGTTGTGTTGCGATGTGTGCCGGATACGATGCGTCAAATGTTGTTGTGTCGGGAGTTTGGTTGTGGAGGGTCTCCACATCTATCTCCCTCTGGCGCAGCATCGTTGGTCGTGTTGTTGGGCTTAACTTTGCACCACCTCGCTCAACTGCCGTCTTCCTTCCTATTGACTAAGTTTTTTTTAAGTGATTGGGCTTAATAAACTAGCGCGCTTTACCATCAAAGATTGCATCACTGCTTACCAACAGGCGGGATTGCAGTCAAGCGCTAGTTTATAATTATTAAAAAAAAAACACTTAACGGCGAAGTGGAATTTTGCTATAATGAAAGAACACCCATCACGACGTACAATTGTATAATAGCTATTTCAAGGCCATAAAGGTCAATTCTCCTTAGCCGTAGAACAAACCATTTATTTAGTAACTGTTGAGTTCGTAGATTGAAAGACCACGGACGTAAATGAGTACATGACTGGAGTGCAAGAGGTGTATGGGGTATCAGTGTTCTGGTAACTATGTATAAGATAGACTTTACGTGATGACGAGAATTGTCATATCTAAGTCTAGGACGAGATAGTACTGCCCAGTTCCTTTATTCTACCTCCTATAAAATCTCCCACTAGGCTCCCACTAGGCCCGGTAGGCTCAACAGTAGTTGAGCGAGGTGATGGAATGTTAAATCCAACAACAGGACCAACGATGCTGCGCCAAAGGGAGATAGATCTGGGGAGCCTCCACGACCAAACTCCCAATACAACAACATTTGGCGCATCGTACCCGGCACACATCGCAACACAACTGCTCAGACCCGTCCTCCGTAAGGCTTCATCAGACATCGACACATCGCTAACACGGCGAATCGCTTGGCGGCAAGACTTTGCCTGGTGGGTGGTAACTTCTGCCTTATGTTGTGGCTACCACCGATAAAAGTTTGTGCTATCTTGAGCATTTTTGTGTGAATATTAGTCTGTACCTGTCCTGCAAGTGTTGTAGATATACATTGTATTACAAATATCCTCCGTAGGGACACATCGAAGATTGTGGGGTATACAGTGAAATGCTTTTTTTAGATAAGAAAAATCTGTTACACTTACAATGTATTTTTATCTGTACCTCTTATATAGATGGAACTCCCAGAAGGTTTGAAAGTAATGGAACATTTCTAAAAGAACGATATTGTTAATACCTAGAATTAAACAAATTTTGTGTTTCGATATTTTCTTTTAATTTCGCGTAGGTTTCTTTTTTTTTATTATTATTCTGCGTTCCTATTGATCGCAGCGTGATGTTATATAGCCTAAAGCCTTCCTCGATTAATGGGCTATCCAACGCAAAAATGATTTTTCAAATCGGACCGTTCCTACGATTAGCGCGTTCAAACAAACTGTTCAGCTTTATACAATATGTTAAGAAAACCCTGTCCGACCCGTAAGGATAATAAAGGTTAGGTAAACACATGGCCAAATAAAATATGAAATTTTACATAATCATCATAGTAACAATACTAGTGAATTTTGAAATTATCTTTTTTTCCCGCGAACTTCCCCAAAATTAGGTAAATTTTTAAAATGTGACAACATCATTTTCGGCGGTATCATTGTTTGATTTATTGTTGGATATTAAATGTATAAATTTATGTTCAATATTTGGCGGCCGCGTTTGTGATGCCGGCGCGCGGCGAGTTTGTCGGTGTCCTCAAAGGAAAAAGTAGGTGAAACTAGGGATGTACTATTTTTTGCGTAATAACGTTTTTTATCGTTATTAATCGAAACTTGTATCTGGTTGAAGGATTTGTTGTAAAAACACAGATTACGCAATGGTAAAAGTACTTTTGTTTGTTTATCGATCAATTACTAATAACATTATTATAACACAAGTATTAGTAAACAGAAACGAGAAAGACTTATGAAACACAATTTTAGTAAAGTTTAACAAATATTTTATCGGTCAATATCATCGATATTGAGACAGAAACTGAAATTGAAACTTTGGCATGATTTTCATTTACAGCAGTGTACCTCGCTAATTTGAGTTTTGTAAAAGTTCTAAATAATTCCATGCGATGTTGAATCGAGAATAAGAATGAGAAACTACAATACTAAATCGATACCAAAAATAGACGAGTATCAATCGATAAAAAAAACAATATTTTGATTACTTACACATCTCTACCAAAGCATGCCGCCAGGCCAGCCGCATATGTACCTATCTTTATAAAATAAAAATATTTTTACTTTAAATTATTAGTTGCGCGTAAACATTGCTGGTGTACACTATTCGTGTATTGTGTGATCATGTAGTTTTCTAACGTAATGTAACATGCTGATGGAGATAGTAACTGCAATTAGCTGTGTTGTGATCAGTGTTAGACGATTTGGAAGTGGGTACTTATCGGTCAATGCACGAGGGTTCCAGCATGACGGTGCCTCACGATATTTTTGCCGACCTGTACGTGAGTACATTATCATTATTGTCCATTATCAGTTCGGCGAGCAGTGGATTGGTAGAGGCCAACTGTGGCCAGCGCGGATTTGACACCACTTGATTTTTATTTATGTGCATGTCCGTGCTAATCTCGTGCGTCGAAATATGGAACATCTCCGCCACAGCCATTGTGCTCATCCAATGAAATGATACATTCGGAGAGTCAGACGACCTTCCTACATAAAAAAAGTTCTTTTCTCGAGCTGCCTAAGTATCATTGTTTCTTTCGAGAGTCGATAAACGTGGACTAGCTATCTATACCTACAAGCATGAGGTCAACTGCGGTCATGACCTGTGCCTGTGTTGCCATGAAATTACCTATTTATTTTATTTAAGTTATTTATTTTTTAGGGGGTATTTTTTTTAGTTTAGCCAGGATTGCAGGCATTAGTAGAATCAGTTATCGATACCTAACAATACCTTCACGGGTCGGACAGGGTTTTCTTAACATATTGTATATTAGTATAGATGTAAAGAAAACCCCGTCCGACCCATAAGGATAATAAAGGTTAGGTAAACACATGACCAAATAAAATATGAAATTTTACATAATCATCATAGTAACAATACTAATGAATTTTGAAATAATCTTTTTTTCCGCGAATAAAGTCCAACTTCCCCCAAATTTGGTATTTTTTTTAAAAGTGACAACAACGTTTTTGCCGGTATTATTATGAGCGAATAGCGCCGCGACCGCGTGCCGCGTGCCCTGCCCCCCTTCGCCCGCGCATGTACTGCCTATCGCACTTGTATTAAGTTACCTCTTTTTGCGAAATAATATATTTTTTTAGGGTTTCCTTAAGTATAGCCTGGCTTTGTAGGCATTATTAGACTCAGACAGGCAGACAACCTTCACGGATCGGACAGGGTTTCCTTTACATATTGTAATATGGCATATCGCAATTCAACTAATGAGGTCGTCGTCTGCATAACTGACCTTGTCTCCGAATGCCTCAAATAATCTATTGAGGCATTCAGAGATAAGGCCTCAAAACTTAAAAACTAAGCGATTACATGCTTAGGGCGCCTCCTTGAGGTACAGACCTTGGCCAAGGCCATCGCTAGAAGAAGGCAGCAAGGAACAGATTGCATCAAAATAATTGGCGCTGCTTGCTGAGACACAGGCTGTAAACCTTGTTGGTAGCGGATGCTAATATCATCATCATCATCATCTCAGCGTTAATCCCAGTCGCATCCGAAGCTTTTTTAGC
Source organism: Sesamia nonagrioides (assembly GCA_017933935.1). Lineage (NCBI taxonomy): Eukaryota > Metazoa > Arthropoda > Insecta > Lepidoptera > Noctuidae > Sesamia > Sesamia nonagrioides. The sequence goes on from JADWQK010001647.1 coordinate 909,534, forward strand.
TTTGGAGTCTGAGGTCCGCTTTACCACAGCAGATGCTAATAATTGTACAAAATTGTTATTAAATTACTCTTAAGTTTCTGTATTGAAGACATCTGAAGCATAAGCGTTTGGACTTGGCTGCGTCCCACCTGCCGTTTTCATCTATCTTCCTGAACTGTTCGCAGTCGACCGCTGTATGACCGGTTTCTTCACATCAAATATGTTCTAAGAAAATGTTCGTTAAGCATAATTTTAAGTAGCTATGACAAATTGTGTAACGGATTTACTTTTTGGTTTAATAAATATATTATTACTAGCTTTCCACCCGCAGCTTCGCCCGCGTAGAATTCGGTTATATCGCGCTTTTAGATTTCCCTCGGGAATATCAAAATAAAAGGTAGCCTATGTCCTTTCTCAGGGTCTAAAGATTGTCTGTGCCAAATTTCATCAAAATCGGTTGAGAGGTTAAAGCGGGAAAGTGTAACAGACAGACAGACAGACAAGTTACTTTCGCATTTATAATATTACTAGCTTTCCGCCCGCGGCTTCGCCCGCGTGGAGTTCGGTTATATCGCGCTTTTTAAGTTTCCCTCGGGAACATCAAATTTTTCCGGGATAAAAGGTAGCCTATGTTCTTTCTCGGGGTCTAAAGATTGTCTGTGCCAAATTTCATCAAAATCGGTTGAGAGGTTTAGGCGGGAAAGCGTAACAGACAGACAGACAGACAGACAGACAGAGTTACTTTCGCATTTATAATATTAGTATGGATAGTATGGATATGGATTATTATAATTTAGGGACGAATTCAAAATTTTGCTCAATGACGCAGGCTGATTTGATAAAGGATCAGGGCGGACATGTTTTGGAGGGTCGCGACTTGCCTCGATGGCAGTGACAGAAGGACGGCTGACTTTGAGAGTACAGGCCACCAGTACTCTCATCAAAATCACTCTAATAGCTGTAGACCACAGCAGCCACCACAACAGAGGGCTATGTTTGGGGTTTCACTGCGTGATCAAATCAGAAATGAGGAGATCCGCAGAAGAACGAAAGTAACCGACATAGCCCGAAGCATTGCAACACTTAAGTGGCAGTGGGCCGGGCACATTACCTGTAGGATCGATGCTCGATGGGGCCGACGGATTCTCGAGTGGCGACCATGCACCGGAAGATGCAGCGTGGGTAGGCCCCAGACTAGGTGGTCTGACGACCTGATGAAGGACCCGGGAAACCGCTGTGGACGCGGGAGGCGCTGGACCGCTCGTCGTGAAGATACTTGCCTATGTCCAGCAGTGGACGTCTTTCGGCTGACATGATGATGATGATGATGACCAAAAGCCACCAATGAATCAATCGTACAGTTTTATAGATGAAATTTGCCCTAAGACTTATAGGAAGCTACGCAGCAGTGAGATAAACTAAATTGAAAATAATAGGCCCCTTATGCAGTAATAAAGTCTCACATATCCAATACCGCTCCGCCATTAATGTCCACACCATGACAGCACATAAGGAAAATCCAGAGGCGCCATTAACGTGGTTTCAGGAGTCATTAATCAGTCCATTTGCTGACTGGACTCGTAATGAGCTTGATTTGTGTTGCATGGCCATCGATTATCTCAGAAATTGGTGTGGATGCCTCCCCAAAACGAATCGACAATATTTTTTTTTTAATTATGCGGTTAAGCACTAGCTTAACCGCAATCCCGTCTGATGGTAAGCAGTGATGCAATCGTTGATTGTAAAGCACGCTACTTTATTAAGAGCCTATTTAATCAAAAAACTGAATGAACAGGAACGAAAATGACAGTTGAGCGACGTGATGAAATATTAAAATCAATAACACGACCAACGATGCTGCGCCAGAGGGAGATTGATCTGGAGACCCACCACGACCTAACTCCCGACACAACACTTGGTCAGTCCTCCGTACAGCTTCACCGACTTCACCGGAACACGACGAATTGCTTAGCGGCAAGACTTTGTCTGGTGGGTGGTAATTTCTGCCGGCGGCCGATGTTATGGCCTACCACCGAGAAATAAAAAACTAAGCAGAAAAATTCGACATTAACAAATTTTTGTTTAGAATCTGTAAAAAGTCTGTTGGTTTTAACATTGAAGGCTGAGTAAATTCAATATTTAGATATTCATCATCTGCCTAGAGATTTTTCCTAAATAATAATAATAATCTTTATTTCAAAAACCAAATACAGTTTTATCATCTCAATCAGACATAAAAGAAAGAAATAAAACAATTACCTAAGTACAACGCTATGCATTTTAAGACAAAGTGACCGTCTGTGTCCGTTCTAGTATAAACTGTGTTAGAGACACAGGCGACTCTCTCATTACAATTATTCATACATTATAATTATTTATACAATTTGCTGCACTTGGCAAAACTCCTAAGTTTTGGTAGGTATAAGACTTAGCTTATCATTACCACTTATCCCTACTAATATTATAAATACGAAAGTAACTCTGTCTGTCTATCTGTTACGCTTTCCCGCCTAAACCTCTCAACTGATTTTGATGAAATTTGGCACAGACAATCTTTAGACCCTGAGAAAGAACATAGGAAATCTAAAAAGCGCGATACAACCGAACTCCACGCGGGCGAAGCCGCGGGCGGAAACCTAGTTAAAAATATAAGCAAGGACTGGGTGTGTGCAATGTAGATCTAAGTGTTGGTGTGTATAATGTGGGTGAATACGTGAGTGTGTTTATGTGTATGTAGGTGTGTGGGTATGTGGGGTCAGCCTGCAGTCTAACCGACTGCAGCTGAACCGATAGCGGACCTACCACAGCAAACGCAGCTAAACCGGGACCCTATTTGATTAACACAGTCTTACTATTAGTTGGAATCATTTTGAAGCGTATTCCATTGCTTCGTATGCTCGAAAAATGTGTCTGCTTAACGACGTGAATGAAGCAATGAACTGTCAAAATAAATCCCATTACTACCTACTAATAATGTGTAACGTAATTACCCGGCTGATCGATTGATTCCACAGTTATTAATTAATGAATGTTATTTCTGAATGACAAATGAATGTAGACATTTATTTACTGGACTATATTTTGGTAATTATGCATTGACTGGTGAAATATCTCCGTATTGTGACATTTGTAACGTGTTTTATTTGTTTATAATATTTTAATTTCATTTTGACATAATATAATTAATAATTTGTGTTTACTTCTAGCATGATTGATTAATATTCTTTATATTGTTACGAATGGACCTTATGTCGATGGCATAAGGTTCAATATCGCGTGACATGCAGTGTGTCACTTTTAAGCCCTATTTCCCCAGATCTAGACATTTTCTAGGCACAATATAAAAACGCATTGCTAGACTTAGGATGGCCTATCGAATGGTACAGGTCTCAACAGTTTTGTCAACAAAGTGTCGACAACGAAATTTCTAGAAACCCGTTTCCGGAAATTACCGTAGGTACTTACTTGGCCGGTGACCTCGAAGTTATGCCGTATTATTATTACTTCTAGAGGATTCTGGAATGTTCCATCAGCTGGCCTATATATAGCGCCGTGACGCCGGCGCAGAGTCAGTCTGCACTCGACTAGCGATACGAAAACAGCGACAGTTAAGAAGCGATCTTAAAGAAGACCTACAGCGACAATTATAACGAGAACTTCGGGTACTACGTGAAGTAACATCTGTAGCGTTATTGCGTGTTTACAACACGGACTTCGTGGACATAAGGGAAGACTTCAGTGCAACGTCAGCGACATTCTACTTGTCATTGCCTACAATCGACTGTACCTTCATTGCCAATAAAGTTCGTAACCCTTAACCGGCGTTTTAGTACCCCTAGCCCGTAACAATATTTTGCATGCAAGGATATATATTTGGACGATCTGGGCATAATATAGCGAGCTTGAATGTGAGAACTGCATTAACTGCCTACGTTACTCAAATAATTTTGTTATTTTATTGTGTTGAATCTATTTAAATCGATGTATGTTTTTGGTATACAATAAAGTATATACTTACATTATTTTTTGTATATGCGAAACCCTAAACACATGTCTAGTAATTTTATGTAAAGAATCTATGTACAAAATTTCAAAAAGATTTAATTTTTTTTTTTTTATTAATTATAAACTAGTGCTTGAGTCGATCCCGCCTGATAGTAAGCAGTGATGCAGTCGTTGATGATGAAGCGCATAAGTTTATTAAGCCTATTCACTTAAAAAACTTAGGAATAGGAAGGATGACGGCAGTTGAGCGAGGTGATGCAATGTTAAAGTCAAGACCAACACGACCAAACGATGCTGCGCTAGAGGGAGATTGACCTAGAGACTCTCCACGACCAAACTCCTGACACAACAACATTTGGCGCATCGTAACCGCCACACATCGCAACACAACTGCTTAGACCCGTCCTCCGTACGGCATCACCAGACATCATGCCGGAATACGACGAATCGCTTGGCGGTACTACACCAGACTTTGTCTGGTGGGTGGTAACTTCTGCCGGCAGCCGATGTTATGGCCTACCACCTAGAAAAGAGACAAGACAAGAAAAGAGACTGGATTTAAGTTACGCAATCGTGTCATCTCTAGCAATGCTCATAGGTACATTCAGTCAAGACCCAGAGGAATTTTATCAAAATCGGTTTAGTAGTTTGGTATTTAAACCAAAATAACGGGTAAAAATTCAAATTAACAATTGCGTTTGCTTGCTAGTCTATTTCCAACTACGTCAGCGGCAGCGTCCAGTCTGACCGGATGCAGGTAATCAGTACTTTTCACAACTAAAGATTCTAAAATAAAAAATTTATTGTTTTTGTAACTGTTTCAACTTCCCTAAATAACAAAATCCTGAAACAATAAGCGTATTTTCAAGAATCCGAAGTAGGTATATATATATAGAAATCAAATATACCAACGTAGAATAGTTTGTTGTGAATAAGGTTTAAATTACTAAAGCAATATAGATGGCGACACGCCGAGCTGAATAAACGGAGAAGCTGAGGTGAAATAGAAACAGTATGGTTAGGGTTGCCACGGTAGGAAACACACAGAAACAAATCATAGAAATCTTTCGAATCTTTTTTTTCCAATTATTTTGGAAGATTCCTTTAATTAATAACGTAGGTCCATTTATGTAGGTGTATCATTTATTCATTTATGGCTTCTGCATGCGGCTATACCCGCGTCAAGGCTGGTAAATGTCCCACAGGCACATACCTAGTACCCGGATAACAAGTCTATTTTTGTTTATTAATCCAGGGTTGTGTTTCGTCGTCCAGGGTAGAGTAGAAGGGAACAGACCTCGTGGAAGGTCACCGATAAGGTGGACCGACCAGTCAATTAAGTCGGCAGTGGGGAGATCTGAGCAAATGAATGCTCCAGACAGTCCAACAGAGGTAGATGGAGAGAGATCGTGCGGCGAGCTACATCAAAGTCTCGAAATCAGTCGTAGTGACCACGTCCGTTCTGTCAAAAACGGAACGAAGAAGAGGAAGAAGGCAGGTCATAAACTATGTGTTTGCCAAATTTCATCCATACCTATCCACCACCACTATCATTATCATTTTCATTTTTTATCATTGCCACCACTATATTTTATAAATCTTGTTTTCCCAAATAATTGCCCCTATCAAGGCGTCGTCTGTGGCCGTCCAGATCATTTTTACTGCGAGTTTAAGACCACATAAGGCAATCTAATAGATGGTGCATCGTTAGTGCTTACATCTTCCTACTTGTGTCCGAAAACGGTTCACATACTTCCAAGTGAACCACGAAAGTAGCAGACACCTTACAGGAAGATGCTTCCTGCTCTTTGTTATAGTTTAGGTAAACTGCCACACAACTAGATCCTGAACAACGGTTTTTAACTAGACCAGAGAGTGGAGCGACACGCGTCCACAACAGAGGTAACGTATGATAAACTGACAAATGGTGTCATCACGTTTTGGCGATACCAGGTATAGTTTTAGCCCAGTAGGTGGCCAGGATTTTTCAGCATAAATGGCATTCTTAAGACCATCGAAGTGCAAATGACATGTCTCATTAGGTACAGCGCAAATTAAGTACGGACGACAGCATGTCAAGCTACCCAAAACTGCCAAATATTCCCAATCAACCTTGAGCTTAACTAGCTTTTTTTATCTACAGAGTGGTGCTGATAATACGACAATATATCAAAACACGGACGATGCTGGTTCATCATGGACAATCCTAAAGCATAGAAAAAAAGCCAGCATCAAAAATAAATAAATGAAAATTTCAAACAAACTAAACCGCATAAAACTGGAATTGGAATAGAACATCCTTTAAAATATTGGTTTGCTGCCCTCCGATCAGCGACAGCGCGGTCCTGTATCGACTTGCGTTTTTCGCGCCATTATTATTAAAGTCTAGTACAGCTGGATGCGGCAGTCATCAACCTGTAAGCGCTTCCTTATCAACATGTACATCATGTAGAAAATGTGAAAAACGAAAAATAATTTCCTGTGACTAAACTAATGGATATATTTATATGATTTTTTATGGGTAGACTCAGAATGTGTTAAGGTACACGGTGTTTAATTTATTGTCGTATTGTCATCACCACTTTGTATATTGGGGTCGGCTTCCAATCTAACCGGATAAAGCTTATTACCAATATTTTATATAAATCGACTGCCTGTATGCCCTCCACAACCCAATTACTAGTTAACACGATCCTTGGTAAGACTGGCATCAAACTTTCAGATTTCTGAAGACCCGTAATGACTGTCAAAGATCTACAAATGACAGCAGGAGCCAACGGCTTTACGTACTCTTCTATGCACGGAGGAGGCTTGATTTGTTAAGTTGTTTTTTTTTTTTTTTTTTTCTTAGTTTGCCGTTCTTTTCCTTCTGGCAAGAATTCTTTTTTGCCTTTTTATTTTTTGTCATTTCTTTTTCCGCTATAATTTTTTGCGGCTTTTTGCCTTGTCTTTTTTCGGGGTTATTCCTTTCCCACGTCTATATTCTTTTTAATCATCTTATTATAACAATTTCCTTACATGCTAGTTACATTTTCCTTATTTCTACTTATTCTAATTATTCGTATTTTCTTATTACATAACATGGCTTATTGACAATCAAATTCTTGCCGACGGCACAACGCTTGGCTGTGCCGCCCTTGTCCTGTTCCTTTCAATACTTTCTTTTGCAGCTTTGAGGCAAAACCGCTCCAGACACGGCCTGGAGTGCTTGTCTGCCATTAGGTCAGAGATGGTTGTTTCGGTCAGAACTCGTCCAGTACTTATCTCCAGGTCGTATCTGTCGCGGTTGTGCCTCGGACACTCGAACAGGAGGTGCTGGACTGTCTCAGTTGCCTGCGTGTCACACACACAGGCCGGGCTGTCCTTCAACTTGAATTTGTGTAGGTACGCGGCGAAGCCGCCGTGACCCGTCAAAATTTGCGCCCAAATAGACGTCCTGTCGAGGCTCTTCACATCGGGGAAGAACATCCGCGTGACCCCAGCCGTGGCCCCGCCGGTGTACCTCCCATTCCAGACAGCTACTGTACCCTCCCTCAAACGTCGCTTGACGTATGAGACTGGACACCTGTCATACGCTGGGGCGGCCCTGGACTGAGCCGCCACCTGCCTTGCCAACTCGTCGGCGCGCTCATTGCCGGGGATCCCGACATGAGCTTTCACCCAAAAGAACCGGAGGATTTTACCTCTCCCCTCTTGCTCCCTGATATTCTCACGAATATGGGTAGCAAGGGGATGGTGCGTTTCCGGGTTTCGGATCAAGTCGAGCGAGGACCGGGAGTCGCTGCGCACCGCCGCGCAGTCGAAGCCTCTCGAGACAACCAGGTCCGTAGCCCTGGCTATCGCGAGCAGCTCCGCCTGAAAGACGGTGCACATCGACTCCAACCTCATTCGCTTGGTCCGAATCTCGGACCCATCCCGCCAGTATGAATATGCCGCCCCGACCCCCTCATCCGATTTACTACCGTCAGTGTAAATCAGATGAGCGGGCAGCTGTAGCTGAGCTACAGTTTCGGGGAGCATATTCTCCAGACACTGGTATTCAACATCTGGCTCACTGGCGGGGTGAGGGGCCTCCGTAAAGGCCCTACGCTCCTCCAGTTCGCGGGATTCCAGCTCATCGATCGGACGTTCCCGTTTGCACTCCAACAGCCGGGCGACCTCCAACACTCGAAGATCGAGCGGGAGGAGACCCGACAGCGTGAGCGCTGCATTGAGCGAGACCGTACGATGTTACTTGGCGATTTTCTGTGCAAAGCCCGTCTGGACGGTAGCAAAGGTTCTTTGCACAGAGATCTTCTCGGCGGCCTTCGCCCAGGAGCTCGCGCCGTACAGGATCGTCGGTTCGACGACTGCGGTGTATATCGTCCTGATGATCTCCGGACACAAGCACCAATCCACCCGAGCCATCGCCGACAGTTTCCTATACAGGTTAGTTGCCTTACAACAAGCATATGAAATATGCTTGTTGAAGGTCAACTTACTGTCGACGATGACTCCGAGGATCTTGAGCTCGGTCACCATCGAGATGTCAACGCCACCCATCTGCACGACCGGAGTGTCGCATCTAAGCTTTCGCGTCACTACCATCGCCTGAGTTTTTTCGGCGGAAAAGCGAAGCTTATTTACGACACCCCACTCGTGCACACAGGCTAAAGCGGCATTGGCATCCCGCTGGATCTCGAGCGCCGTGTGCCCAGAGAACACCAGCACGATATCATCCGCGAACGCCTGCACGTACGCGCCCAGCGTATCCAGGTTGTCCAGCAGAGGGTCCAGCAGCATGTTCCAGAAGAGAGGCCCACCGATGGAGCCCTGGACGCAGCCTTTGGACTGGGGCTTCAGCATCGTCCTCCCCGCGTAGCGCACGACTACGCTCCGGTCCCTGAAGTAATCCTCGACAAGACGTCTCAGATTAACGGGAATACCCTTCTCTATCATTCTGCACTTTATGGCAGGCCACCATGCGTTGTCAAACGCCCCCTCGATGTCCAGTTGTTCACCCATCCACAGTTTAACTGCGGTAAGCGTACGCTGTGCAGCTGCTATTTACTACAAGCCCCACAAACAAAGCACTGTATGGCTATAAAATACACTACACCGACGCTGCAAAATAATCGTGTATGAGTTTAGTTTTATATAGATTTTATGAAGTTTAATATGTATAGTATTTCATGTGTGTTTTTATTCTATGTTTAAATATCATCATCATCAACCTTTTCATCGTCCCACTGCTGGGCACAGGTCTCCTCTCATACAGAGAAGGATTGAGCGTAATCACCACGCTTGCTCAATGCGGGTTGGCGATCTCAGACATAAAAGTCCAGGTTTCCTCAAGATGTTTTCCTTCACCTTGTAATCAGTCATTGGTGTCCAAGAGATATTTAGAAAGAACATATAACTTAGAAAAGTTACATTGGTACTTGCCTGACTTGGAATCGAAGCAGACATGTGTTTTAACTACTAGACCACCACGACTATAATATATGTTATGATATAGTATTACTATATTTTATTATGGACCTTTGTTACCTGAGATAAATAAAGTAAATAAACAAAATTAAATGAAACACGGCGAGGCGACCCTACGCCTTAATATTCATCTTAGCTCTATCCGTCTCTGTGCCGACGGGTAACATCCAAAAAAGACTTTTTTATTTCAAAATTAGAGATTTGCTGCTAACACCGCTTTTTATACATACTTCAAAGTTTAAGGCCAGGTTCATGGGATAATATGAACTTAGTGTGTGTTCAGTAACACACACTTAATTCATATTATCCCGTGTCGAAACACTCAAAAACGTCATCAGTACCTTTGACGTTTTTAAGTGAAGTGTGACATAAGATTCACATTCAAGATGTGAATTAAATAATCAAGTCTGCAATCATTCGGTTATGTTCTCGGACACTATGGGAAGGGTCTAGGCAAATTAATAAATAATAACCTTGACTATTCTACTCATAATTTGTGTATACCTAGCTCAACATATAACCATATTATGGAATTATTAATTAACAAAACTTATAATTATGACACTAATTTAACAGTGATTATAGGTAATAGTTCAAACGTACGCAAGGAAAATATCACTAATTATGTAACTCAGATGTTATCTAACAGACAAAATAATTATATTCATATGCTTAATAAACATATATACTTTTTAGTTAATCACTATAGTGACAAATTTGTATTTTTTGACACCAACAATTTTGTTGATCATTTAAAGTCGAAGTAAGCAAGTAAATGGACACAGTAGACTCTACCAAGATGCCTTCGTTGGAAATTGACAATAATGTCATACACAGACGACTACCAACAACACACAAACATACCAACAACACAACAAACATATAACAACAAACAACAAACAACAACATATTAACATATTGGCATATCTGCAAAAAAATATGAAGTTGTTTTTTTTTAAATCCTTAATATTTATTAGCGTCTATACCAGTACCACTTACGTTTGTGTTGAATGCCACGAACACTTGTGTTGAATGTAAATCGATGTATGTTTTAGGTATACAATAGGGTGGAGCGTTTTGACAGCCTCCGTGGCGTAGCGGTAGCCAACGCGGCCGCTGCGCAAGGGGACGCGGGTTAGATCCCCGCACAGTGCAAGTATTTGTATGCATGAATACGAATACTTGCACTGGTCTGGTCGTGCCTCGGAAAGCACGTTAAGCCGTTGGTCCCGGTTGCCATACGAACATCTAGTGGCAGTTGTTACGGGTTGTTGGAGCCCTCAAAAAAGTCCAACAATTGGTCTAACTGCAATGCTTTGATGTCGCCTTCGGGATGTGGAGGTCAGACGGCAGTCGCTTCATGGAAAATGTCGAAGTTTAGCCATTTCAGCAGTTGGACTGGTAAAGCGGATCCCAGACTCCAAAGCTGAAAAAGGCTTCGGATGCGACTGGGATTAACGCTGGGATGATGATGATGACCAGTACCACTTACCCGTTGAACACTGTGTTTGATTACTATTATACACATGTATCTGTAAAAAAAACGTAAAATTAATTTCAAACATTCATAATTCATTCATTGTGTCGATATATTATTACTAGGTTAGCGATATACAATATATAAAGAAAACCCCGTCCGACCGAAATTTTACACAATCATCTTGGTAAACTCTCTCTCTCTCTCTCTTGGGATACTAATGAATTTTGAAATAATCTTTTTTTTTCGCGAATTAGTTTTCAACTTCCCCGAAATTTGGTATTTTTTTAATAAGTGACAACATCATATTTGACGGTATTATTATGAGCGAATAGCGATGCGACCGCGCGCCCAGCCCCCTTTCGCCCGCTCATTTATTGCCTACCGCACATGTATTAATTTACCTCCTTTTGCAAAATAATATTTATTTTTAGAGGGATTTTTTTTAGCCCGTCTTTGTAGGCATTATTATAATCAGTTATCAATACCTAACAATACCTTCACGGATCGGACAAGGTTTTCTTTACATATTGTATATCTTTATATATATAATTCTGCTGTACGTGTGTATGTCATTGAACTCCTCCTAAACGGCTTGACCGATTTTAATGATTTTTTCTGTATGCGTTTGAGTGGCGCCCTGAATGGTTTAGATTCACAAATCAGCCCGGCAGGTGGCGCTGATTGCTTGAAAAAGCATGTGATCTTGGAAACGGCCCTGACGATTTCGCTGAAATTTAATATGTGGGGGTTTTCGGCGACGAGAAATCGATCTAGATGAGTCTTATTTCTGGGTAAGCGCATGTTTTCGAGTTTTCTCTTTCGCAATATTTCACGCATAATATGGGCGCTAATTTCGCGCGGCTTGACATAGCCCCTGTGGCGTAGTCGATAGTGGTATGGTCTACTCGTGTTGGTTGGTGTTCCATGGTTCAATCCCGGGCAATCACAAGTTTTTTTTTTTTGGTTTAGACAAGTTTATTAGTTTTTTTTTTAATTTTTGTAATTATTTAAAAAGAAAATTGTACATAAGAACTAAAAGGGAAAAAATAAACAAAAATTTTTTATTATTTTTTTTAAAACTAAAATTGTACTTATGAACTAAAAGAGAAAAAAATAAATAGAAATAAATAAATATTTAAGATTTTTTATTTAATTTTAAGAGACTGAAACAAGAGCTCTAGGGTAGAGAGAGGTATGATATCTTTGTTACAAATGTAGATGACAATGCTTTCCATGGGTATATTCCTAAACCTGCTGTACCTGTGTACGTCACTGAAATCCTCCTAAAAGGCTGGTCCGATTTGAATGAAGTGTATATAAATGAAAGTCGTGTTAGTTACTCAACTCAAGCACCGCTTAACCAGTATGGCTCAAAATTGGTAGGGAGGTAGATAATTATTATTAATCTATTTATTTCGAGCAACCAGACTCATAGATAAGAACTGGGAGAAGGACATATCACATAGGATACTTTTTATCCCGTTCCAGTTGTTCCCGTGTGACGTGACATAAGACATGGTATAACAAAACGCAACTGATATGAAATAACAAAACAACTCAGTCAAAATATACATAAGTTAGCGGTTCATTTGTTCTTCACTTCACTACATACTATAAAACAAAGTTACTTTCTCTTTCCCTATGTCCCTTTGTATGATTAAATCTTTAAAGCTACGAAACAGATTTTGATGAGGTTTCTTTTAATAGATAGAGTAATTAAAAAGAAACGTTTATATGTATAATAACATCCATTAAATTGTTGAGAAACACTATCCCTCGAACACATGTGGGAGTGACGAGAGGAGGCATAACTCCGTTGCCGCGAAAAATCGCAGTACAGCGGACATAGCTCCGGCGGGATCTCATGGCGACATGGAAAGTGTGATTGTCGCAATCCAGCACTGAACACGCCACAATAGCGGCGGTAAGTCCTCTCTTTGAGGAGTAGCTAGAGAGGCGCCACGGCGTCCTCACTTTCTGACTGACGTAGGTCCTCACCGGACACGGCTGAATCGGGAGGTTCCTGTTCCGTATAAGGCGGGAGGAAACGCCAGGGTGACCACTGTGTGCATCGCCCTGAGGACACGGTGGAGCATATGGTGGAGGTCTGCCCAGCTTGGGTAGAGCACAGCCGTGTCCTCGTGGCGGCTATCGGCGGCGATCTCATCTCTCGCGTCCGACACCGGTCCAGGCCATAGTCCGGAACAATAGTGCATGGCAAGCTTTCACCTTTTCTGTGAAGCAGTGATGCTGGCAAAGGAGGAGGCGGAGCGCGTGAGGGAGCGGAAATCCCACTACCCTCACGTCTCAAACCGCCGCAGGAAGCGCCCTGGTCGGGTGGCAACATCGGACTCCCGACCACCGGAGGCGCGGGCTTGCGGGCGGCGAGCGATAGGCAGCTCGCCTCCTGGTAAGAACCAGGCCCGGGTTGACGGCGCGTTGTGTTTCACACGCGCCTCAAAGAGATGTCAGCACACCTTGACGGGATCCACGAGGACTGTTCCACAGGGTTGCGGGTTGGTTAAAAAAGAAACCATGGCACTGGCCGTTGCACAGGCAAGTGAAGTAACACGAGTGGGTTTTAGTCAATAAAAGTCTGACACGTCCTTCCGCTCCGCCCAGAGCGGGAGAGGTTATTTGATGATTTCCCATCCTAACAAAAAAAAAAAAGAACTGAAGAAGAGCAAGAAATTGCACTTGAAGAGCGCAGCCTTAGTATGGCTCGACTTCGTGCTTCTCACTCACCAGAGCATTACGAAGCACAAGAAGAGAAGACTGATTTGAATCGGGCAGCGTTTCAATACGCATATAATATAGCGCAATGACGATCGCATTGGGCCAATGGATGTTGTTTGCGAGTATTTTAGCACATTAAAGATTTTTTTGCTCCCAAATAAAGAATCATTGAATAATAATAGTTATTTATTTAAAATTATCCTGATTTAAAAAGTACTCATGTGATATGTGCCTTTAAGGCGGAACGAAGTTCGCCGGGTCAGCTAGTCTTTATATATATAATTCTGCTGTACGTGTGTATGTCATTGAACTCCTCCTAAACGGCTTGACCGATTTTAATGATTTTTTCTGTATGCGTTTGAGTGGCGACCTGGATCGTTTAGATTCACAAATCAACTCGGCAGATGGCGCTAATCGCTTGAAGAAGCATGTGATCTCGGAAACGGCCCTAACGATTTCGCTGAAAATTAATATGTGGTGGTTTTCGGGGACGAAAAATCGATCTAGCTCAGTCTTATGTCTGGATAAGCGTATATTTTCGAGTTTCCTCTTTCGCAATATTTCACGCATAATATGGGGGCTAATTTCGCGCGGCTTGACATAGCGGCTGTAGCGTAGTCGATATTGGTATGGTCTACTCGCGATGGCTGGTGTTCCTAGGTTCAAACCCGGTCAATCACAAGTTTTTTTTTTTGTGTTTAGATAAGTTTATAGTTTTTTTTAATTTTCTTAGTTACTTAAAAATATAATTGTACATACATGAACTAAAAGGCGAAAAAATGAAAAAGATATTTTTTTTATTTAACTAAATTTGCACTTATGAACTAAAAGAGAAAAAAAATAATAGAAATAAATACTTATTTAAGATTTTTTATTTTACTTAAAGAGACAGAAACAAGAACTCTAGGGGTAGAGAGAGGTATGATATCTTTGTTACAAATGTAGATGACAATGCTTTCCATGGGTTTCTTCTTTCCATCCTAAATCTGCTGTACCTACGTGTGTACGTCACTGAATTCCTCCTAGGCTGGTCCGATTTGAATGAAGTCTATGTATATAAATGAAAGTCGAGTTAGTTACTATATTTATAACTCAAGAACCGCTTAACCAGTATGGCTCAAAATTGGTAGGGAGGTAGATAAGAACTGAGAGAAGGACATATCACATAGGATACTTTTTATCCCGTTCCCGCGGTTCCTGTCGTTCCCGTGTGACGTGACATAAGACATGGTTTAACAAAACGCAACTGACATGGAATAACAAAACAACTCAGTCAAAATATAAGTTAGCGGTTCATTTGTTAAAAATGGTACAAACACACTCCTACACTACTCAGCATATTTAAAAAAGTCTTACCGGTTGAATGTTGATGCATTTATTTAAAGCAAGGAATATAAATGCTCTCTGCCGGTTTAATTTTTTTAATAAAAGCCCCAAAGCAAACTTCAACTTCAAAATTTCTAATATTGTATTGCTGTGCCATTTACCACTTCACTACATACTTTATAACAAACTCTTTCCCTATGTTCCTTTGTATGATTAAATCTTTAAAACTGCGAAACAGATTTTGATGAGGTTTCTTTTAATAGATAGAGTAATTAAAAAGAAACGTTTATATGTATAATAACATCCATTAAATTGTGGAGAAACACTATCCCTCGCCCACATGTGGGAGTGATGAGAGGAGGCATAACTCTGTTGCCGCGAAAAATCGCAGTACAGCGGACAGAGCTCCGGCGGGGTCTCATGGCGACATGGAAAGTGTGATTGTCGCAATTCAGCACTGAGCACGCCGCAATAGCGGCGGTAAGTCCTCTCTTTGAGGAGTAGCTAGAGAGGCGCCACGGCGTCCTCACCTTCCGACTGACGTAGGTCCTCACCGGACACGGCTGTTTCGTGAGGTTTCTGTTCCGTATAAGGCGGGAGGAAACGCCAGGGTGACCACTGTGTGCATCGCCCTGAGGACACGGTGGAGCATAAGGTGGAGGTCTGCCCGGCTTGGATAGAGCACAGCCGTGTTCTCGTGGCGGCGATCGGCGGCGATCTCTCACGTCCGACCCTGGTCCGGGCCATAGTCCGGAGCAAGAGTGCATGGCAAGCTTTCACCTCCTTCTGTGAAGCAGTGATGCTGGCAAAGGAGGAGGCGGAGCGGGTGAGGGAGCGGAAATCCCACTACACTCACGGCTCAAACCGCCGCAGGAAGCGCCCTGGTAGGGAGGCAACATCGGACTCCCAATCGCCGTAGGCGCGGGCTTGCGGGCGGCGAGGGATAGGCAGCTCGCCTCCTTGTAAGAACCAGGCCCGGGTTGACGGCCCATTGTGTTTCACACGTGCCTCAAAGAGATGTCAGCACATCTTGACGGTGTCCACGAGGACTGGTCCACAGGGTTACGGGTTGATTAAAAAAGAAACCATGGCACTGGCCGTTGCACAGGCAAGTGAAGGAACACGGGTGGGTTTTAGTCAATAAAAGTCTGACACGCTCTTCCGCTCCGCCCAGAGCGGGAGAGGTCACTTGATGATTTCCCATCCACAACAAAAAAAAAACTGAAGAAGAGCAAGAAATTGCACTTGAAGGCGCAGCCTTAGTATGGCTCGACTTCGTGCTTCTCACTCACTAGAGCAAAGGGAGGCAGCCCGTGAAATGGCTCGGTTGGCAATGCGAAATCGTCGAGCAAACCTCAGAGATCAAGCGCTAGATAATTTACGAAACACAAGAAGAAATTCATCAAATACTGATTTGAATCGGGCAGCGTTTCAATACGCATATAATATAGCGCAATGGCGTTCGCATTGGGCCAATGGATGTTGTTTGCGAGTATTGTAGCACATTAAAGATTTCCGGAGAACCGCCAGGATTGTGCTCCCAAATAAAGAATCGTTGAATAATAATATTTATTTATTTAAAATTAAGCCGATCCGCCTTTAAGGCGGAACGAAGTTCGCCGGGTCAGCTAGTATATATATAAATATAAATAATTGACTAATATAATATTAGTCAATATTAATACATCAGTTTATATTCAAAAGCGGCTCAAAAGTATTTAATAAATAAATAGGTACCTAACTTAACTTATTATTTAGGATATTTATCAGAAGAAAATAGAATTTAAACAAGAAAATATAAATAAAACCAAAAATTAAACAAGTTGAGACTTGAACTATAATAGAATAAAAAAGAAAAGCTTATAGATGTATTCTAAAATAATGAAAAGAAATATTTTGAAATCGTACCTAGTAAAAGCTTTCACATTACCAACACACTGGAATTGTTTTATTTTCATAATCAATTTAAATTTCATCAATTGTTTTTGAATTTTTTTGCTTAAACAAATAGTATGATTCCCCGATATGCCAAAGACTGTCTAGAAAACATCCTGTATAATAAGGTCTACAGGCATGGAAGTGTTTGATGGTGTTTGCGCTTTGAGCTGATAATGTATATTAATTGCTCTGGAATGATCAAATTTTTTTTTTTTTTATTTTTTTTTTATAAATTATAAACCAGCGCTTGACCGCAATCCTGCCTGATGGTAAGCAGTGACGCAATCGTTGATGGTAAAGCGCACTAGTTTATTAAGAGCCTATTCACTCTAGCCTTGAAGACACTCAAATTGTAGTCCGACGGAAACACCGCCGCTGGCAAACTGTTCCAGTCCCTCGATGTACGCGGTATAAAAGAGGAAGCGAAACGCTTCGTCCGGGTCGCAGTGGTATCAACAACGTAAGGGTGGAAACTCGCCGTACGACGGGTCGTCCGATGGTGGAACGGTGATGGGGGAATTAAATCATGCAATTCCCTTGCACACTCACCAGAATGCAACCTAGAGAAGACCGAAAGGCTGGCTACTCTACGCCTGTGCTCCAGGCTTTGGAGACCGTTTCGAGTTAAGTCTGGGTCGCCAAACAGCCTCTTCGCACGCCTCTCCACTGAATCCAAAGTATCCAGGTGACATTTCGCAGCACCAGCCCAAATGTGGCTGCAGTACTCCACACACGAGCGGACCTGTGCTTTGTACAACATTAGAAGCTGCCCCGGTGTGAAGTACCGCCGGACCTTTGCGATAACGCCAAGTTTTCTAGCAGCCACCCTGGCCTTGGACTCAATGAACTGCCCAAAGTTAAGGTTCAAGGAAATCTCTACTCCCAAAAGCTGAAGGCGGTTGGTGCACTCCAAGGATACATTCTGAAAAGTAGGAGCCAAGGTGAACGGGCTCCTTTTGGCGGTGAAAAGACACGCCTGTGTTTTGGCGGCATTGAATGCTACAAGATTGGCTTTGCCCCCTTCGGAGACTGCCTGTAGTGCAGCACTCGTACGCTCTACCATAGCCTCTCTTTCGGACCAGATTGCTTCCTTACTAGCCCGAGCTTCCGGCAGATATCTCTCCACAACTGTGCTGTCATCTGCATACCCATAGATACCGGGCATCAGCAGATCATTAATATGCAGCAGGAACAGAGCAAGTATTTGTATGCATGAATATGAATATTTGCTCTGGTCTGGTCGTGCCTCGGAAAGCACGTTAAGCCGGTAGTCGTTATGGGTTGTTGGAGCCCTCAAAAAGTCCAACAATTGGTCTAACTGCAATGCTTCGATGTCGCCTTCGGGTTGTGGAGGTCAGACGGCAGTCGCTTCAAGGAACATGTCGAAGTTTAGCCATATCAGCAGTTGGACTGGTAAAGCGGAACCCAGACTCCAAAGCTGAAAAAAAGGCTTCGAATGCGACTGGGATTAACGCTGGGATGATGAAGACTAGATCGTCTTCTTAGCAGTGGTTTCCTGAAAGGTTATAACAATATAGGGAGTTATAACGACCGCTGAAGAATTTTAGGTCCTCAAAAATACCTCAGGTATTATTTTATTCATATTCGGGCTTTGATGGGAATTAACTACCATTATTGAAACTAGCGACGCGACTTTTTTTTTGTTTGTGATGGGAACTCATCAAATGACCTCTCCCTCTCTGGGCAGAGCGGAAGGGCGTGTCAGATTTTTACGGACTAAAACCTGTTGTAACATCACTATTTAGTAAGATGTACTAAAGTCACATCACTATATGTATGTCGGATTCATTCTCTTTGTAACTGTGTAGACGACAACTCATACTTCTGAATATAGTAAACGATTATATAAAATGAACACAAGTGTTTAATCCATACTAATCCATACTAATATTACTAATGCGAAAGTAACTCTGTCTGTCTGTCTGTTACGCTTTCCCGCTTAAACCTCTCAACCGATTTTGATGAAATTTGGCACAGACAATCTTTAGACCCTGAGAAAGAACATAGGATACCTTTTATCCCGGAAAAAAATGATGTTCCCGAGGGAAATCTAAAAGCACGATATAACTGAACTCCACGCGGGTGAAGCCGCGGGCGGAAAGCTAGTTAAATCGTATAAGAACATAACAAAACCCATCCGTGTTTCTTCACTTGTCTGTGCGCCAGGGCCATGGTTTCTTTTTTAACCAACCTGCAACCCTGAACCAGGAGGCATCGGTCTTTGTAGACCCCGACACAACGTGCTGACATCTCATGACTCATTGAGGCGCGCGTGAAACACAACGCGCCTTCGACTGGTCCTTACCGGGCGTCGAGCTGCCCACTGTTCACCGCCCTCAGTCCCGCGCCTACGGTGGCCGGGAGTTCGATGTTGTCTCCCGACCAGGGCGTCTCCTGCGGTGGCTAGTGGCGTGAGGGCCTGCCATGCACTCTCGCTATCTACGCCCCTTACTTCACCTGCATAAGTTTCGATCTCGTGGGAATATTTCGATAAATACTACCCTATATATTATTATTAATCCTGGTTCATCTGTGTCCACGAAGACCGATGCCTCCTGCTTCTGGGTTGCGGGTTAGTTAAAAAATAAACCGTGACCCCGGCCTACAGGCAAGTGAAGGAACACGGGTGGGTTTTATTCAGTAAAAGTCTGACACGCCCTTCCGCTCCGCCCAGAGCGGGAGAAGTCATTTGATGATTTCCCATTCCAAATATTGAAAGCACTATAGGAAGTGGTGAAAGGGCGGCGTTTTGGGAACTGTTTTATGTGATTTTGATGTTCGAATAGTGCTGATTCTCAGCCTAATATGTGACGACGTCAGCGACGGCGGAGCGATAAGGTCGTCACCATCTTGATGTGTTGGTAAGGGTTGGTAAGGGTTGGTAAATTTTGAATTAAAGCATGGCGTATAAATAGACAATTCAAGCTTGCTAATAACAATTTAAGTAGGCAAACCGACCGTATCGCCCCGTAGAAGTGCCCTGATCCGTGCAAAGTCCCAGTCGGGCCTTTCCCAGCTGGTAGAGCAAGCGACTAGGGTGCCTGATGTAGATGGCCATACTGCCAACTGTTTGGACCTTCTGCTGACCACTGATCCGGACAGATGTGTTGTAACAGTTTCCTCACCGTTGGGAACTTCAGACCACTGTCTGGTGAAGTCTGTGTCGTCCTTCTCCCCACCAGAACACGACTCCCGTGGTGAACGGCGATTGTGGCGATACAGGTCAGCGGATTGGGATGAGATGCGCCACTTCTTTGCGTCTTATCCTTGGCAGCAGGTCTGCTTCTCTTCTGACGATCCGTCGAGCTGTGCGGACGCTATAACCGATGTGGTGCGTCAAGCTATGGAGTATTTTATCCCATTCAATGACGTGCCCGTCGCTGGCTCGGCTCGCCCATGGTTCAATGCCGATTGTGTCCAAGCTGAACAGCGTAAGCACACGGCATTTCTCGCCTGGGTTGACGCTCGTGACCGCGGAGCTCCGGATCTAAGCTCAAAGAAGAGAGCTTTTAACCGTGCTGCCAAGTCCTACAAGAAGGCGCTCAAGAAGGCTCGCTTCGACCGCATCACCCATATTGGCAACAAGTTATCTGCGCAGCCATCCGGTAGCAGATCTTTTTGGTCCCTTGCCAAATCGGTTGAGGCGAACTTCTGTCGGCCCTCACTGCCTCCGCTGGTTAGGTCTGATGGAGCACTGGCTCATACGGCGAGAGAGAAAGCAGGTCTCTTTGCTTCTCTCTTTGCCCATAGTTCGCGTCTTGATACTGGCAGTGCTACTCCACCTAATTTACCTCATTGCGGAGCCTCAACGCCTGAGGTTCGCATTAGGAACAAGGAGGTTCTGAGAGTACTGTGTCGTCTGGACGTGAATAAGGCTAGTGGTCCGGATGGTATACCAGCGATTGTTCTTAAAGCTTGTGCGCCCGAGTTGTCTCCTGTATTGACGCGCTTGTATCGCCTCTCATTCAGGACTGGTATTGTGCCCAAGTCCTGGAAGCTTGCTAACGTGCAGCCCGTGCCCAAGAAGGGTAGTCGTGCTGATCCTGCTAACTATCGGCCGATTTCGATCACCTCCATACTTTGCAAAATTATGGAGCGCGTATTGAACTCGCGCCTCTTGGCATACCTGGAAGGTAACGATCTCCTCAGTGACCGACAGTAGGCGTTTCGCCGCAATCGGTCAACTGGGGACCTACTAGTGTATGCCACTCACTTGTGGGGCGAGGCCCTCGAGAAGAATGGGGAAGCGATTGCTGTCTCCCTTGATGTCTCGAAGGCCTTCGACCGGATATGGCACGCTCGCCTTTTGAGTAAGCTTCCAGCGTACGGCATTTCCCCTAGCCTGACTGGCTGGGTAAAAGACTTCCTGACTGAACGGTCCCTCCGAGTTGTTGTCGATGAATGCTCTTCTGAGCCCATGTCAACTAATGCCGGTATTCCTCAGGGGTCTGTTCTCTCTGCAACTCTGTTCCTGCTGCATATTAACGATCTGCTGATGCCTGGTATCTATGGGTATGCAGATGACAGCACAGTTGTAGAGAGATACCTGCCGGGTGCTCGGGCTAGTAGGGAATCAACCCGGTCCGAAAGAGAGGCCATGGTTGAGCGAACGAGTGTTGCGCTGCAGGCAGTCTCCGAATGGGGCAATGCCAATCTTGTAGCATTCAATGCCGCCAAAACACAGGCGTGTCTTTTCACCGCCAAAAGGAGCCCGTTCACCTTGGCTCCTACTTTTCGGAATGTGTCCTTGGAGTGTTCCGACCACCTTCAGCTTCTGGGAGTTGAGATTTCCTCGGACCTTAACTTTGGGCGGTTCATTGAGTCCAAGGCTAAGGTGGCTGCCAGGAGACTTGGCGTTATCGCAAAGGTCCGGCAGTACTTCACACCTGGGCAGCTTCTAATGTTATACAAAGCACAGGTCCGTTCGTGTGTGGAGTACTGCAGCCACATTTGGGCTGGTGCTGCCAAGTGTCACCTGGCCACTTTGGATTCAGTGGAGAGACGTGCAGAGGCTGATTGGTGACCCTGATCTAACTCGAGTCGGTCTCCAAAGCCTAGAGCACAGGCGTAGAGTAGCCAGCCTTTCGGTGTTCTATAGGATGCATTTCGGGGAGTGTGCGATGGAATTGCATGATTTAATTCCCCCATCTCCGTTCCACCAGCGGACGACCCGTCGTACGGCTGGTTTCCACCCTTACGTTGTTAACACCACTACGATCCGGACGAGGCGTTTCGCCTCCTCCTTTATACCGCGTACATCGAGGGACTGGAACAATTTGCCAGCGGCGGTGTTTCCGCCGGACTACAATTTGAGTGTCTTCAAGGCTAGAGTGAATAGGCTCTTAATAAACTAGTGCGCTTTACCATCAACGATTGCGTCACTGCTTACCATCAGGCAGGATTGCGGTCAAGCGCTAGTTTATAATATATATAAAAAAAAAAGTCACTGTCGACAATTTCCAAAACGACTCGGTCTAGGTGCCGCCATTACAAAATAAAGTCACAGCGTTTGCCCCACAACTCATCACCTGCGCCTCCTGCATCCAGCGGTTTCCCGCGACCTTCACCAGGTAAAGGTCTCGAAGGTCTCATCGGTCCACCTTATCGGGGGCCTACTGCGTCTTCCGGTGCGTGGTCGCCACTCGATAACCCATCGGTCCCATCGAACCCAAAATGATATCGTTATCCTCGACATATGAATAAATAACTTTTAAATTGATTCAACAGTTACAGTTTGGGCGTCAATGATTCAGCCATCTTGTATGCTTTGAATTAGTTTGAACGTGTTTTAATTGTACTAACA
Source organism: Sesamia nonagrioides (assembly GCA_017933935.1). Classification (NCBI taxonomy): domain Eukaryota; kingdom Metazoa; phylum Arthropoda; class Insecta; order Lepidoptera; family Noctuidae; genus Sesamia; species Sesamia nonagrioides. The sequence goes on from JADWQK010001647.1 coordinate 932,291, forward strand.
AAATGGTGTCATGTTTAAAGGCTTTGTTTAAATCCGTAGAAGACGAAGTTAAGCTATTTGCTTCTTTGTCGAAATAGAACGTGGAAATAAGTGGCTTAAACTTCCAAGCGAATTATCACCTCTGAAAGTTTTAATTAAATGTGAGTAGCTAGTTTCTGAGTAATACCTAATGGATGACATGGGTGTTTAATAGGATATAAGGCTGAAAGGAACTGTCTCAAGTTCTGAGGATTTTGTATCTTTTTACCCGACTACGGCAAAGCAAAAGGAGGGTTATGATTTTGACAGGCTATGTATGTATGTATGTATGTATGTATGTATGTATGTTCATCTGTTCCCTCGTAACTTCTAAACTACTTATCAGAATTAGACAAATGATATATCATTAGAAGCGTCTTAATTGTCCGCTGGTTATAGGCTATATGGGGTTTCACAAAATCTACTGTGGTGCCCTCTAGCGGACAAAACATACAGAGTAAAAAAATAAAGTTAAGATAAATATGCCGTGTTTGGTATCATTTGAAAGCGCTTTACTTGTACATTTTGAATATATATATATATATATTGCTAGCATTTGCGTGTGACTTTACCTGTATTCATGGGCTGGTTGCATATAATTCACATCTTTTCGTTCATAGCTTCTTTACTACCTATCAGAATAAGACCACTGCAGTACCATTAGAAGGGCCTTGATATTCTGTTAGTTATGAGCTATAAAGCTTGTCACCAAATTTAGTATTGCGCCCTCTAACGGTCAAAAAGCTCTATGTTAATATAAAATTAAAATAAATATACCGTATTTGGTATCACGTGAAAGAGCTTCACGAGTGCTTTATGCTTGTACATAATTACAAGAATGCTTTAATGATGTTAAATATGAGTGATAAGAGTAAAGCGTGGATCACGGGAACTGTGAATCGCTTTATGCAATGTAGAGCAGTGTGAACATTAATAGAATATGTAATGCACTAATGAAAACGACATAAGCTGGGAGTAACTCCACGCGGTGAAGGCGGAAACAGTTTGATAACTGGCTATAACTCCCATAAAAATGTCCTCTGCACTATATGCCTTCGGGCTTATGTTGTTATATGTGCGTGTAGATGTAATATGTCAAGTACCTAGTTTTTAGTTCATCAGTTTAACTTTTGTTAATAATATACGCCACAAATACACTTTAACACCAAAATAGTACAAATAAAAAAAAGTTAAAAAACTAAAACCCAACTACGACAAAAACGACGCTGAAAAAGTATAAAACAAGATTTTCAGAATACTGAACTGAAAAAAGTTGCTAATGTAGTTGCAAGTAAATGGACACATTAGTAATGTCATACAATACTATTCTGAAGTATGCAATATTCAATATGTAAAGATAAATTTTCATGTTTGGAAAGGCGTAGTCACACGTTGTCAAGGTGCTACGGTAGGTAGGTATATGTAACGTGTGACTACGCCTTTCCAAACATGAAAATTTATCTCTACATGGTGAATATTGCATACTTCAAAATAGTATTGTATGACATTACTACTGTGTCCATTTACTTGCAACTACATTAGCAACTTTGTTCAGTTCAGTATTCTGAAAATCTTGTTTTATACTTTTTCAGCGTCGTGTTTTGTCGTAGTTGGGTTTTAGTTTTTTTTACTTTTTATTATTTATAGTCGATCTTTGGATCAACATAACTTTGCAGCTTTTGATAGTGTAGACTCTAGCCCATCATAATCAGCCTTTAGGCCGCTGCCTCGAATTTTGCGGGCAGCGGGGCGGCGGCGCCGGCGGCGGCGAGTGAGCGGCAGGATCTTATGCGTACAATCAAACGGACCGGTTCTCGAAAACAGCGGCGCGGCAGCGGGGCGGCGGCGGGTAGCGAGCGGTGTACTTCTCGCGCTCGAATCTTGCGGGCGGCGGCGGGCGGGCAGCGAGCGGTAATCGAACGTTAGGAAAAACTTTTGAATCAAAAAGATGTTGCCGCCATTTTTACAATAGTACATTCAGTAGGTACCTACTATAATTCACCGGAGACGAGTCTGTGGAAATTTCGATGTCGACACTTTGCTGACTAAATTGTTGAGACCTGTACCATTCGATAGTTCACCCTTGGTTTAGCAATACGTTTTTATACGGTACCTCAACAATGTCTAGGTTTCGAGTTATAGGGCTTAAAAGTTACGCACTACATGTCACGCGATATTGAACCTTATGTCATCGACATAAGGTGCGTTCGTAACAATATTATTAATCCATTGCTCCATAATGCTGATATAATGTGTCTGCTCAATAACTATATAACGCAATGAATGTTGTTAAACTGTCAAAATGCAACCCATTGCTACTAATACTTAGTCATCATCATCTCAGCGTTAATCCCAGTAGCAACCGCAGCTTTTTCAGTTTTGGAGCCTGGGGTCCGCTTTATCAGTCTAACTGCTGATTTTGGCCATTGCTACTAATGGTATGTTCCGCAATTACCATACTGGTCACATTAAAATTATGTCACAGACACATACATGTTTTTAGTAAATCACTGCAATTTTTCACTATGCAGACTTTCGATCATTGATAAAATATTAAACAGATACGATATATTCTAACAAACTGACCAAAAAAAATGTGCCGAACACAGCAGCAGCACACATGCATATTTTTATTCGGCATACATTGGTACAGTGTGAGTGAGATGGGGCGCAATCTAAAGCATAGAGAAGAAAAAGATGGCTAGTGTTTGTCGTTTGCGCTGTTAGTGTTTGTCGTTTGTTTTTACGAGTGTATCGAGAGTGACTAAAGCGAGATACAGGACTTACTTCCTTTTGTACGCTTCATTTTTAGTGCGCTAGTGACATATCTACCTTAGTTTAATATTTTATCAATGCTTTCGACGCAGTATTGTTTTTTTTTTAATACCTATTCCATTTAAGGGCAGGCATGTTTTTCAGCAATAGAAACACTTTTCGCTGATTTTATTACAGACAAGTAAATCCCAGTCATTATTCAGATAAGTAGGTACATAAATAATAATGAAAAATAATGTCATCGCTAACTTTTTTTTTTTTTAATTATAAACTAGCGCTTGTCCGCAATCCCGCTTGATGGTAAGCAGTGACGCAATCGTTGATGGTAAAGAGCACTAGTTTATTAAGAGCCTATTCACTCTGGCCTTGAAGACACTCAAATTGTAGTCCGACGGAAACACCGCCGCTGGCAAATTGTTCCAGTCCCTCGATGTACGCGGTATGAAGGAGGAGGCGAAACCCTTCGTCCACTTAGTTCCTAGTTTTCAACATATCCCCATCTTTTTGCTGAACTTTCTTCATCGATTTCTAACTAATTCCTACCCGTCAAGAACATCGGGTTTCGAGCATCGAGCGTCGCACAGACGTCTGTAACTCGACTCATTGTTTAATTACAAGTTCGAGACGGGCTGTTAGACGAAGTTATGTGCGGAAATGTAGTTTTTGGGGTTTTCTAATTTTACAATGATTGTATCATATGTGAAATCCACTCATCATCATAATCTCAGCGTTAATCCCAGTCGCATCCGAAGCTTTTTCAGCATTGGAGTCTGGGGCCCGCTTTACCAGTCTAACTGCTGATATGGCTAAACTTCGACATTTTCCGTGAAGCGACTGCCGTCTGACCTCCACAACCCGAAGGCGACATCGAAGCATTGCAGCTAGACCAATTGTTGGACTTTTGAGGGCTCCAACAACCCGTAACGACTGCCATTAGATGTTCGTATGGCAACCAGGACCAACGGCTTAACGTGCTTTCCGAGGCACGACCCGACCAGTGCAAATATTCATGTTCATGCATACAAATACTTGCACTGTGCGGGGATCGAACCCGCGCCTCCTTGCGCAGCGGCCGCGTCCGCTACCGCTAGGCCACGTAGGCTATATGTGAAATCCACTATCTCTTCTAAATGTCTGCTAAGCATTGCTAAAGTTTATTAGCATTAGCAGTGGGCCGGGTCCATTGCCCGTAGAACCGATTCCCAATGGGCCCGACGGGTTTTCGAGTGGCGACCACACACCGGAAGACGCAGCGTGGGTAGAGCCGCGACAAGGTGGACCGACGACCTGGTGAAGGTCGCGGGGAACTACTGGATGCGAAAGGCGTAGGACCGGTCGTGGAAATCCTTGGAGGAGGCCTATGAACAGCAGTGGGCGTCTTTCGGCTAAAATGATGATGATTATGATGGCCGATAGGCCGAAACATTGTGGTGACCACGTAATGAACGACGTATTATTGAAAGGCTTCCTACACATCAGTGTAGGAAGCACAGTCATCGGATTGTACAATAAAGATCAAAAGACTCACTGGCTTGTTTCTACACCTGAGTATGATTTGATTCTTAGTAGCGGCTTGCTGTTAGGAAGTTGCCGATGTGTTTCCTCATACCTCGGAAAGCACATCAAGCCGTTGGTCTTGACACCAGCAGTCATACCGGATTACCGTCCCACAAAGACATTGGCGCCGATTCTGTTGTTCACAAACTAAACTAATTTTAAGTTAACTGCATCTTTTTCTTTCCATATCGTTATGAAAAGGACAGAAGATAAAATGTCAGTTTAGACCTGTCAAATTAGTGCGCTCCTGACGTAAAGTGGCTTATTTTTAGTCGCCATGTTTATAATCGCGTCTAAATTGTCTATAGAGTGAGGTTTGGCGGGAATGTCAAAGATGAGTGTCACGCTCATTTTTCACTGGACTTTTAAAATTATTTATAGTGTCGTTTACTAAATAAAAACGCGTGATTTATGTAGTAAAAAGTGCATTCAGTGAATATTTCAAAAAGAACAGTGAAATATTGTAGCATAGTGGCCGCATCATGTCTTTACGCTAAACCGCTCCTTATCGTCCAAACGCGGGAAACGAAAGGATTTAGATTAGTTAGGATAAGTTAAGGATAAGCTAGGATAAGTTAGGATTAATTAGGATAAGTTAGGATAGAAGTTTACTCAAGAATATATTTACTGAAGACTAGGCTGTATGGCGTACTATGCCTTTGCCTTTTCCGTTCAGAAGAACGGAAAGAATTGAACCAAAAAAAAAAAATGTCTATAGAGTATCTTAATTTGACAGTAAGTTTCCGGCACAAGTGAATCTTGCATTGTCATCTCGGTATCAGGTATAATATTTTATATTTTACTTGCTATTAGTTTGTTTGCGTGCTTTATTTTAATCAGCAATAGCGTAATTCACCTTTAGAAAGGCTTATTAATTCCAATAACCTCTGATCGTAAACATAACCTTATTTTGGTTTGGTGACAGAACTCCCTTTTATTTACATCAAACTCGATTATTGGTCAACTTTTACTTTCAAAACACCTTTTATTTACTTAAATCTAAATCTCATTTTTCATTTTTACTGATTATCTTCATTTTCTGCCACAACTACCGCCTCACTTCTAATTTCTTGTCATTTCCTTATTTACCTAGTTTCAATAATGATCATGACTCGTAGTGCCCATGCTCAACTCCAAGAGTCCAAACTCAAAGAGGCTTTGAGCCTACTAAAGGCTTCGCGGGAGTCCTGTGACCAACTACTTAGGGAAATCGATGACAATGAGAGAGTCCTCTCCAATGCCCATGAAGCAAATAAGAAGTTGAGAAATGAAATGGCTCAGCTACATATTCAATACACTGATGCCATAGACGCCCGGGATAGGCTCCAGCTTGTTGTGGACGGGTTCAGCCAGTGTAGCTTAGAGTATGAACAAGTTCTTTGTCAGAAACACCTCTTACAACATCAGCTACATGAGGCTCAAAGTCAAATCATAGAACTAGAGACTTCCAATAATAACATCACTGCCTCGCTGGATCAGAGTCTATTTAGCGAGTTGATGCCTATCGCCCCCACAATGGTTTCTGCAATAAACCCCTCTTACACTATAGATTTGACTGATGACAATGATACAAGGTCATCAAATTCAGTGAGGGTAGTAACCAGCAAAAATAAATTAAAAAAATATATAAAAATTAATAAGTACATTGTCAAAACTCAAAAAATGGTGAAAAGACAAAGGTACTTTATAAAAAGTGTTAAGATGAACAGGGAAAGATTAAATTTGCTGAAACAGTTGGATATGTATTCTTATAACTTAGAGCAAAGTAATAGGAGGTATGACATAGACATGGAGTCATTGCAATCTGAACTTGACCATCTGCAAGATAAACTTATTTCAATGACTAATAAGTATAATACCTCAGAAGACCTAATGAGAGAATATGTGTTGGCGATGAATGAGCTGGTTAACTCACAAAAAACCAACTGTGAGTGCGGCCTAACATCAGATGTGCTTACACCGGATCATTCGTTGACATCATGTAATACCACCTTGCCGCAGCCCTGTGTTGATGTCATAGTTCCTTCTGCTAATAGTGCCAATAGCCGTGACTGTAATGATCTTAATAGTCTTAAACAAAGCTTGACTAATGATGTTGTGTTGTTCTGTGATGAGATAGGTAAGGGCTTGGGGCGCTTGTTGACTGATGAATGTCCGGGTCACTCAATATTGAACTACTGCATGCCTGGTTGTTCTCTATATGGAATTATGCAAAAAATTATTAAATGTAACTTTTCCCAGGATACAACATTGTTAATTTTTGTGGGTAATAGGGGAAATTTGAGCAAAAGAGAACTGCTTAAGAGTTGTGAAACATTAAGCAATCTGAATATTGGAAAGGTTGTCTTGTTTACATTCCCTTACAGTGACCAGTTGCCACAGGAAGAAAATAGGATTAGATTTGAACTAAATATGACAATGTCCAACTTGACATTTAATAATAAAATATTACATTTAATTGACATTAATAATTATTTTAAGAATTTGTATTTGACAAGAGATAGACATAACAATGTTATGTATTATCTTTCTAATTACTTTAAAAGACAGATAGCTGTGTCGCTATCATATTTTTTTTCTATTACAGCCAAGAATTTGGCTAAACAACTTGCTTCTTTTGAGCAATGCAATGACATTCGAATTAATTCTGCCAATAATTTGGTATCAGTTGACATCATTAATAATTTAAATTAGAAATTAAGACAATAGAGCCAACCTCTAGCTATAACAATATACAGGATTACAAAGGTAACTCGGGAGGAAATTTAAAGTCAATAGATAATATTAATTTGGTGCATCAAAATATTCAAGGATTTATGAACAAAGATTTAGAGGTTGATTTATTCATGAACCATAATGGTATTGATATTCTTTGCATAACCGAACATTGGCTAAAAAGTCACCAGTTCTTGTTTAATTTTAAGAATCACCAGGTTGGTAGTTCGTTTAGCAGAATTAATGCTATACATGGTGGCTCATTAATTTTAGTTAGTAACCTGTTGAAATTTAAAAATCGTAAAGACATTGTGGGCCTGTCTGTTGAACGAACAGCTGAAATTGCCTGTATAGAGTTGGAGGGCTTCATTGTGTTAAGTGTGTACAGACCCCCTTCAGGATTGTATGACTGCTTTGAAAAGGTAATGGATGAAGTCTTACACAAGATTTGTGTTTCAAACAAAGCCATTATCGTTTGCGGTGATTTTAATATTAATTTATTAGAGAACTCTGGTTATTGTAATAAAATTATAAGTCTATTTCAGTCCTACAATCTTGTAAACCTATTTTTGGAGCCCACAAGAATAACACCTACTTGTGCCACGTGCCTAGATAATATTTTTACAAACATAGTACCAAGCCACAAAGAAGTTTTAAATTTACTTGATTCTGATCACTGCGGACAAAGGATTACAATTCCAAACCATAGTAAAAAAGTGGCCAAAAAGGATATCACTGTTAACCCCAAAACTGAAAGCCGTTTGGAGGTTTTTAGATTTGATCTCATCAATAAATTGCCAGTCTTATCCAGTGCTGTTAATGCTGATCCTAATCATCTCTATGACATTTTTTTTAATATATACTGTAAGCTATTTGATTCCACCTTTGTTCCCAAGACTATCTCTGTTAATAGTAAAGCATCTTTCTCTGATTGGGCTACCATCGGTATTCATAAAAGTAGAACTCGGCTTTATGAATTGTACAATGAGAGGATTTATATTAACACTGTTGAATTCAATTTATATGTTAGAAAATATTCAAAATTATTCAAACAAGTTTGTTATATGGCCAAGTCACGTTACTTGAGTTCAAAGATAAAGAACAGTGGCAATGTAATTAAAACGACTTGGAAAATTATTAATAGTGAAACGGGAAGGTCCAGTGATAGAAATACTGACTATAGCCTGTCTATTAATGACAACATAATTAAATCAGACTCGCAAGTCTCTGAGGCATTTGAAAATTTCTTTTCGGATATTCCTGTTTCAACTACTAAATCCCTAAACTCATCACCTTCTGTTGCGGAGTCTTTGCTTAAAGAAAATGTTAATATTTGTGATTCGGAGTTTCATTTTGAACATGTTATCAGTAGAGATATAATTAAAATCTTTCACACTCTGAATGTAAAAAAGACTGCTGACCTATGGGGTCATTCGGTGGAAGTTGCTAAGTCTATTATTGATATTGTGGCACCCACTCTAGCTGTTATCTTTAATGCTTGTATTGACTGTGGAGAGTTTCCTGATCTCATGAAAAATAGTAAAATAATACCTTTGTTTAAATCTGGTAGTACATCAGACCCCACAAATTATAGACCTATTTCTGTACTACCTACCTTTAGTAAAATTTTTGAGAAATTAATTTTAAACCAAATGCTAAATTTTTTTAATAAACATAAATTATTACATAGCAAACAGTTCGGTTTTACAAGGGGTCGTTCAACTACTGATGCCGGTGTTGAACTTCTAGGTCATATATATAATGCATGGGAGGATAAATGCGATGCCTTGGGCATCTTTTGTGATTTGTCCAAGGCATTCGATTGCGTTCTTCACGATACGTTAATCAGGAAACTCCGCCACTACGGGATCCGGAACTCTGCACTGGATCTTATTACATCTTACTTGAGTGGTAGGATTCAAAGCGTTGACGTTAATGGAAAAAGATCTTCTGGATCTTTAGTAACAATGGGAGTCCCACAGGGGTCAATTCTTGGTCCTTTTTTGTTTCTTATTTACATCAATGACCTGCCGTACCTAATAAAGGATAACCACGATATAGTGTTGTTTGCAGATGACACTTCACTTTTATTTAAACTGAAACGTCAGCAGCAGGTTACTGATGATGTAAATAGCGCGATCTCCAAAGTAGTCCATTGGTTTAATGTTAATAATTTACTCTTAAACGAGAAAAAAACCAAATGCATTAAGTTTACTCTACCTCACGTGAGGCAGGTGGAAACTAAAGTGTTGATAAAGGGCGAAGAATTGAAATCTGACGACAGCACAGTATTCTTGGGTATAACTCTGGATGCTAAGCTTCAATGGGGTTCACATATAGAAAAATTGTCAAAAAAGCTAAGTTCTGCTGCATACGCAGTTAGAACAATTCGTAATTTGACTGATGTTGAGACGGCCCGTTTAGTGTACTTTGGCTATTTCCACAGCGTAATGTCGTACGGCATTCTGTTGTGGGGAAATGCCGCCGATATTCAAACAATATTTGTTTTGCAGAAACGAGCTGTTCGTGCAATTTATAAATTAAGTCCGAGACACTCTCTCAGAGAAAAATTTAAAGAGATTAATGTACTGACCGTGCCGTCTCAATATATTTATGAAAATCTTTTGTATGCTCATAAAAATATAAAATTGTTTAAAAAATACAGTGATGTCCATGATATAAATACTAGGAACAGGCACAAATTTATTGTACCTACAACAAGGCTCAAGAAAATAGGTGGCTCTTTCAGATGCCAATGTATACATTTTTACAATGGACTTCCAGAGGTGGTTCAAGATCTGAGCCTGAATAAATTCAAATCCTTCATTAAACGTAAGTTGTGTCAGAAAGCATTTTATAGTGTGAAGGATTATATTGAGGACAAAAAGGCTTGGGCTTGAGCTGCGTCCGATTTCTATACAATGATTGTTCTTTGATTTTTCCTCTTGTAGTTTTAATATGTAATTGTTTATGTTATTTAGTCAAAGCCTGTATTACACACCATGTAGCCAAGCATATTGTACGTTACGGAATTGTATCGCTGACAGAGGTGTTCGGCACTTGTGGAGCTGCAGCTGCACAGGAGTTAAACTTTCCACAGATTCGGGAACACTGTTGGAGCTGCTGAACCTTGGACAAAATATCTTAGCATTGTGTAGATTCAATTTCTTAGTATTGTATAATTGCATGGCAAACGTGTGAGCACAATGTACGAATGTGCTGTAAGGCATTTATTTGTTGGGTTAGTCTTTTTATTGACTTAATTGTGCTCTGGCTGTTGAGAGTATGTCATGCTCACTCAAATGTCTCGCTGATGGTGGCGTGTGTTTTGGGTCATTGGGTTCCCTTCGATATGGTTGAGCTGAATGATGCTGATCCATACGTCATGTTCGTGAACGGACGCCGTCGGAGGGGACTGGTCATCTCTTAGCTGCCACGGCGTATTTTAATTTCTGAATTGATTTTTGTATGTTTTCCATAATGGACGCTCTCAGCGTACAATATATTTCTGCATCGTTCTCACGCGGTTGATTTCAACATGAATGATGTAATCAAATATTTGTAACAATAGCTTAAAAATTTAAAAGAGTGTCCATGGAGTTTCTTGCCCGTTCTTCTCCATAGGTACCTACTCTTTGGAATGGGCGACTAGCTTCATCTTATTGACTGACCGACCTTCTGACAATTCAAAAGTGCCTGTAACTGGTTTATTTGAAATAAATGATTTGATTTGATTTGATTTGACAGGATTAAATTAAAATGTTATCTTCTATCCTTTTCTTAACGAAATGGAAAGACAGAGATGCACATAACTTAAAATGAGTTTAATTTGTGAACAACATAATCGGCGCCATTATATCTGTTTGCCGTCCCATCACATTATGAAAGTAAGGGAATAAATTATGCACCTTTTTGTGGCGACAACTTGCATATTACATATTTCCCGCGGCAAAAGCTCTCTCCGCTGAGTTTGATCCATTTGTTTTTTACTTTTCCTTGTAGTATAAAATTCTTGGAATAGTAAAAGGTGACTCACATACTCGTAAAGGCAAATTGGTCCTCCGCCAAAAATAAAAAAATCCAGCCCTATGAAAAATAAAAGCGTGACAATTTCAAACAGTCGTCAGTTTGTCCCATTTGCAAGCAAAAAATCAGATTAGAAATAAAACGTCCTTTTATGTCAAACACTCAAGTGCATTTAAAATCAGAACGTCTAAATGTCACTTCGAATGTCACGTCCCTTTTGATTCATTAAAAGTTAAATGGCGGGACAATGGAAGTTGATTCAATTTTTTTTGCACCATGGTTGACTATAATTCCCTTTATTATACCTACAATAAAACAAATTGACTTTAAAAAGTGGTGAATGGTTTGATAATGTTCTTTTTTCATATATTTAACTCCTTATTTCGTAAAAACTATTGAACATTTTGAACAAAAGAGGCAAACTTAGGAAAAGGTATAACGCATTGCAGTTAGAATAAAATCTAGGGAAAATAAGAACTTACTTATTTTTCACCACCAGGAACATTGCCACTTCGTTCTTCCATTTTTGTCCAATTTTTTTGAACGTACGAGGTAAGTAATCGGCTGCCGGCAGAAGTTACCATCCACCAGGCAAAGTCGTGCCGCCAAGCGATTCGTCGTGTTCCGGAATGATGGCTGGTGAAGCTGTACGAAGGACGGGCCTGAGCAGTTGTGTTGCGATGTGTGGCGAGTACGATGCGCCAAATGTTGTTGTGTCGGGAGTTTGGTCGTGGAGAGTCTCCAGATCAATCTCCCTCTAGCGCAGCATCGTTTGGTCGTGTTGGTCTTGGGTTTAACATTGCATCACCTCGCTCAAATGCCGTCATCCTTCCTATTCCTAAGTTTTTTAAGTGAATAAGCTTAATAAATTTTAATGATTGCATCACTGCTTACCATGAGGCGGGATTGCAGTCAAGCACTAGTTATTACTATTTAAAAAAAAAACCTATTAATAGTATAATATAAAATCATATATTATACTATTAATATCAATATTAATCATATCATATCAGTCCACTGCTGGACATAGGCCTTTCCTATTGCACGCAATTCAATTCGACTATCGAAAATCCTTCTCTGTATGAGAAGAGACCTGTGCCCAGCAGTGGGATGATAAAAGGTTGATGATGATGATGATTTTCGAAAATTCTCATTCATTTCTATCTGTAAACTGTTACTTTTTACGTCTTAACCACTTAACGGCTTTCGATTTTTCTTTTTTATAAATTACTAGCGACCCGCCCCGGCTTCGCATGGGTACAATGCTTATACTAAAATAATATACTACCCGAAAAACTGTGAACACATAAAAAATATAGCGGCCCGCCGCCGCTCCTGCCGCTCCGGCTTTCCGGCCCTGCCCGATTTTTAAATCTGTAATATCTTCGAAAATATTCAGTTAAATTATATACTGTAAAAGCAATATAGATCTATATTAAATCAACAATTTATCTAAGGTATAAAATTGGATAAGGATTAATGCTGTATTGGTTAAAATCGCTTGGAAATTTAGCCGGTATTTGTCGTGACAAAGAAAATTATTGTGGGATATCCATAATAGAGAGACATATACCATCGGGGACTTTTTTGTAGACCTTTTTAATGTGCAAACAATTTTGATAAATCTCGTAAGGTTCAGCCTGCATATCACTGCCAACGCGGAAAAAAAATAATTATTTACGACATCGCATTAGAAACCTTAAAAATAATAGTAATTCTCCACTATTTTACGAATATTATTATACATATAAACCTTCCTCTTTAGTCACTTCATCTATTAAAGAAAACCGCATCAAAATCCGTTGCGGCGTTTTAAAGATTTAATTAAACAAAAGGACATAGGGAAAGAGAAAGTGACTAAGTAGGTATGTTTTATAATAATAGGGTATTTGACTAAAAAAAAACTAATTAGTCCGTCAGACAGATTTCCAAAAAATACTAGACACGTATTTTTTCTTTTTTCATATAAACAAAAAATGAAGACGACACAGCGCGTTGAAAACTCGTGTGACGTCACTGCACGCTACACTTAGCGACCAGTAACGTCACCAGCCACCACTCCTGATCTTTGATGCCTTTAATATTTGTAAATTGTTTATATGATAAAAGAAAAAATACGTGTCTAGTATTTTTTGGAAATCTGTCTGACGGACTAATTAGTTTTTTTTAGTCAAATGCCCTATTCTGTAGTGATAAACTAGCGCTTGATCGCAATCCCGCCTGATGGTAAGCAGTGATGCAATCGTTCATGGTAAAACACACTAATTTACTAAGAGCCTATTCACTGTAGCCTTGAAGACACTTAAATTGTAGTCCGACGGAAACACTGCCGCTGGCAAATTGTCCCAGTCCCTCGATGGAGGCGGTATAAAAGAGGAGGCGAAAAGCTTCGTTCGGATCGTAATAGTGTTAACAACGTAAGGGTGGAAATTCGCCGTGGGACGGGTCGTCCGATGGTGGAACGGAGATAAAATTGGCAAGGAGATCGATGTCAACCTGGAAAAGGACATAATTACCCCGTTGCTTGTTTTGTCCTAGTAGCAAGTTCAATTGGGATAATTTCCGAAATCCATCCGAATGTTACTGAATATCAATGAGAAACATAATAGAACATGTCTGTAAAGGATTGGATTATGTATTGATCCCAATTAAATTTGATACTATCCCTATTTGTGTAAGCTCGTTGATTGAATGTAGCAGGGTGGGTTGCGTGCATTAATTGCGATCGGCTTATTAGTTTTAATTATTGAAGGTATATTTAGAATATATGTATGTATATCTACATAAAACTACAAAAACTTTTTAAAGAGATTACTAAAAAGGCGGAAGTATTCATTTGGTGTTTTTTTTCGGACAAACTTCTTGTATTCTGCTGGCTGTCATTTAATTAAATCAAGTTTTTCAAAACTGCTTCCTGTTAACGTTACGGTTTAAATACACTGGACCGCAAAAAAACACAGCTCGCCGCCTGCAAGCCCGATTCCGCGTCTTGCACTCACATACAGGATGTTCCAAACGACGTCATGTGTCATAATAACGCATGACTTTTTCTTTTTTTTTTCAACTTATTCAATACTCGTTTATTTTTTTTTATAAATTATAAACTATTGCTTGACCCCAATCCCGCCTGATGGTAAGTAGTAATGCAATAATTGATGGTAAGGCGCGCTAGTTCATTAAGAACCTATTGACTCTAACCTTGAAGACATTTAAATTGTTCCAGTCCCTCGATGTATACGGTATAAAAGACGAGGCGAAACCCTTCGTCCGGATCGTAGGGGTGTCAACAACGTAAAGATGGAAACTCGCCCTACGACGGGTCGTCCGATGATGGAACGGAGAACGGGGAACTAAATCATAGAATAAAGAGGACAGAGTAGGTTATCTTCATACAAACGGACCGCGCGCGGCTTGTATGTGTGCGCCTTAGTATCTACGTGTCCCCGCATGCACACCTAAACACAATATTAGAGTGCTAACTGGACGAGGTTCGGGCGTCACGTGTTCTTGTTAAAAAAATGCATGGATCGTCACGAGGATTGCGAACAACTTAAATCGTATTTAAATGCTAATCAGCAAGTTTGCAATTTAAGTGCAGAATCTAGGTATCTTCACTACAAAAATTATTCTAGTAACCAAATTTTATTAGTGGTTCCACCTGACGACTTTGTAGAAAATATTATTAAGAGGATGGAGCAGATGTTCCAAAAGCATTTAAAAATCATCACATAAACTGCAAAGTTGGTATGTCTATTTATGAACAAATAAAAGATTTATATTTTTCAAATTATATTTTAAAAGTTATTTACAAGGATACGGATATATTGCACATTAAAGTTTAATAACAAAGCGTTTCGTAATAGTCGAAACCGAAGAAAGTATTTTTCGGTAGCTAATTTGTAATTTTGTATTAAATGTATGATTCAATAGATATTATGTTTGTATTATTTATGTTTGTATTAATTAAAAATAAATATGGTCCTTTATATGTACAAAACTAAAAATAAAAATTACTAAAAAGAACTTACTAGTATACATATATTAGTGAGTTTTTTTTAAGTAAATACTAAGCAAATAATTTAATCATAAGCTCTTAGTCTATAAAATATTTGTTAGCGGTTTGGGCGACAACCGTAACCGACGAAGCGCGGACAGTCGTCAACCCTAAGACAGTAGGCAATTAAATCGCGGATTGGGTCGGAGATGACCTACTTCCCCTCTTTATTCTATGACTAAATCATGCAATTTCCTCGCACACTCTCCAAAATGATTCCTATAGAACCGACAGGCTGGCTACTCATCACCTGTGCTCCAGAATTGGAGACCGTTTTGAGCTAAATCTATTTTATTATCCTATCTATTGTTATATATTATTATTCCATTTATTATTATTTTTTTATATTCTATTTCATTTTCCTAATGTTTAGTTAATAGTCATTGGATAGACGAAGTGGGCTATGTCTAGTAGTCGAAAGTGCTACTATTTAGTCTCCCAAATACTAAACGAAACGATTTGGAGGACTTTTTAGAGCTGAGTTTCAGTTTCTTTTATCTTTAGGCGCTATCGTGTTACCTTGACTTAAATTAAAAATAGTTGAATGACAGCAGTAAAGAGGAAGGCTTCCTTTTGCCTAGCTAGCTCATTATGGAGGGATATTCTTTTAGAAAATATCATGAAGAATTTTTTGTAAAAGAAAGAGCTTAATATAAAAAAAAAAACAAATTGCTGTAGCACGGCTCAACTCCGCTCAGTTGACGTGGATTTATTTATTTTGAAACATTTTATCCTACGGAAGTGAGCTGAGATAAATAACCCGGCAGTCTTCGACGCAAGAGTGAACGGTCACTTTCTGGTTCTATTCGTCCTTTAGTATAAATTTGTAGTAAAACTTTCAGTGTGATACCGGGTTTAGAATAGTACCAACTCATGTCCTCCCGTGAGTGCGCGACTAAGGGAACTCTCACCAGGGAAGTAGGCAGCAGGGCTTCAATGAAAAAACTATACTATTTTGCTCGCCATTACGCTTCGAACTTAAGCAGGACAGCAACCTAGCAGTTGTTTTCAGCGTCGGCCGACTTCGCAGTGAGAGTTAAAGTTATTACAGAATGTACACAACTTTGACTATCGAAGTCGACGCTGATATCTTAAATGTTTTCTGGTGCAAACGCAAAAATTATAATAAATATGCACATCAAAGTATACCGACTGAAGAAACGGCTGCCCGCAGAAATTACCACCCACCAGACAAAGTCTTCTCGTCAAGCGATTCGTCGTGTTTCGGCATTATGTCTGGTGAAGCCGTACGGAGGACGGGTCTGAGCAGTTGTGCTGCGATGTGTGCCGGGTACGATGCGCCAAATGCAGTTGTGTCGGAGGTTTGGTCGTGGAGAGTCTCCAGATCAATCTCCCTCTGGCGCAACATCTTTGGTCATGTTGTTAGGTTTAACATTGCATCACCTCGCTCAACTGTCGTCATCCTTCCTATTCCTAAGTTTTTTTAAGTTAATAGGCTTAATAAACTAGTGCGCTTTACCATCAACGATTGCATCACTGCTTACCATCAGGCGGGATTGCAGTCAAGCACTAGTTTATGAATTTAAAAAAAAAGAAACGTATTCACTTCAAAAGATTGCCACCAATAAAAAATCTTTTGTCAACAGCTCAAACTTCCATTCTAAACGTTCTGCCAGAATTAATTGCATTGAAACTTATGCGTGGAAAATACGAGGGGAAAAAGAACTTTTTCGATTCCGAACAGTTCTTAACTTTGTCTTGTCTGTTACTTATAGGCGAAGGAATTCATGTTTTTTAAATGCGCTCAAAGTTATAGGCACCTTTTTGCGCGCTAAGTTTGGGATGGGCAACATTATGTTATGGATTTTTTATAGCGTACGTTCCATTGTTATTTAGTTTGTGATTTCTGGAGTCAAACAAAGTAAACTACAAACAGATAAAAAATCATATAAATATGTCCATTAGTTTAGTCACAGGAAATTATTTTCCATTTTTCACATTTTCTACAAAATGTACACGTTGATAAGGAAGCGCTTACAGGTTAATGATCGCCGCATCCTGCGGTACCAAACTTTATTAATAATGGCGCGAAAAAAGCAAGTCGATACAGGATCGCACTGTCGCCGATCGGTGGTCAACGAACCAATAATTTCAAAGGATGTTCTATTCCGTTTGCAAGGTTATGCGATTTAGTTTGTTTGAAATTTTCATTTTTTTTTAATATTAGGTTTTCTATGGTTTAGGATTATTCCTATGAACCAGCATTGTTCGTGCTTTCATTTATTGTCGTATTGTCAGCACTACTCTGTATATTGCTTTTTTGCGTTAGGATGCATTTTGGAGAGTATGTTTTTTTTACATATTATAAACTAGCGCTTGACCGCAATCCCGCCTAATGGTAAGCGGTGACGCAATCGTTGATGGTAAAGCGCACTAGTTTATTAAGAGCCTATTCACTCTAGCCTTGAAGACACTCAAATTGTAGTCCGACGGAAACACCGCCGCTGGCAAATTGTTCCAGTCCCTCGATGTACGCGGTATAAAGGAGGAGGCGAAACGCTTGGTCCGGATCGTAGTGGTGTTAACAACGTAAGGGTGGAAACCAGCCGTACGACGGGTCGTCCGCTGGTGGAACGGAGATGGCGGAAAATATAACTTAATTCCGCTATCACCGTTCCATCACCAGATGATCCGTCATACGGTGAGTATTCACCCAGTTGTTGACACCGAACACATCGAAGGACTGGAACTATTTGCCTGCAGTGGTTTTCCCGCCTGATTACTATTTAAGTATCATCAAGGCTAGAGTGTATTGGCTCATAATAAGCTAAGTACGCATCAACGAATGCAACACTTAGGTACCATAGTCTACGTGAGAAGAAAGATTAAATTTGAAAACCACATAACTACTCGCTTGTAGAAAACTGATAAGTAAGTGGACAGTACTGTAGCCTAAATTCTTTGTGGCTAAAAATATCTCCTTTTAAAACTACTACTGTCGAAATGCCAATTTTACCTTCAAATAAACGAAGAAAAATAGCCAATATCTTCGGTTCACATACCTCCGCTACTTTGAACGATCCATTAGAGAAAGATATTTTCTCGCCCGTCTTTTATCATGGTTTCGACTTTGATACCATTGGTAAAAGAATAGGTAGACGTGGCGGGGACTTGTAGTGGCGGGAATCGACGCTAAGGCAACAAATTAATTGAGAAATGCCAAATCAAAGATTTTGGTTGTGTGGGTTTGACATAAGTCTTTAATGGAAACCTTTACTTTAAAAAAAAAATGGCTTTCAGTGTGAAAAATTACTAATTTCGGAAGTCTGTGACAAAAATGAATATACCAAAGACACCATGACCATGAACATATATATTTATATTCATACTAGCAGCCGCCAGCGACTTCGTTCGCGTGAAATTAATTATGCTCCGCTCCTATTGGTCGGAGCGTGATGTTATATAGCCTAAAGCCTTCCTGGATTAATGGGCTATCCAACGCAAAAAGAATTTTTCAAATCGAACCAGTAGTTTCCGAGATTAGCGCGAACAAACAAACAAACAAACATACAAACTCTTCAGCTTTATATATTATAGTTTAGATTCATTTATTTCATACTAGCAGCCGCCAGCGACTTCGTTCGCGTGGTTTAGTTATGCTCCGCTCCTATTGGTCGCAGCATGATGTTATATAGCCTAAAGCCTTCCTGGATTAATGGGCTATCCAATGCAAAAAGAATTTTTCAAATCGGACTAGTAGTTTCTGAGATTAGCGCGCACAAACAAACAAACATACAAACAAACAAACTCTTCAGCTTTATATATTAGTATAGACTCCGTCAACATAGTTGGAAACACAGAACTTATGAAGTAATTAGAATGGAAATAGTTCGGAATCAGTATTAGAACGCGTGTCGCCGCTTGATTCCCCTCTATAACTCGCCTGTAAACAAGAGACCAATACGGAAGCGCATTACGCACACAAATAAATATTCGCACTTCGATTATAAGTTTGTAATTGGTGATCACACTAACGTAAACAGTGCATTTGACGTACACTCCTACATTCACAAATTTCTCATACACGCTATGGCGACCAAAAGGTCGATATTTATATCGATAGTTTATATCGATAAAATTGACAGAAAAGGATTAATTGTGTCCTCATTATGTAGTTTCGTAAGAATTAGGATCTTTACATATAAGTATACATGAGATTCCAGTTATATGATTTTTAAGTAATTTGTAGGGGATTTAAAAAAAAGAAATGTACTTATAAATTTACGTAACTTGATAATGTGATTTTTTGTTTATGGTGCTATCAACATAAAATTAGAGTTGAATGAAAGGTTTAGGTGTAAAACAGTTTTACAAGAAGTTTTCAGGTGATAGGACTTTTCGAGATTTTAGCAAAAATGTGTAATAAAATGTCGTACCTACCTAACTTTACTTATTTTAAATATTTTTTCCTATAAACAAATATATTTCCTATAATATATATATTTCCTATAATAAATATATTTCCTATAAAAAATAATTTATTAAAAGTTGTGTTGTGTCTGTTTAACCTTAAGGATCAAATTTGTTCATAATTAACGATAGTAGAAAATAGGAATAAAATACGGAACCTAAGTCCAACAAATATCAGCACAACGGTTATGACAAAACTTACCAAAGAACAAATCCGAACTATTTGCTCTCTTGGGACCATACCTGGTTTTAGGTACCTTTTACCCGGTTTTTGAATGATATAATCATTTTCGATAAAATGCTTAGAGCAAATAGTACTAGTCTTTGTCGGAATCCTATTTACTCTACCAGTCACGTCAATCCATCGCTCTCTTATAACGCTAGGTTGTTTAGGAAACCTAAAATTTATAATTTATTTATTTTTATTTGCAATTTATTAAAATAAATATTATTATTTATATCATTCCATTACATTTATTCGATAAGATAAGATATTTTATTTTGCACATAAGGGTGCAAACATGGCGGTACATAATATTAATACGAACAGCCATATTTCGGCAATTAAAAGGCATGCACAATTAAAATGTTCACAATTTAAAAATACATCATATCACATACAACATATACACAAATTAAATCATATAAGTAGTTCTAGTTCATTGTTTGCTTAATAATATAATTCCATCAATTAATACAATAATTCTATTTCAAATTCATCAGTCAATAATATAATTAATGTCAGTTTCTAATAATTAAATTATATAAAATAGTCAATCAAGATGTTTCTAAAACAAAAAGTCTGCAAAACTATAATAATAAGCCTTGACCACATAAAAATTACGAAGGCTTTTCTTAAACAATTAGTAATATATTATTTAAATATGTCTAATTAAAAATAAAATATTATTAATTTAATATAAAATGATTCAAACAATATATTTATCATACTCGTATATTTCTGAATTCTATCGATAATTTTAATTAACCACATGGTCACCTCACTATAAATAAACATGGCGCCCTGCATTTCGGCCAATCAGGGCAAAGGACAAAATGACAATGAGTAAAGTGTAGAGGACGCATTGGATTCACTACATCGTACGCGGACTTTCTTATTGTTTTTCCAAAGCGAAGACAAACCGACCAATGTAATTTTTTTTTCTTCCTTGAAGCAATAATATCATGGACGTTTGGAATATCATTGTTTTCAGTATGTTTTTGTGTTTTTTACAAATTTTACTACAACATACTATTATTTTCGACTTACCGATGGAAAGATATACCACTTCGTTGTATAGTTGAGGTCTGGCTTTTTGCCCTGCATGTTATAATTGCACAATACCGCATTTTAAAGCGGAGCTCCGACTCGTGAAGTACTTTTAAGAATACTAAATGAATGTTTCGGACGTTCGGTCGACA
Source organism: Sesamia nonagrioides (assembly GCA_017933935.1). Lineage (NCBI taxonomy): Eukaryota > Metazoa > Arthropoda > Insecta > Lepidoptera > Noctuidae > Sesamia > Sesamia nonagrioides. Next base: position 953,289 of record JADWQK010001647.1, read on the forward strand.
TAAGATTTGCGTCTCACATGTGTGGCACGGCGGCCACGCCTACTCGGCCTTTCCAGTCTTATATTAACTATTCCGTGGTTGGAAATAGGCTAGCAAGCAAAAGACGATTTTTTTATTTGAATTTTTACCCGTAATTTTGGTTTACTAATACCAAACCACTGAACCGATTTTTATAAAATTTCTCTGGTACCGGACTGAATGTATAAGCATTGTTAGAGTTGACACATTTACGCGACTTAATTTCAGTCTCTTGAGTTTTTTGATTGTCGCATCAGCATGGCGAGTAGCAGTGGCTAGTGGTTGACCTACGTTAAACTACAATGTTGTAAATTGTTGAGGACTTCCCTCGACTACTGTCTATGATCTTTATTATCAGATCCACTGTAGACTTTCGTTATAACCCACATGCATGCAAACTTCTCATTCACATAAATTAATTGAGTCCACTAACTACTGCAAATCGTTGAGGAGTACCCTGAACTGACCTTTGTCGTCATCATCAGCTCCCTAATGACAGTCACCATCCATCTAGGTGTAAGCTTCTTATCTATACAAATTATTCAAGCACAAACACAAGGTTATTGCTGTGACTAGAGAAATCAAGGGATACTTCTACTATTTTTAAGTATTTTCATTAAGTATTTTAATAAAGCACTATTCAATAAAGGTCTGGAGTAGATCTGATGATGGAGCCGAGAGGCAGTCGAAGGAACTCCTCAACGATTCACAGCAGCTACCTTGTGTTTGTGTTTGATTAATTTATATTGAAAAGAACTTTATACCTAAATGTATTGTACTTACATTTTAAATAGCTGAATAAATTTTAAATTGGAATTCCTTACCAAAAAGAAGATATTTGAGTTCAAAGTGGCTAGTACGACAAAACACCAATATCATAATTATCATCTAAGGACCGGTTACCGGAAAAAAACATCAATTTATATTTATTTATGCATACATATATACTTAACGGTACATGGCCATCATCAGAAGAAGTTGGCGCTACAAAAGTATCATCTGGGGAAGATGGCCATCATTAGAGGAAGTTAGCGGTACAAAAGTATCATCTGGGGAAGCTCCGTCTTTATTTAGCAAGGGATCCTTTGTAGGCGTAGGTTATCGGGCAAGGAGATAATCAATTATAACGATAAACTTTAAATCAAACTTTGATCACTCCAATTTTACAATAATTTTCCTAAGAAATAACGTTCCACTTGACACGAGTCGCACATCCAAGTTAACCGTAGACCAGCTGTCACCAGTCCCCGTTATTTCTTCTTTTGTGCCAGTGTCGGGTGTTACGTTTAGGAATCACTACACGATTACATTACATTTCGTTCAGAAATTAGAAAATCGATTAATCGGATAACTTAAAACTATATCGCTATCAGACGGTGCTCAGCGCCGATATACTTTATTAATAGAACAAAAACATATATTGATTAAAATGCATTTAACACAACAAAATATACAATGGACGGCCTTATCGCTAGTGAAATCAAGAGATTTCACTAGCGGTAAGGCCGTCCATTCTTTGGTTGCCTGGAAGACCAGGCAACCAAAGAATATCATGTCATCTGGACAGAGATTCTGCTGAACCTTATTGGGACCGTCGTTGGTGCAAGTAGGTGTACGAAATATAAATACAGTACACTAAAATAGACACAAAGATACATTCAGATCCAAAACCAAACCAATATCATATCAAAATATTTTATTATTGTACACACTAGCCTCTGCTCGCGACTTTGTCTGAGTAAAATTTTGCCATCGCATCGCATCGCTCTTCCAATCTACGACTTCGCATGTGCTTAGCATTTCTTCTAGATTTTCGCCTTTTGCTCGGCTCCTAAGGGTCGTAGCGTGATGTTAAATAACTTAAAACCTTCCTCAAGAATTAGACTATCAAGTGCAAAGAGATTTTTTCAAATTTTACCTCTTTGTAATGAGTATATAACATAAGTTTTCGTTTATACAAAATTTCAAAAAGACATAATGAAAAACCATCAAGTTATGAGCTTGCTATTCTAATCGGTTGTCCCAACAAAAATATGGTCAAAGCTCCGCTCGGCCGGACGAGGGTGGTGCGTTGACCTCTGGCGTCAACTGTGGCGCTCGCGCATACTATGATCAATCGTAACCGCTCAGTAACAACTATGCAACAATGTCTAAATGTATTTGGGAAAAAATATAGCATGTTGTAAAAATTATTGAAATAAATTCACTTGCTTATTCTGAACAAATTATATTCAGGTTTCGCATAAATTAGTAATAACGTAGTATAAGAGATACGCATGGGCACATGTGAAACATCAGATGTTAGAATTAACATTTCATTCAGAAATAGCCTTCTTCTTCTTCTTCAGCCTATAGATGTCCACTGCTGGACAAAGGCCTCCCCCAAGGCTTTCCACGCTGACCGGTCTTGTGCTGCCCGCATCCATCGGCTTCCTGCGACCTTCACCAGGTCATTGGTCCACCTTGTTGGGGGCCTCCCTACGCTGCGTCTTCCAGTACGTGGTCGCCACTCCAGAACCTTACTGCCCCATCGGCCATCGGTTCTACGAGCAATGCGCCCTGCCCACTGCCACTTAAGTGTAGCGACTCGCTGAGCTATGTCGGTGTTGAATAGCCTATAACACCTAAATAGCATCTCTGTAGCGGTATCTACAAACGTCTCATACCTATGGCATATAAAGCGTCATACTAGGGTTGTAACGGAGCTTCGCCTCCGCTTCCGTTACTGCGGAAGTTCCGCAAGGAATCGTATCTTCGCTTCCACCTCCGCCTCCGCACAATTTTTGCGGAGTTATAACGGAGGTTTATTTACGTATTTATAAAATAAACTAGCTGACCCGGCGAACTTTGTTCCGCCTTTAATGCAATAAATATCACATGAACAAATTTTTTACTTTTTAAATTATGATAATCCATACTAATATTATAAATGCGAAAGTAACTCTGTCTGTCTGTCTGTTACGCTTTCCGGCTTAAACCTCTCAACCGATTTTGATGAAATTTGGCACAGACAATCTTTAGACCCTGAGAAAGGACATAGGCTACCTTTTATTGGGATCATCGAGATCCTCGGAATGAGAACTTCCTCACCTTTGAATTTTTCGTTGAGTATTGTGGCGTAAATCAAATTGTTCATAAATTTACTTATCACCGTGTTCCGTTGCACAGTTATGGTTGGTTTAAGTATCGAATCATGATTACTACGGAACCAATCTTTAGTCGTAAAGTGTGCGGTGGTAAGCCAGGAACATCCAAGGAGTTTAAAAATTCCATTGGATATTTGGATATCTTCATTTGTTACACAGTCAATAGATTTGAAAGAATTCAGTGTACCAATGATCTCATTCTGAATTGTGTAGTTTTAGTCATCTACATCTTTATTTTCCGCTGCCGATATTGCTCGCTTACTCAACCATTCGTTATTTTTGAGGTTAGTAATGATGTTTCGGAATACTTTGTTGATGAGTTCGTCTTTCGATAAGACAAAGTTACAGAAATTTTGACGAAATGAAATTAGTCCGTTCGATTTGTCGACAGGTACTCGACCATTGCCGATATTCCGCAATTTCTCAGAGAAATATTCAGCAGATGTATCGGTCAGCAATGCAACTCTCATATTTGTTGTCAGCTGAAGTTTCTTAACATAGCGCCATAGATTCGATGATTTGAGGCAAGCGTTTATTGCGTTGCAGCAGTCGATTTGGGAATTACTAGCAATGTTTGGCGGAAATCGCCAGACAGTAAAATCATTGCGCCTCCAAAACATCTCGAGTCATTACCTAGATCTTGCAATGTGCGGTTAAATGCTTCCAATGCACGTTTATGCGCCATTTTGCATTCGTCCCAGATGATGATCTTCGATTCGGATAAAACTTTGGCCACAGCGGAGCGCTTTGTAATGTGACATGTTTGTTCTTCAATAGATTGAAGATTTAACGGAAATTTGAATGCAGAATATGCAATGTGGCTGTTATTCCAGAAGAAGCAACTGCAACGGCAATTTTGGATCTTGTGTGAACAGTGGCTAAAACTACTGACATGAGGAATGTCGTAATCGTATTGAAACGCTGCCTGAATCAAATCAGTATTTGATGAATTTCTTCTTGTGTTTCGTAAATTATCTAGCTGTTAATCTCTGAGGTTTACTCGATTATTTTGCATTATTAACCAAGCCGTTCACGGGCTGCTTCCCTTTGCTCTTGTGAGTCAAAAGCACGCAGGCGAGCCATACTAAGGCGGCGCTCTTCACGTGCCATTTCTTGCTCTTTTTCGGTGCTAATCTAGTCAGGAGTGTTCTTCGATATGACTGAGTAACTTTTGGGTCCGTTTTTGTAGAAATATTATATATAATTATTATTCATTAATTATGCTTTGAATCGGACAAATGTGGCGTTATTTCTGTGTGGTCTATGAAAATGGTAAAAAAGCTGAACGCAAATTAATATTTTTTAATAGCATAACATTATGCTATATTATATAAATATAGCTGATCCGCGCACCTACACGTTGTATCCATGGACGTATTTAAATATTTTTGAGAATTGGTAACACTGTAAGGTTGGCACCCGTCAAACACAACACGTGGTGTTACACGTCAACCGATTAATTATTATTTTTATATTTTGAAATTTAAATACACGTTTTTATGAGCAAAGTTGATATTATGTTGTCGATTCAAAAGTCTCGTTTTAATGCGTTCTTCAATTCGAGTGGAACTGAGAGTACAAATACTGTCAAATGTTTGACAGAAAGTAAGTGGTCAACTTTTAAATGGGAAAATGGAATTGTCGTTTTACTCTATCTTACTCGCAATTTTTCCTTATTTGCTAACCGTGTAGACCTACCCTGGACTACGACAAACATTTTAAAACCAAAATCAGACTCAATCGGCCCAGCCGTTCTCGAGTTTTAACCAGACTAACGAACAACAATTCATTTTTATTTATATATATAGTAACGCGCAAGCTGCGACGCTCGACAACCGTCCGACCGCGTTTGAGCGCGAAATGGTCAAGAATCAACTAGTTCGGGGCGGGAATGCGACAAACACAATTTGTTTCTCCTTAATTTTCATGACAAGAAGGTAATATTTTTTTTTACCAAGTATACTACTATTAATGTACGTATTTATAGTAAAATTTTTGTTTTAATTATCCATAAATTTCATTTTTTTCTATATGTACTTTCACCTCCGCCTCCGCCTCCGTTAACCTCCGCATCCGCGGAGGTGAGACTCGTCGCCTCCGTATCCGCCTCCGCCTGCGCTAACAAGCCTCCGTTACAACCCTACGTCATACTAACGTCACACAGATCCTAGATCTCGCAAGCAGAGTTTCACAACATCAACCACCACATGACACCACTACGATCCGAACGAAGCGTTTCGCCTAGTCTTTTATACCGCGTACATCGAGAGACTGGAACAATTTGTCAGCGGCGGTGTTTTCCGTCTTACTACAATTTGAGTGTCTTCAAGACTATAGTGAATAGGCTAACAATTTGCCAGCGGTGGTGTTTCCGTCGGACTACAATTAGAGTGTCTTCAAGACTATAGTGAATAGGCTAACAATTTGCCAGCGGCGGTGTTTCCGCCGGACTACAATTGAGTGTCTTCAAGGCTAATGAATACGCTCTTAATAAACTAGTGCGCTTTACCATCAAAGATTGTATCACTGCTTACCATCAGGCGGGATTGCGGTCAAGCATTAGCTTATAATTTATATTTAAAAAGGTCTTAATAAATTAGCGCACTTTACCATCAACAATTACATCACTACTTGATTATCGAAGTTTAGCCAAAATCAGCAGTTAGACTGGTAAAGCGGTCCCCTTGCTTCAAAGCTGTAAAAGCTTCGGATGAGACAGGGATTAACGCTGAGATGATGATGATGATGATTTACATCACTGCTTGCCATTTTTTTTTTTGTTTGGGATGGGAAATCATCAAATAACCTCTCCCGCTCTGGGCGGAGCGGAAGGGCGGATCAGACTTTTAATGACTAAAACCCGCCAGTGTTTATTCACTTGCCTATGCGTCAGGGCCACGGTTTCTTTTTTAACCAACTCGCAACTCTGACCCAGGAGGCATCGGTCTTCTTGGACCCCTTCACACTGCTTACCATCAGGCGGGATTGCAGTCAAACATTAGATTATAATTAAAAAAAAAAAATTGGCCAGTGCTCCGGATTCAGCAACCGTCTGATCGGAAGTTTCTCCGCTCCTATTGGTCGCAGCGTGATGTTATATAGCCTAAAACCTTCCTGGATTAATGGGCTATCCAACGCAAAAATAATATTTGAAATCGGACCATTATTTCCTGAAATTAGTACGTTCAAACAACCAAACAAACTCTTCAGCTTTATATATTAGTATAGATATAGATAGTACCTACGGTTCCGTATTAGCGTCAAATATTTTGCTTACTTTGAAGTATCAATTAATTTGTAATTTAAATGGTATCCTTTCATAGATAAGACGAGAATATTATTCTATAATCAAGGTTCCTTATCCTATTGATGTTGATGTCAGTTTAATTACGGAAAATTTAGGGTTGTCTCTACAATTATAAACTTTAGATAGTTAATTAATACATGCCATGTAATAAACAAGCACTATATCTCTTACAGTCTACATATCTAATGAAACTTACCCGTTTGACGAACAAAAATCAATAACAAATAACCGTAATTATAGACAGTATTTTAGTAGCAAATCTAATCTCAGTGACTGTGGCACAATGGAGGTCAGACAGGCAATCTCTCTTAATAAACTATGTAAACAACGTTATTTTTTCTTTATACTGTAGGTATGTTGGTGTGTAAGGCTTGAGTTATAAATCACGACACAGTAGATGGAATTTTGAGATGTTTATTGCAGATCACAGAGGATAGATGTACAGTTCTAGTTGACAGAGATAGATAGAAGATATATGTAGAATTGAAATATAAACACAAGAAAGAAACCGAAATTAAGATTACCTGGCAAAATGAAGATTTGCGTAAGTATTAGCGATTTAGAACCAAGACTGAACTAAGTTTGTTGGTAATAATTACAATTATGTTAGTAAGCAAAAACAAACAACATTATAACACGAACCTGAATGCAACCACCCGTAAAGAGAGCGAGGCGTAACATCTAAAACATTTTAGAAGCTTCCTTTAAATATATATGACGCGTGCTCTTTTGTTTTTGACAAGAGTCGTCTGAGGTCCGACAGCGCGGCTGCGTGTCGAAAACCTGTTAAATTATACTTATCTTCTTCGCCCAAAACCCTAACGATCATCATTGTGCCAACAAAAGAAAAACAGTCAACGAGGAGGACGGGTCTAATGTGGTAGTTGTGTTGCGATGTGTGCCGGGTACGATGCGCCAAATTGTTGTGTCGGGAGTTTGATCGTAGAGGGTCTCCAGATCAATCTCCCTCAGGCGCAGCATCGTTGATCGTATTGTTGGTTTTACATTGCATCACCTCGCTCAACTGCAGTCTTCACTATACACTCAGTTTTGTTGAGTGAATAGGCTGTTAATAAACTAAGCGCGCTTTATATCAACGATTGCATCACTGCTTGCCATCAGGCGGGATTGCGGTCAAGCACTAGTTATAATTCTAATTAAATAAAAATTCGGTTCACCATTGTAACATCTCGACGACGAAACAATGAAAGAAAGAAAGAAAGAAAGAAAATACATTTATTTAGCACAGACTTGACACACAATATCATCTAGCATCGGGTAACAACAATAACACATCGGGTAGCAACAAAAAAAAAAATAATAATAAAAAAACATAAACAAAAAGCCAAATAAGTAATAAAATAAAAAAACCAAATAAAAAGTAAAAAAAAAAAAAAGACTCGTATGTTTGTCGTATATTAAGAGTAGACTCTACTGCCGAGGAATTTGGAAAACAAGTGTTTGATGAAACTATTGCCGTCGCGCTGCTTCCAACCTCATCCGATAAAGTCCGAAAAGGACAGTTGCAACTCAGGCTGATTTTACCTACAAAAACGTTGACCAAAAGACGTTTCGTATTGCGCTGTTTCCTTTTTAAAACAAGACAAATCTCAATTATATCAAAATTTAGAGGAAAAGTATACCTATGCTTCTATTATTTTCTTTTTTGACAAAAACTTATTACGTTTGTCTAATAGTCATCTTAACATCACGGTAAAAATGGGTAATTTTTCGCGTTTTTGAAGTATCGTATTTCTTTTATTACTTAAGTTTCGGAAAAAAATCAAATGATAAGGGCACGTATAAACACGGTGTAAAATTGTACAAAAAAATAGAATTGCTCTAAAAGCATTATAAGAAAAACCAAAGACACCGACTTCCGAAATTAGTTATTTTTCACTTTGTAGTGGTTTTTAGAAGTCGGTTGTTTTTTTTTTGTAAAAAAGTTTTTATATTACACTTTTTAGTTGTGAAAAGTAGGTACTATGTATTCAGTTACATCCGGTCAGACTGGAAGCTGACGCAAATATAGTTGGGAAACGACGTAATTTTGTTTACTTTAATTTTTACCCGTAATTTTGAAGAATTATCTCGACTGCCTATGGTCTTCATCATCAGATTTACTGCAGACCATTATTTTAACCCAATGGGTGCAAAGTTCTCATCAATATGAATGAATTAAAACCAAACACAAAGTAGCTACTGTAAACCGTTGAGGAGTTCCCGGAAGTGGCCTTTGTCTTCATCATCAGAGCTCTTATGACAGTCACAACCCATCTAGGTGTAAAGTTCTTATCAATACAAATTAATCAAGCCCAAACACAACGTAGCTGCTGTGAATTGTTGAGGAGTTCCTTCGACTGTCTCCCGGCTCCATCATCAGATCTACTCCAGACTTTTATCAAATTGTAGTGCTTTAAAATACTTAATGAAAATACTAAGAAAAGCACTAGTCGCCCCAACGATTTTTGAAAGTTCCCCTTGATTTCTCTGGTCTTCCATCATCAGACCCCGATGTCCTTATCATGGGACCACCTTCAGAATTATCCAAATCGATTCATAAACGACGAAGATATGCGCGAACAAACATAAAAAAAAGCATAGATACGGTCGAATTGAGTAACCTCCTCCTTTTTGAATTCGGTTAAAAATAGCGGAATACGTTTGTATAGAGAAAGCACCACTAGAGTTCCCTCTTAAGATCCATACAAAATGTCAGCTTTCTAGTTTTGAGTCTCTGAGCTAAACCGTGAACAGGCAGACTATAAAAGTATAAGACTTATAAGAGTTCCTTTTTGACTACGGAAAAAATAGTAAAAGTAGTAATATTCACACTCCGAAAGACGCAGCTTGGGTAGGCCCCCGACAAGGTGGACCAACGACCTAGTGAAGATTGCGGGAAATCGCTGGATGCGGTAGGCACAGGACAGGTCGTCGTGGAGATCCTTGGGGGAGGCCTATGTCCAGCCAGCAGTGGATGTCTTTCGGCTGAAATAAAAAAAATATGAGTATTTTCGGAGCTTTAAAACTTCTTAACTTACATTCAATACACATAGTGCTTTTATCAAGCCAGAACACATTCCATTATACCTTTACTAATTACTTTCTTAACAAGTCAGGTTCCAAGTTCCAAACAACTTCTGTCCAGCCCCTCATTACAATTCAACACAACCCTAGGCCTCCATTTATTAAACAACTAGTCTTCATTACGGCTTATTTTGCAATGTACAATGGGGCCCAAAATAGTCGCCTCGTAGTAGGGTTTCCAAAGCAGTTTATCAAGAAAATAAAGGAATCTCGCGTACGCGTGTATTATTGGACAGTGTACAGTACACCCACTTTCTGTGATTAATTAGTCTGTGTAGACCTAGCAACAGCAAGGGTACCAAACTTCTTTGACGTAGATTTATAGTGCGCTGGATGTGGCAAAAAAATTCAAATGGTTTATCATAAACTGATCAATCTGCCCAGACCTTTCTCAACTCTACAAAGTTATTTTTTATTTATGCAAAACCAGAAACATATGTCCAGTATTTTCAAATAAAGAATCTCTATGTACGAACTTTCAAAAGATTTTTTATTTTTTTTATAAATTATAAACTAGGGCTTGACCGCAATCCCGCCTCATAAACAGAAAATTATGAGTTTCTTTGTTGTCTTACTTGGTTGTCCCAAAAAAAATAGCATGGGCGGACCGGCTGGGGGGCAGCTGCCCCCTGATCTCGCAGAATACATACAGCCACAAACAGCGTGCAATCACTCAAAAAAATTGATTTGCCCCCCTAAGCCTGACTTGCACCCCCTAGGCCTGACATGCCCCCCTAAACCTGACATGCCACTTGGTGAAATGTCTGTCGCCTTCGGGCTGTGGAGGTCAAACGACAGTCGCTTCACGGAAAAATATCCATGCCATGATGCGACTGGGAATAGCGCTGATGATGCGATAGCGGGATGATGATGATGATGAGTTATGACTGGTCTTTTCTGACTCTTTGTTTTCTGACTACCCTTAACGATTGTCAAAAATCTACGAATTCCAGCGAGATGGCCTATGCTTTCGGTCTAGCACTATCTCTTTCCTCATAGATGATTGATGTTTTTGAGAGAAATAAAGATAGACGAAACTTCGTTTCCTCTCTTTCTTTCGAAGTGCCTCAATTCTCATCTCTAAGGCATGTCCATTAGTATATTTCGATGATTTGTATGACCTTCAAGTAGTAGTTCCGGGTCTGGCTGTTTGTGTATGTGATCCTTACTAATACATATTATAAATCGGAAAGTGAGTTTGTTTGTTCCGCTTTTACGCCGTAACTACTGAACCGATTGCTGTGAAATTTTGCAAACTTAAAGTTAAAAGTCCACTTTAAATATTAAGGTACTTTTTATCCCGGAAAAAATTGACATTCCCGTGGGAAATCTAAAATACGCGATATAACCGAACTCTATGCGGGCGAAGCCGCGGGCGGAAAGCTAGTATGTTTGTAAACGCACCCACAATACAGGAGAAATTCCTAGTGAGGGGCGATGTTTTTCTAAAAAAGAAAGTAAGACCATCATCTGGTTAAGAAATAAATTATTCGATTTGATTCGGAATAGCTGTCAAGGACTTGTCAACCTTTATTGGCCCAAGAAAACAATTACAAATGAAATTGCCTCTTTGGGGAGTTTTGACAGGAAAGCTAAGATGAGTGTCACGCGCACTTTTCATTGGACTTTTAAAATAATTTATATTGTCGTTTACTAAATAAAAGCGCGTGATTTATGTAGTAAAAAGTGTATTCAGTAAATCCATACATATATTATAAATGCGAAAGTAACTCTGTCTGTCTGTCTGTCTGTTACGCTTTCCCGCCCAAACCTCTCAACCGATTTTGATGAAATTTGGCACAGACAATCTTTGGACCCTGAGAAAAAACATAGGCTACCTGTTATCCCGGAAAAACTTAATATTCCCGAGGGAAATCTAAAAAACGCGATATAACCGAACACCACGCGGGCGAAGACGTAGGCGGAAAGCACACAATCTTTGGACCCTGAGAAAGGACATAGGCTACCTTTTATCCTGGAAAAAATTGATGTTCCCGAGGGAATCTAAAAAGCGCGATATAACCGAAATTTACGCGGGCGAAGCCGCGGGCGGAAAGCTAGTAATTCATAAAGAACATTGAAATATCGCAGCATAGTGGCCACATCATGACTCAAACCTTCCTCATAGACGGTTCACGCGGCCGTCTTTTTCAACTGTCATTGGCGATATCCGCTATTATTGTGAAATAAAATTTTCAAAGAATTTCTATAATTTGTTACACGTGTTATTGGCAAAATTGTGGTATCTATTCCACAGAGGCCATTGATCAAGAGTTGAGGTTGAATCTCACCTTAAAAAAAGAAGAAGAAATTGCCTCTTTCATATTATGTAGATCCTGTCTTATGAGGGTTTAACAAAATATGATGATAAAAGAAACGATGCGTGCTAGAAGTTTTTATTTAATTGGTACGAGAAAAAAGGAGGATAAGTTCGATAAGGAATGTCGAAGTTTGGCCATATCAGCAGTTGAACTGGTAAAGCGGACCCCAGACTCCAAAGCTGAAAAGGCTTCGGATGCGACTGGGATTAACGCTGGAATGATGATGATGAAGTTAGATAAGGAGGAGTTTGATAAGCTTTTTTACCGAAGTGCTAAGAAACTCAAATAAACTTCCGGAAATCCTAAAAGAAAGGTACGCGGTCAGCGGGCTGGGGCGCTCGTTGGCTAAAGAATTAGCATTACCAGTCTTTTGGCCATAGGCAGGATTCGGACGAGTACTTAGACACCTAAGTATGTATTTGTATGTTTGGAACTTATATTTAGCTATTTAATTTCATGCCTAGCATAAATAGTAGTATATTTAGTATATTATACAATGTGTTAAGAAAACCCTGTCCGACCCGTAAGGATAGTAACACATGACCAAATAGCATATGAAATTTTACATAATCATCATAGTAACAATACTAGTAATTTTGAAATATCTTTTTACAATTAATTCAAACTTCCCCAAAAATTGGTAATTTTTAAAAAGTGACAACAATAATTTTGACGGTATAATTCTGAGCGAATAGCGATGCGACCACGTACCGCGTGCCCTGCCCCTCTTCGCCCGCGCCTGGATGGCCTACCGCAAATGTTTTAAGTTACCTCTTTTTGCCAAAAAAATATTTTTTTGGGCTTTTAAGTTTTTTTTAAGTTTAGCCCGGCTTTGCAGGCATTATTATAATCAGTTATCGACACCTAACAATACCTTCACTGCTCAGACAGGGTTTTCTTTACATATTTTATACAAATTCTTGTTGTCCAGGCCATCTGCAATTCTATGCCAGCTTCGGGCTTTTAATAATATTTTATTTTTTGTTTTTGCTTTACTGGTACATTATTTTGACATGGCTAGCTGGCATGTGGTAAATAATTTCATCATTGTTGTGTGTTCATTGCTGTACCTGCATAGTATTGTATAAAGTCATGTGTTTTTTTTTTTTATAGACAGACAGCTGTACTGCTGGGGAGTTAGTTCCGCCACATCTTCTTCCCAGCGAAAGCACTAGGAAGTGGTAAAGGGCGGTCGTTTTGTGGGGACTGTCTTAAGGAAGGTTGACGTTCAAAAAGTGCTGATTCTTAACCTAATTTGAATAAAAATGTCCTATGATTTTTGTTTTTGATTTTGAAAATGAGATCTCAGGATCTCTTTCTAACAAAAAAAAAATCCTACCATAAAAAGTAACGCATAATACACAGATGATACCACGGAAGATGATACATTTTGTGCAATAACAACAGTGGCCATATCCAGCATCTTCAACTCTCCATAATTACAACCTATTTCAAAACTATCATCTGATGAATTATTAAGGACATTTACCTTTCGTAACCGGTACCTTCCTTGCCGCTAACGACTCGTGTACGATTCACTTGTCCTTGTGATATTTCCAGCTCACAAAAGAGATAGATGCAGAAGTTTCCCTCCATACAATGAGCGAATAGGGATGTATCCAAGGTATGAAAATCAAAAAAATAATTTGTCCGTCTTAAAGATAATAAAACAAATTAAAACCAATATTTTTTAATTTGTCGAAATTTCCAAAAACTATTGAGATATAGCGTATTGAAGTTACAGAGTGGGGGCTAATTACGTCACGCTGTGGTATATTTTGTACCACGGCGTGACGTCATGCGACATTTCAAATCAATATCTTCCTAAGCATTTGAATGAAAGAAAAAATAAAAAATACGTGTTCAATATTTTTTACAAATCTATCTGATGGACATTAAATTATTTCTTAGGATAAAATCCAATTGGCACGCACACATAGGCACCTTTCATGCGCAACAAATGCAGACACACTGTATTGTAATACTTTAGTGCGTCTGGCATTTGTATGAGATATCAAAACAAAATTGCACTTAGACATGAAAGCAAATTAAACATACCGACTTCATGATTAAAAATGCACTATTTTAATACATCTGTTATGTCCATTAAAATATACAATATATTACCTGAAGCCATCAAAAATGTAATCTATACTAATTTATAAAGCTGAAGAGTTTGTTTGTTTGTTTGAACGCGCTAATCTCAGGAACTACTCTTCCGATTTGAAAAATTCTTTTTACGTTGGATAGCCCATTAATCCAGGAAGGCTTTAGGCTATATTACATCTCGCTGCGCCCAATAAGAGCGGAGCATAACCAACACCACGTGAATGAAGTCGCTGGCAAACAGTTCCTCAAACAACATTAATAATTATCCTATAATGTTCCCATTCCTGGGAGACAGGCCTCCTCTCGGTGAGGGGGAACACTTAGGTGAAGTGACCTGTCATTCCAACTTATGATAAGGGATTGACACAATTGACAGCTATTCCAAGTTCAGCTGATTATGAAAATTTAGGCCAAGTTCCTGTTTTCTTTTTTTTTTTTATAAATACAGGATAAAATTATATCCAGTGCGCAAACTTTGTCAACATATAGCTAAATAAGTTTTATAGATAAAAAAGTTTTATAGATAAAAATATTATTACTTTGGTATGTGTCAGTACAAAAAAAATAGTTATTGATAACGAAAGATGTTTATTATGAAATCGATGTTATGGTCACCGCACGCGGTCCCATTCATGGTCGGCGGAGTGGGGACGGCGGGAACATCACAGCACCCCCGCGCGCCCGCGCCGCCCGCATGTTCACTACGCGGCCATATGCTAATACTACGATATTGATATGAATAATTGGTGTCTCTCATTTGCTGATTTTAGGGCGGACAAAAACACGATTTTTTATTTTAAACTAATAATGCCGATTTGTTCTGTTACTGATTCTGAGCCACCCATTTGTTTTTGTGCACTCGAAAAAAAGTTTCCCTGTATATACAGTCAAATCACACAGATTGAGCTAACCCCAAAGTAAGTTCGAGACTTGTGTTATGGGATACTAACTCAACGATACTATATTTATAATAGATACATAGGAATATAGATAAACATCCTAGACCTGGGTCTTGCCCAACCTTTGCTTGGTTTTGAGCCAATCAGGAAAAGATCGGTTTCCATCATGACCTGGCCGTGGATCGAACCCGGGGCCTCCACGTCGCAGGCAGGCGTGTTGACCACTGCGCCACGGAGGACTATAAGTGAGCTTGAAATGAGAGAAGGAAATGGAGGTAAGATTTTAAAGAATCGATCAACAGTACGTGTTACGCGTTTGTGTGCGTGCGCGTGTTTGCGTTCATTGTATCGAGTTAACCTTCTGTATTGTTCTGTGTCTGACGCTTAATTGTTTGAAAATTTGTTTGATTTATTTTCAACCGCATGGATAAGGGGTTCAATTTGGTTTACATATTGATAGTTTTGTTCTGGTTCTCACAAATTGGATCTGTGAGTAATTGTGTTGCCCGAAGCATTTATTTAGGAAATAAGTTTTTACTAACATAATGAAAGGCTTCTTTTTAATGATTTTGCTTTTTTTGGCTTGGGTCATGTATTGATATGGCTAGCCGACATATGGTAAATAATTTAATTTAATTTTCTCTGTGTTTGTCCTGTCATATCATGTTACTTTCGTCATCATCATCATCATCAGCCTCTACTCGTTCACTGCTGGACATATACATATAATATGTAAAGAAAACCCTGTCCGACAATAAGGATAATAAAAGTTAGGTAAACACTTGACCAAATATAATATAAAATTTTACATAATCATCATAGTAATAATACTAATGAATTTTGAAATAATCTTTTTTTCACGGGAATTAATTCCAATTTCCCCGAAATTTGGTAATTTTTAAAAAAGTGACAACACCGGTATGAGCGGATAGCGACGCGACCACGTCACAGGTGCCGCGTGCCCCCCTCCGCCACTCGCGGAAGGGTTGCTTACCGTACATATATTAAGTTACGGTTACCTCTTTTTGCGAAACAATATTTATTTTTTTAGGGGGATTATTTTTTTTAAGTTTAGCCCGGCTTTGTATCCATTAGTAGAATCAGTTATCGATACCTAACAATACCTTCACGGATCGGACAGGGTTTTCTTTACATATTGTATAGGCCTCTTCCATTGCACGCCAACAAATTCCACCAGTCAAATTTTTGATATCGTCGCTCCATCTCGCCCAAGGGCGCCCTGCGCTACGTTTGCCGAGAAGCGGTCTCCGCTCGAGGACTCGTTTACCCCAACGGTACCATACGATTTCCATGTTACTTTACATACATAGTATTATAAACAGTCTTATCTTTATATCAGATGTTTAAAAAAAAATAACTGAAAGAGTAACACTGAAAAGGCTGTTTATAACCAATAAACTTGTTTATTTTCCATTAGGACCCATAATATACATCTCCACAATTCACTCTCCATATAAAACATCAAAACAGCTTTGTTACAGCAAGGTATGACATAATCCAATATAAAATAATTCAGGACCAGACGACAGGAAAAACCTGTTTATACCCTAACAAGCCTATTTCCGATAGACCTCCACATCTTCACAAACACAAAAAAAAATCAACAGCAAACCAGGTTGGTTTTTAATTCTCCAATAAAACTTTTGTTGGGCCTATAAATCTAGTTGGTTGTATACACTGGCGTTTTTATTGGCCTCTGTGTGACTCTTTAAGCACAGGTAGGTAGGTATAGTATAATTAGGGACCAGGAATGGAATTTATTGGGTCATTTTTTACTTTCTTCATTTTGAATACCGGAAGAAATTTTAGCGAACAAACGATGAGGAAAACGGGGATATGGAATGTGGTCGTGTTTGTTTGTTTTCGAAATGATTCTTCTTCGTCTTCAGCCTATAGATGTCCACTGCTGAACAAAGGCCTCCCTCAAGACTTTCCACGATGACCGGTCTTGTGCTGCCCGCATTCATCGGCTTCCCGCGACCTTCACCAGGCCATCGGTTCTACGAGATGAGTAGAAGTTTGTGCCCTGGACGTGTTTGACATCGATTTCTCATCACAACTGCTGTTTCGCCAGTTCATATCGTCATTTATTATTGAGACCACTGCGATCCGGATGAAGCGTTTCATATTTTATACCGCGTAGGTATATCGAGGGACTGGAACAATTTGCAGCGGCGGAAGTGTCTTCAAGGCCAGAGTGAATAGGGTCTTAATCAACAAGCGCGCTTTACCATCAAGGATGGGTCTGAGCAGTTGTGTTGCGTTGTGTGGCGGGTACGATGCGCCAAATGTTGTCGTGTCGGGAGTTTGGTCGTGGAGAGTCTCCAGATCCATCTCCCTCTAGCGCAGCATCGTTTGGCACGACCAAAATTGGTCTTGGGTTTAACATTGCACCACCTTTTATTTTTTTCCGGAGTGGAAATCCTCAATGGATGTCCGCCGCCCTGGGGTGGACGACGGGGTCTGTCAGACTCTTACTGACTAAAACCACCCCGGTATCTCTTCTATCATGAGCGCGCGTAGGGCCGCGGGAACATTGCACCACCTCGCTCAACTGCCGTCATCCTTCCTATTCCTAAGTTTTTTAATTGAATAGGCGTAATAAACTAGTGCGCTTTACCATCAACGATTGCATCACTGCTTACCATCAGGCGGGATTGCAGTCAAGCACTAGTTTATAATTATTAAAAATAATAATAATAAAAAGATAAAGAAATCAAGTATCTTGACTTAGCTCACGAGGTTGTCGACATGTGGGAAGTGGATTCAGCAATCATTGTACCGATAGTCGTGACAGCCAATGGCTTAATAGCCAAGAGCCTCGACCAACACCTCAGGAGGCTCTCGTTAGGCGGCTGGATCAAGGGTTTGATTCAGAAAGCGGTACTGCTGGACACGGCTCGCATCGTCAGGAAGTTCCTCTCTCTGGAGCCCTGACCGCCGGTAGCTTGGACCCTGTTCCCGATACCGGTGGGCTACTATTTTTTATATTTTTAAATGTTTTTTTTTTATACAAATATTTAAAATTTTAAATTATATGTTAGTAAAATAAATAAACGAAATAATAATAATATCTTCGTCTTTTAATTTGGCTGTTACACATCCAGAGTCTGTGAAACGGTATTTATTTAGCGAATTAATAATTTCATAGATATTATTGTTGTCGATCCTGACGCTCTACGGAAATTAAAATATGTACCAAAATATGATCTTTGATATCGAGATCTTTGGTAGTCGTTACGGGTCGTCAGAAGTCCGAAAGTCTGACAACCAGTCTTACCAGGTGTACCCGGGTACAGGGGTTATCGTTTTACCCAATAACTGGATTGTGGAGGTCAGATAGCCAGTCGCATAATGAAATATTGGTATTTAGCCGAATCTGGTTAGAGTGGGGACTGACCCTAACGTTATTGGAAAAGTCTAGGTGGGTGATAATTGCTGTATCCTAAAGAAACAGTCGTCGTGGTGGCCTAGTGGTTAAAACGCCAGCCTCTCAAATGTGAGAAACTGCCAAACTGTCGTGTAACGACAAGAAAACTATTTTTTTAGAGAAAAGAGGTCAATCAGTAGATTAAAATTTTTATTATAAAACAGTTAAAGAATTTAAAAAAATGAAGGTGTGTGATAATGAGTGAAGTGAAAAAAGGAAGGTGAATTGGACGCAGACGCCGACAGCAGACCAGCAGCAGCGGTAGAGCAGCCCCGGCGGCGGAGGGCCGGTTACAGCAGCAGAGGAGCGGACCCGGCGGCAGAGGGCCGGCAACGGCAGCGAAGGGGCTCCGGTAGCAAAGAGCCGGCAGCACCAGCTGAGAAGCGGCTCCGGCAGCAAATGGTTGGCGGCACCAGCTGAGAAGCGGCTCCGGCGGGCAAAGGGGCCGACGGCAGCAGCAGGCGCGCCAGTTAGCAGAGACGACACCAGCAGCGAGTACCCCTAAGATTTAATTATACACTTAATGACTTAATAATATATCAGGGTGGCCCAAAAGTCCTTGGAAAAGTAAAATTTGAATTAAACGAAAACGGCGCGCGTGAGCGGTGCAGGGGAAGCGGGGGCAGTAACTTAGGTTTCAGGGAATTTAGTCGCGATGGAGCGTTTCACCGGAGCGGACCGTGCGTTTTGTGTGAGCGAGTTTTATCAAAACAACAATTCGGTAACCATTGCGAGGCGTAAATTTCGAGAACACAAAAGTTTACACAACTTTGATGACACCCCAGCTCCCCAAACGATTAAGAATTGGGTTGCTAAGTTCGAGGAAACCGGTTCGACGTTAGATAAACCGCGGTTGGGTCGCCCAAGGACATCACGTACGGAACATAACATCGACACAGTGGCACAATCTATTCGTGAAAATCCTACATAGTCAACTCGTAAGCGTTCCAGTGCATTAAACGTACCCAGGACATCGTTACAACGGATTTTGAAGAAAGATTTACTTATGCACCCTTACAAAATTCAGTTGGTGCAAGAATTAAAAGAAACTAATGCTATTCAGAGAGTGAATTATGCTAATGAAATGTTTAATCGGTTTACTTCGTTCAATAACATAATGTTCTCTGATGAGGCACACTTCCACATTAACGTGTTAGTAAACAAAATTGCCGCTATTGGAGCCCGATTAATCCAAAACTTAAGCCCTTACATAGCCCTATAGTTACAGTTTGGGCCGCTATGTCAGCCCATGGCATCATAGGGCCTTATTTTTTTGAGGACGGCAGACGGCGTGCTGTTACTGTTACTTCGGAGCAATATGTGGCCATGATCGAGGAGTTTTTCACACAGAAATTGCAAAACTTTCAAGGCTTTAATGCCCGAACATGGTTTCAACAGGATGGAGCAACTTCCCACACCTACAATACTGCTATGCCCGTTATCCGTCAACTTTTTCCAAACAAAGTTATCTCTAAGAGAGGAGACATTTCCTGGCCACCACGTAGCCCGGATCTGACTCCAATGGATTTTTTTTTGTGGGGCTACCTTAAGGCTAAAGTGTACGACTCTAACCCGCGGTCAATTAATGACCTACAAGAAAACATCCGCAGAAAAATGGCAAGCATTTCAGCAGTGACGTGCCGCGCAGTCATCGACAATTTCAGAAGGCGTTTGCAAGAGTGCCGAGACTGTAACGGATTACATTTGGACGACGTTGTTTACAAAAAATAATTCCCGTTTTTCTAGCTATATTTACAAATAAAAATATTATTCATATTGTTATTAGTTTTATGTTAATTATTTTTTTTCATTACTAAGGACTTATGGGCCACCCGTATAAGCTGTTTACTTGGAAGCCAGAGCTGAAATGTTAAAATAATAATTTTATTTAGTTTTTTAATTAGTGTATTAAAAGGACTAGAATTGCTATTTCAGTTATTATTATTTTATTTTTTATTTTGTTTGAGTAAGCTAATAAGTATTAAGTTTATTATGGTGTATGGTTTCTCTAGGTTTAAGTGGATGTGTAATGTTTTAAAATACCTTGTTATCGCATTGAGTCTTAATAACCTGTAATGTTAACAGAGAAAGGATAAATTTATAAATAAATAAATGAGTGTGCGGTTTCAATTCCAGGTCAAGCAAATACCAATGTAATTTTTCTTAGCTGTATGTGCTTTCTAAGTATATCTTGGACACCAATGTCTGATTAAAAGGTGAAGTAAAACATCTTGAGGAAACCTGGACTTTAAGTCTGAAATCGCCAACCCGCATTGACCAAGCGTGGTGGTTACGCTGAATCCTTCTCTGTATGTGAGAAGGCCTGTGCCCATCAGTGAGACTATAAATTAAAAAAAAGGTTGTTGATGATGAAAGAATCAGATCAAATTATTTTGACAGTATAAACATGACATGGTATGTAGATGGAGCCACAAAGTAATATTTCATCTTTTCAAAATGATTCAATCTCATTTAAAAGTCAAACGAACGGTTATTACGACGACGTATTTATTTTATTTCCCAAAAGGGAAGCTTTGATCGCGTTGTTTCGCAATAAATCTTTTTTACTGTAACCAGGATGAAATTTCTGCCTGTTTTGTTTATGTATTATGTTTTTCAGTAAAGGAGTTTGGCATTACCCCTGTCAAATAACTATATCGATTAAATAAATGGTTTATTTTCTGTAATGAGGTTTATAAAAATATTTACACAAGTACTTTTTTTGTTTCCAGATGAATTCAGCCTTGCCTGTCTATCTACTCAGAGAAGAATGGCCGAAACAAACTCAGAGGTCACAATCTGTCTTAAAGTCAAGATATAATCTTTATATTATTCAAAAATAAATTTCAGCCTTCCATCGTCATCATCATCATTTCAGCCGACATACGTCCATAGCTGGACATAGACCTCCCCCAAGAATCTCCACGCCGACCGGTCCTGAGCTTCCGCATCCAGCGGTTTCCCTCGACCTTCACCAGGCCGTCGGTCCACCTTGTTGGAGGTATATGCTTGGATTGGTTTTGCATGGTTAACTTAAAATACCGCAGTGTCTCAAGACAAAAGTCTTCGACCAGTGTGTGTTGCCAGTGATGACTTATGGAATTGAGACGTGGTCGCTAACAATAGGCCTTACAAGAAGGTTCAAGGTCACTTAAAGAGTAATGGAGAGAGCTCTGCCGTCCTTTAACTAGAATGCCGTTATGTGACATTTGGCATTTTCACTTTTTCTGAGGCCATTTATATCAGAAAAAAAAGTTCTATCGTTGTATTTACAGTTTCGATAGCTCTTGTGGTTTTCGAGATATGAAAAAAAGAAATGCCGTTAAAAGCACAAATCATAAAGTAAACCTATGCTAAAATGTTGTTAAGTGACATTGCCAAGCAAAAATGCGGGTAAAGCTACATAGCCACAGATTTGAACAAATAATTTGCGATTTGTTACCTAGCTAAATTGCCGTTAAATTATTTTCCTATCCTATAGGGCAGTAAAAGTACTTTAGCGGCTTTTTAACTAGGCATTTTTATTTTTGATGTAAACAAATCCATAACAATGAAGCCACTGTATAAGAATCCTATGCATAAATGCCGCAAAACACCCTTTGCTGCATTTAAGAGTTTTATATAAATATATTAATTTGGTAGTTTACAATTAGAATTCGTATACAGCGGCAGTTATTTATAATCCAGCAAAATATTTTAAACATTTTTCAAGACTAAATTGCAGCTATCCAACATGACTAATCTAAAATGCCGCTAAGTATTCTCGCGACAGTACAAGTTTTGGGTAATCCTGATCCCCCCCGATCCCCACTTTAGGCTACGTTAAAACAAATGACCTGATCCTTCAAGATAGACGAATAGACACCACGTGTGATAAAAGAGGAAAACATAAAAAAACTCCTTCATCTAATAGAGATATGTTAAAACAACATGTAGAATCATTTAATCCAATGGAACCTCACTACAGGCGAGAACATGCTCCATTGCGACCTGCCAAGCGATTTAAATGTTGTACACATGCATAAAGATTTCCTCCAAAAACATCCCGATCAAAAAATCAGCTACAAACTATATAGAAATAATTTAAAAGCTATGAATATATCTTTTGCTCGCCTCGGCAATGAAGAATGTGAAGTGTGCGAAGCTTACGACTTACATAAAAAAGGAACTTCTCACGATCAAACTGATGGTTGCGCTGTGTGTATGGACTGGATTAAGCATCACGAGAAAAACTTAAAAGCGAGGCAGCTCTACGAAAATCACAAAAAAATGCCACAAGATCATACTGCGATTCATTTCTGATTTAGAGAAAGTGATCATGTTACCAAGATTGGAGTCTTTCAAAGCTGCTATATTTTGCCAGCGTCTTGTAGCTTTTAATCATACCTTCGCACCTCTGGGTAAAATAACATCCGAATCTAAGCCGTTAACAGTCTTATGGCATGACGCTCAAGCGGGACGGAGGCAAGAAGATAACATGACAGAATTTTATTATTTTCTTCTTCGAAACCGAGATATAACAAACATACATATCTGGCTGGACAACTGCACCGTACAGAATAAAAATTGGTTACTATATTCAATGCTAAACCCGCCACACTGTTCCCAACCCACTGCAACTCCTGAAAGCCAGAATCAACAGTGGAGACCGCCAGAAAAACGCCGAGCAATGAAGCTCGACGAGTCCCGGAGAAACGATTCAACTGTCTTGGGTCCCGCAACGAAATTAATCAGAAAAGAATAGCGGAGGAGTAAGAAAAAACATATTTTTTCCACTTCCCTCCATAATAAGCAGGGGACAGAACAGAACTAAGCCAATCGGCACAAAGGGACATTATTGCAACTGGGAGAAGCCCAAATTGCCAAGCACCACGGAATAACATTTGATTAAGTTAATGGGTCCTAAGTAGGTATTTGCTGTTACAATTGATTCCAATAATAGGTATGGCAAAAGCACCTGAACGCACGGAAATTAGTTCTAGTTTCTACAAGGTCCGTATAATAAACAACTCCGGATGTAATTTGTACACTATCCAACATAATATTGCGTTCATTCTGCCAAAGAATACACTCCCACAAGATGTGATGTGCGGACTGTTCAAATTCACAGTTCGATGTAAAACACTGACACAAAGGCGAAGGAACAAGTTTAAAAGAATACAGTTTACTTTTAAAGTTGCCATGACCTGTAAGAAATTGAGCAACGCAGTGGTCAACCTCCAGCCATGTCTTAGCCAGCCGATCGCCAACGGATGGAAAGAACAGATGGAGGTGCCCTTGATGGAATTATCCCACCTACTTTGCCATTGGATAAGAGGTCCTTCCAGACGTCAGTCTGAGGTTTAAATAATCTATAAATTCTATTGAGGTCGCGTTGTGTAACAAAGTTAGTGTCACACATATTCAATGCTAGTGCACATGGTAAATGGTAGTGACATTAGAGCTATTTAGAGCCTGGCCATACGTTTATGAGCGCCGACCAAGTGCATCGCCAAGTAGAACTCGTCATGAAAAAGAAAGGGAAACTCTACGACTTTACCGATTTTGAAGAAGCAGTGGCATCTATAAATAATGGAAAAGTTAACGTGAAATCTTTGGTTGCAGAAAACTTTTTAAATGTACCAAATTATGTATCAGATAGAAGAATACAGAATTCTAATCCGAGAGCATATTTGAAAAACATGACACAGGTGTGTTTTAGTCGGAATAATTATGATCTCATGCACAAAAACGATTTTGAAGACGAATACACACTATTCAGATTCATGAATGACAAATATATAAAAAATTCAAAAGTGTTCAAGTTAGAATTTCGTACTAATCCAAAAGGTATAGATGTAGAGAGAAAAGCTGGCATTCTAGAAAAATTATCCAACATAATACCACCACATAAATTGGTATTTTGGAACAATTTGCCAACGACTCAATCTAATATTGAGGCAAGCACAAGTGGTGCTAAGAATTATAAAAAAGTCAATAAAAAAGTACTGACTAAATCTAAGTAATTCAAGACTGTATAATTTTGATAATAATATTTTATCCATAAACAATAAGTAAAAGTTCCTTTAATGTTTTGTTTTAAATATTTTTTTAATAACTAGTGTAATTTAATTACTCTAGAATATTATAAGCATCTGCCATCTGATATGGTAAGTGTTAAGTTGGTAAGATTTTTTAAAATAATATTGATCTCATTTTGATTTAATAAATAAACGATGATTTTAAATATAATGCTTGTTTTATTTTTATATTTTACTTCATTTGATTCTCTATTAATTTATAAAACGTAATGCATATCTAAAATGCCGTTATCATTAAATGTTTTGTACTTAACGACATTAAAGCAATGTAATAAATAAAAAAATTTGTACGGCAAAACAAGACATGAAGCTATTATTGAATTTTACTTGTCTTGTTTGCCGTTAAGTGACTTAGCGGCAATATAGCATAGTTCGAGTCTACTTTTTTTAAGCAATAATGCTAACCTATATTGACTTTTAGTGTTTTAACGGCTATGAAGGTAAGTTTTATTACAACATTTTTAAGTGTGGTACATAACTACATTATTAGGTCATAACCATTAGCATAAATGCCGTTAAGGTATGCATTACGGCATTATAGTCAGGATTTTAAGGCTAAATATTTTATAAATTACTTTAATAAAATGATAAATATTTATTTTCTCTAATTTACTAAAACGTTTTTGACTGACAGCTACACCGACTAAAATAGCCTTCAAGACAATTTTTTTGGTATTTAAAAGTTTCGCAAGTAACTTCTCGTTAGGAAGTAGCATCAATTTTAAATTATTTTACCGTTTTCCGCGCGTATCTCGAAATTTGGTTTTGATACTTAACGGCACTCTTGTTAAAGGACGGCAGAGCTATGCTTGGGGTTTCACTGCGTGATCGAATCTGGAATGAGGAGAACGATAGTAACCGACATAGCCCGAAGAATTGCCACACTATAATGGCAGTGGGCCGATGCCAGATGGGGCCGGCGGGTTCATGAGTGGTGACCACGCACCTGAAGACGCAGCGTGGGTAGGCCCCCGACAAGGTGGAGTGACGACCTGGTAAAGATTGGGGGAAGCCGCTGAATGCGGGAGGCGCAGGACCGGTCGTCGTGGAGGTCCTTGTGGGAGGCCTATGTCCAGCAGTGGACGTCTATCGGCTGAAGATGATTATGACTGATGGTTAACTTTAGAACTTAAGGTCTGTGCCTTATCGGGGCCGTTACACAGAAGGAGGGTCCTTGTGTGTACCACGGTTTCAGAAGCAGCCCCGATATATGGGCTCTGCCTCGTCCCGGTCATACGTAAAACCTTTATAGATCTCAACAATTACACTAACAATACCAAAGAAAACCATAATTTATTCTTTAGAGCACAAAACTAATATTTATTCTTCCTAGAACAGAGAAATCACGAATGAAGACTGAAAAATCACGTTTCCATCAACGGACACAGCTACATAGGGAAAACCTTAAACAAACCTGAAACATAAATTGGCAGTTAAAACTGTGTGGCAACACGTTTGTTGAGCCAACAGTTAGTTTAGTTTTAGCTCAACAAAAATATCTAGTTGAAAAAATGGAGCAGTACCTACAGTTTTTTTATAAACATTTGGACGCATGTCAACTATGATCACTCAATTGTTTTTTTGTACACTTTATGTCATGTTTACAGCAAATAAATGTATTTTCATTCTTTCTTTCTGTCTTTCTTTCTTTCTTTCTTTCTTTCACACTAGTAATTGCTCCTGTATTGTGGGTGCGTTAACGAACACTACAACAAAGATGTGTTTATCAGTTGTTTAGACCGTGATTGTTATATGCAATAACCTAGACACTAGACACAAGCTTACAGCCTCCGTGGCGTAGCGATAGCGAACGCGGCCGTTGCGCAAGGAGGCGCGGTTTCGATCACCGCACAGTGCAAATATTTGTTTGCATAAATATGAATATTTGCACTGGTCTGGTCGTGCCTCGGAAAGCACGTTAAGCCGTTGGTCCCGGTTGTCATACGAACATCTAGTGGCAAACGTTACGGGTTGTTGGAGCCCTCAAAAGGCTAACAATAGGTCTAACTGCAATGCTTCGATATCACCTTCGGGTTGTGGAGGTCAGACGGCAGTCGCTTCTCGGAAAATATCAAAGTTTAACCAAAATCAGCAGTTAGACTGGTAAAGCGGACCCCAGATTCCAAAGCTGAAAAGCTACGGATTAACGCTGAGATTATGATGATGATGACTTTAGACACCCGCTTAACAAGTTGTACGTCTGGTTAGATCCGTAACTCAAACAGCCATACCCGGAACAACAGCCTATATGTAGGTCATACAATCCAATCGCATGTCCGTGCGGGAATGTAACCCGTGA
Organism: Sesamia nonagrioides; assembly: GCA_017933935.1. Lineage (NCBI taxonomy): Eukaryota > Metazoa > Arthropoda > Insecta > Lepidoptera > Noctuidae > Sesamia > Sesamia nonagrioides. The sequence continues at coordinate 980,006 of JADWQK010001647.1, forward strand.
CACTTACTGCAGCAGTTGATCGCTAACAGCGGCAAAGTGTCACGTAGCAAAAAATATAGCAGCAGGCGACATCTCTTGGGCTAAACTCGTGTCACATATGTCGCATCGAGCCGAGAGATGGCGTTGCGCGAAAGTACGGTCGTTAATATAATAAATAAATTCAAATAAAGAACGACCGGGTTAAATAAAATAAAAAAGGACTTAGGATAAATAAATATTAAAAATAAGAACCAACTCATGAGTCTGAAACTAAAATACAAGTCGCGGAACGCACTTGTCAATGGTTCAGGAAAAGACAATTGGGAGCGGTCGATCGCTTGGCTACAGAAGCTTCGAGAAAGGGATCGAGGTCTGCTCGGAGGGTGGCTGGTTGGCTGGCGTTGCTGGTACGGAAGGTTGGCGTGTTTGCACCATAACCCATGGGGTTAAAAAGATTACTCGATTAGGGTCAGCTACGCTAACCGCGATTGGTCTGTGGATAGATGACCATCTTTACATTCCATGTCTCGGAAACCATGCTAAGCCGTTGGTTCCTGCTATCATTTGTAGATCTTTGACAGTCGTTGTATGAGAAATACGTAAATACGGTCCGATACCGCACAAACTTGTATGATAAAGTAGCCAAGAGACCCACACTCTTGCTACCACAAAATTGTTTATAGATAGATAGATAACACATTTATTTGATGCAACAACAAAAGACACAATACAGGTAATACAGGAAAAAAAATACATCAAGAAGGGTGATAAACAAATAGTACAAAAAAAAAATTAAAGAAAAAATAAAAACAAATTCACCCATTATAGACAACACAGACATTTGAAATAGTTTCGCACACAAAACGTTGCGGCGTATGTCTCATGGTTGCACCAAATAGGAGTCTAGCTCAGCATGTGCCAGGTAGGATACCTGACGCTGGTATTCTGCTGAATCCCGTTAGTGACGCACGGATGCCAAGAAACGGTAAAAGATGTAAACCAATGAACTTGAACTGTGTGGTGCGTATTATAAATGTGCAAGTACCCACCCACATCAAAACTGCCATCATAAAACGTTTAACATAATAAATAAAATAAAAACTCTCGATTTAGTAAATTAGCATAGTGCCTTCCACATCACTTGAATAACACAATATACCTTTTAAGTAATCATAATAGGAGTCGTGCGTGTACGTAATGTAATGTGTAATTGTTAATTATACTGTACAGTAAGTAATATTAAATAAATAAATAAATAAAAATATGATTCGCGAGGAACAGAGCACCTGCAAACGCTTATATTATGGAGGTATTTGTGACGGTCAAGCCCAGTTTTCTCTGAGAGTCGATCAGATACTGCCGCAATCGACTTTTAAAGGTACCGAGTGTTTTTAAAGTCCTTATCGGTGGGGGAATGTTGTTCCAGCATTTGGATGCGGCATATCTGAAACTGCCCCTGAAGGCAGCCGTCTTGTGCATTTCTGTAGCGAGTTGCTGAGAGCACTGCCTGACCTCGCACTCTCTTTTACTGGCGATCCAACTCAATTTTTTATATAAATAAGACGGTTGTTTGTGTTTAATAACCCCAAACATTAGGCACGCTAAGTGTAATTTACGACGTGATTTCATTTTGAGGATAGACTGTTTATTTAAAAAAGGTGTTATATGACTTCTAGGTGGAACCGAGAAGCAAAATCGTATGCAGGCGTTTTGCACTCTCTGAATCAGTCGCTCAGTTCTTGCCAGGAGTCGAGGACCGAAAACTGTATCTGCGTAGTTCAAGTTAGATAGTACTAAAGATTCAACCAATCGAATACGTAGCTCTTCCGACAGATACGGCCTTATTTTGTAAAGGACCTTGAGCCTATAAAAGCAATTGCGCACCGACTCCGCCACGTGACCCTCGTATCTCAATTCAGCGTCCATATTCACACCCAGATTTCGTGCCTCCCTGACTCGGCTGACTGGCTCGCCCAGTAAAGTAACATCAAGCTGAGAAGGCAGGGCATTTATTTGGTGCTTGGTTCCAAGTAGCATGTATTTGGTTTTGGTAGGATTAAGTACCAAACCGTTGTTTTCGGCCCAACTGGTGATCCTATCAAGGTCCTCGCTTAGATCCCTTAAAGCTCTCTTATGTTCGTCAGGCTTGAACGAGATATAAACTTGGATATCATCGGCATAAATGTGATATCTGCAGCGCTTTAGAGCTGTTGTTATATCAGCGCAATATAAAATAAATATAATGGGGCCCAATATGGAGCCTTGTGGAACGCCCCTGTTAACAGAGGCTGGTGCCGAGCTAAGGGTGGTTGCATCCCTCAGAAGTATTTCAACGCGTTGCTCTCGGTTAGTGAGGTAACTGTGAAACCATCCTATCGTATGGGGATCAAATCCATAGTAATGTAGTTTGGCTAAGAACAGTTCAATATTTATACAGTCGAAAGCCCGCGAAAAGTCAAGGAGGACTAACAGCGTGCATAGGCCTCTATCCTGTGCAGCAAGAATGTTATCTGTCACATCCAACAGAGTCGTACACGTGCCACGTTGCTTACGGAACCCCGACTGTAATTCCGGTAGTATGTTATTCTTCTCTAAATATTGGGATACCTGCTGACACACTACCTTTTCAGATACTTTGGATAAGCAAGGTAGAAGACTTACAGGTCTAAGGTCCTTTAAATCAGTAGGGTTCTGCTTTTTTGGGATTGGTCTAACAATTGCTACTTTCCAAATGTCGGGGAACGTTGAGGACGCAATTGAGTGGTTTACTATATCTGTGATGGCTTTTAAGGTGTGCGGAATGGTTAACATCAGCATATTTAAGGTGATTTTATCGCAGCCCTCAGCATTGGTTTTCAGCTGGCCAAGATATCGTAAAACTTGTTCCTGACTAACAGGTTGCAAAGTGAAAGATACATCGCTGAAGCGGTTAGACTCAAAAAAATATTTATAGTAAAACCACGTCCTAATTCGGTCTGAAGCCACGTTCGACTCAAACGCAGCTCGACCCCGCGCTCGCTACCTGTTCGCGCGCGGGGTGGAAGTCGGATATTGCATACCATAATGGCCATTCTATACTAAATAGTCGTCATGGATACTATGAAACATTGAGCACCAATGAATGGTGGTCAATGTTTCATAGTATTGGTAGGATTGGTAACCAATCCTACCAAGGGGTCCTCTTGGTGGAGATTGGCAGCGATATCTCGCGTCCGACCCTGGTCCAGGCCATGGTCTGGAGCGAGAGAGCATGGCAGGCCGTCACCTCCTTATGCGAGGCAGTGATGCTGGCAAAAGTGGAGGCGGAGCGCGTGAGGGAATGAGAATCCCCGGGCCCTCAAGCCTCTAGCCAGCGCAGGAGACAACCTGGTCGGGAGATAACATCGAACTCCCGGCCACCGTAGGCGCAGGCTTGCGGGCGGTGAGCAGTGGGCAGCTCGCGGCTCGGCAAGGACCAGGCCCTTCTTAAAAAAGAAATAACATCAAAAAGGTGGCTTGGTTCAAATGGTTTCAGCAGTTGGAGGACAGGGTGTTGTGGAGTAACCGAGAGATGCCTCGTTAATCCAGAAGTGGAATTCGACAGTCTTGCAGTGCCATTTGATTGAATTATAAATTAACAGTTAAAAATGAAAACAAAAAGACTTCGTGGTTTCATTTTGCTGAGTGAAGGCCATTTTGTATGTGTGGAGACATGAGGAACAGGGAGTAAAGTTCACTTATCCTCCATAGAAAAGGGAGGATCCTCCGACCCGACGGGTGTTATGTCTGGCGGGCCCAATGCTTGAAATTGTTTTTTTTTTTTTAATAATTATAAACTAGTGCTTGACTGCAATCTGCCTGATGGTAAGCAGTGATGCAATCGATGATGGTAAAGGGCACTAGTTTATTAAGCCTATTCACTTAAAAAACTTAGGGATAGGAAGGATGACGGCAGTTGAGCGAGGTAATGCAATGTTAAACCCAAGACCAACACGACCACACGATGCTGCGCTAGCGGGAGATTGATCTGGAGACTCCACGACCAAACTCCCGACACAACAACATTTGGCGCATCGTACCCGCCACACATTGCAACACAACTGCTCAGACCCGTCCTCCTTGTCCGTCTCAATGTGTGTATGGTAATTGCACGGTAAACTCTGATTGCGAGATGTAGAATTCGTGTGACGTCAGTATAGCGCGTTGTCCCATGTGGCGTTTGTAGGTACCGCTACAGCATGCATATGATGCATATAATTTTTTAGTGGTATGTAATAACATCGGCTGCTGGCAGCAGTTACCACTAGGCTTGCCAGACCGCCGGGAAATCCGGGATTGTCCCGGAATCTTACCTCTTGTCCCGCGTCCAGGAATTAGCGCTCATTGTCCCGGATTTTGAAAACTTATTATTTTTTAACAAATTGGTTTTAGTTTATTTTATAGTACTTACCAAAAGAATTTCTGTTTTTAAGTTAGGAATTTATTGTTTTAAGATTTTTTATGATACAAAGTATCTTATTATTATTGTTTTTTTTTCTTCAGTTTATTACTATTTAATTTGTAATTTAGTATTCATTGTCTACCAAAGTTTTAATTTGCCAATTTAAGCTAATTGCTCAATTCTTTATAACTAGCGTTAATTACATATTAAGTACATACCTATGACTAATAAAAGTGTGTTGTTTTGAAAAAATGACATTTTTCCTTTTAAATATAAATCCTTTGAAAATAAAAAAAATATATGATATTTTCTATTATGGTCACGACCCGACATTGTTTTTCTAAAACTGTCCCGGATTTGATACGTTCCTATCTGGCAACCCTAGTTACCACCCACCAGACTTGCCGCCGAGCGATTCGTCGTGTTCCGGCATGATGTCTCGTGAAGCCGTACGGAGGACTGGCCTGAGCAATTGTGTTGCGATGTGTGCTCAGTACCATACGCCAAATGTTGTTGTGTGGAGAGTTTGGTCATGTTGTTGGGTTTCACATTGCATCACCTCGCTCAACTACCATCTTCCTTCCTATTCACTCAGTTTTTTTAGTGAATAGGCTCATAATAAACTAGCGCGCTTTACCATCAACGATTGCATCACTGCTTACCATCAGGCGGGATTGCGATCAAGCACTAATTTATAGTTTAAAAAAAATGTCTTGGGTTTTTATATTTTTCCTTTAATTGTGTCAGTTTTATCGCATAAAAATAATATTGTTCCTTACTAAACCGTGATTCATTACAATAATTCCTTAAATAAATTAAGTAATTATTGTTTTAGGAAAAATTAGCTCAAACAAAGCAAAGCTTATTAAGTGAACCGTCAGAAAGTTTTACTTAAAAACTATTACTACAACCCAGGTTCTACATAATTTTAACATTGCTAAGTAGAAAATAAGTAGCTTATTGAGACCGCTTTATTAGTTCTGAGCTCAATTAACCTAGTTTTCGTTACTAGATTATGTTTCAGCTCTGTGTTTTATGACAACATTTTGCTGTTTTGATAAACAAATATTGACTGAAGAGTCGTAAGACCATTCGGTAAATATAACTGCTGGAAATAGGCCTCCCCCAAAGATCTCTACGACGACCGGTTCTGCGCCTCCCGCATCTCTCGACTTTCACCAGGTCGTCGATCCACCTTGTCGGGGGCCCTACCAACGCTGCGTCCTCCGGTGCGTGGTCGCCACTGGAGAACCTGTCGACCCCATTGGGCATCGGTCCTACGGACAATGTGCCCGGCCCACTGCCACTTTATGTTATAATTTTTATTTTTAATAAAATAACGCGCTTTACCATCAACGATTGCATCACTGCTTAACATCAGGCGGGATTACGGTCAAGCACTAGTCTATAAATAATGTAAAAAAGAAAAAATATTATTTATTTAATACATATTATAATGGCTTATTTTGACAAATAGGTATCTTCTTCATTTCTGAATTTATCAAGTCCATCAATCAACTCAACTAGTTCTTCAATTTCTTTACATCAAATTGTGGTAATCAGTAATTTCCCTTCTAACACTTAATAATTCTTATATTTAAAAAATAATGAATAAACTATGAGTTATCCTACAAATATCAAAACTGACAAAGTTTGTGAGGCTATATTTATGAATGTAAGCCTGCGACTGATGACGGGGATCATCACGGGCCTCTGCTCGCTGAACAAGCATCTCCATACAATAGGCACAACAGACAGTCTTGAAAGAGACTGAAGGGACATTTGCGCATGTACTCTTCGAGTGTACAGGCGTTACCCACATCAGAAGTAAAACCATAGGGGCACCAAGATCTTACACAGATGTTCTCAACAGGCTAGGAGACCTGAAGGGCTTCTGGAAGGAGGTGGGCTGGCTGGAATAACCGCCAAAGGCCGCCATGGCTCACGCACAATGGTCCGCGGAAAGGACTGCGGTAACCAGACCCTTAACATAGAACATAAGCATGGATATTTGCTACTCTTTCACGCTAAAACTACTCAACGGATCTAGATGAAATTTGGCACACACATAGCTTAGTAATAACATAAGATACTTAACATATAAAATATTTTTATTTCGATATTCCTACGAGATCAAGATGAAACGGCGAGGAGCTGCTAACTAAAACTATTAACCAACTAATATAGATCAAAGATCTTAATTAATTGGTGATGAGAAGCATATTTTACACATCGTTCTTCTTATTTTCATCTTTATTGTTCTCACTCAAATTCTTCTTTCTATACTTACGCGAATGTTTTTCAAGGACAAATAAAAGATGGCACTATACAACATCCTCCGTCCATCCTCCTGACAGCCTCCGTGGCGTAGCGGTAGCGGACGCGGCCGCTGCGCAAGGTGGCGCGGGTGCGATCCCCGCACAGTGCAAGTATTTGTATGCATGAATATGAATATTTGCACTGGTCTGGTCGTGGCTCGAAAAGCACGCTAAGCCGTTGGTCCCGGTTGCCATACGAACATCTAGTGGCAGTCGTTACGGATTGTTGGAGCCCTCAAAAATCCAACAATTGGTCTAACTGTAATGCTTCGATGTCGCCTTCGGGTTGTGGAGGTCAGACTATACAACATCTAGACTAATTAACGCATTTCATGAAAATACTTTGTTCAGAATCGTTTACTCATCATCATCATCACAGCGTTAATAACAGTCGCATCCGAAGCCTTTTCAGCTTTGGAGTCTGGGGTCCGCTTTACCAGTCCAACTGCTGATATGGCTAAACTTCGACATTTTCCGTGAAGCGACTGCCGTCTGACCTCCACAACCCGAAGGCGACGTCGAAGCATTGAATTTAGACCAATTGTTGGACTTTTGAGGGCTCCAACAACCCGTAACGGCTGCCACTAGATGTTCGTGTGGCAACCGGGACCAACGGCTTAACGTGCTTTCCGAGGCACGACCAGACCAGTGCAAATATTCATATTCATGCATACAAATACTTGCACTGTGCGGGGATCGAACCAGCTCCACCTTGCGCAGCGGCCGCGTCCGCTACCGCTACGCCACGGAGGCTGTCTATAAAGATATAGCATTCCATTCAATTCTCTTATATGGAGATGTATATAAGAGATTTGAATAGAATATTATATACTATGTTTGTACATAATAAAGAGTCTCAATAAAATCAGAATCTAAATAAAATTGTTCAGAATCGTTTACTGAATCGGTTTATATCATTTTTAATATAGGTTAGGTAATTAAAACTACGGAAATTATTGTGATATTAACCCTGTTATTTGTACAGACTTTCTAAATCGCAGTTTTACTTGTATTCATACAAATTTAACCATTCAATACAAAAAAAGAAAAATCCTTATTCTGAGAACATTAGGGCTCTTCGTTCTCCAAGAATTGGAACTAATTTCAAAAATAACAATGGATTTACCTACACGTTAAATTAATAATTCAGTGTGTGTATTATGATTATAACATAATATTCTGTTAAAGAGCTATGCTCGGAGTTTCTCCGCGTGATCGAATCAGAAATGAGGAGATCCGCAGAAGAACCAAAGTCACCGACATAGCTCTGCGAGTCGCTAAACTTAAGCGGCAGTGGGCAGGGCACATTGCTCGAAGAACTGATGGCAGTAAGGTTCTGAAGTGGCGGCACGTACTGGAAAACGCAGCGTAGGGAGGCCCCCAACAAGGTGGGCCGATGACTTGGTGAAGGTCGCGGGAAGCCGATGGATGCGGGCAGCACAAGACCGGTCAGCGTGGAAAGCCTTGGGAGAGGCGTTTCGGGGAGTGTGCGAGGGAATTGCATGATTTAATTCCCCCATCTCCGTTCCACCAGCGGACGACCGTCGTACGGCTGGTTTCCACCCTTACGTTGTTAACACCACTACGATCCGGACGAAGCGCTTCGCCTCCTCCTTTATACCGCGTACATCGAGGGACTGGAACAATTTGCCCGCGGCGGTGTTTCCGTCGGATTACAATTTGAGTGTCTTCAAGGCTAGAGTGAATAGGCTCTTAATAAACTAGTGCGCTTTACCATCAATGATTGCGTCACTGCTTACCATCAGGCAGGATTGCGGTCAAGGGCTGGTTTATAATTTGTAAAAAAAAAGGCCTTTGTCCAACAGTGGACATCTATAGGCTGAAGAAGAAGAAGATTCTAATTGATGTGTTTGAGGGTGTGCGATAGTTACATTACATGTTGTATAAATGCTAATTCATACCTAAATCATATCAAATCATCTTCCAAACTGCACTGATGACATCATCATAGCTTACAGTTTTTTTCCTAGCATCAACATATATTTCAGCCACACCAATTCAACTTTACACTCAATGTGTATAAAGACAAAGTTTATATTTGATTGCAATGACATGCAAATAAACAATTCGATACGTGAAGTCATTGGTGATTAAACAGACGCATACATATATAGATATTTGGGTCAAATTGTTTGATATGGTCCAAAGTGTTCCTAGTTGTGACGTTAATATTATTAAGGAGACGCTTCGTAATGATTTTCATAGCTAGAATACAGTATGTTAACTAACAGAGGGCGTTCCCGTTAACCCGAAATAGTATAGCATACATACATGCTAAAAAAAATATTTCCATTCGAAAACAAAATGTTTTAAAATTTTTTCCAATAAGAAAATATTCAATAAAAATTTTAGATTGACATGTAAAAGAAACACACTGTACACGCGAACATGAAAGACGGCAACGTCGCAATTTATTTCAGGTTCTACCTAGTTCAGGCAAATTATACATCAGTGCTACTTAGAGTTAAGAAAATTATTGTAAAAATTATGTACAAATGTGAGAAATAAACAATTATTATTATTATTATTATTATTATTATACATGACGACTACTATTTTCATTTAAAACAGGAGGTTTCAAATTTATTTCCAATTAGAATTTTTTTTATTTGGATTTTTTTATGCTTATTTTTCTATGCTGATATTTTTATTTTAATCTATTAATTATATATATTAACGAGTTTAAGGGAACGCCCTCTGTTATTTAACATACTGTATATTCTGTGAAAGATTTTCCTTCACAGCGGACCATGTTTCAGTCAATACAAAAGCGGAACGTTTATTTAGGTATTTTAAAACTATTTACGCTAGGTACCTACTAATTTATTGACAGCCTCCGTGGCGTAGCGGTAGCGCTGTGCAAATATTTGTATGCCTAAATATAAATATTTGTACTGGCCTGGTCTTGCCTCGGAAAGCACGTGAAGCCGTTGGTCCCGGTTGCCAACGAACATCTAGTGGCAGTCGTTACGGGTTGTTGTGGCGTCTAAAGTTCAACAATTGGTCTAATTGCAATGCTTCGATATCGCCTTCGGGTTGTGGAGGTCAGACGGCAGTCGCTTCACCGAAAATATCGAAGTTTAGCCAAAATCAGCATTTAGACTGGTGAAGCGGACCCCAAACTTTAAATCTGAAAAGCTTCGGATGGGGCTGGGATTACCGCTGAGATGAAGATGATAACTAATTTAACTGGTTCGACCCCCGGCCAGGTCATGATGGAAAATGATCTTTTCCTGATAGGCCTGGGTCTTGGATTTTTTTCTATATATGTATCTAATATAAATATAGTATCGTTGAGTTAGTATTCCATGACACAAGTCTCGAACTTACTTTAGGGCTAGCTCAATCTGTGGGATTTGTCCGTATATATTTATTTATTTATAGATTCTCCAGATCAATCTCCCTCTGGCGCAACATCGTTGGTCGTGTTGTTGGGTTTAACGTTGCATCACCTCGCTCAACTGCCGTCTTTTTCCCTATTCACTCAGTTATTTGGGTGAATAGGCTATTAATAAACTAGCGTGCTTTACAATCTACAATTGCATCACTGTTTACCATCAGGCGGGATTGCGGTCAAGCACTAGACTATGATTATATAAAAAAAAAGTATTCTAATCAAATAAAAATTAAAACTTAAATATTCAGGCATCAAAGTATCCCGCATCGCTATCATCACGTAAACGTGCCCAGAAGACTGCCAGCATTCATTTATTAATTAACTTGTACAAGTAAATTAATTAATTAATCCGTGTCTAAAAGAAAAAAAAAGCAACGGAGTAGTTAATGGGTACCCCTTTCCTACTTGTTTTGGACACAGGCTATCATCATATACAATATGTAAAGAAAACCCTGTCCGACCCATAAGGATAATAAAGGTTAGGTAAACACTTGACCAAATAAAATATAAAATTTTACATAATCATCATAGTAACAATAATAATGAATTTTGAAATAATCTTTTTTTCTCGGGAATTAATTCCAATTTCCCCGAAATTTGGTAATTTTTAAAAAACTGACAACACCATTTGCGACGGAGCGAATAGCGATGCGACCACGTGCCGCATGCCCCGCCCCCATTCACCCGCGCATGTATGCCTATCGGGTTGCCTGCCGCACATGCATTAAGTTACCTCGCTTTTTCGAAATAACATTTATTTTTTTGGGGGATTTTTTTTTTTAAGTTTAGTCCGTCTTTGTCAGCATTATTAGAATCAGTTAACGATACCTAACAATACCTTCACGGATCGGACAGGGTTTTCTTTACATATTGTATATCACTAGCGGCCGCCAGCGACTTCGTTCGCGTGGAGTTAGTTATGCTCCGCTCCTATTGTTCGCAGCGTGATGTTACATAGCCTTTCTGGATTAATGGACTATCCAACGCAAAAAGAATTTTTCAAATCGGACCGACAGTAGTTCCTGAGATTAGCGCGTTTTAACAAACAAACAAACTCTTCAGCTTTATATATTAGTATAGATTTGTGATGGGCTTTTTTTGTCGGTGCGTCATAATTTCCTTCATACTTTATCAATATACATACATGAGGCATCATTTTAAAACTTTTCTGAACCGCTGCATCGAAAAAATATACAAATTACTCACTTTACTATTGACAATCAAGGATGTGCGAAAACTTCAGACGGGTCACCTGATTTACCTTTAATTTTAGTTGAAAAAATATAACATCTGTGTTCTCCGTCAGTTTAAACAGAGGTAACGAAAAGTAAGAAAGAAAATACATTTATTAAGTAAAGACTAAAAGACACACAATACGCCAGATACATACATAATTACAAATAAACATCCACACACACACTGATACACCCAACCACACACACACACACCTACACATTACGTCAGCTATCATCATCATTCATCATTATCAACCCTTTTTATCGCCCCACTGCTGGGCCCAGGTCTCCTCTCATACAGAGAAGGATTGAGCGTAATCACCACGCTTGCTCAATGCGGGTTGGCGATTTAAGACTTAAAGTCCAGGTTTCCTCAAGATGTTTTCCTTCACCTTCAGTCATTGGTGTCCAAGATATACTTAGAAAGTACATATAACTTTAGAAAAGTTACATTGGTACTTGCCTGACCTGGAATCGAACCCGCGCACTCATACTTGAGAGGCTGGTGTTTTAACCACTAGGCCACCACGACCTGCGTTTTAGTCTAATTTAATAAGGGGCGAGCCTATTGCTATCGACCAGGCACAACTCCAACCAGACTCGGGAATCAATCTGGACAGAATCAAGGCCTCATGCTTAGCAGTAGTGGAACACTGGATCTACGAGGTTTGGCTTCAGTTCCTGTGTCCCCTAGATGAGGCAAAGGGCGTCTACAGTGCGACTCCATCCCGTTCGGTCTTGAGCTTTGCGTTTTATTTCGGTACAGGTATTCCCTGTTCTGCGCTTCTGCGATGACTGTTCGCCACCAGGTCTGCTTAGGGTGACCACGTTTACGCTTTCTTTGGGATTCCAGTCTCGGGCTTGCCTTAGTATATGTTCCGGATCTCTTCGAAGCGTGTGGCCGATATAGTTCCATTTGCAACGTTTGATCGGCTGTCGCTGAAAACCAGCGCTGGGCTCTGTTTTGCATAGAGTCGCAGCATAATGCTGAGCAACAGCCGCTTTGCGTGGATGTGACGAATGCTTCCCTCAATTATGTCTTATTTTTTGTGTTTTTGTAAACTTTTGCGTCATGTTTACTGCAAATAAACGTATTTTTTCCTTCTTCTTCCTGATCTGCTAGTCGATCGAAATTTCCCCGCAGTGCTCCCACAGAGGTACATTTGAGATTTTTCGGGCCAGTAGATACAGAGTAATATATTAATTAGTAGAGTGTATTAATTAGACAAGGAATTTGGAATTTAGAATCAGGATTTTTAGCCTTAAAATAGTATTTCAGTCCTATTTTAATACTTAAATTCAGACTAGTATAACAATCTGCAACATCGTTTTTTATGTCTCCAAAGTTGTTTTCATTCAAATCAATTTGCACTGTTTCGTCAGAATCAGATGACTCAATAAATATTTATCATCAAGCATCATCTTTATTTATAACGGAAGTATCTATAGTGTAATTCAATAATTGTTCTCAAATCTAAACAAATACGTACGCGTATCATACCATTTATTTAAACGGCTATATTTGTTTGTACTGTAGTCTAGGCTACTTGTCTATTTTCTTAGCCCTTCTAAGCGCGGGAAAAAACTATTTTGTTTAAATCTACTCTAGTCTCTAAAATCTGTAGTTCACATATATTATTATAATGGTTACATATTCTGATGAAAAACCTATAAACGTATAAATATGTATTTAACCATACGAATAGAAATGAAGTGTTGACAAAGTGGGTGCTGATATTAATTAGAAGCAAAGAAAAGAACGAACTGAGTTATGCTCATTAGATACTATAGGCAGTAACTACCTGTAAAAACCTGGTAATGAACTGTATCTGATTTGGTAGTGATCTTGAAATGTTTGTACTAGTAACAGCTTTTGTAACTCTCGAATGACTTCCCCTTAATGATATAACATTACGCGCGTGTGGCGAACTCTTTACTTACCATATATCATGACATTGAACTAATAATTACATGGCATTCATACAATAGAATGAACGCATTCCATCGCAGATTCAGTTGTTTTCAAGACGCCATGTGTTTCCAAGTCTATTAGACTACAAATGTGCGCCAAATAATATGTTATAGTTGTAATAAAATTTTTGAAACTATTTTAATTTTTCTGTGATACAGATCAGACATAATCAATCAAAAACGCTTTATTTCATGGTGTCTCGCAAGGAAGCATATTGGTGCCAACATTATTTAAATAAATCATAATAGTGATAATAACAAGCTCTAAAATATAATAAATGAAAATGGTGCAATTAAAATACACGGTGAATTTAATAGTGCTAATAACCTTGTTGGTGCGGACAGTAAGAGTGCTTGGTAGAGATCTCGGTGAGCGAGAAAGATCATTGAAAGCCGAATTTATACATAAACTATTGAATAAGCATAATAAATTAGAAGGAAAAATCAAGCTTATAGGCGGTATGACTAAATATGAAGGTAAGAGACGGATGCGTCAAAATATTAATTATTAAATACTGACAACACAAATACAAATATTATGTTTTCTATGTGGGAATTCCCAGTGGAAATGTAAAAAAGTGGTGACCACTGAAATTATGATTGAGAATTAAAGTGATATAGCAGACGACATACTGGGGCTGCTGGAAAGTTTGTTCCACCTTTTCTCTTCTTCCCAGCTAAAGCACTAGGAAGTGGCGACGAGAGGGCATTTTTAGGAACTGTCTCAGTAACATTGACGTGTTGACGAAGTGCTGATTCTTAGCTTAATATGAAAGAATGACTTTTGATTTGATTTTGATTTGATTTGACTGAACAGAGCCCAAATGTTATTTCATTTGAGCTATAGGGTAAGAGGCAGTATTCTCAGTGACAGCTTAGAGTATGGAATTTCTCCAGTAAACGACAAAAACTTACAGACGTGATCATAATATATATACATACTTAAATATTGCTCACCTAAGACTATATTGGCACATATAAGATACACCGTATTTTCTTCAGGAAATGTATACATTTACCACGCTGATCGCTGGGGTGCCGTCTGTGATGACTCTTGGGATGACGAAGCAGCTAAAGTGGTTTGCAAATCCTTTAACATGACTGGAGTGGCGACGGTTGCAGGAGCGTATGGACAGACTGTTGGTTAGTTTACATATTATTATGATTAAATAGAGGGCAGCGGAACATGCACACTGGACTCGCGTGGTAGATTATGGAATGCTCACCGAGGTCCGTGTCCCGGCAATGGAAACATTATAAGCTGATTATGGGATTAAATACCTATGTTCTTTTGCCACAAAACTTATTTACTAACGGGAATGTTTGACAATACATTTTGTTACAGTTTTGTGTTAAAAAGTATTACACATTATTCCACCTACAATAAATTATCTCCCTTAACCTTGATTACCAAAGACATCCAGAGTAATAGAGTTAATAACAAAGATTGAGATGAAAGGATAGTGTTAACTATATTTTTATGTATAATTTTTTTTTTTTTTTTTTTAGTTTAAGCATTTTGAATTATAGCGGTCATAAGTATGTATGAGTATTATGTCTGAGATTTTTACAAAGTAATGTAATGTCTAGTTAGAAATTGTCTTTAATTTTTAGAAAAATACTGGCTGGATGACGTAATATGTGAAGGAGATGAACCATCTTTGTCCAAATGTGTGTTCAACCGCTGGGGAGCTTCAGATTGTGAAAAGGACGAAGCAGCCGGCGTTATATGCATGGAAGAATCTGATTCTTCTAAGAATGCCCAGTCAACAATGAAGACAAGGTCTGAGAAAACGCTTAGAAGCATTTTAAATGGTACAGCGCAATTGAGGGTTGTTGGAGGTAAAAATGCCAATGAAGGAAGAGTTGAGGTAAGATTTTAGAGATAATATCAAATAGAACTCAATTATAAGTCACCGATAGGGCTTGATGCTGTTACATTGAAGAGACAATTCTTTAATGCCGCTTGCAGTTTAAAGTTTGAAAACCTTGACTCTACTTACGCAAAAAAAATGATTTGATAATTTTTGCGAGAAAATTATGGCAAATGAAAGCATAAAGCAAAGAGGTTTAGAAAAAGGAAGGACCAGCACAATTTAGCTGTAAAAAATATATGGACGGGCAAAAAAGAATAGTTGAAATGAACCTCACCTTTTTATTGCAGATCTTCCACAACAACATATGGGGAAGCATTTGCCCCGATGCCTGGACACATTATGAAGCTGCAGTCGTGTGCAGGCACCTAGACCTGGGCTATGCAGAACAGGCTCTTCAGACTTACATCTATGGCTTCTCACAAATCGTGTTCAGCGGTATCAACTGTGATGGCAAGGAAGCCAGCTTTTTTGACTGCAAAATAAGACTTCAACGCAAAGATAAACCCGTGAAGTGTTCTGGTGATCTTGGTAAGTATTATAATTTCATAAATTATGGAGACCTCTCTGTGCTGCAAAAAGCACGTTGCGCCGTCGGTACAGACTATAATTGCGGAGGAATTTTGACAACCATCACGGGTAGCCAGGACGTTTAAGAATCAATCTTACTGACGGTTAATGTATTAGTCAGTAACTGAGTTATGGAGGTTAGATAATATATGCAGTCGCTGCATGTGAAATACTAATTGTAATTAATCAACTGTATCTGATTTGATTAAAAGCCAACCAGAACATAATTTGAATACTTTGGGGGAATATCTGCATAGATTTTTTGGATTGAAATTAAAATTTAAAGATTTTATTTCAAGTTAACGGAAGTTTCAATTTATTCGGAAAGTCAGGCAGGTGGTCGGTCAGTCAGATAGATAAAACTAATTACCCATTCCAAAGCGTAGATACCATTGAAGAAGAACGGGCAAGTAACTCTGCACTCTTTTAAATCATAAAAATTATATATCTTTGATTAGATCCTTCATATTGAAATTATCCATGTGAGAACGATATCTGCACGTTAAATGGGCCTTTTATAGAACGAGAAACCGATTTAGATATAAAAATAAGCCGTGCCAGCTAAGAGATAACCGGGCGGCACAGATGGAGGCGCCATCAGTGCAGACTGCGTGAATCAGCACCATTAAGCCCGACCAGTTTAGGAAACTTATTGACCATGAAAATAATGACACTTTACGACCAGCGAGATACCAGATCACATTCTTGTCAATAAAAGACATATCAAGTAAATAGTAGCTTTACAGCAAATACGTAGTACTTCCACGTATGCCATGTTATTATACAATACTAAGGAATTGAATCTATACAACGCAATGATAGTTTTTTCAATGTTCAGCAGCTCCAACATTGTTCCAGAATGCTAATTACTTAATGCGCTCCGTCGTCATCATCATCTTCTAAGCGTTTAGTCCCGGTTGCATCCGCGGGTTTCGCGTAGAGCCCGGAGTCCGCATTTTTGTCCACAGTGATTGCCCTTAACATAATAATATACTTGACTATGTAGTATGCATTCAAAATTGAAAAGCTTCATTTCTTTTCATTCGGTTGGAGTAAAAAAATAAAAATAACGACAAATACACAAGCAGCCTAAAATGTTCCCACTGTTGGGACACAGGGCTTCTCTCGGTGAGAGGAAGTGGACCGTAATCTACGGGCTGATGCTGGGCCAGTACGGGTTGTTAGATGTCACAGGTCTTGGTTGCAGTTTTTGGGTCAAGATGATTTGTGTGTAATGTTTTTTTTTCACCATTTTGAAAGCAGTGGTGATGAAATAATGTATACTTACTAATATTAATATAATTAATTAATAATTATATAATTAATTTATACAACGCCGCAAATAAAAACAATGCATCATACTGACGTCACACGAATTCTACATCTCACAAGCAGAGTTTACCGTGCAATTAACATACATACTACTTCCGAACTTCAACCGTTGGGCAAGTGCCCGCCAGACATAACAGCCGTCTGGTCGGAAGATCCTCCCTTTTCTATTGAGGAGTGAACTCTACTCACTGTTCATCACACCTCCACATCATCATCAACCTTGTTCAAGCAATGTTTTTCATCGTCATTATCAACCTTTTTATCGTCCCACTGCTGGGCACAGGTCTCCTCTCATACAGAGAAGGATTGAGCGTAATCACCACGCTTGCTCAATACGGGTTGGCGATTTCAGACTTAAAGTCCAGGTTTCCTCAAGATGTTTTCCTCCACCTTCAGTCATTGGTGTCCAAGATATACTTAGAAAGTACATATAACTTTAGAAAAGTTACATTGGTACTTGCCTGACCTGGAATCGAACCCGCGCACTCATACTTGAGAGGCTGGTGTTGTAACCACTAGGCCACCACGACTACACCTCCACATACTTTGTGTAAATTATTACTTATTGCATGTCCTAGGGGCAAAACATCAAAGACATGTGACATCTACCAACCCGCACTGGGCCCGGCTAGTAGATTACGGCCCACTCCCTCTCACCAAGAGGAGGCCAGTATCACAAGAGTGGGAAAATTATGATTATTTGTATGTTTTGTCACATTTTTAGATCCTAAAAATATGAAGATTTAATAGTATAATTGCCATTTCACTATTCCCATTAAATGTTCAACGTAATATAATTTACACCCCAATAAACTACGTGAGAGGCGTAGGTAAACTAAAATCATTACAAATTCATATTAGAAATGCAAATTGAATCACGTTTAATAGTTAAATTTATCAGTCTACGCCTGTTTACGTGATTTAGATTGCCTAACGCAAGAATACATAGATCATATTTGAAGTTAGAGAATATGGCATATTTAAATATTACCCTTTGGGGTAAAATTTTCCTACTAACATATTCATAATGTTTTTACATAAACATTAAACATGCTGATCAGTCTCAATCGAACAAGAATATCTCTAATTTCACTACATCTTTACCAAGTTATTGATTAACAGCAGTTCTGATTCACTTAGGTATAGGACCACAAAATCAAAAGTCATTTATTCAAATTAGACTAAAAATCAGCACTTTTTGAACGTCAATATTACTTAAGACAGTCCCCCGAAACGCCCACCCATCGTCACTTCCTAGTGCTTTCGCTGGAAAGAAGAAGTGGCGGAAAAAAACTCCCCAGCAGCACAGCTGTCTGTTCATTTAAAAAACACATGACTTTTTCTTTTATAAATTATAAACTAGCGCTTGACCGCAATCCCGCCTGGTGGTAAGCAGTGACGCAATCGTTGCCGGTAAAGCGCACTAGTTTATTAAGAGCCTAATCACTCTAGCCTTGAAGACACTCAAATTGTAGTCCGACGGAAACACCGCCGCTGGCAAATTGTTCCCGCGATGTACGCGGTAGAAAGGAGGAGGCGAAACGCTTCGTCCGGATCGTAGTGGTGTTAACAACGTAAGAGTGGAAACTAGCCGTACGACGGGTCGTCCGAAGGTAGAACGAAGACGGGGGAATTAAATCATGCAATTCCCTCGCACACTCCCCGAAATGCATCCTATAGAACACCGAAAGGCTGGCTACTCTAGGCTTTGGAGACCATCTCGAGTTAAATCAGGTTCACCAAGCAGCCTCTTCGCACGCCTCTCCACTGAATCCAGAGTGGCCAGGTGACATCAAATGTGGCTGCAGTACTCCACACACAAACGGACTTTGTACAATACTCTGTAGGTATAGTGATAACAGCGTGCTGCACGCTATTATTCTATTATTCCTTTATGTCAGTCTTGCTTGCTGCAAGCAGGACTGACATAAAGGAATCATAGTTTAGAAGCATAGTGGTATTAGTAATTACGCCCAATCCTTCATTGTATGAGAGGAGACCTGTGCCCAGCAGTGGGACCATAAAAGAAGGTTGATGATGATGATGATAATGATAGTGCTATAAGTGTAAAGTAAAATTTTTGTTTGTGCCTACTAATTGTGATTCTCCTAATTTGAATCTATTTCCAATTGATAAAGATCAATAATTTTCTATGTGAATTTTTACTTTTTCTATTCCGATGCTAACGAATATTTTTCGTTTAGAAACGTTTATTTGCTTAGATTTTCTACAGCGCAATGGATTGAAAGTATGACTCACATTTGTTGATTGTCTTTTCATCTGTTTCTCTTTTTTTTTGTTCTGTTTTCTTTGTTTAAAACTATTATTAGTCTACCATTACTGTTACTACATGTACTGTACTAGCTTCGCCACACGGTTTCACCCGCGTCTTTTTAATATGCCCCGCTCCTATTGGTCGCAGCGTGATATTATATAGCCTAAAGCCTTCCTGGATTGATGGGCTATCCAACGCAAAAAGAATTTTTTAAATCGGACCACTAGTTCCTGAGATTAGCGCGTTCAAACAAACAAACAAATTCTTCAGCTTTATATATTAGTATAGATGTATTTATAAGGGTGTGCGCCAAATAAACGGTTTCGTTTCTTTTTTTTCTTTTTGACATAGAATATTGTTTAGTAACTTATTATTCTATGTCACACTTTTTTAAAATTTATAATTCAGGGTGAAGTTGCAAGCTTCACAACCTTCCAACCAGTCAAAAGCACCCGTAATATTTCTACATTTTCCCCCTTATTCATAAACTTTAATCATCGTTTATGAATAAACACAATAGAGTTTAAGGGGTTTATTCATAAACGATTATTACACTTAAGTGACGTGCAAACCTCAAAAATGTATGTCTAAACATTCGCTAGTCACTATTTAACTTTAAGCAACGTTTATGAATAAGGGGTTTTATCGTGTCGCTGAGATGTCGCTGACAGCCTCCGTGGCGTAGCGGTGGCGAACGCGGACGGTTCGATCCCCGCACAGTGCAAATATTTGTATGCATGAATATGAATATTTGCACTGGTCTGGTCGTGCCTCGGAAAGCACGTTAAGCCGTTGGTCCCGGTTGCCATAGGAACACCTAGTGGCAGTCGTGACGGGTTGTTGGAGCCGTCAAAAGTCCAACAATTAGTCTAACTGCAATGCTTCGATATCGCCTTCGGGTTGTGGAGGTCAGACGGCAGTCGCTTCATGGAAAATATCGAAGTTTAGCCAAAATCAGCAGTTAGACTGGTAAAGCGGACCCCAGACTCCAAAGCTGAAAAGTTACGGATGCGACTGGGATTAACGCAGAGATGATGATGATGGTTGTGTCGCTGAGATGGGAATGCGACTAGATTATGAAAATTAAAAATTCTATACTGAAGAGTTTTGAAAAACCGGGACTGATACAACCTACCCAAGGCATTAAGAGCAGATTAACCGCGCAAAGTCCCTATAATAGATTTTCACGGACGAATTCGAAAATAAATTATACAAAACCCCAGAAAAGTATATCCACTGTATTGGTGAAATCCGAAAAACAGAATCCGATTAATCGAATTATAATAATTTAATCAGATTATCTCGAACCGTCGCATTAAAAAAGGCACGCTCGGATAAACAGGATACAAATTTGAACCGTGTTTTGTAATAATTTGTCGTTTTTTTATTAAATTAATTTTAATAATCATCCTTTAAGCCTACTCGGGTTAAATAATAATCCTAATTGATATCCTTCTATTGACAGTACTATATTTTACAGATTATTACAAAAGTAACACTTTTGACGTTCAATTAGTAAACTGTTTGGGACTATATACAAATTTCTCTTATAATGTTAATGGGCCTTATAAGAACGTTCAAGGTTACTCAAAGGGCAATGGAGAGGACTATGCTTGGGGTTTCACTGCGTGATCAAATCAGGAATGAGGAGATCCGCAGAAGAACGAGAGTAACCAACATAGCCCGAAGAATTGCAATACTAAAGTGGCAGTGGGCCCATATTGCCCGTAGGACCGATGCCCGATGGGGCCGACGGGTCCTTGAGTGACGACCACGCACCGAAAGACGCAGCGTGGATATGCCCCCGGAAAGGTGGATCGACGACCTATTGAGGGTCGCGAGAAACCGCGGGTTGCGGGAGGCGCAGGACCATTCGTCGTGGAGAACCTTGGGGAAGGCCTATGTCCAGCAATGGACGTCTTTCGGCTGAAATGATGATCCCCGAAAAGTAGTAATTTTAAAAAAGTGGCAACACTATTTTGACGGTATTACTATAAGCGACGTGACCACGTGACGCGGGCCCTGCTCCCCGTCGCCCGCGCATGGATTGCCTACCGCACATGTATTAAGTTACCTCTTTTTGTGAAATAAAATTTATTTTTTAGGGGGATTTTTTTTTAAGTTTAGCCCGGCTTTGTGGTCATTAGTAGAATCAGTTATCGATACCCAACAATACCTTCACGGATCGGACAGGGTTTTCTTTACATAATTATTGTATACAACTTCTCAACATCAACTATCGTGCAAGTGCGCACCAGATAGAACAGCTGTCTGATCGGAGGATACTCCTTTTCTATGGAGGATGAAGGAACCTTACACTCGGTTCTTCATGCCTTTTACCCTGTATTATACACATATTTATGCAGTTCTCGGTGCTAGGCCATGATATCGGCTGCCGGCAGAAGTTACCTACCACCCACCAGACAAAGTCTTGCCGCCAAGCGATTCGTCGTGTTCTGATATGATGTATGGTGAAGCCGTACGGAGGACGGGTCTGAGCAGTGTTGCTATATATGCTGGGTACGATGCGGCAAATGTTGTTGTGTCGGGAGTTTGGTTGTGGAAGGTCTCCAGATCAATCTCCCTCTAGCGCAGCATCGCGTTTACCAAATTTTTCTTGATCTCCAACAGACAGAATAGCAAGTGCTAAAATTCAATGATGCGTTACCCAAGTAACTAAATCTAAACTAAATACTTTGCCTGCAAAAATTAATACCGCTCGGCCACGAACGTATTGAAAACGGTGGGACATTTTACAGTAATGAGCCGCTCACTCGTAGTCCAAAGAGTTGAGACGGACTAACAAACAAGCAAACATATATGTGAAGCTAATAAAGCATGTAAAAAAATTGTTACAAATTAAGAAGAAACTTCACCCTATAATTTTTACGTTCACTATCATAAATTTCACAAATTATTATCATATAACAGGTACCTTTTCTAACCAAAAGCCTTCAGCCTACTTGATATTCCTTTTATATAAATAACTTTGTAAGAAATATCCCTTTTTATGCCCTCACAAAGTTACAAAGAATATTGTGACAAAAATGTTCCGAACTGTGATCGATATCTGGTAATACAAACAAAGAGACAATTTTTTATGGCTGTGTAGTGAAATAGGAAATTTTTGCTGACCTTCTGTCTGCCATAAACAACATAATACGCTCTATTACGTCTTGTGCGACTGGTAATCACTGAAACTCTGGGCAGTAATCTAAGTCCGCGATTTTGTTGCCAAAAATGTAAACAATCATAAGCTGAAATGAAGTGTGAGTTTACAATATTGACAGCACTCAACAATTTTTATTTCAAACATATTTGCGTGTTTTTGTAAATTCTTTACTACTCGAAACAATATTATCTACATGTCAAACAAGTCACAGAGTCTTGTTTACACCATAGTATCAATGTCCGAGGCTTCACCGTGGCAGCATCATGTCATGGAAAATGGCGCAATAGGAATTCAAAGACACTGTCCTAATAATTTATTTGCTGCAACCGATGACTTCATTACGTCAGCTCCAGCTGTCACTGAAAACCAGCACTGGGGCTCTATCGTGCATAGGGTCGCAGCACAATTCCGAGCGATAGCAGCTTTGGGCGGATGTCACGTCAATTCAATCACTTCGTATTTTTTAGACAGTCCAGCCTCCTCGAAATAAGAGACAGGGGAAAGTGTCATCATCATCATCTCAGCGTTATTCCCTGTCGCATTCGAAGCTTTTTTCAGCTTTGGAGTCTGAGGTCCGCTTTACCAGTCTAACTTCTGATTTTGGCTAAACTTTGATATTTTCCGTGAAGCGACTGCCGTCTGACCTCTACAACCCGAAGCCAATATCGAAGCATTACAGTTAGACATTTTTTTTTTTTTACTTTTGAGGGCTCCAACAACCCGTAACGACTGCCATTAGATGTTTGTATGGCAACCGGGACCGCTTAACGTGCTTTCCGAGGCACGACCAGACCAGTGCAAATATTCATATTTATGCATACAAATACTTGCACTCCGCGGGAATCGAACGTCGGTTACGCCACGGTGGCTATCGAGACCAGATAATGTGTAGCTATGCTTTACTCTTCTGACTTTACATGTGTGGCCTTTGACAACTTTTAATAGAGTAATGTTAACCCTTTTTTTATTTACAGGTCATGCAGCAGCTGTCGTTTGCACCAACAAGCTAGCAGATCTGGTGCTCGATACGAGAGCTATAGAGATATCAGCTCATCTACAAGATGTGATGATGTATCAGCTCCGATGTGCTATGGAGGAGAACTGCTTGAGCAAAAGCGCTTATGAGGTATCATTATTTTCAGCTTCATATTTTTGCAGTATAATTGTAATCCTATCTTCGGAATCGTTTAGTCGATTAGTTTGACGGCAGAGCCTTAGGGTATAAATGCAAAGGATGTTAGATCTAATTTAGCAGTTAATTATAAAGGTTGAATTCGTGTGATCACCAGTGATCTGCAATCTGTGAAAATAATCCCTTGTGATCCTTTGTGATCTATGATGAAATTTTTATCAGATATCGTTTTAGCAATCAGTCAATGTAGACTATCGCAGTGCACTGGATAAAACCTCTCTCAGTTTCAGGCCGTGCCACAATAGGCTATTTGACAGATTAATAATTTCTATCTTGAATTATTTGGTTGCGGTTAAGAAATTAACCGAAAGTATTTTTATTTTATTTTAAATACGTATTTCGTAAGAAACCTGCAAATAAAAATTCAAAATTAAAAAAAACCGCCGAAACGCTTTATTCAGCAATACGGCGTCGCGCCTTGTAAGTAGCGTATAAACAAGCATATAAACGATTTTAGTTCCGCAGTGGTGTTTGTATTTATCTGTTATTTGTTGTTGTTTATCTAATAAAATGGTTTACAAGTTTAGTGGTGTGCTGTACCGGGTTGTACAAATACCTCGATAAAACACCTGAGAACACATAGAACAGCAACAAGTGCTGATGCGCGTATGACGTCATCGTGTCATTAGCCAATGCAGATCGTTTCATAATATGTGGCGCGAAATACAAAAAGTCAAACATATTTTTGTGTTTTGGATATATTAATTGTTATTATTTTTATTAAAACTCACGTAAATGACATAAAGAACCCTCATTTTATGCATTTAAAGCAAATAATCACAAAAAAATCATACTGTCAAATAGCTCCTTTCTAGTCTGTTCCAGCAACCATCTTAAGTTTATCCGTCCAGCCAGCTGGGGCACGACCATTGGTTCAATGACAGGCATAGACTACTATGTCTAGCATAGTAGTCTATGCCTGTCGTTGCGTGTATGACGTCATCGTGTCATTAGCCAATGCGGATCGTTTCATAATATGTGGCGAGAAATACAAAAAGTCAAACATATTTTTGTGTTTTTGGATATATTAATTGTTTTTTTTTTTAATGAAAACTCACGTAAATGACATAAAGAACCCTCATTTTATGCATTTAAAGCAAATAATCACAAAAAATTCATATTGCCAAATAGCCCCTTTCTAGTCTGTTCCAGCTACCATCTTAAGTTCATCCGTCCAGCAAGTTGGGGCACGACCATTGGTTCAACGACAGGCATAGACTACTATGCTAAAGGCTAGTTAGACGAATTTACTAATATTGGTCTAACTGCAATGCTTCGATATCGCCTTCGGGTTGTGGAGGTCAGACGGCAGTCGCTTCACGGAAAATATCGAAGTTTAGCCAAAATCAGTAGAGACTGGTAAAGCGGACCTCAGACTCCAAAGCTGACAAAGTTTCGGATGGGATTAACGCTGAGATGGATGATGGTGAAGATGATAGTAGTATATTGAAGATAAAATTATTGATAACTTATCAATAATTGTTTTTTCATTAGGAGGGCTAGTTTCTCGTATCACGTTTAAAAGCTCTGACTGCTATCATTTTCCTTGGAGAGATCCACCCTAAGTTAAAGCTGTGTACACAAAAACAAATAAAGTTTTTATTACCAGATCAAGGAGTTGATACCAGACTGGCAGTACGAAACTCGTCGCCTGCTCCGCTTCACGGCATCTTCACTGAACGCCGGCAATGCAGAATTCAGGCCGTACCTGCCAAAACATTTGTGGCAGTGGCATCTCTGTCATATGTGAGTTTCTTTCTAGCAGTTAGTTCTTTAGAGCAGCGGTTACCTAGAGGCTTACGGCAGCGATTTACAAATTGTAGGCTGTAGGTTACAACTCGGTCAGGCCTTTACATTGTGTAAATTATTTCCTTACTCGCACAACGGTGTCGAAAAACATTGTCAGAAAACCGTCATGTCTTAGAAGTAAAACATCGAAGACATGTGACATCTATCAACGCGCACTGGGCCCGCGTGCTAGATTACGGCCCACTCCCAGTCACTGAGAGGAGGCATGATTTGAGCATTCGTGGGACTTAGGCCTGTTATAAACCCTGCCTGTTTCCTACTCCCTGTTTGCCTGTTTTCTGTTTCCGCCTGTTTAAACTATGAACATAATGTTAATAGCTTTTTAAACTTGTGTCTTATCGAAAAAAATTGGTGCTCTGGTTAGTAAATATGTCTCGTCCTTGTTTGTAATCTATCTCTTTCACCGCTTGAGAATGCATCATTTCGACTCATCATCATCATTATTTTGAGCAGAAGGTAGCAAAACCATCAAAACGCCAACCGAATAGTAACCAAAAGCCCATATGATATATGATCGCAAATTCACCTTAAAATTCATAATTTAAATACAAGCTCAATAATAAATAAATACATATGTATTTCTCTCCTCGTCTTTAAGGCACTACCACAGCATGGAAGTATTTGCCACTTTTGATGTTCTGGACTCAAATGGTCTACGTGTAGCTGAAGGTCACAAAGGGTCGTTCTGTTTAGAAGACAACACTTGCAATGAAGGAGTTGCAAAGAAGTACTCTTGCAAGAACTATGGTGATCAAGGTATAGTTACTCAATTTATTTACGTAAACTTCCGTCTTTATTTCTGGGAACTATTCACACCGTAATGGTGTGAATAGTTCATTCATTCAGATCGGTGAAATACACTGATCGCTCTATCTCTATCTCGTTCTCTATCTCTTCCTCTATCTCTTTCTCAAACTTTATATCTTTATATATTTCTTTCTCTTTCTCTACCTCTTTCTCTATCTCTTTCGCTATCTCTTTCTCTATATGTTTGTTTTCTCTTTGTTTTTCTCATTTCTTCCTCTCTCTCTGCCTCTATCTCTTTCTCTTTCATTTCTCTATCTCATTTATATCTCTATCTCTTACTCTATCTCTGTCTGTATCTCCATCTCTTTCTCTATATACTCTCCGCTGGATGCGGGAGGCGCAGGACCGGTCGTCGTAGAGAACCTTGGGGGAGGCAGGCCTATGTCTGTATAAAATGATGATGATGATCTTTTTCTCTGTCTCTCTCTTATCCAATTATCTATGACTATTTCTTTTCTTTCTTTTTCTCTATCTCTTTCACTTTCTCTTTCTCATTCATTTTCTTTCTTTATTTCATTTTATTTCTCTATTTCATTTTCTTTTACTATTTATATTCTTTTACTATTTCATTTTCTTTTACTATTTCACTTTCTACTACTATTTCATTTTTATTTTCGGGTTCTCTTCTGTGAATATTGGTGATGAAATTGTTGATATGTTTCAGGTATTTCAGTGAATTGCTCTGACGTCTACATGTACAACATTGACTGCCAATGGGTGGACGTTACTGATGTACTGCCCGGAAACTATCTGTTCAAGGTACGTATATACGGCCGGATTTAAAGTAAAGTGGACCCCCACTTGGCATGGCGGGCTGGCATCAGTCGGGGGTACGGTGATTGTATAAGGTATTTCCCGGGCCCCAGACTCATGGTACCTAGTATAAAGAACTGTGGGGTTTTAGTCTTCTTTGTGATGCTAAGGAATCACCCGTAACTGGGTTTGCAGGTCAGATAGAGAATCACTCTATGCACCAGCATAGAGTGATTCTATATAAATCTTAGGTCTTCGCTGATGCTCCTGATTACCAAATCAGCAGCATCAGCAAAGACCCCAAGATAATTGTGAAACGGCTATGGAGAAACACATCTTCAAGTCTGTTGCTCACTGCACGTATCCGTTAGCAATGAATGTTTTGCTGATTCATAACTCAAGGCGCCTATCAAACCGAAAGTCAGTTTTACTAAGACTAAGTTCCTAGATATAACTCAATCGGTAGACAATGGAAATTAATCGACCAGTTCAATTTAGATATTTTTTAAAAGATAATTTCGCTCTTTTTAAACCTCGTTACCACAACAGATGGCGCTCGCTGATCATAATTTTACAATATATCATTTTTATCAGTGTTTGATACTAATGTACCAAAAATCTCTGAATTTGTATATATTATTTACCAATTGAATTTCAACGTTCGTTCATTTTATTTCGACAATTTCTAACTCCGGCAAATGCATGCTCCGAAATGAAGACGCATTTCGGCAATAATTTAGTTTGATACACCAAGTTCGAACACTACTCTACTCTGACAAACCGTTAATCAAAAATTAAATTAGCTAGTAAACGATGCGACTTCAATGACATGCTTATTCAACGATCATGTCGATAGCCATGAGTCAATTTCGATGTACTCTTCTCCTTCATGCTGTACTTTGACGATATCTTTCTTCGATGTCATATACAATATGTAAAGAAAACCCTGTCGGACCCATAAGGATAATAAAGGTTAGATAAACCCATGACCAAATAATATGAAATTTTACATAAACATAGTAACCATAGTAATGAATTTTGAAATTATCCTTTTTTTCCGCGAATTATTCCAACTTCCCCAAAATTTGGTAATTTTTAAAAAAGTGACAACACCATTTCGACTTTGCACATTGCTTCCCTTCGCCCGCTCATGAATTGCCTACCGCACATGTACCTATTAAGTTAAATTGCGAAATAATATTTTTTTTTTAGTAGAATCTGTTATCGATACCTAACAATACCTTCACGGATCAGACAGGATTTTCTTTACATTTTGTATTTGAGACACGATGCTACTTCGAAATTATTCTGCGACATATGCATGAACTTCTGAAAGATTAAAGCCATATGTGGCGGATACCACTCCACTAGAAAAAATCATAGCTGATGATTACAATAACAACATCTTTCATTTTTTTTCGTATGTATTGTGTGGTATTTTCTCGGTGGTAGGCTATAACATAGGCTGCCGGCGGAGATTACCACCCAGCAGACAAAGGCCACCAAGCGATTCGTCTTGTTCCGGCACGATGTGTAGTGAAGCCGTACGGAGGACTGGTCTTAGCAATTGTGTTGCGATGTGTGCCTGGTACGATGCGACAAATGTTTTTTTGTCGGGAGTTTGGTCGTGAAGGGTCTCCAGATCAACCTCCCTCTGGCGCAGCATAATTGGTCGTGTTTTTGGGTTTAACATTGCATCACCTCGCTCTCGTCTTCCTTCTTTTTCACTCAGTTTTTTTGAGTGAATAGGCTCTTAATAAACTAGCGCGCTATACAATAAATGATTGCATCAGTGCTTACCATCAGGCGGGATTGTGGTCAAGCACTAATTTATAATTAAAAAAAGAAATATTGTGATTAAAAGTAAGTTACAGCAATTAGGTTGTTGGACTTTCAGAAGATTGACGTCATTATGCTTTTCTTTTTTAGGTGGCAGTGAATCCCCACGCCAGGATAGCAGAGCAGAGTTTCCACAACAACGCTGCCTTCTGTAACCTAGCATTGACCACAACATATGCTACGGTGTATGGTTGTACACTTGGAAGACCATAAGAAAGATGAAACTGCTCCCTAATCGGCGAACACGTTTTTGTCAAATGATTGCGACTAGTTGGGATCGGTTGGACCAAACGGACCAATGGGCGGTCCAAACGATCCCAACAAGTCGCAATCATTTGCCAAAAATGTGTTCGCCGATTAGGGGGCTGCTTAATGTTGTGATACGAGAGATACATAATAAATAATTTATCATTGACATGAATAATCTGGCCTTTTTTGTGTCCTCCTTTATTTTGATTTCCGTTCAAGTTGTTGTGTTTGGTTAAAGACTGTCCGTCTTAATACAAAACGAAATCTTTTTAACTTACTTGAGTTCCCGCCTTAATCTTTGAGTCAGTATTTGTATTTCGAACTTTAGACGATTCCTACAGAGAACACCGCGAATTGTATGATATTCCCAGCTTGATAAATCAGCAAGATAATAATGTAACACACTATCAGTAGCAGTGCGACAGCCTCCGTGGCGTAGCGGTAGCGGTAGCGGACGCGGCCGCTGCGCAAGGTGGTGCGGGTTCGATCCCCGCACGGTGCAAGTATTTGTATGCATGAATATGAATATTTGCACTGGTCTGGTCGTGCCTCGGAAAGCACGTTAAACCATTAGTCCCGGTTGCCATACAAACATCTAGTGGCAGTCGTTACGGGTTGTTGGAGCCCTCAAAAGTCCAACAATTGGTCTAACTGCAATGCTTCGATATCGCCTTCGGGTTGTGGAGGTCAGACGGCAGTCGCTTCACGGAAAATGTCGAAGTTTAGCCATATCAGCAGTTGTACTGGTAAAGCGGACCCCAGGCTCCAAAGCTGAAAAGGCTTCGGATGCGACTGGGATTAACGCTGTGATGATGAAGATGATGACACTATCAGTAGCAGTGCCTTTCAATTTGACAGTTCAACAACGTTCATTGCGTTGCTGAACAGATACATTTTTCGAGCGTATGGAGCAATGGATTGGTAATGTTTCAAAATGCTTCAAATACAAAGTAATAGTATGTTACCAATTAGGGTATTAGACTGGTAAAGACTGGATAGGGGAAGGCCGAGATAATAATGTTATGGTACCAACAACAGCAAATCGAGCTACTACAACCTGCCCAATTTCTTTATTAAATTTTCAACTTTATCTCTAAAGCATTAAGGCTCAAGGTGTATTGGGAATATAATATGACAGTTTCGGGTAGCTTGACCTGGTTGTCGTCTATACAACTTCGATAAGGTGATTTGGTGGTATGAAGAACGGGGTGTAAAGTTCACTCATCCTCCGTAGATGTGTTATGTCTGGCGGGCACTTGCCCAATGCTTGAAATTGGCAAGTTGTATGTATGCTAATTGCACGGTAAACTCTGATTGCGAGATGTAGAATTCGTGTGACGTCAGTATGACGCGTTGTTCATTTTTGTGGCGTTTGTAGGTACCGCTACAGTGACTTATTGGGATAACCTCAAAAAAATAATACACTTGACTTAATTATTCTACATTTATTTATGCTGACTTATAATATACTATCACAATGCAATTGTAACTAACAAATACAGTTGAGCAGACAGCGGACAGTTAAAATATGAACAATTATAAATGTGTATTTTAGAGCCCAGTTTCTGAGACATCGTCGAGGTCGTTTTATTTTGTAATAACAAATACAATAGAAATATTATTTTTAATACAAGTTTAGTGATTTACCTTGACCAAAAATAGAACCAAAGAAAATAGACAAAAGTGATAAAACAATAAATTACAATATTTATAGATAGTGTAATAGAGTAATTTTGAAATGGAGTATAAATATTGTTCATCATTATTATATCTACAACTATAACAATTAAAAGAAATTAATAAAAACTAAACAAAAAACACGAATATTAAGTAGTTGAATTTTTGTTGAGATATCGAGTTCGGTCTCGCATAGAAAGAGATATAGGATAAGAAAAGAAAATTGATTTGCTCAATCACTTACAAGTGCACATATGTGTATGGACGACAGCAGGTCAAGCTACCCCAAAATGTCAGATAATCCCAATCAACTTTAAGCCTTAATGCTTTGGAGATAATGTTGAAAATCGAATAAGGAAATCTGACAGATTATAGTAGCTTGATGTGTTGTCATCTGTACATAACACATACAAGAAAATATAATTCATGCAGTTTACACAAAAAAAAAAAAAAAACATTTGACATGTTTGTATGTCGTGCAATTATAATGAATAATAATGAAATTTAATTGTAAAATTACTTAAAACTTGAAAAGAGGTCGGCGTCGTTTTTTTTTTATTTTTAAGTAATTTCAAAATAAGAAGTCTAGTTTTAGAAGCATACAAATTGTACCTTAAATAAGTTAATCTAAAATAACTAAATAATATTTACAATGGATTTTCTCAAAAATAACCTTTACCTAATGCGTGACTATCTAAATAAATAGATAAAGTACTATAAAACCCTATTTATTCCATTGTGTACAGACGGTATGTAAGGCTTATTAAATTCCCTTTTTTTTTTTCAAAATAAAACCAGCACCTTAATTGCGTAACATTCTATAATTCTTAATTTGAATTTTGAAGGATACTCCTATTTGAATTTTGAAGGATACTCCTATTTGAATTTTGAAGGATACTCCTATTCCATTGCCTCATATGTTTGAAAACTTTGCTCAAAAACAGTGATAACGCAATGTAGTTGTTGAACTAACAAACTATTAACCATTGAACTGATAGTCTGTTACGCAATTGCCTCGCTCTTGCGATATATAAGGTGCGTTGGGGTAAGATCGACCTTGGGGTAAGAACGTACAAATCAAATATCCCATTTATTTGGCTTTATTTTTTAATGCTAGTTAAATGTAGCTAGCATAAATGTTCTTACCCCAAGGCCGATCTTACCCCAACGCAATGTATATTATTTAAAAGCTAAATGACCCGGTGAACTTCGTATCACCATCGAAATCAGTGAATCCGCTCTATAAATAATGATTGGAAATATTATGTCGAGGTAATTTTTGACGTTTAAAAGTGACTTTTACATGGCTACTGTAAAAATGCTTTGACTTTAATACAAAACGTATGACAAAATAAATTATTTATTTATTTTATTATGTTTGTATTATGTATGCATTTTTTTAGTATATTTCCCATGTTTTATAATATACTGACCTTGACCACAAATCTGTATTACATAGATACAAGTTTTCTGTGTTATGTCTAATCTTATTGAAATATCATTGTATTAATTAAACACCAAGAACAAATGGTTTGAGCACTCCATTTTTACTGCTCTATGTAACTTCACTTCTTAACCGATCTCTTATAAATTAAAAGGCAAATTATTAACTAATAGTTCTTAATTATAATACCTCGTAATATAAAAGGAAATTATTGAGATAAAATATACAAAAATGACAAACCCACCATTTTGCAATTAGCCTGCACCAAAACAAAATAACACAAAATAATAGACAAAATTATTGTATTGTAATATCGACCTTATCAACCGTCAAACTTGTAAAAAAAAAAGAATTTTTTTGAGCAAAAGTTCAGGTCCAAAAAATACTTATAATAACCCAGACTCACTATTTCTATTGTCAATCAACAATACTTACATATACTAAAGTTCATTACAAATATTTTTGCTATAAAGTTTATTCGCCCTTCCTACCAAATTCCCCCAATATTCCAACACGATACAAAAAGTGTTGGTAACTTGTCGCAATAAGTGTATCGTTGTGGTTGTGTGTTGCGGCAAGGTCGCCTCTTACCACGATTCCATAACGATACACTTGTTTTGATAGTGTTACCGACACTTTTTGTACCGTATGGGATTGTTGGGATACATTAGTAGGAGGGGTGAACAAACTTTATCGCAAGAATATCTGCGGCCCTAGCCAATGTAACATCGCTTCGTAGCGAAGCGAAATCGAATACCAAACCAACCAATGGCGGGAACGATTGACCACGTGATTTGTCGCGTCGCGTGGTCAATCGTTCCCGCCATTGGTTGGTTTGGTATTCGATTTCGCTTCGCTACGAAGCGATGTTACATTGGCTAGGGCCGCTGAAGTGAACTTTATAACTATAACTAAATCCTTTTATTTGTCACTTATTAGAATTTGTCATTCTGTAACCAAAAACTATTCTATGGCAAACTAACTAACAGAAAGCATTGAGCAATTCCACACACGAATAAACTACTAAAATGGTTTAAATATCCTCAGCCTTTCTTGAATTTCAGCAGCAGGATACTCGTGGTTAGGTAGACAGCTATCCAAGTAGTAATGGAGATGAATCCTGCGTAGACCGTGGGTTTGTTAATGTCCCAGCCTCTTTGTAGCATGGAGCGAAGACCCTCAGTGGATAAAGTTAGGGGGAGGAAATAGCTTATCCATTGGAGAATGAAATGCATACCTGGTGAAGGAAAATGTTACATTAATATTTGAAAATTTCTTAGCCTTGTGATCAATATGGCTTTCCATTGTACAATATGTAAAGAAAACCCCGTCCAATCCGTAAAAGTATCGATAACTGGTTCTACTAATGCCTACAAAGCCGGACGAAACTAAAAAAAAACCCTAAAAAAATTAATATTTTTCGCAAAAAGAGGTAACTTAATACATGTGTGGTAGGCAATACATGCGCGGGCGAAGGGGGGCAGGGCACGCAGCACGTGGTCGCATTGCTTATAATAATACCGTCGAAAATGGTGTTGTCCCTTTTTTTAAAAAACCGAATTTTGTAGAAGCTGAAATTAATTCGCGGAACAAAGATTATTTAAAAATTTGTAACATTAGTAGGTATTGTTACTTATGATAATTAAATATGTAAAATTTCATATTTATTTGGTCAAGTGTTTACCTAACATTTATTACTTATCCTTATGGGTTGAACAGGGTTTCTTGACATATTGTATATTTTGTAGCGTTGAATGTAATGTATGTTTTTGGTGTACAATAAAGTGTATATAAATAAGTATAAAAACGAAAATATCAAAATAAAAATCGAAAGAAAATAAATGAAAATTTGATGACTGGTTTAAAATCTTATGCTGTTTTGCTTACCTTCAATAGGCCAGATGATTCCGCAAAGCAGCACCATAGGCAAGAAGGAACCAAGAGCCAAGTACGTGGCCGTTCTGTCTGTGTCACATATTGTAGACACCACAAAGCCTGGAAACAAAAAGAATATTTTTATACAGGAAGCAGAGTCATTCACGTACAACTTGTTACAATGGAGTCAGCCGAACTATTTTACATGCTTTTTATTAGCTTCACTTCTATGTTTGCTTGCTTGTTTGTTTGTTTGTCCGTCTCTAACTCTTTGGACTACGAGTGAGCGGCTCATTACTGTAAAATTTCCCACCGTTTTCAATACGTTCGTTCGTTAGTTTTTTTTTTTTTTTTTAAAGAATATGGGTCTAAAAGTTGAAAATAAATACAGGATAAAATTTTATCCAGTGCGCAAACTTTGTCAACTTATAGCTAAATAGGTTTTATAGATAAAAATATTATTACTTTGGTATGTTTTAGTACAAAAAAAAAATAGTTATTGATAACGAAAGATGTTTATTATGAAATCGATGTTATGGTCACCGCGCGGCATATCATGTTCGGAGTGGGGACGGCGGGAACATCACAGGACCCTCGCGCGCCCGCGCCGCCCGTATGTTCACTACACGGCCATATGCTAATACTACGATATTGATATGAATAATTGGTGTCTCTCATTTGCTGATTTTAGGGCGGACAAAAACATGATTTTTTATTTTAAACTAATAATGCAGATTTGTTCTGTTATTGATTCTGAGCCATCCATTTGTTTTTGCGCACTCGACTAAAAAAAAAACATGCTTTTGATTTTTTTTTAGCTTTTTAGAAAAAGCGTGAGGCGCTTAATTTACAAAAATTATGGCACAAAGCGCCTCACGCTTTTCTAAAATTATTTTTAACTTTTTAGTTTGACATTCTTTAAAAGCATATTTTTTTAACTATATTTATTAACTATGCGATCTCAACAGTGCGACGGGTCCCAAGAACAAAGTCGTATCTACAATATGGACAATATTGTAAATACGACTTTGTTCTCCCAAGAACAAAGTCGTATCTACAATATGGACAATATTGTAAATACGACTTTGTTCTCCCAAGAACAAAGTCGTATCTACAATATGGACAATATTGTAAATACGACTTTGTTCTCCCAAGAACAAAGTCGTATCTACAATATAGACAATATTGTAAATACGACTTTGTTCTCCCAAGAATAAAGTCGTATCTACAATATGGACAATATTGTAAATATACAAACGAAACAAAATTTTAATTTAGTGCATCATTTTCTTTATATTTCATTAAGAAAAGGACAGGATAATCCATACTAATATTATAAATGCGAAAGTCTGACTCTGTCTGTCTGTCTGTTACGCTTTACCGCTTAAACCTCTCAACCGATTTTGATGAAATTTGGCACAGACAATCTTTAGACCCTGAGAAAGAACATAGGCTACTTTTTATCCCGGAAAAATTTGATGTTCCCGAGGGAAATCTAAAAAGCGCTATATAACCGAACTCCATGCGGGCGAAGCCGCGGGCGGAAAGCTAGTAGATAATATGTTATTTTTTTTTTTTAATAATTTAATCTAGTGCTTGACTGCACTCCCGCCTGATGGTAAGCAGTGATGCAATCTTTGATGGTAAAGCGCACTAGTTTATTAAGCCTATTCACTTAAAAAACTTCGGAATAGGAAGGATGACGGCAGTTGAGCGAGGTGATGCAATGTTAAACCCAAGACCAACACGACCAAATGATGCTGCGCTAGAGGGAGATTGATCTGGAGACTCTCCGCGACCAAACTCCCGACACAACAACATTTGGCGGATCGTACCCGCCACACATCGCACCACGACTGCTCAGACCCGTCCTCCGTACGGCTTCACCAGACATCATGCCGGAACACGACGAATCGCTTGGCGGCAAGACTTTGTCTAGTGGGTGGTAACTTCGCCGGCAGCCGATGTTACGCCTACCACCGAGTGGTGTTAGTTTAGTAAATTGGTGTACTTATTTTTGGTCACCATGTTTATTTATAGTCGCGTCTTAACTGTCTATGAAATATCTTTATTTGACAGGATTAAACTAAAATATTAGCTTCTATCTTTTTCTTAGAAAGAAAAAAATTCACTTAACTTAAAATTAGTTTATTTTGTGAACAGTAGCGTGTTACTCTTGTTCTTCTGCGGATCTCCTCATCCCTGATTCGATCGCGCAGTGAAACCCCAAGCATAGCCCTCTCCATTGCACTTTGAGTGACTTTGAGCCTTCTCATAATATTCTTTGTCGTTCTCCGTGGCGCAGCGGTCAACACGCCTGCCTGCGAGTGGAGGCCCCGGGTTCGATCCCCGGCCAGGTCATGATGGGAAACGATCTTTTCCTGATTGGCCTGGGTCTTGGATGTTTATCTATTTAGGTATCTATTATAAATATAGTATCGTTGAGTTAGTATCCCATAACACAAGTCTCGCTACTTACTTTGGGGCTAGCTCAATCTGTGTGATTTGTCCGTAGATATTTATTTATTTATAAGGCCAATTCAACTTACCAAAAGTCATTCCACAGAGTCCCGTCATTAATGTAAGGCAGATGACCCATCCAACAGGTCCCTTCATTGACAGGCCGAAGACCAGGAAGCCGAGGAGCAGCACCATACCGGACTGCAGGAACATGATGAGCATCTGGACTAACACGTGGGAGAACAAGATCTCGGTACCTTGGGGAATGAAAAAAGTTGGTTAGGCTTTAGTCTTTAGGTTTGTCTTTCATTACAGTACGCCGTATAAATCGTGGCGCCGCTGTGCCGTAGAAAAAAACATGTTTGTTAGAAAACTTTCATGGTGATCCATACAGCAATCAAATGAGGAACCGTGCCCTAAACTATTTACCTTTGTTTATCATACTTTAACCCTTATCCCTTAACTAGCGGCCGCCAGCGACTTCGTTCGCGTGGAGTTAACTATGCTCCGTTCCTATAGGTTGCAGCGGGATGTTACATAGCCTAAAGCCTTCCTGGATTAATAGGCTATCCAGCGCAAAAAAAAAGCATTTGCCAGTAGTTCCTGAGATTTTCGCGTTAATATTTATATATTAAACAAACAAACAAACTTCAGCTTTATAGCTGAAGAGTTTGTTTGTTTACAACTAACTACAATACAATTATTTTCATCAATAACTGTTTGTGAACAGAATGTTTAAAAAAAACTTAACATAAAGGGTTTCAAGCTATCTTTTCAAACCTGACAAACAATATAAGCAATAAACGGCATTAAAAGAGATAAAAGCCTATTCAGTACAGCAGTTGGAAGTACTAACTAGGGTTGTAACGGAGCTTCGCCTCCGCTTCCGTTACTGCGGAAGTTCCGCAAGAAATCGTATCTTCGCTTCCGCCTCCGCCTCCTCACAATTTTTGCGGAGTTATAAGCGAGGTTTATTTACCTATTTATAAAATAAATAACGCGTAAGCTGCGACGCTCGACAACCGTCCGGCCGCGTTTGTGCGCGAAATGGTCAAGAATCAACTAGTGCGAGGCGGGAATGCGGCAAACACAATTTGTTTCTCCATAATTTTCATTACAGGAAGGTAATATTTTTTTAGCAAGTATACTACTATTAATGTACGTATTTAAAATAAAAAATGCTTTAATTAACCATAAATTTCAATTTTTCCTATATGTACTTTCACATCCGCCTCCGCCTCCGTTAACCTCCGCCTCCGCCTCCGTTAACCTCCGCATCCGTGGAGGTGAGACTCGTCGCCTCCGCATCCGCCTCCGCCTCCGCTAACAAGCCTCCGTAACAGCCACGTCTAGTACTAACCTTTTAATAGTTTGGTATAATAAAATTATATAAAGGTGTTATCACAGTCTAAAATATGATTTTTATACTGTGGTGTTATCCTTGTGTTTTACGCGCGCTTCATAGAGATGTCAGCACACCGTGACGGGGTCCACGAGGACCGATGCCTCCTCGGCCAGGGTTGCGGGTTGGTTAAACAAGAAACCGTGGCCCTGGCGCACAGGCAAATGAAGAAACACGGGTAAAAAAACAAAAGTGGTAGTAAAAGTCTGACACGCCCTTCCGCTCCGCCCAGAGCGGTAGAGGTTATTTGATGATTTAAGATCCAAAAAAAAAAGGTGTTACCCTTGTTGGAGATTAAAAGCATAGGAATACGGGCCGTGAGTATCCTTACTAATATTACTAAGTTTGTTCCGCTTTCACGCCATAACTACTGAAAGAATTGCTTTGAAATTTTGCAGACGTAAAGCGAGAAGACCGGATTAAATAATAGGGTACTTTTTATCCCGGAAAATTTGATTTATTCCAGAGGGAAAACAAAAATACGAAATTCCACGCGGGCGAAGCCGCGGGCGGAAAGCTAGTCTACTTAATAACCTTCCGCCCGGTAAACAGTGATGCTGGCAAAGGAAAGTTTGTTTATTTGATCGTGCTAATCTCCAAACCGGTCAGTCAAATTTGAAAAATGAATGAATTTGAATTAGGCTATCAAAAGATTGATAGCGTAATTCTTAAGGAAGGCTATAGGCTATTAGATAATATGCTATGACTCTTATGCCAGGGCTACAATAGCGGGCGAAGATTCGTATCGCGTTGGCGCGCGAAATATCCGTTGTCGGACATACACGATGTTCTTGTCTACATTGGCGGGCGAAGATTCAGAAAGCGGCCTACGGCGAATGTTCGTTGTTTAGTTGTGCGGTCGAGAAAATGGAGAAGCAGTGGCTTTGCATTACATGTTAGTAAATTATTATTTACTAGCTGCCGCCAGCGACTTCGTTCGCGAGGAGTTAGTTATGCTCCGCCCCTATTGGCCACAGTGTGATGTTATATAGCCTAAAGCCTTCCTGGATTAATGGACTATCCAACACAAAAATAATTTTTCAAATCGGACCAGTAGTTCCCGAGATTAGCGCGAACAAACAAACAAACATACAAACTCTTCAGCTTTATATATTAGTATAGATTACATGTGTACAAAACAAACAAACAAAAAAACAGCGAAAAACAGTGCAAAAAGGACGTCAGTCCCTCTTCAAATTCTGGAGGACACTGAAGTAACGTAGGTGTGGTCACTCCAGCGAATATTGTCGCGACAAGTCCTTTGAAGCGCGCCACTCTACCGACAGTGCCCCGATGCTACATCGTCTGCGCTCGAATACCTACATTGCGTTGCAGCGATGTACCCGGCCACATACATCGCGATAGCCCGAATATTCGCCGTAATCCGCTAATGTAGCCCCGCTATTAGTAGCCCAACAAAAGGGAAAAAAGTCAGAGAGGTCCAAGCGAACAGTCTATTGACTGTCAGATCAAACAAGTGACCTGGGGCCCTAGCCAATGTAACGTCGCTTCATAACGAAATGAAATCGAATACCAAACCAACCAATAAAGAAAACGATTGACCACGTGACGCGATTAATCACGTAGTCACTCGTTTTCTTTATTGGTTCTGAAGCGATGTTACATTGGCTATGGCCCATGATGCGACCGGAAGGTTCATACAAGGTTCAGGATACTAGAAAGTGGGAGAGCGTTTTGGGGATTGTCTTTTGTAATTTGGACATTCCAAACGTGCTGATCCTCAAACTCGTCATCTGCCTAACCTTATTCCAACTTTATTGGGTCGTATTCCAGTCTAACCGATTTCAGCTGAATACCAGTATTTTATTGGTACTTGCCTGACCTGGAATCGAACTCATACTTGAGAGTCTAGTGTTTTAACCACTAGGCCACCACGACGGTTGATTGATTGTTTATGGAAAATACTTAGAAAATATTGGATAATCTCTTGTATCCTATATCTACTTATCCTCTCTGGCATACACGTGCCAAGTGTCTAGTCACGTTCCTTCAAGGCCCTCTCAATATATTCTCGAATATAGTTTCCCAGAAATCGGTCCTCTTAAGTATTCGGAACATTTCGTGTGTTTTTTGGAATCTCTCTTGTAAGATAGTTTAAGTAGGAAAAATTCCATCTTTTTATCTACATAAATTGATCTGCGAGAAATATCTTCAAAAGTATTTTATTCAAGTTAGGTTAAAAATGTGTACTGATGGCCGATGGGGCAGTAAGGTTCTGGAGTGGCAGCCACGTATCGGAAGACGCAGCGTAGGGAGGCCCCAACAAGGTGGACTGGTGGCGGTCATCGTGGAAAGCCTTGGGGAAGGCCTTTGCCCAGCAGTAGACCTGGGAACCAGGCTTCCTCTCTGAGAGGGAGATAACCATACTCCGTGATGCGGGCCCAGTGGGGAATGTTAGATATCAAACGTCCTCAATATTTTGGTTCTATAATATGCCTCCTTTTTTTTGTTTGGGATGGGAAATCATCAAATGACCTCTCCCGCTTTGGGTGGAGCGGAAGGGCGTGTCAGACTTTCACTGACTAAAACCCACCCATGTCTCTTCGCTTACCTATGCGCCAGCGCCACGGTTTCTTTTTTAACCAAGCCGCAACCCTGATCCAAGTAGCAGCGGTCTTCGTGGACCCCGTCACGATGTGCTGACATCTCTTTGAAGCGCGCGTGAAACCATTTTGAGAGCTGTGGTGATGATAAATTTCCGATATTGCTGAGCCTTTTGCCTCGTTCGTATCTTACTTATTCTTTGATCTTTTCTTTTTGCCTATAAGTACACAAACGGGCAAAGGCCTCCCCAAAATCCATCTACAAAATATTTCTCCTCTCATTTCAGCCCTTACGGTTTTTATTTATTTTGACATAATTATATATTTTTCGAATCAATTTTATCAACACAAAAATGAGTTCTTTTTTAATTAAAACGATGGCCTACATTAGAATTTTTTCCTCTAACACTCAAACCCAAAACAGTTATTTGCAAGTCATACAAATCCATCACCATCTCAGCGTTAATCCCAGTCACATCCGAAGCCTTTTAAGCTTTGGAGTCTGGGGTCCGCTTAACAGTCTAACTGCTGGTTTTTGGCTAAACTTCGATATTTTCCGTGAAGCGACTGCCGTCTGACCTCAGCAACCCGAAGGCGATATCGAAGCATTGCAGTTAGACCAATTGTTGGACTTTTGAGGGCTCCAACAACCCGTAACGACTGCCACTAGATGTTTGTATGGCAACCGGGACCAACGATTTAACGTGCTTTCCGAGGCACGACCAGACCAGTGCAAATATTCATATTCATGCATACAAATACTTGCACTGTGCGGGGATCGAATGCTACTGATAGTGTGTTACATTATTATCTTGCTGATCTATCAAGCTGGGGATATCATACAATTCGCCGTGTTCTCTGTAGGAGTCGTCTAAAGTTCGAAATACAAATACTGACTCAAAGATTAAGGTGGGAACTCAAGTAAGTCACTATCAGTAGCAATGGACTTCATTTTGACAGTTCAACAAGATTCATTGCGTTATTTACGTTATAGAGCAAACACATTTCCGAACATAGGGAGCAATGGAATAGCAATAAGCTTCAATATGATTCCAACTGATAGTAATACTTAGTGTGTTACGCAATCAGGGTGCAGGTTCATACAACTTTACTAAGTACATAAATGCTTTCAAAAGCAATAATACAAACGAAAATATAATAAGTATCTCATAAAATATTCAAAATCAAAATCAACATTGTTTATTTCAAATTAACCAACAGTTGGTGCTTTTGAATAGTCAATGTCGGTCAGTCCAAAAAAGTGAAGCTAAATTGCACGTTCCAAAGCGTAGGTCTCTATGGAGAAGAACGTGCAAGAAACTCCATGGACACTCTTTTAAAATCATAGTATGGATTACATGTCTTCGTTACATATTTCTATTGCTTCTATCATGTGAGCACAATGTATAATTATAAAAGAACAATGCCAGGTCTCCATAGTAACTTTGGCTCAATATTAATTTGTCCCTAACAGTGAATATTCCAATATTTATTTGTGCAGTATAATGTCAAAAGTATTTCTGTGATATCCATTTTTACATTGAACTTGTAAGAAAGAAGTTATTCAGACATTTTAAAAGGGAGGTTATGTTTTTTCACGGAGAGAAAATTAAACACAAATAAACTAATAAATAGTTTTATTATTTTTCACTATAATCAATTATTATCATCATCATCAATTTCATTATCAAATTCGATTAGTAATTCATCAAGAAACTGTGCAGGGGGTTCAATATTGTTTTGATGCCGAGCCCAACCTAAATACCATAAAATGGTCATAATGTGGGAACAGCATCCCACAGTTCATTTGCCTACCTTACAATTGCAATAATATTGACTTATTGCCTCCCTCCCATTTGAATTGTTATCAATCAACACATAAACAAAATATTCTTTTCTTCTTATATGGCGACTTTGAATTTTTGCTCTTAAAAGCCAAGAGCTTTGAGAGAGACAATTGTTCTATTAGATTATTGATTGATACCTCCCTGCACACTTCTATCTTATATCGGCCATTAAAACTAATATGCTCACCGTAATAAGATCGAGCCTGACGGAGTTGGTAGGTAGGTACCACAAGCTATCAAAATCAAATAGTGAAAATCTAGCTGGGGAAACTCAGTTACATTGCTGTTATTAACATTTATGTTTGAGAACTGTGCCCTTCTTCTATTATAATTGTTTTGTATAATAAACTCACTTAAAGTATTATTTTGGAACATTTTTTGTTGGATGATTTCTAATATCTGGGCAGCATCAAACCTGTCTGTGAGCGGTGGTCGAAATCTATTAATTAGGGCAGCAGCAATAGTAAAGTCAATCATGATATATGGTAAAGCTCTGTTGTTGAACTCGTGTCTGCAGATAGTAACAGCCCGAGTTTTGTTTGCCTCTAAAGTTGATAACTGATTATCATCATCCTGCAATGTTGACGGCATATGCACAGAGTAGTCATTTGGAATCTAAAACAAACAAAATACAATTATGTTACAATTCAACATTTAGCTTAGCTAAATTAGCATATATTCTATTAATATGAATCGTACTTTACCTCTGAAAGTGAAGTCCATTGCCGTAACAACAATGAACGGACATCATCAGATTCGATTCACGCTGCATCATCAGATTCACGCTGCATTCGTAATCGT
This sequence comes from Sesamia nonagrioides, assembly GCA_017933935.1. Classification (NCBI taxonomy): domain Eukaryota; kingdom Metazoa; phylum Arthropoda; class Insecta; order Lepidoptera; family Noctuidae; genus Sesamia; species Sesamia nonagrioides. The sequence goes on from JADWQK010001647.1 coordinate 1,023,289, forward strand.
AATACATTTATACCACAATTAACACAACGTAGTTGATGAGACATTGTCACAAAATGTGTGGTGGTATAAATATAACACAATAATTCTATAACTTGCGTAAACGTAATATAACTTAATGAATACGAAAAAAAGCAGCGAAAGAAAACCGAATCGTACTCAGTTATCAATACAAGATGTATCAATGTTTTGTCAAGATTTTGACAGATATGCAATTAACAGGGTTGCCATCACAAGACGATTATGTTATCGATTACAGATGGAAAATCGATTTTTTGAATTTCGTTTTTTATAATCATCTATGAATCTACTACAAACAGGACGAATGTTAAGAAAATACTAAGAAGAAATGAGAATAATGAGGTGGTAAATAAAAAGTAGACTACATTTTTTATTTAGAACTATCTAAATAATAAATAATATTTTTAAAATACAATTATCGATTACAGTGGCACGTTTTATTTATTTAGCGTTATCGATTAAAGTAGCAAGATTGGCAACATTTTTTTTATTGAAATCTGGAATTGACAAACTTAAATTAATTACTTATTAAAATGTTTTTTTAATGGCTAAGTTTCAGTAAAGTACTAAATACATTTTTTTAGTTTATATTTTATATTTAAATTGTTGGTGGTAAGAACTTTGTGGAGGATGAGTTTAATTTTAAAAGTTGTGTAGGCCGAAATCTGGCATTCTCCTTTGTGGAAAGATAGAAAATTAATTAAGCCCACTGGCAGCTAAGAGATGACCAGTTTCCACTGACGGCCCCCGTTCACGAGCATGACGCGCGCATCAGCCCCACCTAGCTCAACCATTTTGAAGGGAACCAAATGAACCAACAACACGCGCCACCATCAGCAAGACATTTGAGTGAACATGACAAACTCTAAACTGCCATGCTCGTAATGTCAAACAAGTTATATATACAACGTGTAACATAAAGGGTATATACATAACAAAGGCATGGCATCTTTACATGATATCAAACGATATTGGAAGGGTTTTTTACTCCTATATCTTTATGTTAGGAAGTTATGAGGAAAAACACCGCCTGTGATAGGCTACTATCATACTAGTCTCACAGAGATATTGAAGACATTTATCGGATTTTGGCAAGTAACGTGACGGGTAACAAGTAGTTATTAACGTATGTAGTGTGCTGCCAGGTTTTTATGATTTGATTTTAAGAAACACACGAAACCGAAAATTTGGTACCAATTTTTTGAGTATTTTATTTTGAGTTGAAACCCTTCCGATATCGTTTGATATCATCTAAAGATGCCTTGCCCTTGGTATGTATATACCCTTTTTGTTACACATTGTATAAAAAAAAAAACCATAGTCCATGGTGCCCCACATTCACAAACTTGAAAAGTACTTTTACATTATACAATACTATATTACTTGCAAAATCATGGTAGAATAAATAAATATTTTTATGTAAGCTTAATATTCTATTAATAGAATACTCCTGAGGCATTTATAAATTACCTTTCAAAAAACACCAGCTTACAGATCAGATTCCTGTTTATATTTACATTTTTTTTTTTTCAATACAAATTGTTATTTTTAAATTAAAACACAAATTATGACGTATTTATCATTCCGTTGTATTAAATTTTGTTCGTCCCTTTTATGTTGTTTTATTTAATGTCGATAGAAAATATTTCAGCACAGGAGGACAGCCCAGGAAATTAAAAAAATATTGTTTGCCGTCTTTATCTTGGACATTACTAAAAGGAGAAATAGCATCGTGGGAAAATCTGCAGTAATTTATACTAATAAGATCACTTCATATTATAAAACAAAGTCACTTTCTCTTACCCTATGTCCCTTAGTGTGATAAAGGTCCGTATTACAGAACGTCACTCAAAACTCAAGCATTACTTAAATCTCGTTTGAAGCCTTTTGATTGGTTGACACTAGTTTTAAGTAACGCTTGAGTCTTGAGTAACGATCTGTAATACGGACCTAAATCTTCAAAACAGTTTTTTAAATAGATGGAGTGATTAAATAGGAAGGTTTACATGTATAATAACTCCCTGAAATTGTGGAGAAACACTATTATTTCTGAGGTTTCTAATATGATGTCGTAAAATTTTTTTTCTTTCCGCGTTTGCAGTGCCCACTTTATTGTACACATTGAAAAGGTCTACAAAAAAGTTCACTATGGTATATATATGTCTATATCTCACAAAACATTTTTTTTTTGTTATTTACTTTTTACGATGAATAAATACCTGCTAATTTTCTAAGCGATTTTAACCAATACAGCATTAATCCTTATCAAATTTAATACCCTAAATAGATTTTTGATTTAATATAGATTAATAACTTCCTTTCCAGCATATGATTTCAATGAATAATTTAGAAGATATTACAGATTTAAAAATTGCGGGGTGTCGCGTTTGCGCCGTTCACAGCGCGGCGTTTGCGGTGGTTTTTTATACAACGTTCACAGTTTTTCTGTAGTGTATTTAATATCAGCATTACACCCGTGCGAAGCCGGGGCGGGTCGCTAGTATATTATAAAGAGAGAGAAATAAATATGTTTGAACGTAGCACCGTTAAACGCGTTCAAACTTTTCTCAGGAAATACGGGTTCGAAATGATAAATTCTTTTTGTGTGGGATAGACCATTTATCGAGAAAGGCTTAAGGCTGTATAACATCATACTGCAACAATAGTAGCGGATAACCAGAAAATGTGGAAAAAACGGGGAAAACTATTAATCTTTGAGGGCTTCGTTGCGTGCGCTGTGTAAACGGTTCATTTTATCCCAAAAATATGATATTCAATTTGCTGCTAAAATGTCTTTATACAATATGTGAAGAAAACCCTGTCCAAACCGTGAAGGTATTGTTAGGTATCGATAACTGGATCTACTAATGCCTACAAAGCCGGGCTAAACTTAAAAAAAAAAGATAAACCTAAAAGATAGGTATTATTTCGCAAAAAGAGGTAACTTAATATATGTGCCGTAGGCAAAACATGCGCGGGCGAAGGGGGGCAGGGCACGCGGCACGCCGTCGCATCGCTATTCGCTCATAATAATACCGCCAAAAATAGTGTTGTCCCTTTTTTTTAAAATTGGCAATTTTTGGGGAAGTTGGAATTAATTTACGGAAAAAAAAGATTTTTTCAAAATTCATTAGTATTGTTACTAGGATGATTAAATAAAATTTCATATTTTATTTGGTCAATGTGTTTACCTAACCTTTATTATGCTTATGGGTCGGACGGGGTTTTCTTTGCTTATTGTATAAATTTTCAATTGATACACTACGAAGGGAAAAAGTAATTTCGGATAGCATACCAGTGATTCCTGCAACCAGTGACCTCTCCAGAATACCCTCGTTCCTCTCAGCCAGCATGGAGCCCGAAGTCAGAGCAACAGCCAAAAAGAAGACAATTCTGTTGACAAAAACATTAATGAAAGTGTAATCCTATAATAGTATAAGTAATCTATAATAAGTATAATCCTATCTTATATAATAAGTATAATCCTATCTTATATAGTGTTACGAACGTGATTCTTATGTAAATGGCATAAGGTTCAATATTGCGTGACATGCCTTATGTAACTTTTAAGCTTGAGACCTAGGCATTGTAGAGGTACGATCTAGAAATGCATTACCGCTAATTAAAGCAATACCAAGGGGTATTGCATTAATTATAATTATTATACTTCTTCTTCTTCTTCTTCAGCTTATAGATGTCCACTGCTGGACAAAGGCCTCCCCAAGGCTTTCCACGTTGAGCGGTCTTGTGCTGCCCGCACCCATCAGCTTCCCGCGACCTTCACCAGGTCATAGGTCCACCTTGTTGGGGGCCTCCCTACGCTGCGTCTTCCAGTACGTGGCCGCCACTCCAGAACCTTACTGCCCCATCGGCCATCGGTTCTACGAGCAATGTGCCCTGCCCACTGCCACTTAAGTTTAGCGACTCGCAGAGCTATGTCGGTGACTTTAGTTCTTCTGCGGATTTCCTCATTTCTGATTCGATCACGCAAAGAAACTCCGAGCATAAGCTCTTTCCATTGCCCTTTGTGTGACTCTGAGCCTTCCTATGAGGCCCATTGTGAGCGACCACGTTTCAGTTCCGTAAGTCATCACTGGCAACACACACTGGTCAAAGACTTTAGTCTTGAGACACTGTGGTATCTTGGACGACGAGAAGATGTAGCGTAGCTTCCCGAACGCTGCAATGCAATACCCCTAATTCGCAACAATAGCAAAATGCAAAAGAAAGCATGGGTGCCGTTGATATTTCACTAGGGTCTCAGAAGATTTCAACCAAGAATCTTATTTATTGAGTTGCGAGGTGTATGTTACCTACTTACTAAATTATATTTCAGTGTAGTTGAAGTGCTTAGGTGCGGTTCGAGTAAGCGCTATAAAAATCAGTGTTCTATTGTTTTTAATGTCATTTTATCAATTTTAAATGCTCCTGTGTGTCATCATCATCATCATCTCAGCATTTAAACCAGTCGCATCCGAAGCTTTCTTCAGCTTTTGGAGTCTGGGATCCGCTTTACCAGTCTAACTGCTAATTTTGGGTAAGCTTCGATATTTTCCGTGAAGCGACTGCCGTCTGACCTCCACAACCCGAAGGCGATATCGAAGCATTGTAGTTAGACCAATTGTTGGGTTTTGAGGGCTCCAAAAACCCGTAACGACTACCAATAGATTTTTGTGTGGCAACCGGGGCCAACGGCTTAACGTGCTTTCCGAGGCCCGACCAGACCAGTGCAAATATTCATATTCATACATACAAATATTTGCACTGTGCGGGGATCGAACTATTGCCTCTTTGCGCAGCAGCCGCGTTCGCTACCGCTACGCCACGGAGGCTGTCGATGCTATCGAATATATGTCCATAAATGCTCCTGTGTGTACCCCAAATAACTAATATTTATTTCCTTATCACTACTGTATATTATTAAAAGTTTGAAGATTAAATAATTTCAACGAAAGGTTCTACGTCAACACGTTGACTCTGTTTTTCCGTTTAATAAAAGCGTTGCCAAGTGAGGTTTTTATGCGATATAAAAATTCCAAATTGATTAAATTTTCTTCTGTAACGGCATTATGGTAATACTTACGTAAGAATAACACCGGGACCCGCAAAGTCTGTGAAGTTGGGTACATCCAAACCGTAGACTGGCTTGTTGAACTGAAAAAAAGAAAATTTATATTTAGTACTAGCTTTCCGCCCGCGGCTTTGCCCGCGTGGAATTCGGTTATATCGCGCTTTTTAGATTTCCCTCGGGAAAATCATTTTTTTTTTTTTTTCAATAAAAGGTAGCCTATGTCCTTTCTCAAAGTCTAAAGATTGTCTGTGCCAAATTTAATCAAAATCGGTTGAGAGGTTTAAGCGGAAAAGCGTAACAGGCAGACAGAGTTACTTTCGCATTTATAATATTTAATATGGACTAGCTGCGCCTCAGTTTCACCCGCGTAAGTAGTAGTAATATAAAAAATAGATAAAAAGCTATACGACATTTCTTTTTTTTTTATAATTATGAACTAGCGCTTGACCGCAATCCGGCCTGATAGTAAGCAGTGATGCGATCATTGATGGTAACAAAACACTTTTCCCCAACTTGAAATCAAATCTCATTATCAGTTATGGGGCGTACCAGCTCCAAAAAAGCGAGTCTTTAGCCTAATGATAATGCTTTAATAAACTAGTGCGCTTTACCATCAACGATTGCGTCACTGCTTACCATCAGGCGGGATGCGGTCAAGCGCTAGTTTAGAATTTAAAAAAAAATGTAGCTCACTGGGTGACATTCCCACCATTTTTTTTCATACCCTATTTTCTGTAGGGTTTTTTTCTGGTCTTGGCTCGATATTGATAATTGTTACTGAATATGTTTGATTTGTTTATGTAAAACATTAATTTTTGTTTATGCGAAATCCGAAACACGTGTCCAGTATGTTTAAGTAAAGAACCTACGTAGAAAATTAAAAAAAAAAAAATCATGGAAAACCACAAAGTTATGAGCCTGTTATCCTACATGGCTGTCCCAACAAAAATATGGTCCACACTCCGCTCGGGCGGGCGATCGGTGCATTGACCACTGCCGTCAGCTGTTGCACGGGCGATGATCGACCATAAGCTGCGTACCGCGCTTGGTAACCACATTGCAACAATGTCTAAATGTATTTGGGAAAAAATATAACATGGTGTAAAAATTATTGGAACAGGTTCAGTGGCTTATTTTGAACAAACTATATTCGCTTAGAAAAAAAAACATTCTATATTACCGCCTCTCTCTTACACTTACAGTTTGAAAGTTGTGCAACAGTGAGAGCAATAAAGCTCTCTTGACTAAGTACTCCTGTCACAACACACAAATGCCAAAGTAGATAATGAAAAGAACTGAATAAACTAAGAATACCTAAGTTATAGTGTTTTATCTCACGAAGCGACACGTGTTTAAGTTGTACTTACAAAGCTGTAAATGTGTGTGTAAGCGCAGAAGTTCTCGATACCGTCCGGGACAATGGCGATGTCGAAAACACATACACACATTTTCGACATCGCCATTGTCGGCGCATGTGTTTATGTTCTAACGCAATATGTGTTCACGCACACATGTATAACGTGCCTGTACACCTAGCTACCACAAGTAAACAACGCGACATTCGATGCAACATAAAATGCTGTTGGACGAGACATCATTGGACACTTACATAGACAGGGCTGGCCATAATCCGGGACGGCAGGTCGCACACTTTAGCCAGGTGCTCCGAGGCTTCCATGAAGGCAAGGGACAGGTCTCTGTTCAACATCCATTCGACTTGTTTGTCTGCGAACAAAGAAAAAAGAAATTAACAATAAATTATATTGTGCACTAACTTCTACCTGTGGGGAAGGCATCATCATCAACCTTTTTGTCGTCCCACTGCTGGGCACAGGTCTCCTCTCATACAGAGAAGGAGGGAGAACTTATCTAATATATAAAATTCCCGTGTCGCGGTGTTTGTGGTTAAACTCATCCGAAACGGCTTTACCGATTCTCATGAAATTTTGTTTGCATATTAGGTAGGTCTGAGAATCGGACAACATCTATTTTTTATCCCTCTAAATGTTGAGGGTAATCCGCCCCTATTTTTTTTTTTTTTTTAATACAGAACTATATCGCACTTCAAAGCACATGATTTAATTATATAGTTTCGAAGATATTACAAATTTAAAAATTGTGGGGCGTCGCATTTGCGGCGGTACCATCCGGTTGGGCAGCGGGCCGCTATGTTTTTTATACAACGTTAACAGTTTTTTTGTAATGTATTTAGTATCAGCATTGCACCTGTGCGAAGCCGGGCGGGTCGCTAGTGGTAATATAATAACAGTCGCACAGTTTGATCGATCAGGTTAAGCTGCGTTTGCCACGGTTGGTTCATGGATGGGTGAACATATTTTCATACCTACAAAGACCTTCAGCTTTCTAACTAATAGACTCCTGGTTAGTTCAAAAGTGGTTTAATTGTAATACATGTTATGAATTTCAGTATGACGGATGGCAACAATATTTTTCGCCTTAAACGCTAACACACATAAAGCTATGCCTTCAGTAGAGGCAAACATCATGATAAATTCTCATAAAGTAGGTCGTAGTACACCAAACATGCCTCTTAGAACCCATAGATCAACCCAATTCAACCCTTTGCTCTCAGTAAACAAGGAAGCTGAGGGTATTTGTTACCCCGTAGCAATAAAAGCCACCTCATCCGGAAACCCGTGTCTAACAATGGTACATTAATTTTAAGAAAACGCTAACTATGGGGGTCGAATTGATCTCGTGATTGGTTGTTTAATTAAAGGTGACTATAGCAGGGCAAGGGTTACAGTATAGCTCTTTTACTTTGGGTTGACTGGCGAATCGTTACGTGTACCGAATTCAAAAATTTCTATTAATTACATGGTAAACATCGTGGTGGACTAGTGGTTAAAACACCAGCATCTAAAGTATGAGTATGCGGGTTCGATTCCAGGTCGGGCAAGTACCAATGTAACTTTTCTAAGTTATATGTACTTTCTGTATATATCTTGGACACCAATGACTGATTAAAAGGTGAAGGAAAACATCTTGAGGAAACCTGGACTTTAAGTCTGAAATCGCCAACCTGTATTGAGCAAGCGTGATGATTACGCTCAATCCTTCTCTGTATGAGAGGAGACCTGTGCCCAGCAGTGGGACGATAAAAAAAAGGTTGATGATGATGATGATGACATGGTCAACAAACATAAAATGAGAAATGAAATTATTCGGAAATGAACCGGATTGACGGATATAGGGGCATGAGGAACAGGGTTTAAAGGTCACTCATCCTCCATAGAAAAGGGAGGATCCTCCGACAAGACGAGTGTTGTGTCTGGCGGGCACTTGCCCAATGGTTAATGTTGGGAAGTTGTATACGTGCTAGTTGCACGATGAACTCTGCTTGCGAGATGCAGATAGAATCCGTGTAACGTCAGTATGACGCATTCTTTTGTATGTGTCGTTTTTGAAGATACCGCTACATCAGCATAGCTTGGAGAGTAAGCAAACTATTTGTCGAAGTACCAATGACCGGTGAAGCAGAGGAGTCCTGGAATGGAAACCATGGCAAAAAATAGTGTGGAATGCCCCCAGCTGGATGGGCGGACGACATGAAGAAGGTGACTGGGACCGACAAATGCGAAAGATTGTGATTCAAAAAGAGAAAAGCCTATGTCCTACAGAGGACTGATTGATGAGACTGAGACACAAACATATAATATGTTTCAGAAATTACTTATTCAGTGCCTTTAATGTCTGGCGCTTCAGTACTATCTAACTTCGTCAATGGAAATACGGGCCCGTCCAAAAGTAATTGATCAGTCCAAACGACATGGTTAGCGCAGTGGCTGAGCGATTGACTGCTGCGTTCCGTCTCGCGAGTTCGATTCCTGCACAGAACAAATATTCGTATGGCCTACAGGTAGCTGTTCCGGGTCTGCCTGTTTGTGTATGTAAGTATAAATGTTTGTAAACGCACCCACGATACAGAAGAAATTTCTAGTGTGGGGTTACATTTAAAAAAAAACAACTAGCATCGCAGTACATTTTTCGGACAGGCATAACATAATAGGTTATGATAGTACATGAGCCTACAGCTCCACGGTCTTTTCTGCCGACTATTTGTGCCTAGCAACTGCATCGGTCGCCGTCAGAACCGCCGGCACAGTCTGTTTGGTGTTTGCGCAACTCCCAGCAAAAACTGTAGCCAGAGCCCAATCCCCGGTCTGTTGTACTCTAAAGATGCTGAATGCTTCGCCACAGGAGACGTCCTGGTCGCGAGATAACATCGACCTCCTGGCAATGCAATGGGCAGTTCACCGCCCGATAAGGACCAGGCCCGAGTCGACGGTATGTTGTGTTTCACGCGCGCCTCAAAGAGATTGTAGCACATCGTGATTCGTGACAGTGCACAAAGATCGATGCCTCCTGGATTAGGGTTGCGGGTTGGTTAAAAAAGAAATAGTGGACCAGGCACACAGTTTAGTGAAGAAAGACGGGTGGGTTTTAGTCAGTAAAAGTCTGACACGCCCTTCCGCTCTGCCCAGAGCGGAAAAAAAAGGATGCTGAATGTTATTCTGTCGGCCAACCCTAAATGTGGCGTGTTTACGGATGAATTGAATAAGATTATACGTGAATGGATGGTGGAGAGAGTCCACCAGCTTTTTTCCAGCAGTTTTTTTTATTATTTAATTATAAACTAGTGCTTGACTGCAATCGCAACACAACTGCTCAGACCCGTCCTCCGAATGGCTTCACCAGACGTCATTCCGGAACACAACGAATCCCTTGGCAGCAAGACTTTGTCTGGTGGGTAGTAACTTTTGCCGACAGCCGATGTTGTGGCCTACCACCGAGAAAACGTAGGACGACAACTTTAAGCTCGTGAATTTAGTTAGTTTAGATTTAAACTTTCTTTATATCAAAAGGTTTTCTCGTCAGTTCAAAATTATTTGCTTCTCCGCAAATTAGGTACTATAATTCCGTAAATCCTTCACTTTTAGCTTTCCTTTTGTTAACATATTAAAGATTTAAGCCAAGCCCACCTAAACCAACTAATGAAGATCAAACAATACTTCTAATCCCAACCACGTCTCATTAAACAAACAAACAGTTAATCTCCTTGCTGAACCCCGGTTTAACCTCAAAATGGGTTACGAACAAAACAACTTCACAGACGACGTTTATAATCAAAAGTTACGGGATTTTGTTTTGACAAAAACGTTTAAATTGTTTTAAATAAAAAAAATAACTTTGGTATCTCGACATATACAAATACAGCGTTATTTCTTGTTTAGCGAAACCTGAATGTATACAGTTTGTTCAGAATAAGCAACTGAATCGATTCCAATCATTTTTACAACATGTTATATTTTTCCCAAATACTTTTAGAAATTGTTGCAGTGTGGTTACCGAGCGCGCACGGTAGATCATAGAAGGTACTCCGCGCTCATCCAACAGCTGACGCCAGGGGTCAACGCACCTGCTCGCCCGCCCGAGCTTAGCGTGGACCATGTTTTTGTTGGGACAGCCCAGTAGGATATGATAATCAATGACTTTGTGAATTTACATGATATATTTTTTAAAATTTTGTACAAAGATTCTTTACTTTAAAATACTGGACACGTGTTTCGGGTTTGACATAAACCAAAAAATAATATTGTATATGTATGTAGTTTCAGTTGTTAACAATATGTAAAGAAAACCCTGTCCGATCCGTGAAGGTATTGTTAGGTATCGATAACTGATTCTACTAATACCCACAAAGTCAGGCTAAACTTAAAAAAAAAATCCCCCTAAAAAAATAAATATTATTTCGCAAAAAGAGGTAACTTAATACATGTGCGCTAAGCAACCCCTTCCGCGGGCGGCGGGGGGCAGGGCACGCGGCACCTGTGACGTGGTCGCGTCGCTATTCGCTTATAATAATACCGGTGTTGTCACTTTTTTTTAAAAATTACCAAATTTCGGGGAAATTGTAATTAATTCCCGGGAAAAAAAGGTTATTTCAAAATTCATTAGTATTGTTACTATGACGATTATGTAAAATTTTATATCATATTTGGTCAAGTGATTACCTAACCTTATCCTTATGGGTCGAACAGGGTTTTCTTTACATATTGTATAATAGGGTATGTGACAAAAAAACTAATTAGTCCGTCAGTCAGATTTCCAAAAAATACTAGACACGTATATTTTGTTTTATCAAATTAATAAAAATGACAAATATAAAAGGCATCATAAAACCAGGAGTGGAGTTTTCAACGCGCTGTGTCGTCTTAATTTTTTGTTTATATGAAAAAATTTCTTTTTTCATATAAACAAAAAATTAAGACGACACAGCAGATACAACACACACACACACACAGATTTCCAAAAAATACTAGACACGTATTTTTTCAAATACGTGTCTAGTATTTTTTGGAAATCTGTATGACGTACTAATTAGTTTTTTTTAGTCAAATACCCTATTATTTCTGTTGTATACAAACTTAACAAACCAGGTATCAAAATGCACATAATTTCTCGGAGATTCTGCTGTTAATGCAATAGTTTACATACATGAATAGCATTAATTTTCCAAAAAAGCCACTTAAAATGGCCTCTTCCATTCGCGGATAGGGGCACCTGTTCTGAGAGCGGGCGCAGGACGTTTAAAGGAGATGTTTCAGAAATATATGGAGCCTGGGCCAGCATATTGTAGGTACACTTAATACTAGGTATAATTACGCTATAGTTAACTGTTTTTAAAGTTAATTTCCTATATTTTGGCTTAGTTTTAATACAGATTCAATTGAACACGGCCAAGGAGTGCAACACAACTACTAATAAATATGGTGGTCAGCAAATAACCGAAATAAGATTTTGACAGTGACATTACGGGAAAATAGAACTGTCAAAGTCGCCAATCAAACGCCATAACCACTGTCATGGCTACCTTAATAAAGGGTTATCTCACTAAAAAACGTTTCTAATAATTAATTATAATGATATACTTGTATTTCTATTCAAATTAAATTAGTAGTATTTTTATGAAAATCTTTTATTTTTTTTCCTTAATAACTATATAGCGTACATATTGGTGGCCCAAAATGAAACATCTCCTATAAAGGAGATGTGGAATCCGCCATTATTGTGAAATAAAATTTTCAAAGAATTTCTATAATTTATTACACGTGTTATTGGAAAATTGTGGTATCTATTCCACAGAGGCCATTGATCAAGAGTTGAGGTTGAATCTCAGCTTGAAAAAAGAATAAGAAGAAAAGGTTGGTCACGGGAAACTACTTTCAGAGGTAAAATATATCTGAATTGTATAATAATCTGACCTATTAAGGAAAATTGAAAATTTCGCCACTTTTAGAAGCGGTCTGTCTGTGTCAAGTCTTGAAGAAATCAATTTCCGCATTTACAACAATTAAGAGTGGTTGTTTTACGAAAAGACGAATCAGATTTCGTAAATTAGGCCCCATTTGTTGGCCTAGTAAGAGTACAATGTCCTAATCTCTAACTAAGAAACTTGTATAGTTGGTTGACCTATATGAAGGGCCTACTTATTAGTATGCTATTATAGTAGTTGTAAGCAGTGGTGGCCTAATGATATCGGCAGCAAATTACAAGTTGTAAGTCATAGTTTTTTTTTTTTTTTTTTATTACAATTTTTTTTTATAATCGGAGTCATTTTTGTGCTATTATATTTCTACTCATTCATCCCAGTACTCGCTCGTATGCCTCTCGTGCTTTTATTCCTCTTACTATCTCTTTCTTTCATTCATCATATCTTTCTTTCGATGCACTTGCCTCTTTGCCGTTGTTTTGCAGTATAGGTCATAGGTTCGAACCCCGTCAAGCGTTTTACTTTGTATAAAAATTTACATCACCACTGCTCTCAAAACGGCGAAGGGAAACATCGCGACGAAATTGACATGTCCTAGAGTAGTACTAGTCCACGCACTGGGCCCACATGGTAGATTACGCCCTACTCCAGCTCACCGAGAAGAGGCCTGTGTCCCATGAGTGTGAATACTATAGGCTGATTATTTTATGTTATGTTATTTTTTTCATATACATAAACTAACTTTCTGCCGCGGCATCGCTCGCGTGGAATTCGGTTATATCGCGCTTTTTAAATTTCCCACGGGAATATAAAATTTTTCCGGGATAAAATGTCCTATTATTTAATCCGGACTTCTAACTTTGTTTCTGCAAAATTTCAAAGCTACGGTTCAGTAGTTACGACGTGAAAGCGGAACAAACAAACAACCAAACTCACTTTCCCATTTATAATATTAGTCATCATCATTATCTCAGCGTTAATCCCAGTCGCATCCGCAGCTTTTCAGCTTTGGAGTCTGGGGTCCGCTTTACCAGTCTAACTGCTGATTTCGGCTAAACCATTTATAATATTAGTAAGTATTATAAACTGATGCTTGACCGCTATCCCGCCTGATGGTAAGCAGTGATGTAATCGTTGATGGTAAAGCACGCTAGTTTATTAAGCCTATTCACTTAAAAAACTTAGTAAATAGAAAGGAAGACGGCAGTTGAGCGAGGTAGCGCAATGTTAAACCCAACAACACGACCGACGATGCTGCTCCAGATGGAGATTGATGAGGAGACCCTCCACGACCAAACTCCTGACACAACAACATTTGGCGCATCGTACCCAGCCCACATTGCAACACAACTGCTCAGACCCGTCCTCCGCGATATCGCGCGTTTAGATTTCCCTCGGAAATATAAAATTTTACCGGGATAAAAAGCCTATCCTATTATTCCTATCCTATCCTATTATTTATTCCGGACTTCTAACTTTACTTCTGCAAAATTTCAAAGCAATCGGTTCAGTAGTTACGGCGTGAAAGCGGAACACACAAACAAACAAACTCACTTTCCCATTTATAATATTAGTAAGGATTATAAACTGATGCTTCACCGCTATCCCGCCTGATGGTAAGCAGTGATGTAATCGTTAATGGTAAAGCACGCTAGTTTATTAAGTGCCTATTCTATAGCCTTGAAGACACTTAAATTGTAATCCGACAGAAACACCACTGCTGGAAAATTGCTCCAGTCCCTTATTATAGCATTATAACTGTTATTATAGTTACTTACTGTTATGACAATGGTCTACTTAGAGGACTAAATGTGGAAAACAGACCCTTACAGTTACTGTCATAATAGTAAGTTGGAATAAAGGCAATTGCTGATGTCAGTCGATTAAACTTTGCGATAGTGGATAAGTCGATTTTCGCGGTGGTAGGCCATAATATCGGCTGCCGGCAGAAGTTACCACCCACCAGACAAAGTCTTGCCGTCATGGAGGACGGGTCTGAGCAGTTGTGTTGCGATATGTGCCGGGTACGATGCCCCAAATGTTATTGTGTCGGGAGTTTGATCGTGGAGGGTCTCCAGATTAATCTCCCTCTGGCGCAGCATTGTTGATCGTATTGTTGGGTTTAATATTGCATCACTTCGCTCAACTGCCGTCTTCCTTCCTACTCACTAAGATTTTTAAGTGAATAGGTTTAATAAACTTGCGCGCTTTATCATCAACGATTGCATCACTGCTTTCCATCAGGCGGGATTGCAGTCAAGCACTAGTTTATAATGATAAAAAAAACATGAAACAGAAAAGTTGAAAAAATACTAAAATACTTATCACTAGCAATGAAAAACGAACGACAAATATTTGTTAGAAGTTAGACATGATCTCTGTCACAAAGTTCTAAGATAACCGTTAGCAAAGTTTAAATATAACGATATTTTAAAATCATAAAATCTTACTTTTGAAACTGGGACAGAATGGAATTCCAAAACTAGGACACCACTATGATCCGGACGAAGTGTTTGGCCTCGTCTTTTATACCGCGTAAATCGAGGGACTGGAACAATTTACCCACGGTGGTCTTTCCTTCAGATTACAATTTAAATCTCTTCAAGGCTAGAAATAGAGGCTCTTAATAAACTAGCGCGCTTTACCATCAACGATTGCATCACTGCTTACATTAAACGGGATCGCGGTCAGGCACTAATTTAAACGTTATGAAGAAAAAAAACTTAGTTTTAGGCTAAGATGTCGTCTAAAAAGGTTTGTGAATAAACTTCGAAACCTTTTTGGATAGTTCAAAACTATAAAAAAGGGAAATCTCTCTAAGGAGCTTCTTGACTTGTTATTCGAACTTTTTGGTGAGTTCTGCATGCGAAAACGAAGTTAGAATTTAGTGAACGAATAATTTATTACCTGCGTTTCGTCTGAGCAAACCTTATGTACTCTAAGAATGGACTACCCTATTCCCTTAAGCGTACTTCGAAAGGGTCGCAGGAAATAAACCACAGGACCGTCCCTCTAGAGCGTTTAGATTCTCATTCAACTTTATTTTGCATAAAGCTTTTGGAATAATTTCCCACTTTTTTTTATTGACCATATAGCGCGAATCTGTAATAGCTATTGCCATGATTATATTTAAACGTATAATCTATACCTCCATAGTAATATTAAAAATGGGAACATGTGTGTCTGGTTGTTTGTCCTTTTTTAACGGCAAAACGGAGTGACTAATTGAAGTGATTTTTGATGTGGCGATAGTTAAATTGATGGAGCACTCGCCTTCCCTTTAACTGTCGCCAAGTAAAAAAGTATCCTGTGTCACTGATACAAGCTACTTTTTGTCACTTTCTGACTCCCGAACACTGAAAATTGGGGGTGGAAGTTTGGGAAAAGGGAATTGTGTTAACCAGAATATAATGTGAGCGAAACTGCGAAATCTAGTAAAATATAGTCATGAGATCATTATTATTACCCGCTTAGCCTTTCTACACCTACATTGGGATCGACATCCAGTCTATCTCTAATTGGGTTCAGTTATATACCAAAGCACCATGTGGTACAAGCGTGGGGATTATGGTATGGTGGTACGCAATATAGTGCACCCGGCCATGTTTGCCGACGCGAGCGTTGACGGCTTTCACGCGTTGATGAGGAAGAAAGTGGCGTCGGTTTTAAGGCGGGTTCGAGGGAGTCGAAATAGTGCCCTTAAGTGGATAGGAGAGAGAACTGACACTGTTCTTCTGAAGAGGTTCACTGAACTTCATGTTTGGGGAATTAATTTTTTATTACTTTATTGTCTGAAAATAAACGATTTTTTTTTAATATTGTTCTAATTTCGTTTTCGCCGTGAGTAATGGCAGACATGTCGAGAGCGACTGTTACTCAAGATCCTTCATGCATCAGTTTTTTAAATTCTATACGTACATATACACATGTTTGGGCAAATAAAATTTCTTATTCTTATTCTTGTTCAGAATAAGCAACTGAATCGATTCAAATCATTTTTCCACCATGTTACATTTTTTCCCAAATACGTTTAGAAATTGTTACAAAGTGGTTACCGAGAAGACAACTCAGCTGACGTTAGATCATAGTATCAGGCGCGTGAAACATGGCCACCACACGCCGCCCGCTACAGGCGTGGGACCGCCCACGCCCGCAGCGGGGCGGTACGTCGACCATATTTTTGTTGGGATAACCAATTATGATAACAAGCTCATAACTTTATGGTTTATCATGATATCTTTTTGAAAACTTGTAGGTACATAGATTTTTTTTTTCCTTTTTTTTTACATATTATAAACCAGCGCTTGACCGCAATCCTGCCTGCTGGTAAGCAGTGACGCAATCGTTGATGGTAAAGCGCACTAGTTTATTAAGAGCCTATTCACTCTAGCATTGAAGACACTTAAATTGTAGTCCGACGGAAACACCGCCGCTGGCAAATTGTTCCAGTCCCTCGATGTACGCGGTATAAAGGAGGAGGCGAAACGCTTCGTCCGGATCGTAGTGGTGTTAACAACGTAAGGGTGGAAACCAGCCGTACGACGGGTCGTCCGCTGGTGGAATGGAGATGGGGGAATTAAATCATGCAATTCCCTCGCACACTCCCCGAAATGCATCCTATAGAACACCGAAAGGCTGGCTACTCTACGCCTGTGCTCTAGGCTTTACTTAAAAATAATGGACAAGTTTTTCGGGTTTCCTATTAATAAAAAATATCGTTGTATAATTTTCTTTTAAAGGCTCATACTCCCACAAGGCGGCGTAATCATCCACATTGTGAACCGAGAAAGCTAGAGAAAGCTATAAGAACATTTTAGTAATAAAAAAAAAGTTAAAAAACTAAAACCCAACTACGACAAAGTATAAAACAAGATTTCCAGAATACTGAACTGAACAAAGTTGCTAATGTAGTTGCAAGTAAATGGACACAGTAGTAATGTCATACAATACTATTCTGAAGTATGCAATATTCACTATGTAGAGATAAATTTTCATGTTTGGAAAGGCGTAGTCACATGTTACATATAGGTACCTACCGTAGCACCTTGACAACGTGTGACTACGCCTTTCCAAACATGAAAATTTATCTCTACATAGTGAATATTGCATACTTCAGAATAGTATTGTATGACATTACTACTGTGTCCATTTACTTGCAACTACATTAGCAACTTTGTTCAGTTCAGTATTCTGAAATCTTGTTTTATACTTTTTCAGCGTCGTTTTTTGTCGTAGTTGGGTTTTAGTTTTTTAACTTTTTTTTATTTGTACTATTTTGGTGTTAAAGTGTATTTGTGGCGCATATTATTAACAAAAGTTAAACTGATGAACTAAAAACTAGGTACTTGACACATTACATCTACACGCACATATAACAACATAAGCCCGAAGGCATATAGTGCAGAGGCCTTTTTATGGGAGATTTAGCCAGTTATCAAACTGTTTCCGCCTTCACCGCGTGGAGCTACTCCCAGCTTATGTCGTTTTCAATAGTGCATTACATATTCTAATAATGGTCACACTGCTCTACATTGCATAAAGCGATTCACAGTTCCCGTGATCCGCGCTTTACTCTTATCGCTCATATTTAACACCATTAAAGCATTCTTGTAATCATGTACAAGCATAAAGCACTCGTGAAGCTCTTTCACGTGATACCAAACACGGTATATATTTATTTTAATTTTATATTAACATAGAACTTTTTGTCCGCTAGAGGGCGCAATACTAAATTTGGTGACAAGCTTCATAGCTCATAACTAACAGAATATCAAGGCCCTTCTAATGGTACTGCAGTGGTCTTATTCTGATAAGTAGTAAAGAAGCTATGAACGAAAAGATGTGAATTATATGCAACCAGCCCATGAATACAGGTAAAGTCACACGCAAAGGCTAGCAATATATATATATATATTCAAAATGTACAAGTGAAGCGCTTTCAAATGATACCAAACACGGCATATTTATCTTAACTTTATTTTTTTACTCTGTATGTTTTGTCCACTAGAGGGCGACACAGTAGATTTTGTGAAACCCCATATAGCCTATAACCAGCGGACAATTAAGACGCTTCTAATGATATCTCATTTGTCGAATTCTGATAAGTAGTTTAGAAGTTACGAGGGAACAGATGAACATACATACATACATACATACATACATACATACATACATACATACATACATACATACATACATACATACATACATACATAGCCTGTCAAAATCATAACCCTCCTTTTGCTTTGCCGTAGTCGGGTAAAAATAAATGGTATTAAAAAGACATAGTTAGTGGTGGCCATTTGACAGGCTCCGTGGCGTAGCGGTAGCGAACGCGGTCGCTGCGTAAGGAGGCGCGGGTTCGATCCCGGCGCAGTGCAAATATTTGTATGCATGATTATGAATATTTGCACTGGTCTGGTCGTGCCTCGGAAAGCACGTTAAGCCGTTGGTCCCGGTTGCCATATGAACATCTAATGGCAGTCGTTACTGGTTGTTGGAGCCCCCAAAAGTCCAACAATTGGTCTAACTGTAATGCTTCGATATCGCCTTAGGGTTGTGGGGGTCAGACGGCGGTCGCTTCACGGAAAATATCAAAGTTTAGTCAAAATCAGCCGTTAGACTGGTAAAGCGGACCTCAGACTCCAAAGCTGAAAAGCTTCGGATGCGACTGGGATTAACGCTGGGATGATGATGAGTGGTGGCCATTTGAAAACCTCCGTGGCGTAGCGGTAGCGAACGCGGTCGCTGCGTAAGGAGGCGTGGGTTCGATCCCGCCGCAGTGCAAATACTTGTATGCATGATTATGAATATTTGCACTGGTCTGGTCGTGCCTCGGAAAGCACGTTAAGCCATTGGTCCCGGCTGCCATATGAACATCTAATGGCAGTCGTTACTGGTTGTTGGAGCCCCCAAAAGTCCAACAATTGGTCTAACTGCAATGCTTCGATGTCGCCTTCGGGATGTGGAGGTCAGACGGCAGTCGCTTCACAGAAAATGTCGAAGTTTAGCCATATCAGCAGTTAGACTGGTAAAGCGGACCCCAGACTCCACAGCGGAAAAGCTTCGGATGCGACTGGGATTAACGCTGAGATGATGAAAAGCTTCGGATGCGACTGGGATTAACGCTGAGATGATGATGATGAGTTAGTGGTGGCCATGTCCAAACAACTGATTATCCAACACAATATAATTTTCCAAACGTGTAATAAAATATAATTTTGAAAAAATGAAAGTCGTTCTGAAGTCAACTTAATTCCCAAGAAAAACGTTGGTGTTTGATTAAGCGAAAATCCATACTAATATTATAAATGCGAAAGTAACTCTGCCTGTCTGTCTGTTACGCTTTCCCGCTTAAACCTCTCAACGGATTTTGATGAAATTTGGCACAGACAATCTTTAGATCCTGAGAAAAAACATAGGCTATCTTTTATCCCGAAAAAATTTGATGTTCCCGAGGGAAATCTAAAAAGCGCGATATAACCGAACTCTACGCGGGCGAAGCCGCGGGCGGAAAGCTAGTAACATCATATAACTCGTAAACACAAACAAATTTGTGATTTGCGAATTTGATCTTTACTTTAATATCATCATCATCATCAACCTTTTTATCGTCCCACTGCTGG
Organism: Sesamia nonagrioides; assembly: GCA_017933935.1. Lineage (NCBI taxonomy): Eukaryota > Metazoa > Arthropoda > Insecta > Lepidoptera > Noctuidae > Sesamia > Sesamia nonagrioides. The sequence goes on from JADWQK010001647.1 coordinate 1,043,297, forward strand.
GCACAGATCTTCTCTCATACAGAGAAGGATTGAGCGTAATCACCACGCTTGCTCAATGCGGGTTGGCGATTTCAGACTTAAAGTCCAGGTTTCCTCAAGATGTTTTCCTTCACCTTCAGTCATTGGTATCCAAGATATTTTATACTTTAGAAAAGTTACATTGGTACTTGCCTGACCTGGAATCGAACCCGCACACTCATACTTGAGAGGCTGGTGTTTAAACCACTAGGCCACCATGACACACTTTAATATCAATTTTGATGCGAATTGCTAATCCATTGTTAAAAAAAATCAAAGCATTTATTTCAAATAAACCAGTTACAAGCACTTTTGAATTGTCAGAAGGTCGATCTGTCAATAAGATGAAACTAGTCGCCCATTCCAAAGAGTAGGTACTATGGAGAAGAACGGGCAAGAAACTCCATGGACACTCTTTTAAATTTTCAAGCTATTGTTACAAATATTTGATTACATCATTCATGTTCAAATCAACCGTGTGAGAACGATGCAGAAATATATTGTACGCTGAGAGCGTCCATTATGAATAACGCAATGAATGTCGTTGAAATGCCAAAACGAAACCCATTGCTACTGATAGTGTGTTACCCAATTACTCTGGATTTTTATCCAAAGTCATCATTATTTCGACGATTCACTTATAATGTAGCGAAGTTCCACTTCTTTTCTCAAGTTACACGTCTGATTTATTTGTCTGCAATTGCATTAAAAACCTTCGCCCATTCTTATACCTTAGAAACCCATTAACACTCGAGGAAAAATGTCCAAAATAACTTACTACCATATTTTCTGACGTAACAGGAAAACTCCGGAAAAAATCGAGCGTAAATATTTTTTTCACCTCCATTTTTTCCAGTAAATTTGTAGACGCTTGTGAAAATTAAGACAACTGGAGCTTCGTTCAACAAATAGGGCCCGTATAATGAGACCCTAGATAGGAAAAGCCTTCGTTAGCGAGAGTAAAGCCTCACAGTAATGATTCTATGCTATTACAGAGCCAAATTAATTTTAGTGGCGATAGTTCATGGACGTGATCGCTATCAATAATCCATACTAATATTATAAATGCGAAAGTAACTCTGTCTGTCTGTCTGTCTGTCTGTTACGCTTTCCCGCCTAAACCCCTCAACCGATTTTGATGAAATTTGGCGCAGACAATCTATAGACCCTGAGAAAAAACATAGGCTACCTTTTATCCCGGAAAAATTTGATGTTCCCGAGGGGAATCTAAAAAGCGCGATATAACCGCGAAGCCACGGGCGGAAAGCTAGTTATATTATAACTAGCTTTCCGCCCGCGGCTTCGTCCGCGTGGAGTTCGGTTATATCGCGCTAGCCTTACTCTAGCCTTGAAGACATCTAAATTGTAATTGATAGGAAGTAAACAGCGCGAACAAAAATTGATTAAAAGACCCTCTACAATTCCCCAATTTTGTCTAACGCTTAATTAGACAGGTCAAATTACTTATTAACTTAAAAATTTATTTGAATTTCTTGTAACCTGCTTCTTATTTTAGATACTTTAATTTTTTTAATGTTAGGTATTACCAACTAGCATTTATTTTATATTCTAGTTACGTAGGTAACAAATGTCTGCCATGGCGTCTCCGCCGGGCCGGAACATGCGGGGTAGACCCAAGAAGTGCTGGCTTGACGTTGTAAGACATGAAATGCGTGCCAACAATCTCTCACCACAGGTTGCTAAAGATCGCGCGAAATGGAGGAGAATCTGCAGGAAAGCGGAGCCCGGGCTCCAACGGGAAAGCCGCGGATGCAACCGGGATAAACGCTGAGATGATGATGAAGATTACCAACTAGCACTGAGCCAGCTTGGTAGATTACGGTTCACTCCCTCTCATCTGGAGGCCTGTGTCCCATCATGATGTTTAAGAATTGGTATGATGTGAAAGAATTTTACCTCAAAATTTATTTTTGTCTGATTTTTATACCAAAAAAATCGTATCGTATTACCCAGTAAGTGAGTTTTGCAGTTGCAACCGATTAAATTGGAAGCTGACCCAAAAACAATTGGGAAAAATCTAAGCAGTTGATGATATTAAGAGAGGACTCTAGTGCTGAGGAATTTGGAAAATAGATATTTGAAGAAACTATTGCCGTCGCGCTGCTTCAAACCTCTCCCGGTAAAGTGCGAAAAGGACAGTTGCAGCTCAGGCTGATTTTACCTACAAAAACCAAAAGACGTTTCGTATTCCGTTGTTTTCTTTTTCAAAACACGACATCATCATTTTCTTTTTTGTCAAATAGTCATCTGAACATCACGGTAAAAATGGTTATTTTTCGCGATTTTGAAGTATCGTATTTCTTTTATTAAGTTTCGGAAAAAATTAAATAATAGAGGCACGTATGATCACGGTGTAAAATTGCAGAAAAAAAAAATAATTGCTCTAAAAGCATTATCCACGAAGAAAACAGCGGAATACGTTTGTATTAGCCGTACGGAGGACGGGTCTGAGCAGTTGTGTTGATGTGTGGCGGGTACGATGCGCCAAATGTTGTTGTCTCGGGAATTTGGTCGTGGAGAGTCTCCAGATCAATCTCCCTCTAGCGCAGCATCGTTTGGTCGTGTTGGTCTTGGGTTTAACATTGCATTACCTCATTCAACTGCCGTCATCCTTCCTATTCCTAAGTTTTTTAAGTGAATAGGCTTAATAAACTAGTGCGCTTTACACTCAACGATTGCATCACTGCTTACCATCAGGCGGGATTGCAGTCAAGCACTAGTTTATAATTATGACAAAAAAAAAAGTATAGAAACTGCACCACTACAGTTCCCTCTTAAGTATAAGAATGAACATTGAATGAGCACATGATTAGCACGTTGCTAAGCACCTTGGTTCCCATTCAAAACTAAACTGTCATCATCATCTCAGCGTTAATCCCAGTCGCATCCAAAGCTTTTTCAGCTTTGGAGTCTGGGGTCCGCTTTATCGGTCTAACTGCTGATTTTGGCTAAACTTCGATATTTTCCGTGAAGCGACTGCCATCTGACCTCCACAACCCGAAGGCGATATCGAAGCATTGCAGCTAGACCAATTGTTGGACTTTTGAGGGCTCCAACAACCCGTAACGACTGCCATTAGATGTTCGTATGGCAACCGGGACCAACGGCTTAACGTGCTTTCCGAGGCAAACCAGACCAGTGCAAATATTCATATTCATGCATACAAATATTTGCACTCCGCGGGGATCGAACCCGGACCTCCTTGCGCAGCGGCAGCGTTCGCTACCGCTACGCCACAGAGGCTGTCAATCCAAAACGAAACTGTAACTCTTTCAAATTAAAGTCTAGAATACCTAATGGCATTAATGATCCATTCACGGTGATTGGAACATGAAATTGTGATTTAATTGCAAACAATAAAAGCACTTATTAGTAGGAACCTTCAATTTTAACAGGATACCTATAGGTATATTGTTAATTAAATGGCGGTACATAATCTCCCTAAAAAGTAGACAAACAATTTAAATTTGACCTTAATTTCCCCCCTCTTTTAATGGAACAAGACGAGGCAAGGGGAAGAGGGGGCTTCCCCCAACCCTCCCTTCTTTTTATTGGTTGTAATTATTCCTGAGCATGTCATCATCAGCTCATTATTCCCAACCATGTATATTGGATTCGACTTCTAGGTTACCAGGACACAGCAATTTTTTTTTTTATAATCATAAATTAGTGCTTGACTGCAATCCCGCCTGATGGTAAGCAGTGATGCAATCGTTGATGGTAGTGAATAGGCTCTTAATAAACTCGCGTTAAAGCACGCGAGTTTATTAAGAGCCTATTCACTATGGCCTTGAAGACACTTAAATTATAGTCAGACGGTAACACCGCCGCTGGGAAATTATTCCAGTTCCTCGATGTACGCGGTATTAAAGACAAGGCGAAACGCTTCGTCCGGATCGTAGTGGTCTGGATTGCGTAACACAGTATCTACAATATGTAAAGAAAACCCTGTACGACCCGTAAGGATAATAAAGGTTAGGTAAATCCATGGCCAAATAAAATATTAAATTTTACATAATCATCATAGTAACAATACTAATGAATTTTGAAATAACCTTTTTTTGCCGCGAATTAATTCCAACTTCCCCAAAATTTGGTAATTTTTAAAAAGTTACATTATTAACATTATTTTTAACGCTATAATTCTGAGCGAATAGCGATGCGCCGCGTGCCGCGTGCCCTGCGCCTGAATGGCCCACCGCACATGTTTTAAGTTTCCTCTTTTTGCGAAATATTATTTATTTTTTAGGGGGATTTTTTTTTTTAAGTTTAACCCGGCTTTGTAGGCGTCAGTAGAATCAGTTATCGATACCTAACAATACCTTCACGGATCGGACAGGGTTTTCTTAACATATTGTATATTTTAACAGTTCAACAACATCCATTGCATTATTTACCTTGTTGACCAGACACACTTTTTCAAACATATGGTGCAATGGATTAGAAAGCTTGTGATAGTAAACTTTTTTTTTAAACGTTGCCCCACCCTTGGAATTTCTCCCGAATAGTGGGTGTGTTTACAAATATATAAACTCATATACACAAACAGCCAGACCCGGAACAACTACTAGTAGGTCATACAAATATTTGTTGCGTGCGGGAATCGAACCCGCGACACGCAGCGCAGCAGTCAATAGCTAAGCTTAACCACTGTGCTAACCGTGCAGTCAACATTGTTAGGATCAGCTGAAAGATTTCTCTTCGGGCTAAGAAACGTTAAACATTTTTCATGCCAAGCACACGCCTCCAGTTTTACAAAATATGTTCGTACATAAATTAAATATTTTATTTACTTAGGATCTTCTCCAGCAAGGCTTAAGGGATCAGATCGTCAACGTGGAAACAAACAGGCTTGTTTACCGACAATATAACGGATCTGAATTCCTTCTGACGGCTCCAGACAATATCGGCATCAATCATCCGAAAAACCTATTATTTCTAATATTTATTTTGATGTGCTCAATTTCTTAGAATATTTGATATTGGCGTTAGCGTACAGTCAGCGTCTACAAGCTGTAATCCATCATCATCAGCATCCACCCGTTTTTATCATCCCACTGCTGGGCACAGGCCTCCTCTCATACAGAAAAGGATTGAGGGTAATCACAATGCTTGCTTAATGCGGGTTGGCGATTTCAGACTTAAAATCCCGGTTTCCTCAAGACGTTTTCCTTCATCTTGTAATCAGTCATTTATGTCCAAGATATACTTAGAAAAGTTATATCGGTACTTGCCTGACCTGGTATCGAACCCGCACACTCATACTTGAGAGGCTGGTGTTTTAACCACTAGGCCACCACGACTTCAATGTTATCCATACTGATATAATAATTAGTAAGTTAAGTTATATCTTACCATCTGCCTGTCATTAAGGTCAGCTTCCAGTCTAACTGAATGCAGCTGAGTACTTCACATGGATCCAATGCCTATCTGACCTTCAAAATCAGCATGTTTCCATTTTGTTTCAAGGGCACGGCTTCATTGGATTATATCAAAAAATATTGGAAGAGTTTTTTAATCTAATCTTTTCATGTTCGGAAGTTATGAGAATTTTTATACAACGTTATTTTGTCTAAACACAAAAAATTAATATAGTTTGTTCAGAATAAGCAACTATATATAATATTTTTCCCAAACACATTTAGAAATTGATGCAGTGTGGTTACCGAGCGCACAACACAGTTCACGGTAGATCAGTGGTACTAGGTGGGACAGCCCATGCCCTACCCCCCCCCCCCCTCTCCTTTGTGCAATGCGTTTTAAGTAAAATTAACATGTCTAAGGGCTGATTTTTCAATCCTCAGATAAACGGTTCAATAACTATCTAAAGAATAAAGTTATTTGGCTGTTTAAGTGTTTACCAAATGAATAAATGCTCACCGGTTTTTCAACTGTTATTAATTCCATTGATAACTATCTGACACTGCAACTTCAAAGAAGCGAGACAAATATATTGCCTAGACATGCATTACAGCAAGACAAATGTTTTTTTTTACAATTTCTGTCAATAGCGTCACCGTCACACGTGACATGCGTCTATTATTTTTAGGTTATGTTGTTTGGTTTATGTAGTTTTTAATTTAATTAAAGTAAATTTAAGTGGATTATAATGAAATCTAAAAAATTGCACAGACTGTTTTAAAAGTCTGAATCATCGATGAAATTATTTGCATTTAAATATTCATTTATTATGGTCTCTTCTTCGATAGCCAGGTCATCAATACTATCTAAAATATCCATTATAATAAGATTATAATAGTACTTCGTTAAAATCCAAGAAACATCCTCAAATTAACTCTAAGTTTTCTAAAAACCAACGTCAAATTTCAAAGTTATTCGTCAGATAAGTCTTATCCGAGTATTGAGAAACTTAACATCTTGCTATCTGTCGAATAAACCTTATCTACTTTTGTTTATCTAGCGATTGAAAAACCGGCCCATAAGGAAATTACACCAATTTCTTTTTTATAAATTATAAACCAGTGCTTGCGCAATCCCGCCTGAAGGTAAGCAGTGATGCAATCGCTGATGGTAAAGCGCGCTAGTTTATCAAGAGCCTCTTCACTCTAGCCTTGAAGACACTTAAATTGTAGTCAGACGGAAACACCAAGGCTAAGGCAAGATACAGGCGAGTCCTAGTTTAAAAGATAGTTTTTTTTTTTTTTTTGATATGGCATCTCGTAGGTTGCTACTAAGAGACCGTAACTACTTAAACCGTAATTACTTTCCTGTGGATGCCTTAGAATAGAATAGAATAGAATACTCTTTATTATGTACACCATATAGATTACAAAAACATAAATATAAAAATTTTACAAAGGGTGACACAATGGGCGGTCTTATCGCTAAGAGCGATCTTTTACAGACAACCTTTGGATGGAATAGTAAGGGGAAGGAGAGAGAAATAATGTAGGTAGTCTACAGTGTACTATTTACAATTTTACATAGTTTATACAGTATGTTAAATAACAGAGGGCGTTCCCTTAAACTCGTTAATATATATCATTAATAGATTAAAATAAAAATATCAGCATAGAAAAATAAGCATAAAAAAATCCGAATAAAAAAATTCTAATTGGAAATAAATTTGAAACCTCCTGTTTTAAATCAAAATAGTAGCGTAGTATCATAAACAAATTGCGACCTTGCCGTCTTTCAAGTTCGCGTGTACAGTGTGTTTCTTTTACATGTCAATTTAAAATTTTTATTGAATATTTTCTTATTGGAAAAATTAAAAAAAAAATTGTTTTCGAATGGAAATATTTTTTTTAGCATGTATGTATGCTATACTATTTCGGGTTAACGGGAACGCCCTCTGTTAGTTAACATACTGTATAATAAATATACACGTTAAGTGTATCATACTAGTACAATAAATACTTATATACATATAATTAATAAAAATCATACAAAAGCAAATAAAAAATAATGACATGTTTAAAGAGAGAGGAAATGCTTCTTTACCGTGGTTTTAAAAGTGGACGGAGTTTGAGCACGCCTTACAGACACGGGCAAGTCATTTCATAGCCGAACTGCTTGTACAGTAAAGGATTTATCGTAAAAACTAGTGGAATGCATCGGCATGTCTAATATCAGGTTTTCCGATGACCTCAGATATCTATTAGGTATGTGTGTCAAGAAGGAACTTGAATCGTTCTTTAAGATAAGTGGGGGTTTTAGGATTAAACAAAGTGCTGTAGAGCTGAAATAGGATATGAGAATTCCGGCGAAGACGTATGGGAAGCCACTTAAGCTTTGTACGAAATTCAGATATGTGATCATATTTGCGCAGGCCAAATATAAATCTTATGCAGAAGTTTTGAAGCCTTAATTAAAATTAAAGCCTCCAGCCAGGGGCACTTAAAACTAAATTAAAATTAGGCGACTACGCACTAAGGGCACCCCCTGTGGGGTACGAACCTCGGCTTAGGGCGTCGCTAGAGAGGACAGCAAGGGACGGCTGGATCGAAAGTTAAAAGATAGAGGCTACTATTGCATAGTAATTATAAACTTTCCTTTCATGTAACAGTGTAAAGTGCTATGTATTTTTTTGTGAAATACTTAAATACTTTATTATTATATTATTAAATAAAAACTGTTTTTGGTTAAATATTTGACGATAGAAAAGTAATTCTTCACTTATTTTCTACAAATAGTAGTGAATTGGTCTGATTACTTACCAGTCTCATCCATATGAGCCTCCATGTCGGAGCTTTTGACTGTCCAAAAGCTGGCCTTCCTGGGTTCTGTGATCCTCTGCTGCAAGGACTCGGAGAAGTTGGCAGAGAACACCAGGACAGCTCGGGCTTTGCCATGTGCCGCTTCTTCCATGGCCAATTCTTTGTTTGGATAGTATATCTAGCAGAAACCATAGATAATACGAATTAGTAACAAGCATTAAAGTTTATAGACCTTGATTTTTTTGTTAAAAAACTAAACTAAATTTAAGCTCAATGCATCGTTTCCTTTTATACTTCACTAGCGGCCGCCAGCGACTTCGTTCGCGTGGAGTTAGGTATACTCCTATTATTCGCAGCGTGATGTTATATAGCTTAAAGCCTTTCTGGATTAATGGACTATCCAACCAAGAATTTTTCATATCGGACCAATGGTTCCTGAGATTAGCGCGTTCAAACAAACAAACAAACTAACACACAAACAAACTCTTCAGCTGTATATCATCATCATTTCAGCCGAAAGACGTCCACTGCTGGACATAGGCCTCGCCCAAGGTTCTCCACGACGACTGGTCCTACGCCTCCCGCATCCAGCGGTTTCCTTCCCGCGACCTTCACCAGGTCGTCGGTCCACCTTGTCGGGGGCCTGCCCACGCTCAGCGTCAGCTTTTTTTTTTTGTTGTGTGGCACTAGTTATGACTTTGTGCCAATTTCAAGTAAAATAAAAATCTTCAAAAGTTCTTCTTTCTTTCTCTTATGGCTTCGCACGGTTTGTGCATTTAGCCAATGTCACGTAATAAATTATTCATGTCGAAAAAGACGGCCGCGCGAACCGAACACAGAGGAAGTTTTGGTACAAAGCCATGATGTGGCCACTATGCTACAATATTTCACTGTTCTTTATGAATTATTCACTTAATGCACTTTTTACTACATAAATCACGCGTTTTTATTTAGTAAACGACACTATAAATAATTCAAAAGTCCAATGAAAAATGAGCGTGGCACTCATCTTAGCTTCCCGCCAAAACCTCCATCAGCTTTATATATTAGTATAGATTAAGAAAAGGGCAGAAGATAAAATATTAATTTAGTGCTGTCAAATTAAAAATTCTCCATAGAAAGTTTACACACGAATAATATTTCACATAATATGTCCACATGTCTTCATATTTTTCATTGATATAATATTAAACTAAGGTAGATACGTCACTAGCGCACTGAAAATGAAGCGTACAAAAGGAGGTAAGTCCAGCAAGTCGCTTTAGTTTTCGTCGATTCTATTTAAGCGCAAACGACAAACACCAGCAATCTTTTTCTTATCTATGCTTTAGATAGCGCCCCATCTCACTCACACTGTGCCAACGTGTGAAATGTACGCAGAATAAAAAAAAATGCATGTATGTGCTGCTGTTCCGATCGGCACATTTATTTTGGTTAATTTGTTAGAGCATATCATATCTGTTTAACATTATATCAATGATATGTTTTGAAATGATATTTGATGAAAATTAAAGACAATGGCCTTGATTCCGTTGCTCACAAACTAAACTAATGTTAAGTTAAATGCATCTTTTTCTATTTCCTTAATTAAGAAAAGGACAGAAGATAAAATGTTAGTCAAATAGCCTGTCAAATTAATATACTCCATAGCATCGACATATAGTACCTAATGGATATGCCTTAGAGATAAGAATTCTGAAAGAAAGAGAGAAAACGAAGTTTTGGTCTATCTTTATCTCTCTCAACATCATCAATCATTTACGAGGAAAGATATAGTGCTAGACCGAAAGCATAGGCCATCTCTCTCACTCTTTTCAAACCAAAAAATTACTTCAGATTATACGCGTACGGCATGTCCATTAGTAAGTATATATCGATGGTCAATAGACGCGATTAAAAACATGGCGCCTTAAAATACGTCAACTTATGTCAGATGCGGACTAATTTGACAGAACTTAACTAACATTTATCTTCTGCCGTTTTCTTAATGAATTAGAAAGAAAAAGATAAAATAAATAAAATAAAATAAAAAGCCTTTTATTTCATGCTTACCGTATTACAATTTCAATAACAGCATGCACGCAAATTCTTACTAATAAGGTGGGTGGACCATGGATGGCCACTCTAACGAAAAAATACTTTTAAGTCGTTTATTTATTGAACAAATGAAGGAAACAAATCATTAAGTAATACTTTGTTTTATTGTCCACCGTATAAAATATATTTTTTTTTTTTACCTAACTATAAAAACATTTATTAAATTCAAGTTTTGTAAAGCTCTTCCAAATGGCTTTGCATGGAACACGGCTCCAAACAAGGCCAATATTATACATCTGTCGTTAAACTTAAAAATAGAGTTGTAACATTAAATATATTCGCTTTTACTAAAACTACATAATAAGCTCTATTATTTAAGCGAAGCATTAAATGCTCAATATATTTTTATCATCTATAAAAAACTCTACGAACAATACTTGAACACCATTCTATAACTAAGGTCCGTATTACAGAACGTCACATAAAACTCAAGCTCTACTTAAGTCTCGTTTCAAGCCATTTGATTGGTTGAAACTAGTTTTAGGTACTGCTTAAGCACAGATCAATGCTTGAGTAACGTTCTGTAATACGGACCTATGAATCTTTTAATATAAATTATTTAAAAATATTAGTAATGAGTATTATATTGGCCTTAAATAACTTGCCATCAGGTTTTATTATGAAAATACAATCTTTTTTTTATTCAAAAATGGCCTTCTTATGGGTCCATTCTTTGTAAGGCCAAAATTGATAATTATGATTATAACTTTGTCCTAAATAATAATAAATAATAGAATCTACAAACTGCTATAATTAAAACAGTTTCTCATTATTTATAACCAATAATAAAAAGTAAAAAAACTAAAACCCAACTACGACAAAAAACGACGCTGAAAAAGTATAAAACAAGATTTTCAGAATACTGAACTGAACAAAGTTGCTATTGTAGTTGCAAGTAAATGGACACAGTAGTAATGTCATACAATACTATTCTGAAGTATGCAATATTCACTATGTAGAGATAAATTTTCATGTTTGGAAAGGCGTAGTCACACGTTGTCAAGGTGCTACGGTAGGTAGTATATGTAACGTGTGACTACGCCTTTCCAAACATGAAAATTTATCTCTACATAGTGAATATTGCATACTTCAGAATAGTATTGTATGACATTACTACTGTGTCCATTTACTTGCAACTACAATAGCAACTTTGTTCAGTTCAGTATTCTGAAAATCTTGTTTTATACTTTTTCAGCGTCGTTTTTTGTCGTAGTTGGGTTTTAGTTTTTTTACTTTTTATTATTTGTACTATTTTGGAGTTAAAGTGTATTTGTGGCGCATAATATTAACAAAAGTTAAACTGATGAACTAAAAACTAGGTACTTGACATATTACATCTACACGCACATATAACAATATAAGCCCGAAGGCATATAGTGCAGAGGACATTTTTATGGGAGTTTTAGCCAGTTATCAAACTGTTTCCGCCTTCACCGCGTGGAGTTACTCCCAGCTTATGTCGTTTTCATTAGTGCATTACATATTCTATTAATGTTCACCAGTGTGAACACACAACACAGGACATTCATAAAGACATTCATACTCTACATTTCATAAAGCGATTCAGAGTTCCCGTGATCCGCGCTTTACTCTTATCGCTCATATTTAACATCATTAAAGCATTCTTGTAATTATGTACAAGCATAAAGTACTCGTGAAGCTCTTTCACGTGATACCAAACATGGTATATTTATTTTAATTTTATATTAACATAGAACTTTTGTCCGCTAGAGGGCGCAATACTAAATTTGGGGACAAGCTTTATAGCTCATAACTAACATAATATCAAGGCCCTTCTAATGGTACTGCAGTGGTCTTATTCTGATAAGTAGTAAAGAAGCTATGAACGAAAAGATGTGAATTATATGCAACCAGCCCATGAATACAGGTAAAGTCACAAGCAAATGCTAGCAATATATATATATATATTCAAAATGTACAAATAAAGCGCTTTCAAATGATACCAAACACGGCATATTTATCTTAACTTTATTTTTTTACTCTGTATGTTTTGTCCGCTAGAGGGCGCCACAGTAGATTTTGTGAAACCCCATATAGCCTATAACCAGCGGACAATTAAGACGCTTCTAATGATATGTCATTTGTTGAATTCTGATAAGTAGTTTAGAAGTTACGAGGGAACAGATGAACATACATACATACATACATACATACATACATACATACATACATACATACATACATACATACATACATACATACATACATACATACATAGCCTGTCAAAATCATAACCCTCCTTTTGCTTTGCCGTAGTCGGGTAAAAAGTAAGTGTTCATTTGTTCAGGATTTGTGAATGTTCCTTATGGTTCCTTGCACCATAGCAAGGCCAACCGTCCAATTTTTGATTGGCCTTATAAGGAACCACCGGCTTTCCTAGGAACACTACCAATATTTTAATGTAAATTGAGGCAAAGCTATGTTTTTTTTTTCTTTAGTACCATACACATGTACTAATATGACAATTCACAATAAAAAAACATGAAATAATAAGAGGCTATTGACTAAAAGTTTACGGTTTGTTGTGCGCGCGAATAACAATTGTAACGTCGACGACCGAAGCCTACGAAACGTTGGATCGCACTGCCACAATAGCGACACAATCGACACGCCGCGCGCCGCCACGTTTGTGGCATTTAGTTTGTAGGATCTTAGTGTGTAGTATCAGGAATATGTATTTAAATGTCAATAACTACGATTTTTGAATAGTTGGCCTTCAAAGGAGCATGGCCTTCCATGGTCCACCCACCTTATTATAAATCGGAAAGTGAGTTTGTTTATTCCGCTTTCACGCCGTAACTACGGACCCGATTGCTTTGAAATTTTGCAGACGTAAAGTGAGAAGTCTGCATTAAATAATAGGGTAATTTTAATCCTTGAAAACTTTGATATTCCCGAGGGACAAAGTCTTGCCGCCAAATGCCAAATAAAAAATAAAATATATCCGAATTCCACGCGGGCGAAGCCACGGGCGGAAAGCTAGTATTAAAATAAATTAAAATTAATGTAATTATGATTAGTAATTATAAATAAGATTAATTAATTATTGGTGTATTTGAAGTTGGTGTTTTAATTGACATAATAATATTTAAAATTTTAGGCCTTTCAGAAAAAGATATAAGTACTAAAATTAAATTAAATTTAGTTTGAGAACAAGCGTTCGGGGCCAATATGTTTTCCTTTTATATTAAACTTCATCCGTCGCCGTCACCTTCCAGCAGCTGGCGTTTCAGCTGTCACGGCTTATTTTAATTCCAGAATATTGTTATTATGTTTTCTATAAAAGACGCTTTGAAGGGGGGACTCTAGTGCCGAGGAATTTGGAAAATAGGTTTTTGAAGAAACTATTGCCGTTGCGCTGCTTCCAACCTCTACTGGTAAAGTGCGAAAAGGACAGTTGCAGCTCAGGCTGATTTTACCCACAAAAAAGTTGACCAAAAGACGTTTCGTATTCCGTTGTTTTCTTTTTCAAAACACGACAGATCTCAATTATTTTTATACCAAAATTTAGAGGAAAAGTATACCTATGCTCATTGATAAAATATTAAACAGATACGATATATTCTAACAAACTGACCAAAAAAAAATGTGCCGAACACAGCAGCAGCACACATGCATATTTTTATTTGGCATACATTGGTACAGAGTGAGTGAGACGGGGCACAATCTAAAGCATAGAGAAGAAAAAGATGGCTGGTGTTTGTCGTTTGCGCTGTTAGTGTTTGTCGTTTGTTTTTACGAGTGTATCGAGAGTGACTAAGGCGAGATGCAGGACTTTCCTTCCTTTTGTACGCTTCATTTTCAGTGCGCTAATGACATATCTACCTTAGTTTAATATTTTATCAATGCCTATGCTCCTATTTTTCTCTTTTTTGTCAAAAAGTTATCATGTTTGTCTAATAGCCATTTGACCATCACGGTCAAAATGGGTTATTTTTCGCGATTATGCACATCTTTCTGGATAGCTGGTACATGGATAAATTCAACATCACACACAGAGTCGTAATCACAGAATTGTGTAGTCAAATACATGATTATTTTTTGTGTGTGCGAAACTCGAAACTCGTATCCAGTATTTTTAAGTAAAGAATTTGTGTACAAAATAACAAAAATATATTATGAAAAAGCACAAAGTTATAATAAGCTTGCTATTCTACTAGGTTGTTCCCACAAAAATATGGTCAAAGCTCCGCTCGGGCGGCCGAGCGCGGTGCGTTGACCTCTGACGTCAGCTGTTGGCCGTGCAGAAGTAATCTATCGTAAGCTGCGTGCGCGCGTTCGGTATCCACACTCCAACAATTTCTAAATGAATTTGGAAAAAAAATGATTGGAATCGATTCAGTTGCTTATTCTGAATAAACTATTTTCAGGTTTCGCTTAAACAAAAAATAACGTAGTATATTGTAACAATGTTGTAATTTAAACGAGTGTCCGTAGAGTATCTTGCCAGTTTTTCTCCGTAGAGACTTACGCTTTGGAATGGCCCACTAGCTTCATCGTTCTAACTGACCGACCATTCAATAATTCAGTGTAATTCATTCATTCCAGATAAATGCTTTGAGTTTGAATTTTGCAGGCGATGACATCAAAGCCGAGCAGGCTGAAATCGTGGTGGCCTAGTGGTTAACACATCAGCCTCTCAGGTATGAGTGTGCGGGATCGATTCCTGGTCAGGCCAGTACCAATGTAACTTTTCTATGTACTTTCTTGGACACCAATAACTGATTACAAGGTGAAGGAAAACATCTTGAGGAAACCTGGGCTTTTAATCTGAAATCGCCAACCCGCATTGAGCAAGCGTGGTGATTACGCTCAATCCTTCCCTGTATCAGAGGAGGCCTGAGCCCGGCACTGGGAAGATAAAAGGTTGATGAGCAGGCCATTTGGCAATAAAAAGTTTAATTTTCTTGTTTTTTTTTTTTAATCTTATATATGCTAATATATGTATAAAGCTGAAGTGTTTGTTTGTTTGAACGCGTTAATCTCAGGAACTACTTGTCCGATTTGAAAAAATCTTTGTGCGTTAGATAGCCCTTTAATCCAGGAAGGCTTTAAGCTATATATAACATCACGCTGCGGAGCGGAGCATAACTAACTCCACGCGAACGAAGTCCCTGGCGGCCGCTACTTCCTACTCCATCATGCACCCATCCATCATTCAGTCGCATCCGAAGCCTTTTCAGCTTTGGAGTCTGGGGTTCGCTTTACCAGTCCAACTGCTGATATGGCTAAACTTCGACATTTTCCACGAAGCGACTGCCGTCTGACCTCCACAACCCGAAGGCGACATCGAAGCATTGCAGTTAGACCAATTGTAGGACTTTTGCGTAGGGCTCCAACAACCCGTAACGACTGCCACTAGATGTTCGTAGGGCAACCGGGACCAACGGCTTAACGTGCTTTCCGAGGCACGACCAGACCAGTACAAATATTCATATTCATGCATACAAATGCTTGCACTGTGCGGGGATCGAACCCGCGCCACCTTGCGCAGTTGCCGCGTCCGCTACCGCTACGCCACGGAGGCTGTTAGATAGCCCTTTAATCCAGGAAGGTTTTAAGCTATATAACATTACGCTGCAACCAATAGGAGCGGAGCATAACTTACTCAAAGCGAACGAAGTTGCTGGAGGCCGCTAGTTCCTACTAACATTATAAATGCGGAAGTTTGTAAAGATTTATCTACATACCTATATACAATATGTAAAGAAAACCCTGTCCGACCCATAAGGATAATAAAGGTTAGGTAAACACTTGACCAAATATAATATTAAATTTTACATAATCATCATAGTAACAATACTAATGAATTTTGAAATAATCTCTTTTTCCCGGGAATTAATTCAAATTTCCCCGAAATTTGGTAATTTTTAAAAAAGTGACAACACCGGTATTATTATGAGCGAATCGCGACGCGGCCATGTGCCGCGTGCCCTGCCCCCGGCCACCCCCGGTAGGATTACTTACCGCACATGTATTAAGTTACCTCTTTTTGCGAAATAATATTTATTTTTTTAGAGGGATTTTTTTTTAAAGTTTAGCTTTGTAGGTATTAGTAGAATCAGTTATCGATACCTAACAATACCTACACGGATCGGACAGGGTTTTCTTTACATATTGTATAAGGTATACCTATAGATAGTTTGTTACTCTTTCACGCAAAGATTTATAAAAGAATTTAATTTTTTTAATATAATTATATACCAGTGCTTGACCGCAATCCCGCCTAAGTAAGCAGTGATGCAATCGTTGATGGTAAAACGCACTAGTTTATTAAGAGCCTATTCACTCAAAAAAAAAATGAGTGTATTGGAAAGAAGACGGCAGTTGAGCGAGGTACCCAATAACACGACCAAAAATGCTGCGCCAGAGGGAGAATGATCTGGAGGCCCTCCACGACCAAACTCCCGACTCAACAAAATTTGGCGCATCATATGACACACATCTCAACACAACTGCTCAGACCCGTCCCCCGTAGGTGGTTTCGTAATTTCATTGAAATGTTTACGACAGGTTTCATCACCAGCATGAATTTAACCATAGCTCCTAACTACCCCGGTTTGTTATACAACTTCCATTAACTAGCTTCCGGGATGCTAATGGCTGGCATTAGTTTCTCCACTATTAGTAAATGTAAGTTCTCGACAATAAAAAAACTAACTCCAAAGTGCCAGTCGGACTCCCGACTGAAGAGTCCCGTACCATTATGTATAAAAATCTACATGTTTGTTGTATGGGAGATTCAATTTTTCACTATTTTTTGTTATAACGCCAACAAAAATACATTACACGTGAAAGTTTTAAAGATGCCCTACATCCTGGCGACATACAGACAGACAGATAAATAGACAGCAGGGTCTTGGTAAGTAATATGACTCCATTTTTACGCTTCGAATTCGGAACCCAAGAACTAACAACATTTACAGTTTTACATTAAAGAATTCTGTGTAAAGACGGAGGTGATCCAAAATCACCTGATCATCTTTGGTGATAACCAAAATTGACGACAAAGCTCACAAAGAATAAGCTAGCTGAATAGCAATGGACCGGTCATATTAGCCGTAGAACGTAATGATCGTTAGGTCAGAAGTATTCTGGAGTCTCCACTCCAGAACTTACCCCAACAGTCATCGTTTACCGCGAGTCAGCAAACGTAAAGTCTCAGGCTAGGTGGAGCTACGATCTTCGCAGGGTAGCTGGTAGGAACTGATGAGAGCAGCTTAAGAGGGTACTCTAGTGGTGCTTTCTCCATACAAGCGTATTCCGCTGTTTTCTTCGTGGATAACGCTTTTAGAGCAATTATTTGTTTCTACAATTTTGGGCCGTGATTATATGTGCCCCCATCATTTGATTTTTCCGAAATGTAATTAATAAAAGAAATATAACTCTTCAAAATCCTGAAGAATAACCCTTTTTACCGCGATGTTCAGACGACTATTACACAAACGTGATAAGTTTTTGACAAAAAAGATAATAACAGGGATACTTTTTCTCAAAATTTTGATATAAAAATTATTGAGACCAGTCGCGTTTTGAAAAAGAAAACAACGGAATACGAAACGCCTCTTGGTCAACGTTTTTGTAGGTAAAATCAGCCTGAGCTACAACTGTCCTCTTTGCATTTGACCGGGCGAGGTTGGAAGCAGAGCGACAGCAATAGTTTCTTCAAATAACTATTTTCCAAATTCCTGGGCACTAGAGTCCCCTCTTAAGTCCAGCAGTGGACTTCTACTGCAGCTGGTGATTATGAATTGTATTGTTGGAATAGATCAACATTTGCTACTCACCAAGTTAGATTGTCGCTTCGACAAGAAATCCAGATATTCACAACTGAATCTCGTCAAATTCCATTCATATGTATTAGGGTCCTGCGGGCACAAGTTCTTGTCGTAATCGCAAAGGGGTTCCGTGGAGTTGACTTCGTAGTTCACCACGGCGATCGGTAAGCCGACCGGGTAGTGGCCAATAGCGAGGCAGAAGAATATCATTTGGGAGACTGGAAGGCCCAGTAGAAAAGCTAGCGCACTGTAATGAAAAAAAGAAGGATATTTTAAATACTAAGTACCCGAAGCAAGGAAAACCTGCGCCGTAATCGCGTAACTCACTAGTACTGTTTTTTTTTATGTATTATAAACTAGCGCTTGACCGCAATTCTGCCTGATGGTAAGCAGTGACGCAATCGAAACAATCGCAATTGGAAACATTTTGAAGTATATTGCTAATTCATTGCTCCGTATGTTTAAAAAAATATGACTGCTCAACCGTGTAAAAAACGTAATGAACGTTGTTGAACTGTCAAAATGAAACCCGTTGCTACTGATAGTGTGTTACGCAATTACCCTACAGATCTCCGTCCTGGGGTTGGACAGTATAAAAATAGTTATTTAAGCCACTGTCAAGCAAGGATAGCTATCAATAGATCAACACTAGTATTACAATAGCTGTTTGCGACAGTGGCATACAAAACTTTTTCTACAACCTTGAAATAAATGCAGATAAAAGTTAACAATGGCGCGAAAATAGCGCGGCTCGCGCAATGTTGTTATGATCCCTCAAATGAAAGGCAAAGGTAATTCGTACATACAGCCTAATAACATGAGATTTTTAGTCGTGACGCAAATACGCGCTCTTTTTGGAATAATCATATGTTGATTTTTTGATGCCACAGCTATAAAAAAAAGTTTCATTTTAGTACGGTTTACCTGTGTGAAAATGGTCATTGTAACACGACTTGGCCGGAATGAGTACTATTGACTTATGGTCCTGTATTAAGCAAATTATCAAATGGTCGTAGAAAAAATATATTGTGTTATAACAGAGGAAAACTAAAACATTATATTAGCAATATTGTAGCCCACTACATTATCTATTATATTGTGATGTTCCATAAGCAATACGTCTCTTAATATCATGTCAAGTGTCCTTTCAACTGCACTTTATAGGAACAGTGAAACGCTAGTCAAAGCACTAAACACGTAGCCGAATTATAGACAGAGTTAATTTAGATTTACACCATCAACATAGCCGAAAAGAAGGATAACGGATAATAAGAAAGATAGATCTTGTCCGACAGTTGTAAGAGGTTTCTATAGTTACAGAAAGTCTGTATGAGAAAAACCTACTAAATTTATCTTAGTTCCGATATGTCTAGAAATATACTTTTTTTCCTCTTCTATTAATACTCATGTTTGATTAGTACTCAAATCAATCAAGCAAAGCCACTTAAATAAGTCTATATACATAACTATAGGTATAATACAAATTTACTCTTAAGGCTGCATCATTGTGGCTACCATGAGTTTACATTACGAGATTCGATCGTCGATATCGCCTCGATAAACGCGCTCGATATCGACGATCGAGTCTCGTAATGTAAACTCATGGTAGCTACACATGTCAACAAAGCATCATAATAAAATATTGTCGGCAAGTTGACTCAACACCCGTCTGGTGCGAGGATCCTCCCATTACTATGGTGGATGAATGAACTTAATACCCTCTTCCCCCATGCCTTTATATATTTACAGACAGCTTATTTCAAGACTGTAATCTTTCACCCTGTTCCTCTTCAATCTATTCCAATACAGGTTGGCTCACAGTTATTGTTTTCACTTTATCACACAATTCTGTATTTTACTTGTTTGCCAGTCCTTTCGATATATTGGCATCTTTTAAATTCCAGACGTAAATTTGGTATTTCCAAATAGTTTATAACAATGTCTAGCTCATAACTTACGCAAAATTCCTAAACAAGCTCAAGAAGTTCTTCCAAATTAAAGCCTTCATGTGATGCCACTTCATTGGCATGTACATCTCTAAGCTCCTTCTCGGCTTCTCTTCTGGAGGCATCGCCTCTATGGGCTTGATCAGCTCTGGGGTCACCACCACGCGGCCCTTGCTGCTCATAGATACATTGTCACCAAATTCACCAGATATTTCACCGATTTCTGCTTCTTCTAAGTCTACTGCAGAAGGATTCTGAAAACAGGTTAAAAATACTTGATTGTTTTGAAGACTACTTGACTCAGCTTTTTGCCGAAATAAATGACATGCATGTCCTTTTCTTTTACGTATCTTTGTCTCTCTTACCTATATCATCTTTATCACAATTCTATCTTGTATTTATTTCCATCACAGCTAACATACAAAATAATTATAACATCAGTAAACTTACCGGTATAGCTGGTAGTTCCACTCTTTCCACTACATCAGCAAGGATACTAGACCTCCTCCTCTTGCCCAAGTTCTGGAGTACAGACAATTTCAAGAACACGTCTTCTAAGCTCTCACCCTGGTAGCGCCGAATTAGTTCAGTTGGCGATTCTTCTGCTAAAAATCTGCCGCCTCGCATGAGTCCGATCTGGAACAAATAAAAAAGATAACATTAATTTAGCATTTATTTTGTTAAAACTATCAGATGACACAAGATTACAAATATCAATAAATCTGAAAGTGTAGAATTGTACTGTCAAACGTTCTCAGCTTTATCAAAATCAAAGGTCATTCAATTTAGGCTGAGAATCAGCACTTTTTGAACGTCAGTATTACATAAGATAGTCCTCGATCCCCACACAGTGCAAGTATTTGTATGCATGAATATGAATATTTGTACTGGTCTGGTCGTGCCTCGGAAAGCACGTTAAGCCGTTGGTCCCGGTTGCCATACGAACATCTAGTGGCAGTCGTTACGGGTTGTTGGAGCCCTCAAAAGTCCAACAATTGGTCTAACTGCAATGCTTCGATGTCGCCTTCGGGTTGTGGAGGTCAGACGGCAGTCGCTTCATGGAAAATGTCGAAGTTTAGCCATATCAGCAGTTGGACTGGTAAGGCGAACCCCAGACTCCAAAGCTGAAAAGGCTTCGGATGCGACTGGGATTAACGCTGGGATGATGATGAGTCCTCCCAAAACGCCCGCCCTTCGCCACTTCCTAGTGCTTTCGCATGTCATATAGTGCTTTCGTACCTTGACTGCAATAAATCTTATGATTCGAGACCCCCAAAATATGTTCAAAGACTTTAATAAATATACGTTTGCTAAAAGTGTACACGTAGTTTACAAAACGGCCACTACATCGAAGTCTGCGTACAGTCAACATGCATCCTTACTAATATCATAAACGTGAAAGTGAGATTGTTTGTTTGTTCCGCTGACACGTCTAAACTCCTCAACGTATTTGGATGAAATTTGGCACACAGACGGTAAATAACCAGAAATTACACATAACATACTTTTTATCCTGATATTCCTACAGGTTCAAGCTTACAAGCGTGAAACCGCGAAGCGTAGCTAGTAAACAAATAAACCAGTACTTACCATGGTAGCCTGCTTTGTCTCATCTATGTAATGAGTCGTGATGATGACAGTCGTGCGTCCACCCTTAGTAATATCCACCAAATGGTCCCAGATGCTGCATAAAAACATTTCAATTATTAATCATAGAGCAGCATTTAGAAATATCTGCAGAACATTTTTGATTTATAGTGCAAAATTATTATAATATTTAATTAAATTTAACCTGTTTGAGATGGTTGACGCTATTGAGTTGTTTAAAGTAAAACACTTTTAGTACACAAGCACATTATTTATATTACTTACTAATGACACTTCACAATGTTATTAAACGTCGATTATTTCCACTATTCTATTAATTATTGTGCAGAGCGCGTGTATGTTGTATGGCTGTACCAGAGAGGGAGAAAGAGAGCTCGTAAGAAAGAGATGGATGTAAATACTATAAATTAGTATGGCAATACCAAACATAGCCTCCCCAGGGTTTCATTTAAATTCAAATTCTAGCTATGATGCAGAGGAAATTATAAGCTTCTTACAATTTTAATGCAACAATTTGGGGGTCCTAAAATTTCAGAATTATTAGTATCATTATCTTATAAAAGGGCAAGTTTAGACGCCAGATAGCCCCCTCTGTTTCTAAAAGTCGTGAGAAAAACAATGAGTCCTAGAAGGTGTGACCTCTACCAAAACTCACTGTCCGCATGTGGCCAGCACACTCAAGTACTCAGATACAACATCAATTACATCAATTCATATAGAGACAATAATACATATAATATAACTTAAGAACATTCAAGTCAATATGTCAAAAATGCAAAATCATAACATCAAACAATACATCAAAATGGCAAAATACAAATCAAAATATTGAAAACTGTAATGGGACAGTGCACTCTCTCGAATAATTTCTCTCACAGAACGTCATACATAAACGCATAATCTTAATCCATTCATCAATGATTCATCTGCAAACGATGTGTTTGCAGATGAATCAATGATGAATGGATGACTTCCGGGTTGGCAGTTAAAAGGGCATTCAGTACTTTTAGAGTACGACAGTCCGGGGATTCGGCTCTGGCCACGGTATGCTGAGAGTTGCACAAACAGATGGAGCCGGCTCTGATGGTGTGTATTTGTCGGACACACAATAGTAGGCAGAAAAATCAAAGTACATATGTAGCTTATATTTATACAATTATGCAATATACAATAGGCATATTTTTATAAAGGGTTTTTCAATAAGGGCGGGTAGATTTTGAAACGAAATTAAACAAGCTGCGTATGAGGTATCAACAATTTTTTTTATTTATTTAAAAGGCCCATATATGCCATTAAGTATGGAAGATGACATCATTCAAATGCCCACCTCGGTTTCTCACAGTGGCACGGATCCGAGTGGTCCAATTTTCAATGACTCTTCTGCATAGATCCGCCTGAATTTGAGCGATGGCATGTGTTATGTTCGCCTTCAGGGCATCGGTGGATTGTGGTTGATTTGCATAGACCTGCGACTTCAAAAAACCCCACAAGAAAAAGTCTAGCGGGGTTAAATCGCATGACCTTGGTGGCCAATTCACATCACCCCTGCGAGAGATAACCTTAGTCTCAAATCGCTCATGCAGAATGTCAATCGTGGCGTCCGCTGTGTGGCACGTAGCGCCATCCTGCTGAAACCACATGTCGTCTAGGTCCATATAGTTCAATGTGGGCCATAAAAAATTGGTTATCATCGTTCTGTAGCGCTCGCCGTTGACAGTGACCGCCTCACCAACGTCGTTTTCAAAAAAATACGGACCAATGACGCCGCCGGCCCAAAATCCACACCAAACCGTAACTTTTTGAGGATGCATTACCACCTGGTGAACCTCGTGTGGGTTTGTGTCGTCCCATATACGGCAATTTTGTTTTTTAACAAAGCCATTCATCCAAAAATGCGCCTCGTCGCTAAAGATAATTTTTCGCCCGAAATTGGGATCCTCTTTCAAACGATTCGATGCCCAGGCAGCGAACAAACGACATTGTCTATGGTCATGAACTTTAAGCTGGTGATTTGACATAAGCAACTGAATAATAAGCAAAAGATTTGACAACTGTCACCAAAACAAAATGGCCGCCACGGGCCGTCAAAATCTACCCGCGCCAATTGAAAAACCCTTTACAACGGTTATCAAAATGATCTTCTTCATCCAAAGAGCAAGTGGAGAGGACTTGGCCCCATCAATGGAGTATTGGTACGCTGATTATATTTATTCCATAAAAAAACTCACCCCTGCCGCAACACAGGGTCGACTCCGACTGTAGGTTCATCGAGGATCAGCAGCTCAGGATCGTGGATCAGGGCAGCAGCCAACGAAGTTCTTCTCTGTTGACCTCCTGACAGATTCTTGACTTGTCTGTTATAAAATATAGTTAATTAGTTAGTTGTACAAAAGGATGTGTCATCAGTCATAAAAAAGATTTACCTTAATTTTGGATACTGTATTTTAACTTTATTTCGTTTATTAATGGCCAAATTCATATTTTTTTAATGATACCTGCTACGTTAATTGTAAACAACGTGTCATACTGGGGTCACGCAAAACCTACATCTCGCAGGCAGAGTTTACTATGCAACTTGCACGAATAAAATGAAAAATCTTCCCTTTTCTATAGAGAATGAATATGAACTTTACACCCAGTTCTTCATCCCTATAGAAATGTACAACAGATTCGTAGTATATGGAGGTTTGAAACGATTATCCTTTTGTATGTCATAACAATGAAATAGGTTTGCACAAACACTTAGAGATGTTAGTGTTTCCTATTTGACTACTCTGAAAAAACAAACTAAAAGGTCTTTTTGTTTTAATCTAGACATATTATTGGTCATAATATACTGATTGTGCAAATGTAGTATTCATCATCATCATCTTAGCGTTTATCCCGGTTGCATCAGCGGATTTCGCGTTGGAGCCCGGGGTCCGCTTTCCTGCACAGTCTCCTCCATTTACCGTGATCTTTAGCATCCTGTGGTAAGAGATTGTTGGCACGCATGCCATCTCATACAACGTCAAGCCATCATTTCTTTGGTCTACCCCGCTTATTCCGGCCCGGCGGAGGGGCTTGCGTAAGACGTCGCCGTACCAGCGTAGGCGACCCTCCTGCAGTTTGTCTGCAATGTCACGGGCACGAAGACCGCCACCGATGCGGGAGTTCCTGATGCGGTCTTTCCGCGTAACTCCACACATCCATCGCAGCATATTCATCTCCGTGACATGTAGCTCCTGCTTGTGTCGCTCAAGCACAGGCCACGCCTCACTACCATACAGAAGAAAAAGTCTAATGATGGTCTTACAGACCTGTCCCTTAAGCTCAACCGGCATTTTGGGGTCACAAATGACACCTGTCACCTTACACCATTTTGCCCAAGCTGCAGAAATACGTGCCTTGACGTCGTAATCAATGTCGTCGGACGCGTGAAGCATAGTGCAAGTGTAGTATTGATGTCTGAAATTATCTTTTGACTAAAGAACCTCACAGATTGAGTAGACCTGTCCAGACAGTGCACGCATTTTGCCGTAACCGCGCAGCTTGCCCAACGATACAGTCAGTTTCAAATGTTTCAGATTTATACAACGGCTGTCCTCTACCGTGGCAAATCTCAGTGACAGCAATCATTTCCGAAAGATTTATAATTTACCAACGAAGCACTTAAAACAGCAAAAAGTTTACAGGTAAGGACTTTCAATACTTGAACCTGAAGACTTTTGGAATTGAGGGCAAAAACGGTACTTAACTTTTTAGATCCATCATCAATCAAAGTAGGCTATACATCAAACTATACGTAACCAGTATAAGCTGAATTTTTATTATATGAAAAACTATACATTAAGATGTCAGCCAAAACTGGTTACTTCTGTGTGTCGCCATGTTAAAAAAGTAAGACGTTACTTTTATAAACATTCTGGTGTAAATTTTCACAGAATTCCTTCATCGCGGGGAGACAGAGGGGTATGATGGACTTTTGTTTCCTTTTTCAGTGCAAATATTTGTATACATGAATACCAACGGGACATGAATATAACTGCGACTGCTGTCTGACCTCCATAACTTGAAGGCGATTTTGATGCATCGCTTTTAGACCAATTGTTTGACTTTTGAGGGCTCTAACAACCCGTTAGGACTGCCATTAGATGTTCGTAGGGCAAATATATGAATATATTTGCACTGGTCTGGTCGTGCTTCGGAAAGCACGTTAAGCCGTTGGTCCCAGTTGCCCTACGAACATCTAATGGCAGTCCTAACGGGTTGTTAGAGCCCTCAAAAGTCAAACAATTGGTCTAACGGCAATGCATCGAAATCGCCTTCAAGTTATGGAGGTCAGACGGCAGTCGCTTCACGGAAAATATCGAAGTTTAGCCAAAATCAGCAGTTAGGCTGGTAAACCGGACCCCAGACTGCAAAGCTGAAAAAGCTTCGGATGCGAATGGGATTAACGCTGATATGATGATTAAATCTCATACAAATCAAATAAATCTAAGACACTTACTTCGTCGGGTTCGGAAGTTGTAGCAACTTGATTAAGAAGTCTATGCGTTCCTCCACATCTCTGGTTGACATATTGGAGATCCATCCGAAGTAGATTAGTGTTTCTCTGATAGAAAACTCGCCGAATAATGCTATTTCCTGTAACAAATAATAGGTATTAGGGTTTCAAAATTTTTGGAGTAATAGTGAATAATGATGCCGTCCTTGTTTACGAAGGTTGTCTTGTTTCAAAAATGCATTTTTTTTTAAATTATAAACTAGCGCTTGACCGCAATCCCGCCTGATGGTAAGCAGTGATGCGATCGTTGATGGTAAAGCGCGCTAGTTTATTAAGAGCCTATTCACTCTAGCCTTGAAGACACTCAAATTATATTGTGACGGAAACACCGCCGCCGGCAAATCGTTTCAGTCCCTCGAAGTACTCGGTATAAAAGACGAAGCGAAACGCGTCGTCGGGATCATAGTGGTGTCAACAACGTGAGGGTGGAATGTCGCCGTAAGACGAGTCGTCCTATGGTGGAACGGACATGGGGGGAATTAAATCATGCAATTCCCTTGCACACTCGCCAGAATGCATCCTATAGAAGACCGAAAGGCTGGCTACTCTACGCCTGTGCTCCAGGCTTTGGAGACCGTTTCGAGTTAAATCTGGGTCGCCAATCAACCTCTTCGCACGCCTCTCCATTGAATCCAAAGTAGCCAGGTGACACTTCGCAGCACCAGCCGAAATGTGCCTGCAGTACTCCACACACGAGCGGACGTGTGCTTTGTACAACATTAGAAGCTACCCTGGTGTGAAGTATCGCCGGACCTTTGCGATGACGCCAAGTTTTCTGGTAGCCACCTTGGTCTTGGACTCAATGAACCGCCCAAAGTTAAGGTTCGAAGAAATCTCAACTCCCAAAAGCTGAAGGCGGTCGGTACACTCCAAGGACACCATTCGAAAAGTAGGAGCCAAGGCGAACGGGCTCCTTTTGGCGGTGAAAAGACACGCCTGTGTTTTGGCGGCATTGAATGCTACAAACTTGGCTTTGCCCCATTCGAAGTCATATCTCGACGTTAGAAACAGTAGGTCGTATCCGTATGTGTAGATCGTCGGACCTTTACATACTACTCGCGCGAGTTACCTGTGCACCTCGCTGGAATGCGACCCCCCACCCGCTCCCACGCGCGACGCCCCGCATTCGCCGTAAGCGCTGAGTAGCGATAGCATCTTTGTTGCAATTGTCTAAATACAGTTTAAATCCCCTGTTGTTATTACTGTTTGGTGATTACGCTCAATCGAATCGCTCAAAAATATTTGACCACATGCACAAACAGCCAGAGACCCGGAACAACTAATTGTAGGCCATACAAATATTTGTTCAGTGCGGGAATCGAATCCGCGACACGCAGCGCAGCAGTCGAACGCTCAGCCACTGCGTCAATCGTTTTTATTCGGATATTAGCATGGGTCGAAACTTATGACGGTAAAACCGCGGCACACAGATACTTTACAATACTTCATAGTATCTGTTGGTTTAACAAAGTGTTTCATTATCATGCTAATAACAAACTTCTTGGACAAACATCTGCTGATGGATATATGGGATATGGAACATAACACCACTGTCTATCTGAGCAAGAACTAAAATCATAAACAAAACCTTAGTTTTGTGTTATTTTAGGGTGTATGGGTATCTGTTAATTTAATTGGTTGGAAACATCTTTGTCGAGTAGATTAAATTTTTGGGAGTTTGACTGTCGCTTTTACATATTTTTCTTTTTCAAATTATAACTAGTACATCAGCAACCTTTTATAGTCCCACTGCTGGGCACAGGTCTCCTCTCATACAGAGAAGGATTGAGCGTAATCACCACGCTTGCTCAATGCGGATTGGCGATTTCAGACTTATAAAGTCCAGGTTTCCTCAAGATGTTTTCCTGCACCTTCAGTCATTGGTGTCCAAGATATACTTAGAAAGTACATATAACTTTAGAAAAGTTACATTGGTACTTGCCTGACCCGGAATCGAACTCGCACACTTATACTTGAGAGGCTGGTGTCTTAACCACTAAGCCACCACGACTTAATTATAACTAGTGCTTGACCGCAATCCCACTTGATGGTAAAGCGCCAGTTATTAAGAGCCTTTTGACTCTAGCCTTAAACATACTTAAATTGTAGTCCGACGGAAACACCGCCGCTGGCAAATTGTTCCAGTCCCTCGAAGTACGCGGTATAAAAGATGAGGAGAAACGCTTCGTCCGGATCGTAGTGGTGTCAACAACGTAAGGGTGGAAACTCGCCATACGACAGGTCGTCCGATAATGGAACTGAGACGGCCGAATTAAGTCACGCAATTCCCGCGAACACTCAAAGATCTGGGTCGCCAATTAGCTTCTTCGCACACCACTCCACCGAATCCTAAGTTACCAACCAGGTGGTATTTTTGGTAGCACCATCCCATATGTGGCTGCAGTTCTCCACACACGAACGGACCTGATGTCGTGGTGGCCTAGTGGTTAAAACACCAGTCTCTCAAGTATGAGTGCGCGGGTTCGATTCCAGGTCAGGCAAGTACCAATGTAACTTTTCTAAAATTATATGTACTTTC
This sequence comes from Sesamia nonagrioides, assembly GCA_017933935.1. Taxonomy (NCBI): domain Eukaryota; kingdom Metazoa; phylum Arthropoda; class Insecta; order Lepidoptera; family Noctuidae; genus Sesamia; species Sesamia nonagrioides. Next base: position 1,072,051 of record JADWQK010001647.1, read on the forward strand.
TAAGTATATCTTGGACACCAATGACTGAAGGTGAAGGAAAACATCTTGAGGAAACCTGGACTTTAAGTCTGAAATCGCCAACACTCGCACGCTTGCTCAATAGCAAGCGTGGTGATTACGCTCAATCCTACTCTGTATGAGAGGAGACCTGTGCCCAGCAGTGGGACGATAAAAAGGTTGATGATGATGAGGAACGGACCTGCGCTTTGTATAACATCAGAAGCTATTCCGGTGTGCAGTACTGCCGGACCTTTGCAATAACGCCAAGTTTCCTTGGCTTTGGACTCAATGAACCGCCCAAAGTTTAGGTTTGAAGAAAACTCCAACTCCTAAAAGCTTAATCAATGAAAATCAAGAGACTGTATTTAAGTCGCGTTATCAGGTCATCTCTAGCAATGCTCATACATTCAGTTAGGACCCATAGGAATTTTATAAAAATCGGTTCAGTAGTTTGGTAATTAAACGAAAATTCAAGTAAACAAAATTGCGTCGTTTGCTTGCTAGCCTATTCCCATCTATGTTGGAGCGTCTTAAAAGCCTAAAATAAAAACGTCCTTACAAAAAAAAAAAAATAACTTCCAAAAAAAAAAGAACACTAAAAAGTGAAAAATAACTAATTTTGGAAGCCGGTGGCAAAACTGAATATACAAAAACCAAAGGCACCATGACCATGACAGGTATATTCTGACTATGAGAATGAGGAAAGGAAGATTTTTTTTTTCATCATCATTTCAGCCGAAAGACGTCCACTGCTGGACATAGCACTCCCCAAGGTTCTCCGTTTTGTGACCGGTCCTGCGCCTCCCGCATCCAGCGGTTTCCCGCGACCTTCATCAGGTCGTCGGTCCACCTTGTCGGGGGCCTACCCACGCTGCGTCTTCCGGTGCGTGGTCGCCACTCGCGAACCCGTCGGCCCCATCGAGCATCGGTCGTACGGGCAATGTGCCCGGCCCACTGCCACTTTAGTGTTGCAATTCTTCGGCCTATGTCGGTAAATCTCGTTCTTCTTTTTTTTTTTAATAAATTGTCTTTATTATTAATACCTAACAATTTCCTTCACAAGACAAACAACATATATAAGAAAATAATTGCCAACAAACAACGAGAAAACACTTATATAACTACCCTAACAAATAACTACCCACATATCAAATGAATAACGCTTCACTGATCACCATACTATTATTATGCTCACATTGACTGAACCAATCTCAGTCAACCTTAACGAGTATTACATAAGGTTCAATTTTTATCACCAATCTTTTTTGCGTTAAGACGTTATGTAAACTTACATAAGTGTCATATTAGACGCTTTCTGGACCCAAATTGTCGTGACATTAGCAGGAACTGGTAAGATTGATGGGTGATCCTGGAACGGTTAGGAGTAGGTTTTGGTAGGAAGTTTGTTCTTGTTATCAAATAGGGAAGTATCTAGTACTTAAGGAAAATAAGTTTCAATAACTAATTAATGCCTAGAGCAGCGTTTCCTAAACTTTGTTCTACTGTGACCCGGTAAATTTCATACTCCTCTTTCGTGACCCACTTAAGTTTTTAGACCGCATTAGGTAAAATAAAACACAAATATTGCTAATATGTACATATTACAATACAATAATATATGCGCGTGTATAGTACGGGCTGCAAAGTGTGACTGAAACAAAAGCTAGCTTCAACGCATGAGCATAAATGCACACTTTCCGACCCCCGCGCGCCTCTTAGTTACAATGCTGCCAATCCGCCCGCTAAGCGATCAACATTGTCTCATTAAAGTCAAGAAATAAAATCGACAATCCTAGTACTTATTTAAATCGCAGCATTGCGTTCACAATACTGCAACCCGGTATTATTTTTTTTGCCGATGCCGGGTCGACGCCCCAAAGGGCCATTGCCCAGCGGGCATCGCGGGCCTACCGCACGGTGGGCTTCGCAGCGGCGTGCGCTCTGGCGGGCACCCCACCTTGGGACCTCGAGGCGTGGGTGCTCGCCAGAGTGTACGAGTGGACGGCGGAGCGCAGGGCGCTGGGCGAGCGTCCGGCGCCAGAGGTGAGGGAGGCCGTCCGGCGGGAGGCGAGGGTTGCTCTTGTCCAGCATTGGACGCAGGACCTCGCCTACGCCGTCTTCGGCCGCCGTACCCTCGACGCCATCGGGCCGGTCCTGGAGGACTGGCTCAACAGGCGTCACGGGTTCCACTCCTTCCGTCTGGTGCAGGTACTCTCCGGTCACGGCTGCTTCGGCAGGTACCTGCACCGGATAGGACGAGAGGAGACACCGTCGTGCCACGGTTGTGGCGCGGCGGAGGACACGGCGGAACACACCCTCGCGGTGTGCCCGTCGTGGGCCGTGCCGCGACGCGATCTTGTCACGGCGGTCGGAGGGGACCTCTCGCTGCCCGCCATCGTCAGAGCGATGATGGGGAACGAGGAGGCCTGGGCGGCGATGGCGTCCTTCTACGAGGTCATGATGTCGCAGAAGGAGGCCGCGGAGCGCGAGCGGGAGGAGGATCCCCTCACTCCGGCGCTCCGCAGGCGGCGTAGGGGCAGGAGAAGGCGGTATTTCGCCCGCTTTCTCCCCCCCTGAGGTGAGCGGCGGGCGTGAGGCACGAGAAGGTGCCGACGCTCGCCTTACATCGCTCACCACGCGGGAGCCACGGCCCCTTCCTAGGAGGGGCAATTGAGGGCCCGCCTTGCTAGGCGGGTTTCGCCGGCGGGGGAGAGGTAGCTCAGGCTGCGCTAGTTTCCCACTCCCCCGCCACTATGGCGATGCCGGAGTGCGTTCGGCTGGGCGAGTCCCACACATGCCCTCCGGGGTACGGTGCGTAAAGGCATTCCCACAGAGTCAAAAAAAAAAGACAACAGGGAGTAACACACCATTAGTAGCAATGGGTTTCATTTTGACAGTTCAGTGGCTGAGTGATCAACCTCCGCTTTGTGTGTCGTGGATTCGATCCCCGCATGGAACAAATATTTGTATGGTCTAAATGTAGTTTTTCCGGGTCTGGCCATATTTGTTTATATGTTTGGCAACCAAAATAGAAATGCACATTAGATACTAACCTGAGGCATATACCCGATCCTAGGTCCAGGCACTCCACTGCCAGGACTGCCAGGCTTTCCACCAAGCACCCAGATTTCTCCAGAGTTCAGTCTTCGCCTGCCCACTATGCAGGACAGCAGGGTTGTCTTCCCGCATCCTGATGCTCCTAGAAGACCGTATCTGGAAACGAAATATTATAATTAAATAAGATAGAAAACGAAATTATCTCAGCAATGAAAAATACATTGAAATTTATTTATTTATTTACACTTTCTGAACTGTACAAAGTCGGACTTATTGCCTTAGGCATTCTCTACCAGTCAACCTTGCCGTCCTCCGTGGCGCAGCGGTCAACACGCCTGCCTGCGACGTGGAGGCCCCGGGTTCGATCCCCGGCCAGGTCATGATGGAAAACGATCTTTTCCTAATTGGCCTGGGTCTTGGATGTTTATCTATATATGTATCTATTATAAAATATACTATCGTTGAGTTAGTATCCCATAACACAAGTCTCGGACTTACTTTGGGGCTAGCTCAATCTGTGTGATTTGTCCGTATATATTTATTTATTATTATTATTAACCATAGGTGGTGAAGAGATTAGATGGCGGATGCTTTAGTTAAACAAAATTATAAAGAAAAAAAAACTCTTACCACTATTTAAATAAATACTTAAATAAGCTATATACACATTTATTTTATTTATTAGTTTATTTTTATAACGTTTAAAAAAATCTAACGAGATCTAAGCGCTTCGTCGTGTTCCGGCATGATGTTTGGAGAAGCCGTACGGAGGACGGCTCTGAGCAGTTGTGTTGCGATGTATGCAGGGTATGATGCGCCAAATGTTGTTGTGTCGGGAGTTTGATCGTGGATGGTCTCCAGATCAATCTCCCTCTGGAGCAGCATCGTTGGTCGTGTTGTTGGGTTTATCATTGCATCAACTCGCTCAACTGCCGTCTTTCTTCCTATTTACTAAGTCTTTTTAAGTGAATAGGCTTAATAAACTAGCGCGCTTTACCATCAACGATTGCATCACAGCTTACCATCAGGTGGGATTGCGGTCAAACACTAGTTTATAACGCTTGGTCTAACTGCAATGCTTCGATGTTGCCTTCGGGTTGTGGAGGTCAGACGGCAGTCGCTTCACGGAAAATGTCGAAGTTTAGCCATATAAGCAGTTGGACTGGTAAAGCGGACCCCAGACTCCAAAGCTGAAAAGGCTTCGGATGCGACTGGGATTAACGCTGGGATAATGATGACTAGTTTATAACGCTTAAAAAATCTAACATCAACAATCTTACTCCTACTGGTCACAAGCAATAGAAATAATAATGAGCTTAAGGAAACAGACACAAAAGTTACATCTGAGATCAGTGTCAAACAACAATACTCCAAGTGTACTGGTTTGAAAAATAGCAAAACTTTAGCTGTAAAACTATTGTACAGAGGACAGCACATGAAGCTACTACAATCAAATTTATCTATTTGATTTTCAACTTTATCACTAAAGCATTAAGGCTCAAGATTGAATAGAAGCATCTTCTCAGCCTATAGAGGTCCTTTTTTTTAATATATTATAAACTAGCGCTTGACCGCAATCCTGCCTGATGGTAAGCAGTGACGCAATCGTTGATGGTAAAGCGCACTACTTTATCAAGAGCATAATCACTCTAGCCTTGAAGACACTCAAATTATAGTCCGACGGAAACACCGCCGCTGGCAAATTGTTCCAGTCCCTCGATGTACGCGGTATAAAGGAGGAGGCGAAACGCTTCGTCCGGGTCGTAGTGGTGTTAACAACGTAAGGGTGGAAACAAGCCGTACGACGGGTCGTCCACTGCTGCACAAAGGCCTCCACTCCACCAAGGCTTTCATTCCATTGGGGGGCATTGCCATAAGCCCCATGCTTGGCAGGCGGGTTGGGGATCGCAGTAATTTGATATTCCACAGAAGCGCTACTGCCCGCTTCCCTGATGGGAGTTCCCTTAGTCGTTTCTTACGACACCCACAGAAGGATATGGGTTGGTACTATTCTATACCCGGTACCACAAGGGAAAAGGCTCAAGGTTGGTTGGGAATATTTGACAGTTCCGGTTAGCTTGACCTGCTGTCGTCTGTACATACAACGGACTCAGGAAAATAACTTTCCAGTTCCTTCACATTGAGTTCGGAAAACTTTTAACATGATTTATTTTGTTCGATTCGTTTTTGGGTCAAAAACCAAGATAAATGTCTCGGAAAGATTTAGTGGCACATGTTTTGGTGTGGATGGGATCTCATTGTTTCTATGAATTTTAAATATATTTTACAGGCTTTTCTATCTTGGTACGCAAATTAAAAACATGATCTTTTAGTCCACACCCTGGCTATCCATTCAAATACCGTCATAAATCATTTCCATAACTGATCTTAGGTTGTAGGCCATAATATCAGCTGCCGGCAGAAGTTACCACCCACCAGACAAAGTCTTGCCGCCAAGCGATTCATGGTGTGCATGATGTCTGATGAAGCCTTACGGAGTACGGGTCTAAGTAGTTGTGTTGCGATGTGGGCCGGGTACGATGAGCCAAATGTTATTGTGTCGGGAGTTTGATCGTGGAGGGTCTTCAGATTAATCTCCCTCTGGCGCAGCATCGTTGGTCGTATTATTGGGTTTAACATTGCATCACCTCGCTCAACTACCGTCTTCCTTATCATCAACGATTGCATCACTGCTTACCATGTAGCGGGATTGCAGTCAAGCACTAGTTTATAATTATTTTTTAAAAAAATTAGTCGTTTGTCCAATTGAAAGGAATCCATTGTGGGAATTATTTTTCCGCAAAATTCGGTATATTTTTACCCGACTACGGCGAAGCAAAAGGAGGGTTATGATTTTGACAGGCTATGTATGTATGTATGTATGTATGTATGTATGTATGTATGTATGTTCATCTGTTCCCTCGTAACTTCTAAACTACTTATCAGAATTCGACAAATGACATATCATTAGAAGCGTCTTAATTGTCCGCTGGTTATAGGCTATATGGGGTTTCACAAAATCTAATATGGCGCCCTCTAGCGGACAAAACATACAGAGTAAAAAAGTAAAGTTAAGATAAATATGCCGTGTTTGGTATCATTTGAAAGCGCTTTACTTGTACATTTTGAATATATATATATTGCTAGTATTTTCTTGTGACTTTACCTGTATTTATATATATAAATACAGGTAAACCGACGCTGAAAAAGTATAAAACAAGATTTTCAGAATACTGAACGAACAAAGTTGCTAATGTAGTTGCAAGTAAATGGACATAGTTAAGACGCCTTCGTTGTAAATTGACAATAATGTCATACAATACCATTCTGAAGTATGCAATATTCACTATGTAGAAATAAATTTTCATGTTTGGAAAGGCGTAGTCACACGTTGTCAAGGTGCTACGGTAGGTAGGTATATGTAACGTGTGACTACGCCTTTCCAAACATGAAAATTTATTTCTACCGGTATCATTACCAGTATTCTTGGGTATAACTCTGGATGCTAAGCTTCAATGGGGTTCACATATAGAAAAATTGTCAAAAAAGCTAAGTTCTGCTGCATACGCAGTTAGAACAATTCGTAATTTGACTGATGTTGAGACGGCCCGTTTAGTGTACTTTGGCTATTTCCACAGCGTAATGTCGTACGGCATTCTGTTGTGGGGAAATGCCGCCGATATTCAAACAATATTTGTTTTGCAGAAACGAGCTGTTCGTGCAATTTATAAATTAAGTCCGAGACACTCTCAGAGAAAAATTTAAAGAGATTAATGTACTGACCGTGCCGTCTCAATATATTTATGAAAATCTTTTGTATGCTCATAAAAATATAAAATTGTTTAAAAAATACAGTGATGTCCATGATATAAATACTAGGAACAGGCACAAATTTATTGTACCTACAACAAGGCTCAAGAAAATAGGTGGCTCTTTCAGATGCCAATGTATACATTTTTACAATGGACTTCCAGAGGTGGTTCAAGATCTGAGCCTGAATAAATTCAAATCCTTCATTAAACGTAAGTTGTGTCAGAAAGCATTTTATAGTGTGAAGGATTATATTGAGGACAAAAAGGCCTGGGCTTGAGCTGCGTCCGATTTCTATACAATGATTGTTCTTTGATTTTTCCTCTTGTAGTTTTAATATGTAATTGTTTATGTTATTTAGTCAAAGCCTGTATTACACACTATGTAGCCAAGCATATTGTACGTTACGGAATTGTATCGCTGACAGAGGTGTTCGGCACTTGTGCAGCAGCTGCACAGGAGTTAAACTTTCCACAGATTCGGGAACACTGTTGGAGCTGCTGAACCTTGGACAAAACTATCTTAGCATTGTGTAGATTCAATTTCTTAGTATTGTATAATTGCATGGCAAACGTGTGAGCACAATGTACGAATGTGCTGTAAGGCATTTATTTGTTGGGTTAGTCTTTTTTATTGACTTAATTGTGCTCTGGCTGTTGAGAGTATGTCATGCTCACTCAAATGTCTCGCTGATGGTGGCGTGTGTTTTGGGTCATTGGGTTCCCTTCGATATGGTTGAGCTGAATGATGCTGATCCATACGTCATGTTCGTGAACGGACGCCGTCGGAGGGGACTGGTCATCTCTTAGCTGCCAGGGCGTATTTTAATTTCTGAATTGATTTTTGTATGTTTTCCATAATGGACGCTCTCAGCGTACAATATATTTCTGCATCGTTCTCACGCGGTTGATTTCAACATGAATGATGTAATCAAATATTTGTAACAATAGCTTAAAAATTTAAAAGAGTGTCCATGGAGTTTCTTGCCCGTTCTTCTCCATAGGTACCTACTCTTTGGAATGGGCGACTAGCTTCATCTTATTGACTGACCGACCTTCTGACAATTCAAAAGTGCCTGTAACTGGTTTATTTGAAATAAATGATTTGATTTGATTTCAACGGTTTTTCGACGGAAGTAATCAAATCAAATCAAATCATGATTTGATTTGATTACTTCCGTCGAAAAACTTTTCCGACTCGCGGTTGACAAGACCGTATACAAGAAGCTGATGGCCAACCTTCAGGATTGAAGAGGCACTGGATGATGAAGAACTCTACCTGCGAGATGCAGGATTTGTGTGACGTCATTATGACACGTTGTTCGAATGTGGAATTTGTAGATACTACTACGCCTTCATCGTTATTTTACGTTTGGTTTACCATAACTGTGATCTTTATTTAATTCTCGTTGCTGTCTGATGCCAAATAATCGTAAACGAACTGTGTTTAATAGACAGTGTGATGATTGCGTTACACACTATCAGTAGTGATATGGCAGTGAGGCGTGGCCTGTGCTTGAGCGACACAAGCAGGAGCTGCGTGTCACGGAAATGAATATGCTGCGGTGGATGTGTGGAGTTACGCGGAAAGCCCGCATCAGGAACTCCCGCATCCGTGGCAGTCTCCGTGTCCGTGACATAGCAGACAAACTGCAAGAGAGTCGCATGCGCTGGTACGTAAACCGGCAGGTTACGTGGGTAACAAATGTCTTGCCATGGCGCCTCCGCCGGGCCGGAACAAGCGAGGTAGACCAAAGAAGTGCTGGCTTGACGTTGTAAGAGATGACATGCGTGCCAACAATCTCACACCACGGGATGCCAGAGATCGTGCGAAATGGAGGCGTTTAAGTAGGAAAGTGGACCCCGGGCTCCAACGCGAAAGCCGCGGATGCGACCGGGATTATACGCTGAGATTATGATGATGACTATCAGTAGTGATAGTTTTTAGGGTTCCGTACCTAAAAGGTATAACAGAACCCTATTCACGAGACTTCGCTGTACGTCTGTCCGTCCGTCCGTCTGTCACCAGACTGTATCTCATGAACCGTAATAGCTACATGCAACAAACGTGTTTTTTTTTTCGTTTTTGCTCCATATTAATAACTGAAATAGATAGACTGTTCATAGATTATTTGGTTATATATTAAAATTAATAATTAAATTAAAATAAAATAAATATTGAAGGGGGCTTCCATACAAGAAACGTGATTTTCTGCCGTTTTTTGCTCCATATTAATAACGGAAATAGAAACATGTTTTTTTCCGTTTTTAAAGAGAATCGATAAGACTCGCACTTGGCCGGTTTTTTTTTATCATACGGAGCAATGGATTAGGAGTATTCTTCAAATTATGATTGCCACTTGGAGTGCAGGTGTCGCAAAATGCTCAGTTTAACTCCTACATCATACAGTATAACAATGATTGGTTTTGTTAAGTTTTATAGAATAGAATACTTTTATTTCAGACCGGAGTCCATAAGGTTATTAACAATCTTACTTAACTTCTAGTGTTAGTAGGTTACAGACACAGATATACATACATAAAATTAACTTACAACACTTACTTAGCGTGGAGCTGTATCCACCTCTGCCACATGGGAGAATCCCACCGATCCGCGAACACACTGAGAATACTGTTGTTACTGCGGCGAACACGCGTCATCAGGGATGCGCATCTATTCCTAACAATGGCAGTAAAACCATTAATATTATTATCCGCAAACATCCCTGACGCACTACAACGCCACGGCAGCCCCAACAGCACCCTCAGTGCGTTTTTATATTGAACAAAACAAAGGGTTTGTAAAAAACAAAGGAAGGAAGAAGAAATTCTCACGCCATTGTGGATCGTTGACAAACATTGAGCGTCATGGGAAGCGTGTCAATTGTTGCTTAATTAATACATGACTTAAAGACGTAAACAATAATTATGAACGTGAATGTGTCCCAGAAAATAATACATTATCTATAAAGGGGACTATCGATATGTTTTTTTTATAATTATAAACAAGTGCTTGACCGCAATGCCGCAATGATGGTAAACAGTGATGCAATCGTTGATGGTAAAGCGCGCTAGTTTATTAGGAGCCTATTCACTCCAGCCTTGAAGACATTTAAATGGCAGTCAGGCGGAAACACCGCCGGTGACAAATTGTTCCAGTCCCTAGATGTCCGCGGTATAAAAGAAGAAGCGAAACGCTTCATCCGTATCGTAGTGGTGTCAGCAACATTAGGACAGAACTCGCCGTACGATGAGTCGTCCGATGATGGAATCAAGTCATGCAATTCCCTCGCACACTCTTCAAAATGCATCCTATAGAACACCGACAGCCTGGCTACCCTTCGCTTGTGCTCCAGGCTTTCGATACCGTTTTGGACCAAATCTGGGTATGAGTAGTCTGGCAAGGTATGACTTAGTGGGCTCTACGCGGATCCAGTGCAAGTTGGTAGATGTCAGATGTCCTCGAATTTTTAATTCTAGGACTCGAGGGTTTCCTTACGATCATTTTCTTTCACCGTTTTGAGAGTAGTATTGAGGAAATAATTTAACTAGGAAGTCGTGGTAGCCTAGTAAGTCGTGGTGGCCTAGTGGTTAAAACACCAGCTTCTCAAGTATGAGGGCGCGGGTTCGATTCCAGGTCAGGCAAGTACCAATGTAACTTTTCTAAAGTTATATGTACTTTCTAAGTATATCTTGGACACCAATGACTGAAGGTGAAGGAAAACATCTTGAGGAAACCTGGACTTTAATTCTGAAATCACCAACCCGCATTGAGCAAGCGTGGTGATTACGCTCAATCCTTCTCTGTATGAGAGGAGACCTGTGCCCAGCAGTGGGACGATAAAAGGTTGATGATGATGATGAATTTAACTAACGCCAAAGGCCTTCTGGGTTTGATCTACAACTCGTAAGGACCTTTACTACTGATTTCTTCTCCTGAGACCAATGGAGTCACCATAGGCCTCTTTACACTCTCTCAAATCTTGTCCCTTCTTCCTTTTTTTTTCGGATTTCTTGAGAGAAATATCCTTACTAATACTACAAATGTGAGAACGAGTTTGTTCCGTTTTCACGCCTAAACTGCTGAACGGATTTGGATAAAATTTTATACACAGATGGTATATAACCAGGAATAATATATTGAATACTTTTGTCCCGATATTCCCACTGGATGGAAACTATTTATTTTTTTTACGTATTATAAACCAGCGCTTGACCGCAATCCAAAAACTTACACAGCTATTAGATTAAGAGACAAATGGTAAATAAAACCATTGATCTGAAGAAATTCTACACTAATAAGTTGGGGCAGTGCAAGAAGGGAGGCTCCCAACAAGGTGGACCGATGACCGGCACCCTAATTGCGTAACATACTGTTACTATGATTTGGAAGCATTTCAAAGCATATTGCTAATCCAGTGCTCCATGTCTTCGTAAATGTGTCAGCTCAACAGCCTAAATAGCGCAATGAATATTGTTGAACTGTCAAAATGAAATCCATTGCTACTGATAGTGGGTTACGCAATTAGCCTGCTGGTGAAGGTCGCGGGAAGCCGATGGATGCGGGCAGCATAAGGTCATTGTAGAAAGTCTTGGGGAGACCTTTGTCCAGTAGTGGACCTCTATAGACTTAAGAAGACAAAAGAAGAAAAAGAAAAGAAGTGCAGAAAGATGATGATGAGAATTCAACTTACATAGCTCCTTTGGGTACTGTCATATTTAATCCATCTAAAATGATGTTGGGGTTCTTCTGCGAGCCATATTTCTTATGTGCTCTTCTCACGCAGACTGCCTGTTGTTTCCTGTAAACAAAAACAGTCATTTAATACACCGATATTTTAAACAGACACATATAAACTTCTTTGAGATCATTTGTGTAGATACACAAATGTCACATAATCGTCACTAAAACCAAGAGTAGCAGCCAGGTCCTCATCTCGACTGGCCGAACGGTACGCCAGAATAAGAGGCATCCTCTGAGCTATGGCGACTGATACCTCGTCCGCTATTATTATAGCGGACGAGGTATCAGTCGATCAAAAAAAGTCAATTTGTGGGAAGACTTTTTCCTTAATTTTGATCTTCATTTGAGTTCGTCTTTAGAGTGCTTAACTGTATCCTAACAATTTATGAATCTCATAGTTGTCCGAATTTTGTACGCCGGAAGCAGACTCCAACATATCATCATCATCCTCTTAGCGTTAATCCCAGTCGCAGCCGAAGCTTTTTCAGCTTTGGAATCTGGGATCCGCTTAACCAGTCCAACTGCTGATTTTGGCTAAACTTCAATATTTTCCGTGAAGCCACTGCCGTCTGACCTCCACAACCCGAAGGTGATAACGAAGTATTCCAGTTAGACAAATTGTTGGACTTTTGAGGGTTCCAACAACCCGTAACGACTGCTATTAGATGTTCGTATGGCAACCAGGATCAACGGCTTAACTTGCTTTTCAAGGCACGACCAGACCATTGCTTATATTCATATTCATGCATACAAATATTTTCATAGCGAGAGATCGAGCGCTACCACTACGGAGGCTGTCTTCAACATATGTATTTGGGAAAAGACGAGACAGCTGATAAGCTTCTTGACCCTCTACTTCCATGATTAGCTAAAGCTACTAACCTAGAAGAGATAGTCGACTTCTGCGTCTTAAACATCTTGTTCCTCCTTGAGATGAGCTCCTCCTCAATGGTGCTGATGGTGATGGGCGCCTCCGGAGCTCTGACATCCTCCATGGATATCGTCGCCCCCTCATTGTCGTATGCTGGCATTTTTACTGTAACAATGAAAATTACTTTTAGTTTTTAAACTCAGGTAGAAGAATTTCGTGTCGTGGTGGCCTGGTGGTTCTAACACCAGCCTCTCATGTATGAGTGTGTGATTTCGAATCCCGGTCAGGCTAGTACCAATGTAACTTTTTTAAGTTATATGTACTTTCTAAGTATATCTTGGACACCAATGACTGATTACAAGGTGAACGAAAATATTTTGAGGAAACCTGGACTTTAAGTCTTAAACCGCCTACCCGCATTGAGCGAACATTAAGAAGATGCATTTTCAAAGAAAACGGATTTTCACTGTAACGTCTACAATACCTCGTCACCTAGCGCAACTGCCGTATTCCTTCCTATTCACTCAGTTTCTTTGAGAGAATAGCTAGGCTCTTAATAAACTAGCGCGCTTTACCATCAATCGATTGCATCACTGTTGACCATCAAGCGGGATTGCGGCCAAGCACTAGTTTATAAATATGAAAAAAAAAAAACAAATTGTGTGAGTCTGACCTCACTAAGGTAATGTTACACCAGTATGTATCTAAGTATTTTATAGACCCATTTTCGTCTAATGTTCATTTTAATCCCATAAAACGGCTTACTTAACTGTTTTAGCAAAAAAAAAAAAAGCAAGGATTTACGTACATACTTAATGTGCCATAATGATAAAAGATTGCCAACGGCCTTTGTCAAGGCCGTACTACTTTGCGTAAATTCTTTTTTCCAACTAATCCAGGTAGAAAAACGTATTGTCTTATTGGGCTGGAATTCTTGTCTTCTTCTTCTTCAGCCTATAGAGGTCTGGACAAAGACCTTTTTTTTGTTCCAAGGTGGAAAATCCTCATTGAATGTCCACCCCCCTGGGGTGGGTGACAGGCTCTGTCAGACTTCTACTGACTAAAAACCACAATGGTGTCTCTTCTATCACGAGCACATGTGGGGCCGCGGGAGTCTAAATTCTTCCACGGCCCCACACTCTCGTGCTGGCCCGGTCTGTCCGGGCATCGCCTCCGAGGCGCGCGTCGACACTCGCGCGCCTCCTCCTCGGGGTCCATCTGATAGGGGGCGGGGACTTCCCATGTTCCGCGCCTCTGGACCCATTCATGGGGGCCGGAAGAAGGCGTTGTCCGTCCTTCTTCGGCGCTCTGGATAAAGGCCTCCCCCAAGGCTTTCACTATTGGGGGGGGTCTGCCATAATCCCCACGCTTGGCAGGTGGATTGGGGATCGCAGTAGTTTGATATTCCACAGGAGTAGCGCTGCTGCCCGCTTCCCTGGTTACAGTTCCCTTAGTCGCCTCTTACGACTTCCACGGGAGGATATGGGTTGGTACTATTCTATGCCTACCTATTTCTGTCTATTCGATCATATTTATGAAGGTACAGTGGTATCTACCTACATCTCACAAGAAGAGTTTACCGTTCAACTAAAAAGAGAAGAGAACTTTCAATCAGTCGAGCAATTGCCCATCAGGTATGGTATAGGAGGATAGTTCAATTTTACATCCTGTTATCCATACCTCTATAAAGTAAAAAAAATCGGACCCAATAAGGGATCAAAAAGTTGGCGAATAAGGTTACACGAGGCGTTAAAAATATTGATAGGCATAAAACTAAAAAATGTTAATTTTTTAGTTATAGATAGGGATGTTTCCTGGGTAAAAAAAATAGTGATTGATTCTATTTAGTCCGTCATTCAGATTATAGAAAAATATTGGATACGTCAGTATATTTTGTTTTATCAAATCAATAAAAATTGACAAATATATAATAAAAAGTAAAAAAACTAAAACCCAACTACGACAAAAAACGACGCTGAAAAAGTATAAAACAAGATTTTCAGAATACTGAACTGAACAAAGTTGCTAATATAGTTGCAAGTAAATGGACACAGTAGACTCTACCAAGATGCCTTCGTTGTAAATTGACAATAATGTCTTAAAATACTATTCTGAAGTATGCAATATTCACTATGTAGAGATAAATTTTCATGTTTGGAAAACCGCAGTCACAAGTTATCAAAGTGCTACGGTAGGTAGGTATATGTAACGTGTGACTACGCCTTTCCAAACATGAAAATTTATCTCTACGTAGTGAATATTGCATACTTCAGAATAGTATTGTAAGACATTATTGTCAATTTACAACGAAGGCATCTTGGTAGAGTCTACTGTGTCCGTTTACTTACAACTATATTAGCAACTTTGTTCAGTTCAGTATTCTGAAAATCTTGTTTTATACTTTTTCAGCGTCGTTTTTTGTCGTAGTTGGGTTTTAGTTTTTTTACTTTTTATTATTTGTACTATTTTGGTGTTAAAGTGAATTTGTGGCACATAATATTAACAAAAGTTAAATTGATGAACTAAAAACTAGGTAGATAACATACGACATCTCTTTTGACTTATGTATCGGCGTCTAGTAATATGTAGAGATGTCCTATTTTACTATTTCGTAGCGCTTGGATCGTAGCGCGTATAGCAACGGTTTCCTCGTATGAAGCTCCCGGTTTTTCGTAGTAGCGACGCACATTTGCGTCGATGGCACCGAACGGGTCATGAATTAGTGGATGAGATCGTTAGTATAAATAGATTGGATGTTTTTCTAACGGTGGTAGGCCATAACATCGGCTGCCGGCAGAAGTTATCACCCACCAGACAAAGTCTTGCCGCCAAGCGATTCGTCGTGTTCCAGCATGATGTCTGGTGAAGCCGTACGGAGGACGCGTCTGAGCACTTTGTGTTGCGTTGTGTGGCGAGTACGATGCGCCAAATGTTGTTGTGTCGGGAGTTTGGTCGTGGAGAGTCTCCAGATCAATCTCTCTGGCGCAGCATGGTTGGTCGTGTTGGTCTTGGATTTAACATTGCATCACCTGGCTCAACTGCCGTCATCCTTGCTATTCCTAAGTTTTTTAAGTGAATAGGCTTAATAAACTAGTGCGCTTTACCATCAACGATTGCGTCACTGCTTACCATCAGACGGGATTGTAGTCAAACGCTAGTTTAAAATTATTAAAAAAAAAAAACATATATTAAGAGGACCTGGGAACATTTCTTAATCTATCTAATTCTGCTAACGATCGACTGTCATGTGGATTTTTAAGTAATTTATTATGATCCAAGGCACTTATAAATAATCCCTCTATGATTTTGACACTACTGAGAGCGACATAGGCCTGTCCTTTAGCAAACAATGAATTTCCTAGATCTGTATTTTTTTTATCTAGAACACAACCTTGTAATTTATGTACAGTACAACCCCAAGAAAGAATCAGCGGAAGCATTTTACGCTGAATTTGCCCAGAACCCCTCAAGCCGTCAAACTCAGTGAGGCAAGGCTCGATTTTGATAAGTCCGTTAATATCTGCTTTTATTGATGCGTCGTCAAATTGTATGAGAACAGCCCTTGGCTGTTCTCCTGTTCCAACTGATCGCGCCGAAGAGCAGCCCATTCGAAGGCCTTCACCACTCCCATCGCTCCGTTTACCAAACCCTGGTTTACATTCAAATTTCTACGAAGCATTACTAGGGATTATGTACAAACATAAAGTACTCGTTAAGCTCTTTCAGATGATACCAAATACGGTATATTTATTTTAATTTTATATTAACATAGAACTTTTTGTCCGCTAGAGGGCGTAATACTAAATTTGGTGACAAGTTTTATAGCTCATAACCAACAGAATATCAAGGCCCTTCTAATGGTTCTGCAGTGGTCTTATTCTGATAAGTAGTAAAGAAGCTATCTATGAACGAAAAGATGTGAATTATATGCAATCAGCCGATGAATACAGGTAAAGTCACAAGCAAATGCTAGTAATATATATATATTCAAAATGTAAAAGTAAAGCCCTTTTAAATGATACCAAACACGGCATATTTATCTTAACTTTTTTTTTACACTGTATATTTTGTCCGCTAGAGGGCGCCACATTAGATTTTGTGAAACTCCATATAGCCTATAACCAGCGGACAATTAAGACGCTTCTAATGATATGTCATTTATCGAATTCGAATAAGTAGTTTAGAAGTTACGAGGGAACAGATGAACATATATACATACATACATACATACATACATACATACATACATACATACATACATACATACATACATACATACATACATAGCCTGTCAAAATCATAACCCTCCTTTTGCTTTGCCGTAGTCGGGTAAAAAGGCATCAAAGATCAGGAGTGGCGGCTCGTGACGTCATTGGTAGCTAAAAAGTGTAGCGTGCCGTGACGTCACACGAGTTTTCAACGCGCTGTGTCGTCTTCATTTTTTGTTTATATGAAAAAAGAAAAAGTACGTGTCTAGTATTTTTTGGAAATCTGACAGACGGACTAATTAGTTTGTGTTAGTCAAATACCCTATTATTTACATTTACTGTTGAACTCTTGTAATTAATGGTCATCCATCCACAGACTGACCTTGGCCAGCGCAGCTTAACCTCTAAGACCAATCAATCTGCACAGCTATTCAGACACGTGATCTCATATAAGTATAAACCTCATTATATTTACATAAATCACAAGAAAAGTACATTAACATAAAAAAAAAAATTCAATAACAACATAATATGCCGTGAGACATGAAAAATCATTATGTCTCTCATTATGCGCACACGCATATTGTTCACGGCAATAAGGTCTATATCTCTTTGTTTGGTGATTTAGTTGAAATAAAACTCTCGCTACGTCTGTTCTCGAATGCTATTTATTATGCACTAAACTTACAATTTTAATAGTGGACTGTATGCTCGTGGTTTGCATGTATGTATGTGTGCAGTATGTGTGTGTAAGTATGAAGACATGTTGTTTCTTTAATCCTTTTAGACATACCGCCCACCAAAGCACGCAGTGCTTTAATAAACCATATAAAGTATAAGTAAACAATTAATTAACTTAGGTAGTATTTACTTAGGTAAAATACATAATTTACTGATAGGACGTTTAAATTCGCCATTCTTACATTTAACAGATACAACC
This sequence comes from Sesamia nonagrioides, assembly GCA_017933935.1. NCBI lineage: Eukaryota > Metazoa > Arthropoda > Insecta > Lepidoptera > Noctuidae > Sesamia > Sesamia nonagrioides. The sequence goes on from JADWQK010001647.1 coordinate 1,089,680, forward strand.
CGTGCAATATTGTCAGGTCCTAAGTATTTTTTTGTTATTTTTCCTAAAATCCATTTAGCAGGTGGGATATTATCATCTCTCAAAATTACTATATCACCAATGTCAGGCTCAGATTTCTGGGTGTTCCATTTATATCGTTTATTAAGGTTTACCAAATACTCCCTATACCATCGCTTCCAAAAATTATTAACCATATTTTGTGTTAATCTCCATCTATCAAGACCTACAACATTTTGATTTGAATTATCTTCATCGGGAATATTTATTAATGGTTCACCTACAAGAAAATGACCTGGTGTTAAAGCTTGAGGTTCGCTAGGGTCATCACTCACTACTGTCATTGGCCGGGAGTTGAGGCAAGCCTCGATCTGTGCTAGAACAGTAGACAACTCTTCATAGGTAAGTGTGCTATTCCCAATTACCTTATATAAATGTGTTTTAACACTACGTACACCGGCCTCCCAGAGACCTCCGAAATTAGGTGCGTGTGGAGGTATAAAATGCCATGTGGTGTTCTCCAAACTTAACAATTCTTCAATTTCCCGTGGCACAGCGGATCTAGCTCGATCAAACATTTGACGAAGTTGCTTGTTAGCCCCAACGAAGTTAGTGCCATTGTCACTAAATAAGTCTTGACAGTGACCTCGTCGTGCTGTGAAACGCTTGAATGCCGCAATGAACGCTTTTGATGTTAAATCAGTTACCACTTCCAAATGGATGGCTCGAGTAACCAGACAGATAAATAAACAAATATATCCCTTGTAGGATTTCGCTCCTCTTCCAGGAGAAAATCTCACACTAATAGGGCCTAAGTAATCACAACCAGATGATTTAAAAGGTCGAGTCGGTTTCAACCTATGTTCTGGAATTTGACCCATGAGTTGATTAGGTTTAGACTTGGAATACCTCAAGCACTTAACACACGCTCTGTAATGACCCTTAACCATCTCCTTTGCTCGTATAATCCAATATTTAGTGGTTAAATAGCACAACATAGCTTGTGGTCCGCCGTGACAGGTTTTGATATGAGCATCACAAATTATGAGCTTGGTAAGATGACTCTTAGCTGGCATAAGTATAGGATGCTTTGTATCGTATGTGACTTCTGACTCATTAATACGACCGCCAACTCTTAGTATTCCATTTTCATCAAAAAAGGGATAAAGGCTGCGGAGTTTACTTTTTTTCGGGACGAACTTCTTCATCTTTAGCTGTTCTATTTCATCACGAAAATGCTCGTCTTGAATCTGTTTGATGCATATTATTAAACTCATATTTAGCTCTTCAGGTGTAATTATGTTGGAATATAAAATCCGTTTCTCTCTTGGTAATCTTAAATTCTGTAAAACTCGTCTCCAATATGATATGGCCTTTAAGGTTTTAGACAGTGATGAAAACATAGTCCAAAGAAATTTATTCTTCAATACAGGTACAACAGTTAAAGATGTAAGTCTTTCTTCTTCATGAGTATCTTCAATACAATCATTAGGGCTATTTAACTCTGTAGTGGATTGTGAAAACCAAGATGGTCCTGCCCACCATAAGGAATGATCAAGTAAATCTTGTGTAGCTATGCCCCTTGAGACACAATCAGCAGGATTTGAATCAGTTGTAACATGCCTCCATTGATGATATTCTAAAATATTGAGAATTTCAGACACACGATTGCTCACAAAAGTAGTCCAGCGACTGGACCCTCCTCTCAGCCAGGCTAGAACTATTGTAGAATCGGACCATGCATACAAGTTTTCCTTTGGTATGTTCATTATTTGTGATACCTCAAATATTAACTTTGCTGCTAGAACTGCACCGCACAATTCTAGCCTTGGTATAGATATCTCCTTCTCAATTGGGGCAACTTTGCTTTTTGCTGATACCAGACTCACATAAATTTCGTTGTCATTATTGATAACGCGGATGTATACAGCAGCACCATATGCCAATTTGGAAGCATCAGCAAATGTATGTAATTTGACCTTTGAACCTGGACTGAAATAATACCATCGGGGTATGTTTATTTTCTCTAAATGTATTAAACTTGTTCTAAATTGTAACCATTCTCTTGTTAAGTCTGTACCCAGAACCTCATCCCAATCAAGCTTCGATTTCCATAATTTTTGGATGAATATTTTTGCTGTAATTATCACAGGCGCAATCCACCCTAATGGGTCATACAGCCTGGCTACTTCCGATAATACTTGCCGTTTAGTAATAGGTTGTTTAATGTCTGGTAAATCAAGTGTATACTGAAAACAATCCATATTTCTATGCCATTTTAAGCCAAGTACTTTCATAATAGCAGTAGTTTTTAATTTTAATGAATCATTTCTACTGTGGCTGTTCCCTTCTATGTGTGTCAGTAAGTCTTCATTATTGCTACTCCATTTCTGTAGTTCAAAACCACCGCAGTTCATTAATTTATTCATCTCACTATAGATGTGTATGGCCTCCGGTAGAGTGTCACAGCCAGTCAAAAGGTCATCCATATAAAAGTCTTTTTTTGATATTGTTGCTGCTGTCGGAAATTTTGTTTGTTCTTCATCAGCTAATCTTTGAAGAGTTTTTACAGCCAAATATGGAGCACACGCAGTACCAAAAGTCACTCGCAATAGTTTGTAATGTCTTAATTTCTCGTCTATTTGTGGCCTCCAAACAATTCTTTGGTAGTCTGTATCCTCCGGACTGACCTTAACCATTCTGAACATCATGATAATGTCTCCTACTATGCAAATTCTGTGACTTCTCCATCGCATGAGGATATGTCTCAAATCTTGTTGTAATTTAGGACCAACCATGAGGTTGTCATTAAGTGAAAAATTGTTAAGACCTTTACATGAACCATCGAAAACTACTCGGACTTTGGTCGTTTCCTTATCCTCTCGAACTACAGCATGGTGCGGAAGATAAATCGCCTTGGGATTGTCTATGTCTTCATTTTGTATTGGTGTCATGTGATTCATAGTAAGGTATTCATGCAAAACCTTGTGGTATTCTTCTTTTAAAGTAGTGTTTCTCTGCAGTTTCTTCTCTAAAAACTCGTATCTTTTTGTAGCTATAAGTATTTAGTTTCCATATTGACACTCTGGTTCCTCTTTGTTGAAAGGTAGTTTAACAATATATCTCCCTTCTTCATCTCGGGTAGTTGTACTGTTATAAAATTCTTCACATCGTTGTTCTGATTCTGTCATTCTTTGTTGTATCAAGTTGGGCTCATTTTCTATTTCCCAAAACTTCTTAAGTAGCTCTTCTCCACTTAAGTGTAAATGCATGGTGATCATTCTATTGACAGTAGAAGTTGAGTTTTGTGACACCCTCCCTGATAATACCCAACCTAAGGTAGTGTTTTGTGCCAATATATTATTATGACGTACAATGCCGTCCAATAAAATCTCACTATAAACTTCTGCTCCAAGAAGAATATCAATTTTACTTGGTTTGGCATACCCTGGATCAGCTAGTGGTATTTTTTCTAAATGTAACCAATCGGGTGTGTGTAACTCGGTTGAAGGAAGTAATGATGTAACAGATCCCAATACATATGCATTTACTTGGATAGATACTTCAGGGTCATGACGTGAAACCACTCGGAAAGAAACCATGTGCTTTACACTTGTGTGGCTATCACTGCCTAGACCCGAAACCGTACCACTAACGCGTTTACGAGAAAGTCTAAGCAATTGAACTACCGATTCACTAACAAAAGATGCCTGCAAGCCTTGATCCAACAATCCTCTCAATTGTTGTCTGTAACCGTGATCATTGTATGCAAAAACAGACACAGTTGCTAACAAAACTTGATTCGGTTCTAATCCTTTACTCGAGAAATTACTTGAAATAGAACTCACGATTTTGTCTGACTCACGCTGCGCAGGAACATCCTCACTATCGCTGCTCACCTCCTTTTCGAAATGTAGTAATGAGTGATGCCTCCTGCCACATCGCTTACAACTCACAGAATTATGGCATTTCTTAACTGGATGAGACGGAGAGAAACAATTAAAACACAGGTTGTTTTTTTGAACATAATCTTGCCTATCTTTAACATTTAGCTGACTAAATTCCTTGCATTGATATAAATAGTGTTCCCCTTTACACCTATTACATTTGATAGTCACGTTAGAATTACTCTTATTATTATCAACAGACCCATGAAATGTCTTTGACTTTGTATTAGTATCGGTGGTACGTACTTTATTAATATTTATCATTTCTAACGACCTAAACTTTGATTGTAAAAACTCAGATAATTGAGCCCATGTGGGTAGGTCGTCGCTAAGTATACCTAAATGATATTCCCACTGCTTTACGGATTCAGGATGTAACTTAGAAACCACTAAATAGATAACAAACACATCATTAAGTCGCTCAGAACTAATGCCCATATTACGTAAGGATTGTAAACAAGTTGTACTTGTATCTAATAATTGTCTAATGGCACTTGCAGATTCACTCGTAACTGGTTTTTGCGTAAACAATAATCTCATAAGTGCATTGCAATTATAACGCTTATTATCGTAACGCTTTAGTAACTGTTTCCAAGCCTCTTCGTAATTGTCATTAGTTGTAGAAAAATTACGTAACAAACATTCTGGTTCACCCGACAAGTTGCTTTTAAGATAATGCAATTTTTGCACTGGTGTTAAATTATTATTGTTATGAATCATTGAAACGAACATATCATAAAACGTTTGCCACTCCACATATTTTCCACTGAATGTCGGTAATTGAATACGAGGTAACTTAATGTCGCACTCACTTATCACGTGTCCAGCACTAGATTTCGGGATTACGGACGAAGTTCCACTCGGTGACGCAAGATAGGGCTGCAGGGCTTCCTTCAATAAAGTCTTGTATGACACATAGGCTTCTTCGAACTCCTCGTACATATCCTCAGTAAAGTAGGTATCCTGCCTTTCCTTTTGAGTCGCTTTGCCTGTTATGGCTTTGTGTCCCTCCTTGAAAGCTGTCCACAACTGCTCCAAATTATCCAATCTGGTTTCCAAGTAGGGTTTTTTGATCCGATCTTTGGGTGTCTTCTTGTAATTTTTCTCGGTTTTCTTTAAGTTCTCCAGTGTTTCTTTCTGATAGGCTAAAAGTCCCTCCATGGTGCACAATAGTGTATGAAACGTAGTAACTCAAAATCCAAACAAATAAATACAGCTTTTGAATAATTATTTGCTAATGATTTGATATGAAGCTCGAAGGTAGGTAGCAAATAATCCGCTCTTTATTCTCAGTGACGGTGCTCGTTCGCCCGTTGTTACTCGATGAATCCGGCTCGAAGGACCATATGTTCACGGCAATAAGGTCTATATCTCTTTGTTTGGTGATTTAGTTGAAATAAAACTCTCGCTACGTCTGTTCTCGAATGCTATTTATTATGCACTAAACTTACAATTTTAATAGTGGACTGTATGCTCGTGGTTTGCATGTATGTATGTGTGCAGTATGTGTGTGTAAGTATGAAGACATGTTGTTTCTTTAATCCTTTTAGACACATATTGTCATGTGAGGTTATAAGTCAATTATTTACATTAATGTCACCGCTTATAGTATGACATTAATGTAAGTACAAGAATTACAATACAAATTATATTATGTAGTCCCACGCACTGATACGTAGTAGGTACCCGAGCAGACAACTTAATTGCTGTCAATACCTACTTGTCGAACTAATTCTGGGTTGCGCTGCCCTATCCGTTGTATGGTTTAATCCTAGAATAGGGTATTTGACTAAAAAAAACTAATTAGTCCGTCAAAAAGATTTCCAAAAAAAAAGACACGTATTTTTTTCTTTTTTCATATAAACAAAAAATGAAGACGACACAGCGCGTTGAAAACTCGTGTGACGTCACTGAATGCTACACTTTTCAGCGACCAGTGACGTCACCAGCTGGTGGCTGGTAAAGTCAACATCCCCATGTAATTTTGTTAAAATTGAAATTCTTCGTATGTTCATAATCTAAATTTAAATCTAATGTTATGAAAATTATTATTGATAAACCTCAAGAATGTCATTTGAAATGTAAGCTAGGCTGGGCTTTATTATTGTTATTTTTTTAGTTATTAATGTTAATAGAAATAAAATCACACGCAAAATAAAGGCAAAATGAAAAAACTCGCAATACGGAAACTCGCTACACACCATTGAAAACCTACTATTAAAATTAATTAATTAATTAAACCTCAGACTCAATCTCCTCAAACGCTAACATTTCCGGAACGATTTTAGTAAAAAATAGTTGTTTTGAACATCACAACAACAATTTAGTATAGTACAAAGTACGACAACGGAAAATAACAACTGTGTTTAACATAGAAAAAATATGTTCATAATTATTGAGCCAAGAGTTACTGTGCTACCATGAGTTTTCATACGAGACTCGATCGTCAATATCCAGTGCGTTTGACTCATCGATTGGCCCACTTCAAGGTTGTAAGAACTCTCAACCAATGAGAGCGGCAAACGCGCTCGATATCGGCGATCGAGTCTCGTAATATAAACTCATGGTAGCTACACAGAAGAGCGTCCATGGCTAAATTACAACAGCCGCAGAATTCGACCTATCAGGTAAAGCTACGTTTACCGTAGTTTTCTATGGATTGGTAACTAACTTTACATATCTAGACCCCTTTTTGCCTCGGAATCACTTAAAGCAATTGGTCCCAACAGCCGTTCCTGAAACATTGACAGTCGCTAAGGATAGTCAAGATTCCGAAAGTCTGACAACCAGTTAGGCAGTCAGATAGGCAGTCACTCCATGTGACATACTGGTATTTATCTGCATCTCATTAGTACTAGAACCTACTCCATCGTTTGAAAAACAGTTTAACAGCTTGAAAAAAAAAAGGAACCAAAAGTCATTTATTCAAATTAGGCTGATAATCGGCATTTCTTGAACGTCAATCTATACTAATATATAAAGCTGAAGAGTTTGTTTGTTTGTTTGTGCGCGCTAATTTCAGAAACTACTGGTCCGATTTGAAAAATTCTTTTTGCGCTGGATAGCCCATTAATCCAGGAAGGCTTTAGGCTATATAACATCACGCTGCGAGCAATAGGAGCGGAGCATAATTGATTCTACGCGAACGAAGTCGCTGGCGGCTGCTAGTATTACATAAGGCAGTCCCCCCAAAACGCCCGCCCTTCGCCACATCCCAGTGCTTTCACTGGGAAGAAGAAGTGGCGGAAAAAACACCACAGCAGCACAGCTGTCTGTTCATTTAAAAAACACGTGACTTTATACTAACTTGTGCAAGGAGTTTTCAAAATTGTACTGTAATTTATATTGTAGATATAATAAAGAGCCTCCGTGGCGTAGCGGTAGCGGACGCGGCCGCTGCGCAAGGTGGCGCGGGTTCGATCCCCGCACAGTGCAAGTATTTGTATGCATGAATATGAATATTTGCACTGGTCTGGTCGTGCCTTGGAAAGCACGTTAAGCCGTTGGTCCCGGTTGCCATACAAACATCTAGTGGCAGTCGTCACGGGTTGTTGGAGCCCACAAAAATCCAACAATTGGTCTAACTGCAATGCTTCGATGTCGCCTTCGGGTTGTGGAGGTCAGACGGCAGTCGCTTCACGGAAAATGTCGAAGTTTAGCCATATCAGCAGTTGGACTTATAAAGCGGACCCCAGACTCCAAAGCTGAAAAGGCTTCGGATGCGACTGGGATTAACGCTGGGATGATGATGATAATAAAGAGTATTCTATTAGCGCTGAACAAGACGCCGCGTTTTGACCGTTTGGTTTGTCATAACAACTGAATATTGCGACTGACACTTCAGCCGCTGAGCTTTCGGCGCAGTACGTTCCGTAGATGTGTCACTACACTAAGATTCATTTTACACTGTCCAGTGTCCATCCATCATTTTTTCGGCCTAAAGCCATCGCTGTAGCTGGTTACTTATACATAACTAAATAGCCTTTACTGTTTCATTGCTGAGCCAGGACTTTCCTCAAATCCTTTCAGGAATACCTTATTGCGCTATCTAAAGGCCTCCTTTGCGCATGGGAAATCATCAAATGATCTCTTCTACTCTGGGCAGAGTGGAAGGACGTGTCAGACTTTTACGGGCTTAAACCCACCCGTGATCCTTCACTTACCTATGTGCCATTGCAACGGTATTTTTCAAACAACCCGCGGCCCATCCGAAACAGTCTAAATTAGCGTTAGTGTTTTCTTTTTATCGTCTATCTTGGTTACTGCCAGGTAGACGATAAAGGTTTTTTTTAATAAAAAAGGTTTTTGTAATAAAAAAAAACCTTTATTTATACTATGTAAGCCGATAATCGATACTTTGAGAATGTCAAAATTTCTTGAGACAGTCTCCCAAAACGCCCTACTTTAACCACTTCCTAGTGCTTTCATTATCATCATCATCAGCGTCTACTCATCCACTGCTGGACATAGGCCTTCTTCATGGCACGCCAACAAGCTCGATCCTGAGCAGTTCTCCGCCAGCCACTACCAGCCACCTTTTTGATGTCGTCGCTCCATCTCGCCCAAAGGCGTCCTACGCTACGTTTGTCGAGACGCAGTCTCCACTCGAGGACTCGTTTACCCCTACGGTTGTCGGTCCTGCGGCATATGTGACCAGCCCATTGCCACTTCAGCTTGCTAATTCTATCCACTATGTCGGTGACTCTGGTCCTCTGTCGGATCACCTCATTTCTGATGCGGTCCTTCAGAGAGACGCCCAACATAGCCCTCTCAATAGCTCGCTGAGCGACTTTAAACTTGTGGACTAGTCTGACCGTTAGTGTCCACGTCTCGGCTCCGTAAGTCATGACGGTTAGGACGCACTGGTTGTAGTTTTGAAACATTGGGGTATGGGCGACGAAAATACCCGACGAAGTGTGCTGAGTGATTTAGATAGGAATAAAAAGTGATCCCACAAGCTCTACACTAGCACATCTGCATGGGCGTACCCATCTTCTATCCCAGCACAGCTGAAGAAGCTAAATCAAACGTAGGTGATTAATAAAAACTTTTTACAAAAAAATTGAAACCGACTTTAAAAAACACTTGAACGGGAAAAATAATTCTCTTTGTGTCTCAGTCGAAATTCGAAAATTCCTTTTTCACCTCATAACAACAGTGGCAGCCATAACCCATGTTAGATTAAGTTCTCATCCTTACGAAAAAAATCCCTATCTCAAAAACTACTGAACCGATTTTGATGAAACTTGCAATATTCCCTAAGTTGAACAATACCTAGTACCTACAACAAAAAAGAATTACTTAAATCGGACTTGTAGTTACTGAAGTATGCGCGCACAAACATAAAAACATACATTATTAAACATACATACACTTGTTTAGCACATTTGTTCAGACGCTGATATAGACTAACATATACGAAAACTGGCCAGTTCTGGAAATATTACATACATACGAGTCGAATTGATAACCTCCTTTTTTTGAAGTCGGTTAAAAATACACAGTCTGGCCGTCACGAGGATGTGTGAGTGTGACAATGCTATTAGCAAATAAAGAACAAATTCGAAAAACACGTTTTCGTTTGTATGAAACTGACAGATGTCAGGAAAAGTCTCGAAACGGCCAGACATAGCAAAGGATAAGAATAGATAAGACAGATAGATAGACTATACGCTACCAAGGTATCATAATAACCAATCTTTTTTTTGTTGTATATTTTTGTCTTTGTAGTAATAACCACGGTACTGGATTTTTAGAACAAACTTTTCCATTTCAAATAAAAACCTTTAAATCTTACTTAGAATGGAATTAACCACAACTATACAAGTTACATAAGCCAAAAATACAATACGTGAAAAAAAAACATAAATCAATGCTACAAAACACTTTAAAGTTGAAGTTTCGTTTGAACGCGCAAGAACTTGGACCTTATTATCTGGAATCGGCATAAACCCTTGGCATAGGCGTACACATCACGATTATAGCTTAGGAAATCCAGCAAAGATCAAACGAAAGGAAAATGAAGAATTGCACAGGTGATGTGATTGGGCTTCGATGAAATTTCTTGGTTCCCTGTCCAAGGAGACCAAGTGTTTTCACGCGGACGAAGTGACATCATAATAATAAAGATTTATTGACGTAAAAAAAAGGAGTTACACATAATTTGAGGTCCTGACTCCCGTGCTAGGTGGAACCTATGGTACAGGAGACAGTCATCACCCGTCAGTCATCAATCAACTTCGCAACGCAACGTAAAATTAAATGAATTTAGTGCATGCCTGCTCATGATGTGGTTCATGTTCAAGTGTGATTTGATTATATTGACACATACAATGCACACAGCATTGTATGTGTGTGCTATATATTTGTGTTCAGGTGCCTGTGTATGTGGTGTGTATTTATGGGGTCTGTTTACCTGTGCGAGTGGTGTGTATTTCTGTGTGTTATGTGTCTGTAGGTGTGTTTAAGTCTATTTTCCAACATTATTATTGGCGTTCCCGCTTATAATATTATTTAGTAAGTAAATTTCAACTAAAGTTTTTTCAAGAAAAGTCAAACACATAACGGAATTACTTGTAGTTCCGATCTATATGGAATAATTCGTTATCTATTAAATTAACCGTATTTCTTATGACGTCAAATTAACCGGTTTTGCTATCGTAAACTCATAATTAGTAACCTCATAACGGGCTCATGACACAGAACGGTTAATCTTACGTCATCAGAAATACCCAATTAACCAAGAAGTCATAGTGATCGATATGATTTCTTGGGAAGTTACTCTTCATAGAAAAATACATGTGTTTGTATAAATATCGATTATTAGAATCGGTAAAGACCCTTATTGCCTTTATCGATTCTATTAATCGATTTTTTTTCCAAACACACGATTCTTTTCTTTGTTCACAAAGATTTAAATTAGTATCTTAATTTGTGTATTTTCTCGGTGGTAGGCCATAATATCGGCTGCCGGCAGAAGTTACCACCCACCAGACAAAGTATTGCTGCCAAGCGATTCATCGTGTTCCTATATATGTCTGGTGAAGCCGTACGGAGGACGGGTCTGAGCAGTTGTGTTGCGATGTGTGCCGGGTACGATGCGTCAAATGTTGTAGTTGTCTCCACATCAATCTCCCTTTGGCGCAGCATCGTTGGTCGTGTTGTTGGGTTTACAATTGAATCACCTAGCTCAACTGCCATCTTCCTTCCTATTCATCCAGTTTTTAAGTGAATAGGCCCTTAACAAACTAGCGCGCTTTACCATCAAAGACTGCATCACTGCTTATCATCAGGTGCGATTGCTGTCAAGCACTAGTTTATCGGAATTCAAGAGCCTTTCTGCCCCATCGGCCATCGGCTCTACGAGCTATGCGCCCTGCCCACTGCCACTTCAGAGAGCTAATCTGCTGGGCTATGTCGGCGACTTTAATTCTTCTACGGATCTCCTCATTGAAAGCGCTGGATGCAGGCCGCGCCGTTCTTTTTGGAAATCCTTGGGGGATGCCTTTGTCCAGCAGTGGACTTCATGTGGCTGAGATGATGATGATGATGACTAGTTTATAATCATTAAAAAAATAAAAAGTAAACCGTCATGTCCTAAAAAAAAAATCGAATACATATCACAGTTACCTACTAACGTACACGGGTATACAGTCCACTCTCTCTCCCTCAAAGAGGGGGGCTTCTTCGAGATCGGCTCTAGTACTATATTCCAGTAGTGGCAACATTATAAACTAACTAGCTGTGCCCCGTGGTTTCACCCGCGTAACTTTCTAGCCGAATGAGCTCAGTTGATATAAATTAAGCGCCTGTTAAAATAATGGGAGCAATATGTAGTACATCCGGGCTTGCTCCCGTTTCCGCAATTTTTTTGTTCCTGCTCTGCTCCTATTGGTTATTGCGGGATGTTTTATAGCCTATGTCCTGTCTCAGGCTCTAGACTATCTGTGTACCAAATTTCATTACAATCGGTTTAGTAGTTTTGGCGTGAAAGCCGGACAGACAGACAGAGATACTTTCGGATTTATAATATAAGTATGGATTATATTTTGTATATGTAATTAACTAATCTCAAGGCTGTAAATATTGTCAACTGATTTCAACCTCAATTTGTAGTTTTGTACCTAACCTTGATACTAAGTATCTTTTAGCTAGGCTAGTAATTATACAATGTAACAAAAACCTCGAAAATTCAAACAATGTCCGGGGTTCAAAGTGTCAGAACTTTTATGTCGTGAACTTGTATTGTGTTGTCTTGTATATTATAATGGCGTTGTAAATCATTGTAATATTGTTGTAAACAGCCATCTATTACCGACAATGGTTTATCTAATAAACCTCTGTATATATCACTATATACTTTATAGTAGGTACATACACCACTGTACTGGAATTTCTAATCATTCCTACCTAACCTGAATACAGTTTGTTCAGAATAAGCAACTGAATCGATTCCTATCATTTTTAAATCATGTTATATTTGTTTCCAAATACATTTAGCAATTGTTGCAGTGAGCGAGCGGTTACGAACTTACGATAGATCTTGTATATGATCATAGTACTTGCGCACGCGCCACAGCTGTCGTCAGAGGTCAACACACCGTGCTAGTCTGCCCGAGCAGAGCTTTGACCTTATTTTTGTTGGGACAATCAAGTTGAATAGCAAGCTCATAACTTTGTGGTATTTCATGATATTTTTTTCAAAATGGCTTTCCCATAAACTTAAAAGAACGTTGTATACCTCAAATAATTCCTATCTTGAAGTCATAAAAAATATAAATGCTTACTTGCAAGTTCGGCTGACACGCGGTTGTTCACAGTCCTAGCTTTACACATTTGCTCTGGGATGAACTAGCTTAGTAACAGTAACCAATTCGGCCCGCGCTTGTTTACTTATAGATCCATCTTCTTTGTTCTGGTGTGCTAAATCCTCATGGATGGGAGTCAGATTTGAGGTCTGCTAGACTCTGACTAAATTATTATCAATTGGAATCATTTTGAAGCCTATTTATGCTAATCCACTGCTGCTTAGGTTCGAAAAATTGTCCTGCTTAACAACGTAAATAACGCAATGAATATGTTGCTATACTGTCGAATGAAACCCATCCCTAATGATGATGTGTTACGCAATTACCCTGCAGGTTACCCTACATTACCCTATCTTAGTATGTACTTGCTAACTGTGAGAAAAATATCTCAATTATCTAATAAAAGGGTCTAGCGTTCGAAGGTCAATTTGTTTTTAGAGGATAAGTTGTTTATTTTCCAGTCAACTATTTATGTAGATTTGAAAAACAAAACAAAATAAAATATATTTAATTTTTTTTTTTTGTTTTTTTTTAAATTATGGATAAAAGTCGTGGTGGCCTAGTGGTTAAAACTTCGGATGTGACTGGGATTAACTCTGAGATGATGATGTTACACGTATCTATACAACATTTAGATAAATATTTTATTAAATAACACTAAGCGCTATAAAAAATCGATAAACTATTACATTTTAATAGCGATATAAAAACAGTAATAAATAAATTAATTAACAACTTTTATTACACATCATAAATATAACATGCTCATGTTACAATGTTAGTTACCTTACTCTTCCGAAACGGCGAATTGGTTGTTTCATTCAGGAGATATCACGATTTATTCAAAACTAAACACTAGAAACAAACCACGTGCCGCTCACGCCTCTGCCGGCCGCCTGCTACTTGAGTGTTTCTCTGCCTAAACCGCGGAGCGAGTGGGCCGGGGGACCATTATTTCGAACAAACTTGCTACCCCGGTAGGCTTTCATTCCGTTTGAAGGTGGTGAAACAGGCTGTCCATGGACAATAAGGTCGATGTATCTTGCAGAGTCAGATATTGGCTGATGGGCGGCACAGTAGTAAATATTTTTATTTAGGGGCCACCGTTTCTTGAAGAAGGCTTAGGTACCTATATAATTTGTCTATGTGCGAAGCCGGGGCGGTCGCTAGTATTGTATAGGGAGGGGATAGACACCCTAGGCCACCTGTCCCTCCACTACGACCAACAAGAAATGAGTAGAGTTAACATTTGGTAAAATTGCACAGTGCTGCTTACCCCCACTCTACTATACGTAGTAATAGGTGTAGGTCTATGGGAAGAAATTTCTTAAGACCACCACCTTTGTAATCAGATCTTATTTTTTTCATATCCTTATGTACGGACGACAGCATTTCAAGCTACCACAAACTGATATTCCCAATCAACCTTGAGCCTTAATGCTTTAAAGATAAAGTTGAAAATCGAATAAAGAAATCTGACAGATTGTAGTAGCTTGATGTGTTGTCGTCTGTACTTTATTGTGGGTACATAAATAATAAAACAAATAATCAACCGTTTTCACAAAATAATTGTTGATAAATAAAGTTAATTAGATTTATTTAAATAAATTACAATAAATCATTTATACAATATGTAAAGAAAACCCTGTCCGATCCGTGAAGGTATTGTTAGGTATCGATAACTGATTCTAATAATGCCCACAAAGACAGGCAAACTTAAAAAAAAAATCCCCCTAAAAAAATAAATTTTATTTCGCAAAAAGAGGTAACTTAATACATGTGCGGTAAGCAACCCCATTCCGCGGGCGGCGAGGGGCAGGGCACGCGGCACCTGTGACGTGGTCGCGTCGCTATTCGCTTATAATAATACCGGTGTTGTCACTTTTTTAAAAATTACCAAATTTCGGGGAAATTGGAATTAATTCCCCGGAAAAAAGGATTATTTCAAAATTCATTAGTATTGTTACTATGATGAGTTTTGTTTGAATTAGTATTGTTAATATTATGTAAAATTTTATATTATATTTTGTCAAGTGTTTACCTAACCTTTATTATCCTTATGGGTCGGACAGGGTTTTCTTTACATATTGTATAATTATTTATTTCTAGATGACCCTGCACGTCTGCAGCATCAATTGAAAATTCTAAATTCGATCCTGACGCACGATACTGACGTCCATACGACCGGTCTAAAACCAGTTATTACTGAACATTGATCCTTCCAAGAAAAAGGCTAATCTCAGGTTACATTAGTTCAAGCAAAAAGTTGGAGTGGTTTTTAATTGTTAAGGTTTCGTACCGGGTTTTGTAAAACAGGATCCCGGTTCTATGACTCCTGTCTGTCTGTCACCAGTAAGCCTTGTATGAGTTTTCTTAACGAAACTCGACCGTCGATATCGAGCGCGTTTGGCTCATCGATAGTCCCGCTTCAAGGTTGAGCAACTCTCAACCAATGAGAGCACCAAACGCGCTGGTGATGACCGAGTCTCCTAATGAAAACTCATACTAGGCCTACTGGGCTCTAGTCTGCTAGTTTTATAAATTTGCCTTTCAAACACGATTCCATTGTCATTCCATTATCATTGTGCTAAAAGTTGGTAATCTGCTTAATTCGTAATGATCGCTCAATTAGCGGTCAGTCGTCTCGTAATGGAATGGTGACAGAATGACATTGTCGTATTGCCATTATTATAAAACCCGTACCTACGTGTAAGTAGATTGGATTTTTTAAAACTACTCTATTTGAACATTTATTAATATGGAGTGGACTATCAGTGATTGACGACTGGAGAGTCATAATGACGCAAATTTGTTAGTAGATTACGAAACTTGTCAAAATCGATCATTATGAGGTCACTGGACGAGCATCCTGACACTATTGTAATAGCAGACTCTCGAGTCTGCTATTTTACAATAGACAGTTGAAATTTCCATAGAGGATGAATTTCTCTTACCACTATAATAACAAACAGGTTATAAAAACGATATAAAATACTTTTTTGTGTATAGATCCAGGTACGGAACCTTTCATGCGCGTGACTCGAACTTGGCCGGTTTTTTATTATATCCAACTACATGTTTTTATGGTATACTACAAATAAGAATAATAAGGAATAATAGTGTTTTAAAATGCAATTATTATTTAAATAGATAGAAGTTTTTCAAATACTATTTTTGCAAATACGTCGTCATATAACTATTTTGGAGTCTGCTTCCGACTCCAAAATAGTTAGAAGAGGAAAAAGGTAGTTTTGACGGGAAAGCTAAGATGAGTGTCACGCGCATTTTTCATTGGGCTTTTAAAATTATTTATAGTGTCGTTTACTAAATAAAAGCACGTGATTTATGTAGTAAAAAGTGCATTCAGTAAATAATTCATAAATAACATTGAAATATCGCAGCATAGTGGCCACATCATGGCTTTGCCTCAAATCTCCCTCATAGACGGTTCACGCGACCATCTTTTTCAACTGTCATTGGCGATATCCGCCATTATTGTGAAATAAGAATTTGTATAATTTGTTACACGTGTTATTGGCAAAATTGTGGTATCTATTCAACAGAGGCCATTGATCAAGAGTTGAGGATGAATCTCACCTTGAAAAAAGAAGAAGACACGAAAAAGATGAATACCAGTATTCTACTTGTATCGACTGCCTATCAGATCTTTACAACCTTACTCGGGTACCCCTTTTTTTGTTTGGGATGGGAAATCATAAAATGACCTCTCCCGCTCTGGACGGAGCGGAAGGGCGTGTCAGACTTTTACTGACTAAAATCCATCCGTGTTTCTTCACTTGCCTGTGCGCCTTTCTTATGTGGTTTCTTAACTGGGTTATCCCTTACCGCTTAGTAGGGCTGGTTATCACTTTCTAATTTACACTATCAAAGAACTATAAATGACATCCGACCCCAACGTAACGGCTTCTGAGGAATCAGGGAGTATTATATGGGTCCACTCATTACATATCAAGGCACCTTTGTGGTTCGGCCATCCTCGGATGTACGGACTACAGCAGGTCAAGCCACCCGAATCTGTCAAATATTCCCAATCAACACAGAGCCTTAGCGATATAGGTGACAATCTAATAAAGAAATTTAACAGATTATAGTAGCTTGATATGCTGTCGTTTATACAATTTATGAAATTCTATTTAACATAAATATAGTTTAAAAAACTAAAAATCATGCTTTTAAAAAATATCAAACTAAAAAGTTAAAAATAATTTAATAAAAAGCGTGAGGCGCTGTGTGTTTGTATCTTTATTTTCAACTTTTTAGCTCGATATTCTTTTTTTTTTTAAACGAATGAACGAACGTATTGAAAACGGTGGGACATTTTACATTAATGAGCCGCTCACTCGTAGTCCAAAGAGTTAGAGACGGTCAAACAAACAAACAAACAAGCAAGCAAGCAAACATACAAGTGGAGCTAATAAAAAGCATGTAAAAATACAGCGTCTTTCATAAAAAACTAGTCTACTACTTTTTTGCGTGAATTGATCACGAGCTGTGAATGTCTATCCCACGCAATGACCTTTGCAGGCGGTAATTTCCATGCATATTGAGATGTAAAAATAACATACAACAATGTGTAGAATGCTGGAATGTCCTGCTATAACATTGTAGTGACGTATGTAATTTACGGTGTTGGTTAGTTTTAAATATTTATTTTTGTACTACAAGGAATTGTAAACTGTAGGAGTATACTTTCAGCGAATGTGGTTTATCGAGCGAGACTATTATAATAAATTTAAGCCATAAAATTTGTATTAAATTTTTTTCAAAGATGTTTCATTTTGGGCCAACACTATGTACGCTATATATGACAGCCTCCGTGGCGTAGCGGTAGCGGACGCGGCCGCTGCGCAAGGTGGCGCGGGTTCGATCCCCGCACAGTGCAAGTATTTGTATGCATGAATATGAATATTTGCACTGGTCTGGTCGTGCCTCGGAAAGCACGTTAATCCGTTGGTCCCGGTTGCCATACGAACATCTAGTGGCAGTCGTTACGGGTTGTTGGAGCCCTCAAAAATCTAACAATTGGTCTAACTGTAATGCTTCGATGTCGCCTTCGGGTTGTGGAGGTCAGACGGCAGTCGCTTCACGGAAAATGTCGAAGTTTAGCCATATCAGCAGTTGGACTGGTAAAGCGGACCCCAGACTCCAAAGCTAAAAAAAAAAAAAAGGGCTTCGGATGCGACTGGGATTAACGCTGGGATGATGATGATGACTATGTACGCTATATAGATAAAAAGGAAAAGATAGAAGATTTTCATAAAAATACTACTAAATTAATTTGAATAAAATAGAAGTATATATATTTAATTATTTGAAACGTTTTTTAGTGAGATAACCCTTTATTAAGGTAGCCATGACAGTGGTTATGACGTTTCATTGGCGACTTTGACACTTCTATTTTCCCGTTGTGTTCGTGTCGAGTGTTTATTTGAAATGATTGTGTTTATTTAAAGGGCCGTAAGTTCGGAATTCATGTTTTCTTCGGAGTCATGTGGTAGATAATATAGATACAATAACCTTAGATACATGACACGTCAATCAAATGTCACTGTCAAAATCTTATTTCGCTTATTGCTGACCACCATATTTATTAGTAGTCGTGTTGCACTCCTTGGCCGAGTTAAATTGAATCTGTATAAAAACTAAGCCAAAATATAGGAAATTAACATTAAAAACAGTTAACTATAGCGTAACTATACCTAGCATTAACTGTACAATGTGCTGGCCCAGGCTCCATACATTTCTGAAACATCTCCTTTAATTATACGAGTCAATCGACTGCTGATTCCTACACGGAACAAATATTTATATGGCCTACAGGTATACATAACGTACAGACGAACACATCAAGCTACTATAATTGATTAGATTTTCACCTTTATGTCTAAACCTTTAAGGCTCAAGGTTTATTGGTAATATTCTAGTTGTTTCGGGTCTGGCTGTGTGCGTATGTGAGTTTAACTGTTTTTAAACGCACTCACGATACTTACATGAGTAGTCACTAGTTTTTTTTTTCTTTTTTAAGAATTATAAACTAGTGCTTGGCTGCAATCCCGCCTGATGGTAAGTAGTGATGCAATCGTTGATGGTAAAGCGCACTAGTTTATTAAGCCTATTCACTTAAAAAACTTAGGAATAGGAAGGAAGACGGCAATTGAGTGAGGTGATGCAATGTTAAACCCAACAACACGACCAACGATGCTACGCCAGAGGTAGATTGATCTGGAGAATCTCCATGACCAAACCTCCGACACAACAACATTTGGCGCATCGTACCCGGTACACATCGCAACACAACTGCTGAGACCCGTCCTTCGTACGGCTTCACCAGACATCATGCCGGAACACGACGAATCGCTTGGCGGCAAGACTTTGTCTGGTGGGTGGTCACTTCTGCCGGCAGCCGATGTTATGGCCTACCACCAAAAATTTAAATGTTTTTAATGTGTTTGAGTTTAAATGTTTTTAAACGCACTCACGATACATGAGTAGTTACTAGTGTAGGGCAACATTAAAAAAAAATTACAGACTAATAATTTCCGACCAGTACATCCGTAGAGAGTTAGTATAAAGTTATCTTATGTTAGTAGATAACAAATAAGAATAATATAATAAATATAATTTAAAAAAACTAAAAAAACATGCTTTTAAAAAATATCAAACTAAAAAGTTAAAAATAATTTTTAGAAAAGCGTGGGGCGCTTTGTGCCATAATTTTTGTAAGTATATTAAGCGACTCACGCTTTTTTAAAAATTATTTTTAACTTTTTCGTTTGATATTTTTTAAAAGCATGTTTTTTTAGTTTTTTAAACTATTACATTTTGAACTTTTAGTTCGATATTCTTTAAAAAAAAACGAACGGACGAACGTATTGAAAACGGTGGGACATTTTACAGTAATGAGCCGCTCACTTGTAGTCCAAAGAGTTAGAGACGGACAAACAAGCAAGCAAGCAAACATACAAGTGAAGCTAATAAAAAGCATGTAAAAACGGTACTAATTAGCGATATGAACGTGAGCACGCACATGGCTGTCAGTCCAGAACCCAATAAAAGGCCCGTCCACCTTGTCCGCCAGTATAGCTAAAATACCGTTTGTTAACGAAGTTACGGACTTCGCTTCGAGAAAAAGCAGAAGTGACCATATCTTTCGTAGGACTGATACCCGGTAGACCAAAGATCAGTTTTGAGGACCGCGTATTAGCAAGCGTAGGCAGACGACCCAAAGATGAAGGCTTGAATAAACTCGATGCCGAAGGCGTAAGACATAGTGTTTTAGCCTGGGAGAAGCGTTTTTCCCGGTGGTAGCCCATAATATAGGCTGCCGGCAGAAGTCACCACCCACCAGACAAAGTCTTGCCGCCAAACGATTCGTCGTGTTCTAGCATGGTGTCTGGTGAAGCCGTACGGAAGACGGGTCTGAGCAGTTGTGTTGCGATGTGTGCCGGGTACGATGTGCCAGATGTTGGTGTGTCAGGAGTTTGGTCATGGAGTGTCTCCAGATCAATATCTCTCTGGCGCAGCATCGTTGGTCTTGTTATTTGGTTTAACATTGTATCACTTCGTTCAACCGCCGTCTTCCTTCCTATTCACTCAGTTTATTGAGTGAATAGGCTCTTAATAAAATTGGGCGCTTTTCTATCAACGATTGCATCACTGCTTACCATCAGGCAGGATTGCAGTGAAGCACTAGTTTATAATTATAAAAAAGCATAGGTATGTTCTGCAAAAAGCTGAGTAGGTGTTGATGATGTAGCGGTGCCTACAACGCAACATGCGAACAACGCGTCATACTGACGTCACGCGAATTCTACATCTCGCAATCAGAGTTTACCGTGCAACTAGCATATACAGGGTGTTCACACACACTTCGAAGACGCGGACAGCGCGGCGGCGGCGGCGTCGACTACGGGACCGGCGAGTGGCGACACAAGCTTCATTGCATCGTCCGACACGACCGCGCGCAGTCATCCCTTTAGACTTTGGGTTATACTTGTGAACGATTATTTAAATATATATTATACAGTCCGCTTGCCTTTAATTTAACTTAATTTAATAACACCTGAGCCTTAACACAGGGTTATAGGTTAAGTCAATGGTTAAGTTAAATGTGTGCGAAATAGGGGCGGACATGTAGAACATGTACTGTAAAAGGATTAATAAACCTCATTTGTTACTTATTTGGATTGTTTTATTTTGTTTTCTGACTAAAGTTAAATTTGACGCTTAAGCATGGTTTTTTTTTACTACTACCTGGTAGCATATCATCAATGTTTTGTAAAAAAATCCAATAATCGTATATTGTATTATACTTTATCGGAAAGCTGAAGAACCGTAGATATTTTTAAGCACATCTGCAGCACAACTGTCATAGACTTTTTTTTACAATATCTTACAAAGATTAAAAAACTTTTCACATATTTATTTCTTTTTTTAACAATCACTCGTCTAATACGACTCGGTTGGTAGAGTTACTTGCAGTTTTTGTATTTAAGATAATGAAGTAACTATTCTGCTACACAAAAAAAAACAAAAACATTAGAGATACAAAACACAAAAAAATGGGGACAATAGACAAAAAATCTGGATTTTTTATAAAAAATCTTCAAAGTCCTATAACTTGAGAACGGTTAAGTTTGGGGTATGGTGTTCCATAGTCAAATCAGTCAGAAATGATGGAAACTACCACCTCTTAAAGGATTTAGGTCGACTTAACCTATAACCCTGTATACAAGCCAGACAACCAGTCTGGTCGGAGATGGATCCTCCCTTTTCTATGGAGGATGAGTTTTTATATTTAATGTACTTATTACGACCAAATACGGCCGCAGTTAGTGTTGTTATGTGAGTTAACACTAACAGTGGTCCTTGATGTTAATTCGGCATTAAATCAGTTTACACAGTTTTACTTAATCATATTCTTCTTAGCGTATCGATGGCAAAATGGTCAAATATCCTACGTCTTATGTAATATTGACATTCAAAAAGTGCTGATTCTCAATCGAATTTGAATAAATGGCTTCTGTTGTTTTTTTTTTTAATTTTTTTAGACCAAACTTCTGTTAAGTCGTGTTGGCTTAGTGGTTAAGACGCTGTGAATAGCAAACTTTTAGGTATTTGAGGGGGTGAAGCAGACGAAGTGGGACACGACTAGCCCCGCCCACTGCGGGGCGCGGGGCGCTCCGCGCGAGTACATCGATGCGTGAGGTGAGGCGTCGTGCATCGAGAAATACGCACGTTCTATTAAATCTATACCAACCATTCTCTATTCCATCTACATTTAGAACCGTAATTTCACAGCCCAACCGCGAGGTACGGTTGGCTCTGTTCGTCACAGTCCCGGTTCGCATTAGACGAGCAGCAGGTTCGAATCCCACATCCGTTCACTTTACCTTGCGATTTTCGAAAATGTATATTTTATCCATATTTTCATTTTTTATTATTACTTTTGTTTTCTTTTTTATTTTTATAATGCGCTTTGTCCGTTCTGCTTAAATTTTTTGTGTTATGTCCTTTTTTCATGAAACTGTTAGAAATATATCATTTCTAGAAATTACTATTTATAAACAGCTGTTTAGAGTAACTGTTAAAAAAAATGCATTTTCGGATATTTAAAAAAATAAAAGATTTTTTCTTCAAAACTGCAACTCTTATCGAAGTCGGGTTTGTACGAGTGCTTAGAATAACACAACACAAAAAGATTGAAATAGATGGAGGCACTTGGAGGAGGCCTATACTGAAAGGGGCCATGAATAATGCAACAAAATGAAATCTAAATTTACTGTTTTGAACTATTATCAAATCAACCTTTATTTTTATTGTTTTTCTTTTCTATTCCATCTACATTTAGAAGGGTAATTTCACAACCCAACCCCGAAGCATGGTTGGCTCTGTTCGTCACAGTCCCGGTTCGCATTAGACGAGCACCAGGATCGAATCCCACTTTACCTTGCGATTTTCGAAAATGTACATTTTTTACATATTTTCATTTTTTATTATTACTTTTGTTTTCTTTTTTATTTTTATAATGCGCTTTGTCCGTTCTGCTTAAATTTTTGTGGTATGTCCTTTTTTCATGAAACTGTTAGAAATATATCATTTCTAGAAATTACTATTTATAAACAGCTGTTTAGAGTAACTGTTAAAAAAATGCATTTTCGGATATTTAAAATAATAAAAGATTTTTTCTTCAAAACTGCAACTCTTATCGAAATCGGGTTTGTACGAGTGAAATAGATGGAGGCACTTGGAGGAGGCCTATACTGAAAGGGGCCATGAATAATGCAACAAAATGAAATCTAAATTTACTGTTTTGAACTATTATGAAATCAACTGTTATTTTTATTGTTTTTCTTTTCTATTCCATCTACATTTAGAAGGGTAATTTCACAACCCAACCCCGAAGCATGTTTGGCTCTGTTCGTCACAGTTCCGGTTCGCATTTGACGAGCACCAGGATCGAATCCGACTTTATCTTGCGATTTTCGAAAATGTGTACTTTATACATATTTTCATTTTTTATTATTTTTTTTGTTTTCTTTTTTATTTTTATAATGCGCTTTGTCCGTTCTGCTTAAATTTTTTGTGTTATGTCCTTTTTTCATGAAACTGTTAGAAATATATCATTTCTAGAAATTACTATTTATAAACAGCTGTTTAGAGTAACTGTTAAAAAAAAATGCATTATCGGATATTTAAAAAAATAAAAGATTTCTTCTTCAAAACTGCAACTCTTATCGAAATCGGGTTTGTACGAGTGAAATAGATGGAGGCACTTGGAGGAGGCCTATACTGAAAGGGGCCATGAATAATGCAACAAAATGAAATCTAAATTTACTGTTTTGAACTATTATCAAATTAACTGTTATTTTTATTGTTTTCTTTTTTTAAATTATATTATGAACTAAGAAATTCATGGTTAAATAAAGGCTTATTATTATTATTTATTATTAATTTCTAGAAATTTGTAGAAAGAAAATTATAACGAATTGATTTTAAATATTAGTTTGCATTATAATTGTTACAAAAAGAATATATTTAAAAAGATGGAACAATTACTACAAAAAATACAGAAAATCGGATAAATTAATAATAATTAAAAAAAAAAAACAATTGCAAATAAGAAATCCAACAAAAAGCATACAACGTAAGGCTGGGGTTTGAACCCGAACACATACAGGTGAAGAAAAATGTGCCGCGAAAAAGTAAAAAGAATAATTACAGAAAAAATCAAATAAAATATCGGCAAAAATACAACAGTAAATTAAAAAGCATTTATTTCAATTAAAATCTACAAAAAGCATATAATGTAAACCTGGGGTTTGAACCCGGGCAAAAACGAAATATGATTATTCATCAACAAACAGACACGTAAATATAATTATTTTCTGTGCGGGGTAAAGCAAAAAGTGACATAGGTCCGACAAGTACAGCGCCTCAGCGGTCACTGTCGCTAAGCATAGAAATGAAAGAGAAGGCAATGGACGCCGCGATGGAGCGACGTTTCGTTCACATTATTTATCATTAAATACATTATTTATTTTAGAATATCTTAGTTAAATCGATAAACAAAAACAATGGTTTCATTTACTATTATATTTTACATCGCTCTTCTCAATTTTATCAAGATTTGATGATTAATAATACAGTTACAACTGTTATAAATTCAATTTTAGGGGTTACTTTAGGATTTTTTTCTATCGAGAAAATTAATTCAAAACGTGTTTTGAAAACAATGGTTTCCTGCTACATATAATCAAGATTAACATATAAATTTTTGGCTGCTCTGAAATGTATACATTTGGCTAAAAAATTGTTTTAAGAAGCCTATTTTTACTGAACACAGCGCCTTAAAACACCAGCCTCTCAAGTATGAGTGCGCGGGTTCGATTCCAGGTCAGGCAAGTACCAATGTAACTTTTCTGAAGTTATATGTACTTTCTAAGTATATCTTGGACACCAATGATTGAAGGTAAAGGAAAACATCTTGAGGAAACCTAGACTTTAAGTCTGAAATCGCCAACCCGCATTAAGCAAGCGTGGTGATTACGCTCAATCCTTCTCTGTATGAGAGGAGACCTGTGCCCAGCAGTGGGTATCGCCCCACTACAAAAGGTTGATAATGATGATGAAAATTAATTAAACTTCTGCTACGCGAACTCCGCTCACTAACAAAGTCAGAACATCAAGTGCATAAGTGTCAGGGTTTTCGTTGTAGGACGAAAGGTGGCTATAGTGAGATGTCGCATACACATACATCAGAACCTTCAGGGGTCGACGGATGGCTTTGATTTTAAGTGTATCAAAGTCTCACACCATACAGTTATGGTGAGATTGTCTTTGGTCTGGCCGACCAGTATTTTAATTTAAACAAGTATCGAATTTATTTCAATGGTTTTTAAGCTGGTTTTGGAGAGATTTAGCACTCTTGAAACAGTTACAATATTGTTTGAAGTTGTAGCGTAAATTGAGTTTTACTACGTAAGAGTTGCAGTTATTTTGCCTTTGTATACATTTTTCATAAATAAGTCTCTATTGCAGACTGATTAGGTTCAAAGTCTATTTAGCGAGAGCTGGCGGTTCAGACGGACGGATAAAATTGTCATTAATCGTCTTTAGAAATCAATATACATCGCATCTGCGAAGTTTAACTGTTCAAATTAAATTAAACCTATATAAATATAAATCTACAGCTGAAATTCACATAAATTTCCACCGAACGGGATTTGTCAACCAAAGACAAACTTTCTTCAACGACTGTCTCAATTTAACTATCATTCTCAGCGAGTATTTCAAATAATTTCATCATTTACAGTTTCAGCTTCCTTGAGCACCCTAAGAGTTTCAGGAAACTTCTAAAATGTTTAGCCGTACTTTTGGTAAATTAATTTTTACAATTGTAAAGTTTACTTTCAAACTTATACAATTGCCGTTTACCGTTTAAATTTCAATCCCTTAAGAATATCAGGACCAAAATCTTTACAATGTGTAAAGAAAACCCTGTCCGATCCGTGAAGCTATTGTTAGGTATCGATAACTGATTCTACCCCTGAATCCCCATAAAAAATAAATATTATTTCGCAAAAAGAGGTAAATTAATACATGAAGGCAATACATGCGCGGTCGAAAGGGGGCAGGGCAAGCGGCTGCGGTTGCACCGCTATTCACTCATAATAATACCGTCAAAAATGGTGTTGTCACTTATTAAAAAAAATACCAAATTTTGGGGAAGTGGGAATTAATTCGCGAAAAAAAGATTATTCCAAAAGTCATTAGTATGTTACTATGATGATTATGTAAAATTTCATATTTTATTTGGTCATGTCTTTACCTGACCTTAAACAAACAAACTCTTCAGCTTTATATATTAGTATAGAGTATCTATAGCTTTATATATTAGTATAGAGTATCTATACTAATATATAGAACTGAAAGGTTTGTTTGTTTATTTGAACGCGCTAATCTCAGAAACTACTGCTCCGATTTGAAAAATTATTTTTTTGCGTTGGATAGCCCATTCATCCTGGAAGGCTTTAGGCTATATAACATCACGCTGCGTCTAACGGTAGCGGAGCATACAAAAAAAACATATCGAAACCTACGCGGTTGAAACTCCGAGACACAGCTAGTCAATAATAACACCCAATCGTTGACCACATGGTTAATAATCATTAACCCTTTTTTATCGTCCCACTGCTGGGCATAGGTCTCCTCTCATACAGAGAACAATTGAGAATAATCACCACGCTTGCTCAATGTGGGTTGACGATTTCAGACTTAATACCAAGTTTCCTCAAGATGTTTTCCTTCACCTTTTAATCAGTCATTGGTCTCCAAGATATACTTAGAAAGTACATATAACTTAGAAAAGTTACATTGGTACTTGCCTGACCTGGAATCGAACCCGCGCACTCATACTTGAGAGGCTGGTGTTTTAACCACTAGGCCACCACGACCTAATGGTTATTGAACTTATAAGGAAGAAGATTAATATAATGACACTGAACTTTATGGTCGTACGGTCACGTCTTTGCCTTGACACCGATTGGCTATGGCTTAATAATTATACAATTGATGATATCGGATCTTCTCCAGCCATATTTGGTAAGATGTACAGATAAATTATGTAGTAGTAAATACTTTTTTTGCTAATTATTTTTTAAAGTGGATGCCTTTTTTAAGCTGTGTGTCGGTAATTTTAAACGAGGTTGCATCTTGAATATTTTCAAGGTGGTTATGAAATCAGGCATGTTACCATGGCAACAAGAATACCTGGCTACGCACGGTTTGTGCATTTAGCCAATGTCACGTAATGAATTATTTATGTCGAAAAAGACGGCCGCGTGAATAGTCTTACGAGGGAGGTTTGAGACAAAGCCTTGATGTGGCCACTATGCTGTGATATTTCACTGTTCTTTATGAATTATTTACTGAACGCACTTTTTACTACATAAATCATGCACTTTTATTTAGTAAAAACACTAGAAATAATTTGACAGCCTCTGTGGCGTAGCGGTAGCGAACGCGGCCGTTGCGCAAGGAGGCGCGGGTTCGATCCCCGCACAGTGCAATATTTGTATGCATGAATATAAATATTTGCACTGGTCTGGTCGTGCCTCGGAAAGCACGTTAAGCCGTTGGTCCCACACGAACATCTAGTGGCTGTCGTTACGGGTTTTTGGAACCCTCAAAAGTCTAACAATTGGTCTAACTGCAATGCTTAGATATCGCCTTCGGGTTGTGGAGGTCAGACGGCAGTCGCTTCACGGAAAATATCGAAGTTTAGCCAAACTCAGCAGTTAAACTGGTAAAGCGGACCCCAGACTCCAAAGCTGAAAAAAGCTGCGGATGCGACTGGGATTAACGCTGAGATGATGATGACTAGAAATAATTTTAAAAGTCCAATGAAAATGAGCGTAACACTCAGCTTGACTTTCCCGCCAAAACTCCAAGAATACCTTTATGAAGAAGTATACTGCATCCATCCGCAGGGTAATTGCGTAACACACTATCAGTAGCAATGGGTTTAATTTTGACAGTTCAACAACATTCATTGCGTCCTTTACGTTGTTGAGCAGACACAGTTTCCGAACACTTGGAGCAATGGATTAGCAAGATGCTTCAGATAGTAATAGTTTGTTACGTAATTGAGGTGCAGTGCTTGACTGCGATCCCGCCTGATGGTAAGCAGTGATGCAATGACTGATGGTAAAGTGCACTAGTTTATTAAGAGCCACTCAATCACTCTAGCCTTGACGACACTTAAATTGTAATGAAACGGCAAGACTGTCGCAGTCAAAATATTCTAAGCACAATTTAAAACACGAGGCAAAACACTTCATCTATCTGGATCGTAGCGGTGCAGCGTCAACATCGTGACGGAGTCCACGAAGACTGATGCCTCCTGGGTCAGGGTTGCTGGTTGGTTAAAAAAAAAACCGTGGCCCTGGCCCACAGGCAAGTGAAGGAACACGGATGGGTTTTAGTCAGTAAAAGTCTGATACGCCCTTCCGCTCCGCCCAGAGTGGGAAGTCATTTGATTTTGATGATATCCAATCCCAACAAAAATACAATATGGATACTCGTCGTACAATGCGTGCAGGGACGTCCGAAAATGGAACGATGATTGCTGAATTACGTTATGTAATTCCGTTGTAATTTTTACAGACATTACGTGTTTCAATCACACACAATTGACAGCCTCCGTGGCGTAGCGGTAGCGGACGCGGCCGCTGCGCAAGGTGGCGCGGGTTCGATCCCCGCACAGTGCAAATATTTGTATGCATGAATATGAATATTTACACTGGTCTGGTCGTGCCTCGGAAAGCACGTTAAGCCGTTGGTCCTGGTTGCCATACGAACATCTAGTGACAGTCGTTACGGGTTGTTGGAGCCCTCAAAAGTCCAACAATTGGTCTAACTGCAATGCTTCGATGTCGCCTTCGGGTTGTGGAGGTCAGACGGCAGTCGCTTCACGGAAAATGTCGAAGTTTAGCCATATCAGCAGTTTGACTGGTAAAGCGGACCCCAGAATCCAAAGCTGAAAAGGCTTCGGATGCGACTGGGATTAACGCTGGGATGATGATGATTACGTGTGTCAATCAAGGAATCGTGTGTTGCTACAATCATCACTTCCATATGTCAAACAGATGATTGCGGTTCGAACCCCATCAGACGCTTCACTCCGTGTACCTATATTATTTCGACCACCACTGCGCTCAAACGGTGAAGGAAAACATGAGGAAGAAACCGGCACGTCTTAGAAGCAAAAACTTTGAAGTCATGTGACATCTACTAACCGGCACTGGGCCAGCGTTGCAGATTTCGGTCCACTCCCTCTCACCAAGAGGAAACCAGTGTCCCAGGAGTGGGAACATTATAGGCTGAATATGTATTTTATTTTTACATTTTAAGAAAACTTACAGCTAGCATATACAGGTTAGAAACTTACAGCTAGCATATATACAGGTTAGAAACTTACAGCTAGCATATATACAGGTTAGAAACTTACAGCTAGCATATATGTATACACGTTAGATTCAGAGATAGTGAAAGAAGGGCAATTAAAGGTTTCCATGGACAATATTAGGTTAGCACAAGAGACATTAACAGGTACAGCACGGGACAGGAAAGTGAAATCAAAAACAAGTAATCACTCGGAGAGTATTTAGTAAAGACTGAAAATGTTTTAGTGATTTACGAAGAAGTTGTCATAAAGATTTTTTTCATTAGTTACGTTGCTATGTATACAGAAGATTTATAACCCGTATTAACTTTTAAGATAATATTTATCCGGATATCTTCATGGGGTCAAGACTTATGCAGGTAAAACCGCAGAACACAGCTAGTTATTATTAAATAACAACACAGAGACTGCTATGTTAACATATAATCCGTGTCTTTGGCACAATGATGTACTGATTACGCAGCTTTACTTAACCTTGGTTCCATCCATGCGGAAACAGAATAGAAGTTCAAGAAAATAAACAATGCAATCCGATATTAATATTTATCATTTTATAATAGCTATGATAATATTAATAATGATCTTCAACGGCAACTGAATGGATTGGAAACTGAGTGACAAAAATTGATGATTTTAATTAGAGGTTTAAGAAGATACCAGTAAGTAAGATAGGTACTTGTGTTTGGTCTAAATGCAATGCTTCGATATCGCCTTCAGATTGTGGAGGTCAGACGGCAGTCGCCTCACGGAAAATATCTAAGTTTAGCCAAGATCAGCAGTTAGACTGGTGAAGCGGACCCCAGACTCCAAAGCTCAAAAGCTACGGATGCGACTGGGATTAACGCTGATATGATGATTAGAAGATACTTGTAAATATATTGCAAAATATAAACTAGCTGTTGTCCGCGATTTCGTCTGATAACTACGCTGACAAGAGAAGATCTTTCTCCAGATCATGCACTAGGCATGCGCCAAATTTCATCTAAATCCATTCTTTATCATTCCTATTCGAGGTTTTAGCATGAAAATTTGTGTGGATAAGTTGTTTTTTTTTTGCAATTAGGTACGATGTGGTTCCTATCGAGACAGTCATTCAGTTTCATGGTCACAGCTTTCTGAAGATACCCGCTGAACATCAGCGTTTCCATAATTCTTTGCAGACTTTTAAGGATCGCTTTAACTCATAAGTGAAGCGTTATTGCTTCATCCATTCACTGCACTAGGTGGTCTGGTTCTGGTGACGTCGTGTGGTGTGACCACCGGTTGGCCTTGGCGGTCGTGGTATTAAGAAAGGCTTATTCAGCTAAAGATTATTTGTCATTTTATTATCTAAACTTCCATCGATTATGGATTATAGGAAAGGGTAATCAATATTGATGCTAAAACCCAAAAGTTTTAGGTAAGAGTGGATATTTTTTAAATACCTAAAACTTGCCGCATGCTAATATTTACTTTTACTATATCATGGGTTTTCGATGATTATATGATTTCTTTTGATGTCGGTTTACAAACATTCAAACTCACAAACACAAACAGCCAGGCCTGGAACCTGTAGGCCATGCAAATATTTGTTCTGTACGGGAACAGAACACGTGGCACGCGCTGCCGCAATCGATCGCTGAGCCACTACACTAACCGTGTCGAATTAACAACATATAGGATGTAACAAAAAAATGTGGATCAATTTAAGAGTGGGGTTCAACCATGACACTTTCCTCTGTGTCCATCATCATAATCGAGTAAATATTATCAACTGTCCCACGAAAAGCTACTGTTCCCAAACACTTGACATACATCTATTGTTAAAGCATGCAACCATTCTTACATCAAGCACATTAAAATTTCCCGATTCCTTCCCATGTGATTCCTAATTCCATATATCTGGCTTAAAAGTCTAGAGACTAAGCTAGAAAAACTTCCAAAAAAAACAACAGCCAACTTCTCTCTGCTTCAACACTTCACCATCAAAAAAAGCAACAAGAACGTACACCGGCCGGCGAATCTAACCATTTTTTAAATTGATAATTATCCCTTGAATCCAACAACCAAACTGAACAAGTGAACATCTTGTGGAGGCCTCCATCACAACGCGGAGAGTGCGGCGCTGTATATTTCAGTAAGTCCCTTTCCTACTCATACGTTTTGTTTGTGCTACATGAAATTTTCGCAGAAAATCGTGAATCGGAAACGCAGCTCAACTATCGAAGGAAATACCAATAACATTACCAAACATCTATACTAATATATAAAGCTGAAGAGTTTGTTTGTTTGAACGCGGAGCACATAAAAAAAAACAAATATTAATCCTTATCCTAATATACAATATGTACAGAAAACCCTGTCCGACCCATAAGGATAATAAAGGTTAGGTAAACACTTGACCAAATATATTATAAAATTTTACATAATCATCATAATAACAATACTAATGAATTTTGAAATAATCCTTTTTTCCCGGGAATTAATTCCAATTTCCCCGAAATTTGGTAATTTTAAAAAAAGTGACAACACCGGTATTATTATAAGCGAATAGCGACGCGAACACGTCACAGGTGCCACGTGCCCTGCCCCCCGCCGCCCGCGGAAGGGGTTGCTTAGCGCACATGTATTAAGTTACCTCTTTTTGCGAAATAACATTAATGTTTTTAGGGGGATTTTTTTTTTAAAGTTTTGCCTGTCTTTGTGGGCATTAGTAGAATCAGTTATCGATACCTAACAATACCTTCACGGATCGGACAGGGTTTTCTTTACATATTGTATAAATTAATAATATTTAATTTTGAACAAAATTGTCAGTGACATCACTTAATTTCCATTAACATCTTATAAGGTACTACAATTTTAAAATAACTCTTTTTGGGTTAAAATTAACATTGAATAAGGGGTATTCATAAACGCTGCTTAAAGTTAACTAATGATTAGAGATTCTTTAACTACACATTTTTGACCTTTTAACGTCACTTAACTTTAATCGTCATCAACATATATTATTTCTCCAAGGGTCCGACCCACCAATCGACAGATATTCGTCCCTGGTACCATGGAATACTATTTTCAAGTTATTCCGCTTCACTGTTTATTTATAAAAACGACTTAAAAATTCTAATTTTAATTTTTCGCACGGGTCAGCTACTTTATGAATAAACCCCTTAAACATTGTTGTGTTTATTCATAAACGATGATTAAAGTTAAGTGACGTTAAAAGGTCAAAAATGTGTAGTTTATGAATCTCTAATCATTAGTTAACTTTAAGCAGCGTTTATGAATAAGGAGGAAAATGTTCAAATAACTAACTCCACGCGAACGAAGTCGCGGGCGGCCGCTAAGTGTATGATATAACTAATGACCACAACTTTTGATGTCATCTTGTTATAAACTTATAATTTTGGATTGGATTGCCATCCTGGTGGAAGGATTACCCAATCAACAAGGATAACTCGCTGATTTCCCAGGGTGCGCCGGACGTATAATGGTTCTGTAGATATGTCGCACCGGAAGGCAAGACTCCCATGGACATTAGTTACATTAGGTAACCTGGAAGTCTCCAACAATAGGGATGTGTCCTGGGTA
Source organism: Sesamia nonagrioides (assembly GCA_017933935.1). Taxonomy (NCBI): domain Eukaryota; kingdom Metazoa; phylum Arthropoda; class Insecta; order Lepidoptera; family Noctuidae; genus Sesamia; species Sesamia nonagrioides. The sequence continues at coordinate 1,122,487 of JADWQK010001647.1, forward strand.
AAAAAATATATTAAACTAGCTTTCCGCCCGCGGCTTCGCCCGCGTGGAATTCGGTTATATCGCGCTTTTTTGATTTCCCTCGGGAATATCATTTTTTTTTTTCAATAAAAGGTAGCCTATGTCCTTTCTCAGCGTCTAAAGATTTCATCAAAATCGGTTGAGAGGTTTAAGCGGGAAAGCGTAACAGACAGAGTTACTTTCGCATTTTTAATATTAGTATGGTTTTGTCCCTCATTCAGATTATAGAAAAATATTGGATACATATATTTTGTTTTTTTTTTATTGTGTTTTTTTTAAGAGGATAATTCCACAGGGACATCACGACCCTCAGTAATGAGGAGAACGACTTGAGGAGGAGGATATTTTGTTTTGTCAAAACAATAAAAATTGACTAATATAAAACGCATCAAAGATCAGAAGTGGGAGCTGGTGACGTCACTCCTCGCTAAAAACTATGGCGAGGAAGTGACGTCACACGAGTTTTCAACGCACTGTATCTTTTCATTTTTTGTTTATATCAAAAAAGAAAAAAATGCATTTCGAGTTTTTTTTTTAAATCTGACTGACGGACTAATTAGTTTTTTTAAGTCAACTAAATACCATATTGTTCTATGTGAGTTTTTCTAATCCATGTTAGCCGAAGCAAGAAAAACCTGCTCAGGTGACTACACTGACTCCTATAACAGACACAGACAGTACCTGTAGGCCTAGTATGAGTTTTCATTACGAAAATCGATCGTCGATATCGAGCGCGTTTGACTCATCGATTGGCCAGCTTCAAGGTTGTAAGAACTCTCAACCAATGAGAGCGCCAAACGCGCTCGACATCGACGATCGAGTCTCGTAATGAAAACTCATACTAGTCATACTGGTCTGTGTCTTCGCCCGTGTTTTGGACAATAACTTTTTATTATGCTACAATATTAAAATAACGTAAAATAAAATGAATTTAGTGCGTGCTTGCTCTTGGTGTGGTTAGTGTTCTAATGTGTGTGTGTGGTGTGTTTGAATGTGTGTGTATATCAAAAAAAAATCAAAATCAAAGCATTTATTTCAAATAAACCAGTTACAGGCACTTTTGAATTGTCAGAAGGTCGGTCAGTCAATAAGATGAAGCTAGTCGCCCATTCCAAAGAGTAGGTACCTATGGAGAAGAACGGGCAAGAAACTCCATGGACACTCTTTTAAATTCTCAAGCTATTGTTACAAATATTTGATTACATCATTCATGTTGAAATCAACCGTGTGAGAACGATGCAAAAATAAATTGTACGCCGAGAGCGTCCATTATGAAAACACACAAAAATCAATTCAGAAATTAAAATACGCCGTGGCAGCTAAGAGATGACCAGTCCCCTCCGACGGCGTCCGTTCACGAACATGACGAATGTATCAGCATCATTCAGCTCAACCATACTCAAGGGAACCCAATGACCCAACACACACGCCACCATCAGCGAGACATTTGAGTGAGCATGACATACTCTCAACAGCCAGAGCACTATCAAGTCAATAAAAAAGACTAACCCAACAAAAAAATGCCTTACAGCACATTCGTACATTGTGCTCACACGTTTGCCATGCAATTATACAATACTAAGAAATTGAATCTACACAATGCTAAGATAGTTTTGTCCAAGGTTCAGCAGCTCCAACAGTGTTCCCGAATACTAAGTTTAGCTCCTGTGTAGCTGTACAAGTGCCGAACACCTCTGTCAGCGATACAATTCCGTAACGTACAATATGCTTGGCTACATAGTGTGTAATACAGGCTTTGAATTAGTAACATAAACAGTTACATATTAAAACTACAAGAGGAAAAATCAGAGAACAATCAGTGTATAGAAATCGGACGCAGCTCAAGCCCAAGCCTTTTTGTCTTCAATATAATCCTTCACACTATAAAATGCTTTCTGACACAACTTACGTTTAATGAAGGATTTGAATTTATTCAGGCTCAGATCTTGAACCACCTCTGGAAGTCCATTGTAAAAATGTATACATTGGCATCTGAAGGAGCCACCTATTTTCTTGAGTCTATATATTTAGTACTAGCTGAATCCCGCGACTCCGTCCGCGTAGACTTTGGTTTAGAGCGCGCGGTGGTTCCTGTTTCCATGGGAATGGCAAGATAAATGCCTACATTATTGCAAGGTTTCCTCATAATCCATTCAGCAGTTTTTACCAAAGCCATAGTCCATTCCGAAAACATTAAAAAGAGCTCAGTTGATATAAAATAAGCGCCTGTTAAAATCATGGGAGCAATATGTACTTCTGCGTTCGTCCCAGTTTTTGCAACATTTTTTGTTACTACGCTGCTCCTATTGGTCGTAGCGGGATGTTATATAGCCTATGTCCTTTCTCAGGCTTTAGACTATCTGTGTACCAAATTTCATTACAATCGGTTCAGTAGTTTTAACGTGAAAGCCGGACAGACAGACATTTCGCATTTATAGTATTGTTACAGTATGGATATATGTGGCATGGTATGGATGTACATAGACTTACAATATTTTACATTTCAGTACTCACGCCAATATGGCATTTCCCTTAAAATTTAACGCTTTCACTTCCCGGAAATTATGGTCAATATCTTAATATACACAATAGTCATGTGTATGACGGTTCGTGTATTAATTATCATAATGTCAACAAGACACTGACCTCGAAGCAATAAACTATACTATGTTTGTGGAAATGTATGCTATAAATATTATTGGAAAACCCACTGCTAAGGGACTTTGTGCGTATGGGTTGTTATATTGTGAGTGGATACTTAAAGGAAACACTAATATAATATGAGCAATTAATTGGTATGCGGTAGAACATTTTTTTGTGCAATTTGTCTTATGTTGGGTCTACACGATACCAACTTTAAACTACCCATAACGACCTATCTGACCCATATGTTACCCCTTGGTAAAATCGATAGACAGATATCAAAGATAAATAAATAAGGACAAATCCCCAAAGTAAGTTCGAGACTTGTGTTATGGGACACTAACACAACGATACTATATTTATAATAGATACATATAATTAGATAAACATCCAAGACCCAGGCCAATCAGGAAAAGATCGTTTTTCCATCATGACCTGGCTGGGGATCGAACCCGGGGCCTCCACGTCGCAGGCAGGCGTGTGGACCGCTGCGCCACGGAGGACGATATATCGGAGGACGAGATTTACGAATAAAAGCTAGGACGAACGACTTAGCCTACTTTTCGAAGTCCGGAAGCATTATGTATCAGTCAATCTTCAGGCGATACAAACCACAAACAGCAGTAAGTTCAATTCTGGTTGCTTAATAGGGTAAAGTGCGACCTTCTTAAGGTAATGTGCGACCTCTTTAAGGTAAAGTGCGACCTTTTTAAGGTAAAGTGCGACCTTTTTAAGGTAAAGCGCGACCTTTTTAAGGTAAAGTGCGACCTTTTTAAGCAGCCAGAAGTCGAGAGCAGCTGAAGCAGATGAGTCCTAGTGAGGTAACCGCTTATCGGAAAGCGTAGACTTGGCCGCCCCACAGCTGGCTGGACCGGCAACCTTAAAAATTTGGCTGGGAAAACTAAGGCTTTGTGACTCGGTCTTGGGAAAGGCTTAAATCTATTAATGGACTGCGTTAGGCTAAGTTGATTTTGGTTGGCTGGATTAATTCAACCAATTAAATCACATGATATGCGAGACCATTGTAGCATGATTAGCCTATAATGTTATTTTCGAGTGGAATTAGGTTGTATTCACACGTGTCCAGTACAAGTTGGTAGATGTCACATGTCTTCGAATTTACGGTTCCATGACATTCCACTTTGTATTCCAGTAACTTTTTTATAATTGGGTTATATCCTAAAAAATATTTTAATGTCCATCAGATACTTAGATTTAAGAAAAATATTGAACACGTATTTTTTATTTTTTCTTTCATTCAAGTACTTAGGAAGATATATTGATTTGAAATATCGCATGACGTCACGCCGTGGTACAAAATGTACCACGGCGTGACGTAATTAGCCCCCACTCAGTAACTTCAATACGTTATATCTCAGTACCTAGTTTTTGGTAATTTCGACAAAATAAAAATACGGGTCTTCATTTTTCTATTATCAAGTAGCGGCCGCCAGCGACTTCGTTCGCATGGAGTTAGTTACGCTCCGCTCCTTCTCAATCGGACCAGTAGTTCCTGAGATTACCGCGTTCAAACAAACGAACAAACTTGTCAGCTTTATATATTATATATTAATATAGATAAAGCTGAAGAGTTTGTTTGTTTGAAAGCGGTAATCTCAGGAACTACTGGTCCGATTTGAAAAATTATTTATGCATCGGATAGCCCATTAATCCAGGAAGGCTTTAGGCTATATAACATCACGCTGCGACCAATAGGAGCGGGGCATATAAAAAAACGGGGACGTTGTCCAGTAAAATACTGCATAAAAAGTTTACACACGAATAATATATCACATAATATTTCCACACGTCTTCATATTTTTTGTGATGAAAATTAAAGTATTAGTAATAGAGTATAGATATAGATAAAGCGGACTAATTTTTTTTTTTTTTTTTTCATACCTTGGATACATCCCTGTTATAAACTAGTACTTGAGTGCAATCCCGCCTGATAGTAAACACACAATCGTTGATGGTAAGGCACGGGAGGGCAATTCAGAGCCTATTCACTCTAGCCTTGAAGACACTTACATTGTAGTCAGACGGAAACACCACCGCGGGCAAGTTATTCCAGTCCCTCGATACACGCGGGACAAAAGACGAGGCAAAATGCTTCGTCCAGACCATAGTGGTGTCAACAACTTAAGGGTGGATACTTACTCGCCGTATACGACAGCCTCCGTGGCGTAACGGTAGCGGACGCGGCCGCTGCGCAAGGTGGCGCGGGTTCGATCCCCGCACAGTGCAAGTATTTGTATGCATGAATATGAATATTTCCACTGGTCTGGTCGTGCCTCGTAAAGCACGTTAAACCGTTGGTCCCGGTTGCCATACGAACATCTAGTGGCAGTCGTTACGGGTTGTTGGAGCCCTCAAAAGTCCAACATTTGGTCTAACTGCAATGCTTAGATATCGCCTTCGGGTTGTGGAGGTCAGACGGCAGTCGCTTCACGGAAAATATCGAAGTTTAGCCAAATTCAGCAGTTAGACTGGTAAAGCGGACCCCAGACTCCAAAGCTGAAAAAGCTGCGGTTGCGACTGGGATTAACGCTGAAATAATGATGACTTACTCGCCTTCTTGGTCGTCCGATGATGGAATGGAGATGGGGGAATTAAATCATGCAATTCCCTCGCACACACTCCAAAATTCATCCTATAGAATACCGTCAGGCTGGCTACTCTTCGCCCATTGGAGACAGTTTTAAACTTAATCTGGGTCGCCACTAAGCCTCTTCGCACGCCTCTCCATCGAATCCAAAGTTGCCAGGTAGCATTTTGCAGCACCAACCCAAATGTGGCTGCAGTACTCCTAAAATTCATAAGTCGAGACCCGTGCTCTGCTTGACAATTTATTAGCTTATTTTTATGTTAATTTTTCCTTTAGTCATTTACAAGTAGGAATATGTAAAGGACACGAAGAACCATTATCATCATCATCAGCCTCTACTCGTTCATTGCTGGACATAGGCCTCTTCCATGGCACGCCAACAAGCTCGATCCTGAGCAGTTCTCCGCCAGCTACTACCAGTCACCTTTTTGTGTGCTTCATCTCGCCCAAGGTCCATCTTACTTTCCACGAATTTCACAGTCATTTTCCAGTGTCATTGAAATACTTTTTACCTAGAAGCTAGTGACACATTTAATAACAAACAAAAGGTAATCTTATACATAATATACTTTGACATTAATTACAAGTGACTTGTGAGTTATACTTTTGGCGAGATGAAGCACACAAAAAGGTGACTGGTAGTAGCTGGCGGAGAACTGCTCAGGATCGAGCTTGTTGGCGTGCCACGGAAGAGGCCTATGTCCAGCAGTGGACGTGTAGATGCTGATGATGATGATGATGATGGTTCTTCGTGTCCTTTACATATTCCTACTTGTAAATGACTAAAGGAAAATTTAACATAAAAATAAGCTAATAAATTGTCAAGCAGAGCACGGGTCTCGACTTATGAATTTTAGGAGTACTGCAGCCTCATTTGGGTTGGTGCTGCAAAATGCTAGCTGGCAACTTTGGATTCGATGGAGAGGCGTGCGAAGAGGCTTAATGGCGACCCAAATTAAGTTTAAAACTGTCTCCAATGGGCGAAGAGTAGCAAGCCTGACGGTATTCTATAGGATGAATTTTGGAGTGTGTGAGAGGGAATTGCATGATTTAATTCCCCCATCTCCATTCCATCATCGGACGACCTGTTATACGGCGAGTAAGTATCCACCCTTAAGTTGTTGACACCATACATAAATAATCAGCCTATAATGTTCCTAGAACACAGGCGTCCTCTCGATGCGAGGGAGTGGGCCATAATCTACCACGCGGCCCAGTGCGGGTTGGTAGTTATAAAGTATGTTATGAGTTATAGCGCTTCATAATGACCTATTAAATACACCTGCTAACGGAAAGTTCTCGAGCGGTCTTATTAAAATCTGTATTATAGTTCTTTAAGACATAAAGAATTTGTGTAACATGCAAGAACGTAGCTAGGAATCAGCAAAGGTGGGTAATGTCCATTTTAGAAACGTCTTTGCCCATTTTAGAAAAATCGACAGTATTGAAGTCTTACCTACTTACTCTCCTTTCCCTTGGTATTCTATCCAATGGATATCTCTTAAAGATCACTCTCAACGATAAGACGCCCATTGTATCACCCTTTGTAAAATTCTCAAATTTTTTATTTTTTTTAAACGTTGTAAACTAGTGCTCGACCGCGATCCCGCCTGATGGTAAGCAGTGATGCAATCGTTGATGGTAAAGCGCGGTAGTTTATTAAGGGCCTATTCATTCTAGCCCTGAAGACGCTTAAATTGTAATCAGACGGAAAGACCACCACAAGCTAATTGTTCCAGTCCCTCGATGTACGCGATATAAAAGTATATTAATGTTCTATAATTTCACAGCCTCCGTGCCGTAGCGGTAGCGGACGCGGCCGCTGCGCAAGGTGGCGCGGGTTCGATCCCCGCACAGTGGTCTGGTTGTGCCTCGGAAAGCACGTTAAGCCGTTGGTCCCGGTTGCCATACGAACATCTGGTGGCAGTTGTTACGGGTTGTTAGAGCCCTCAAAACTCCAACAATTGGTCTAACTGCAATGCTTCGATGTCGCCTTCGGGTTGTGGGGGTCAGACGGCAGTCGCTTCACGGAAAATGTCGAAGTTTAGCCATATCAGCAGTTGGACTGATAAAAGCGGACCCCAGACTCCAAAGCTGAAAAGGCTTCGGATGCGACTGGGATTAACGCTGTGATGATGATGATGATTAATGTTCTATAATTTATTTGGTGTACATAATAAAGACACTTTTATTCTATTCTATTTTATTAGGGCTCCATACCTCCAACAGAAAAGACGAAAGCCTTATAAGAGTCATTCATTTTGATCAAGGTGTGGGGTTTGTGGAGATTGGCCCACATTAATGGACTGTAGTTAGATTAATAGGACAGCTGCTAGTCTTAGACTTAATCCCTAACTACGTCAACGGTTCCACGGTGGGTTCAATGGCCGTGGAAACTATTGATTCGTATATTGTACCTTCCGAGTTATTAACTAAAACGAAGCCTGCACTACTTGAAATTAAAGGAATATAACATAACAGGTACAGACGACAGCACGTCAAGCTACTACAATCTGCCATAGTTCTTTTCGTTTATGTACACACATATATACACAGGCAAGAAAAAACAGAACAGAAAAAGGTAATGCTTATTCTGGGCACGCCACAATAGCGGCGGTTAGCCCTCTCTTTGAGGAGTGGCCAGAGAGGCGCCACGGCGCCCTCACCTTCCGCCGGTCCTCACTGGACACGGTTGTTTCGGGAGGTTCCTGTTCCGTATAAGGCGGAAGGAAACGCCAGGGTGTCACCACTGTGTGGATCGCCCTGAGGACACGGTGGAGGTCTGCCTGGCTTCGGTAGAGCACCGCTGTGTCCTCGTGGCGGCGATCGGCGGCGATCTCTCGCGTCTGACATAATAAATCTCTTCCAGCATAGCTTTACCTTTACCTACGTAGTTAACTAGATATATATATTTTATTATTTCTTACATATATGATGCCATTGATTACATAATTGTGTTATGGAAACACTTATTCCCATTTCAGTCTCGAAGGGTCGAATCTGGCACCCAAAGCTGCAGCTACGCTCATGTCCATTAAAACATTGGCGAGAAAGTCGGTTTTAAAAGTGACCTTTCGTCATTTGGAAGCACTTCCGCAGAAATTAAGAGTTTAAAATAATTAAAAAATAAACTTTGTTGACAAAAAGATTCCGCATTATACATGTCACGAAGAAAGTGGTGGACCTTCATAGACCCGGAAAAGAAAGATATGGACAAAACTTCTTTCCTCCAATTATGAAGGTTGATCAATTCACATTAACTACTTACAGCTTCCTTATTTTAATACGTTCATTGCGGCTTATTAGTCAATTCACACGAATATACTCGCCCGAAATGTGTGAAACTTCACTTTAAAATTTTAATATGTTTCGGAGACGGGACTCGAAAATAAGAAAAATCGGACAACTTAGCTGCTACCTTAGTAAGCTAAGGTATTGTTTTACCCAGCAGCTGGGCTGTGGAGGTCAGATATGTAGTGTGTGTGTGAGATGTGTATGTGTGTCCTTGTAAAACACTGATATTCAGCTATGTCCGGCTAGAGTGGAAACTGACCCCTACAAAGTTGTAATAGGCAATGTAAAGTTATTTATCGGCTGTAGTGTATGCGTTTTATCATTAACTACAGACAACACTGTCACTGTCAGACAGAAAGCACTGTGTCGAGCGCACCACGTCGGTCATTCTTACGAGAGCCACAGGCGAGAGTAGCCGTGTCGGTAGTCTGTCCGTTAAGTGCGTTAGGGTATTACATGGGTGAACTGAAAATTCCAGAAATATGTATTAAACAATCGGTAGATAATATTACATAAATCTTATTTTTTTTTATATAACTATAAACTCGTTTTTGACCGCAATCCCGCCTGAAGGTAAGGAGTGATGCAATAGTTGATGGTAAAGCGCGCTAGTTTATTAAGAGTCTATTCATTTTAACCGTGAAGACACTTAAATTGTGGGCAGACGGAAACACTGTCGCCGGCAGACAGTTCCAGTCCCTCGATATTGGTACGCGGTATAAAAGACGAGGCGAAACGCTTCGTCCGGATCGTAGTGGTGTCAACAAAGGAAAGGTCCTTTATTCTATGCTTTATTAAATTTATGTCTGTTCGCCCGTTTTAGGTCAATAAATTCGTGCGAATTGACTATATAAGCATAAGCCTTTTTTACTGTAAGTCAGTATAATATAATTTGTGAAGCCCCGTGATCATCGAGAACAATGCAATGTAAATGTGTATGTATATTAAAACAAGCAGGTACGGTAATGTACTTATACCTTATTGGACAATGACGTGGTTTTCATGGCGGTAGACATGATATGTGTATACAATATGTAAAGAAAACACTGTCCGATCCGTGAATGTATTGTTAGGTATCGATAACTGATTCTACTAATACCTACAAAGCCGGGCTAAAGTTAAAAAAAAAACACAAAAAAATTCATATTATTTCGCAAAAGGAAGTAAATTAATACATGTGCGGTAGGCAATACATGTGTGGGTAAAAGGGCGCAGGGCACGTGGCACGCGGTCGCATCGCTATTCGCTCATAATAATTCCGTCAAAACTAGTGTTGTCACTTATTAAAAAGATACCAAATTTTGGGGAAGTTGGAACAAATTAGCGGGAAAAAAGTTTTTTTCAATTTTATATGCTTATGTTTCAATTTTATACCCAAACTTTATTATCCTTATAGGTCGAACGGGGTTTTCTTTAAATATTGTATAAAAGAAAATTTGTTTTCCTAGGAGAACTTTCACTTGTGAACAAGCTTTAGGATGATTTCCCAAATCCTATTCCTTTCCAAACCTCACATTCTCAAAAGCCTTGTATCCAAAACCCGCATCGCACCGCGGCTGACGGTGAAAGTTTTTTTTTTTTTTTCTAAATGAACTGACAGCTGTGCTGCTGGGGAGTTTCTTCCGCCACTTCTTTTTCCCAGCGAAAGCACTTAGGAAGTGTCGATGTGTGGGCGTTTTGGGGGACTGTCTTATGTAATATTGACGTTTAAAAGTGCTGATTCTCAGCCTAGTTTGAATAAATGACTTTTGATTTTGAGTAAAAAAAAAAACGATTCCGCGCGCGGAGATAAAAAACTTAAAATCATCAAACAATACCGCATGAAAACCCAGTGAAAGTGATGGCTTGATTCCCAGTGTCCTGTAAGTACCTGATTTTCCAATTTACAATATCTTGTAGTGTAGCTTGATCTAACTTTTATGCGGCGTCATACACGTCATATCTATTCAACTTGGAATAACATACTAATAATCAGGTATAAGGTAACACTATGGAAATATGACTAACAGGGTGCAAATTTTAATAACCTCCATAAAAAAGGGAAGTTCCTCTGGCCCGCAGGTGACGTATTGACTGAAGTCGGTTGAAGTCGGCGGTGAAGTCGTTGTATCTAAATCACAATTTAACTGAATGTTAAATGGACATTTACTATTTCGGACACCTGCGCCCCAATTTCCGATTCAAATCAATTGCTTTGATTATTTCAATTTGTATCAATTATATATGTAGCTGATTTATATGGTGAGCAGAGTTGCCCGGTGGTAAAAGCCGCGACTTATGTAGTTATGTAGGTCACAGGTTTGAACCCTGACTAGCGCTTTACTTTGTGCCGAAATCTATACTCTATATTAATATATAAAGCTGAAGAGTTTGTTTGTTTGTTTGAACGCGCCAATCTCAGGAACTGCGGGTCCGATTTGAAAAATTCTTTTTGCGTTGGGTAGCCCATTAATCCAGGAATGGATTTAGGCTATATAACATCACGCTGTGACCAATAGAAGCGGGGCATAACTAACTCCACGCGAACGAAGACGCTGGCGACCGCTAGTAATTTACATAAAATATTTGTGTGTTTCTTATTCGATCACGCAGAGAAACTCCGACCATAATTCTTTCCATAGTACTTTGTGTGATTTTGAGCCTTTGTATGAGGCCCATTGTGAGCAACCACGTTTCAGTTCCGTAAGTCATCACTGGCAACTCACACTGGTTAAAGACTTTAGTTTTGAGACACTGTGGTATCTTGGATGACGAGAAGATGTAGCGTAGCTTCCCGAACGCTGCCCAGTCATGGAAAGCCTTGGGGGAGGACTTTATCCAGCATTGGACCTCTATAGTCTGAAGAAGAAAAAGTGAAAAAACGAGGCAAAAGCGCTTCGTCCGGATCGTAGTAGTGTCAAGTAAGATACTCGTCGTACGACGGGTGGTCCGATGGTGGAAAGGAGATGGGTGAATTAAGTCATACAATGCCCTCGCACACTTTCCAAAATGAATCTATAGGTAGAACACCGACAGGCTGGCTACTCTACGACTGTGCTCCAGGCTTTGGAGATCGTTTTGAACTAAATCTGTGTCGCCAATTAGCCTCTTCGCACGCCATTTCCTATTTGTTAATTTAAAAAAAATAGTTTCTTTCTAAAATTAAGCGCCTACAAACTAAAGATTGGGTCGCGACCATAACTTCCGAGCGACCACTTCTCACAACTCATTAAAATAATATAAATAAGACATAAATAGTATTTTGACAAATTACTCTCTCCTCAGCCCTTTAAGCCCAACTTTAACACTTTCGGTTAATTTGTCATGTAGTGATAAATGATTTTACTGACTGTGTCATAACTTGTTCAACAAGTTCACACAAGTTTAGATAAAGTCCAATTTAAGTTAACAAGTTTAGATTAGGTAAATTGTGTGTAGGGAGCAGTGGCAAAGTCGTGTTTTAGACTGGGTTTCCAATAGATTTGCCTCTAGAATAGAATAGAAACCTTTTATGGACCCACTGCTGGGCACAGGTCTCCTCTCATACAGAGAAGGATTGAGCGTAATCACCACGCTTGCTCAATGCGGGTTGGCGATTTCAGACTTGAAGTCCAGGTTTCCTCAAGATGTTTTCCTTCACCTTCAGTCATTAGTGTCCAAGATATACTTAGAAAGTACATATAACTTTAGAAAAGTTACATTGGTACTTGCCTGACTTGGAATCGAACCCGCACACACATATTTGAGAGGCTGGTGTTTTAACCACTAGGCCACCACGACTTAGGCACTTTACTTTGTGTAAATTATTTCATCACCATTACTCTCAAAACGACGACATCAAAAAGGTGGCTGGTAGTGGCTGGCGGAGAGCTGCTCAGGATCGAGCTTGTTGGCGTGCCATGAAGGAGGCCTATGTCCAGCAGTGGACGGGTAGGGGCTGATGATGATGATGATGACTCTCAAAACGGTGAAAGGAAACATCGTACGGAAGCTAGCATGTCCTGAGAGGCAAAACTTCATAGACATGTGATATCTACCAATCCGCACTGGACCTGCGTGGTAGATTATGGCTTACTCATTATCACTGAGAGGAGGCCTGTATCCCAGGAATGGAAACTTAAAATTATACAATACTAGCTTTCCGCCCGCGGCTTCGCCCGCGTGGAGTTCGGTTATATCGCGCTTTTTAGATTTCCCTCGGGAATATCAAAGTTTTCCGGGATAAAAAGTACCCTATTATTTAATCCGAACTTCTAACTTTACGTCTGCATAATTTCATTGCAATCGGTTTAGTAGTTACGTCGTGAAAACGGAACAAACAAACAAACTCACTTTCCCATTTATAATAACCCTGTCCGATCCGTGAAGGTTTTGTTAGATATCGATAACTGATTCTACTAATGCCTACAAAGCCGGGCTAAACTTAAAAATTAAATCCCCCCTAAAAAAAATAATATTATTTCGCAAAAGGAGGTAAATGAATACATGCGCGGGTAAAGGGGGCAAGGCATGCCGTCGCATCGCTATTCGCTCATAATAATACTGTCAAAAATAGAGCTGTCACTTTTTTATAAAAATACCAAATTTTGGGGAAGTTGGAATTAATTCGCGGAAAAAATACTATTTTACTATGATTTTTATGTAATTGTTACTATGATTATTATGTAAAATATCATATTTTATTTGCTCATGTGTTTACCTGACCTTTATTATCCTCATGGGTTGGACGGGGTTTTCTTTACATATTGTATTATATTCAAAATTATAATCAAATTATGTTATGTTTAACCTAAGCCATACTGGTTTATCTGATGGTAAAAAAAAAAACAATTTAGCGACGAACATTGACAAAAAGCAGTTTTCAAACATGACTTAAGTTTTGAAAGTAATTTGCTAACGCGTTAATCAGTAACTCTGTCTGTCTGTCTGTCGGTCTGTCTGTCTGTCTGTCTGTCTGTCTGTCTGTCTGTTACGCTTTCCCGCCTAAACCTCTCAACCGATTTTGATGAAATTTGGTACAGACAATCTTTAGACCCTGAGATAAAACATAGGCTACCTTTTATCCCGGAAAAATTTGATGTTCCCGAGGGAAATCTAAAAAGCGCGATATAACCGAAATCCACGCGGGCGAAGCCGCGGGCGGAAAGCTAGTTACCTATAAATAGGTAAACATGTATATGGTCAACAATAACTGTGATTGATTAAACTAGTAAATAACTGGTCAACTTTAACTGTGATTGATTGAACTAATGGCGCTAGTAACGTAACTTCATTAATAAATCACCAACAAATAACCTTGTCCCTGTCATTGAGAGTAAAATTTATTAAATTAAGCTTAAAAAGTTATTGACCAATCAATCAATATCATTTCTACAAGTCAATCTAGGAATTGAATGTAGAAAAATGATCTAAATAAAAAGTTCTTTCCTCAAAACACCAATTCAGACACCTACCTACGTGTTCTTCACATGCAAAATAGTTATTTGTTATACAAGAGTGCAAAGTTGCTTTTTAACCGCGTGTTCAATTTTGATGACCGAGCAAGCGAAGGATTCTAAAATTGAATCACGAGCGCAGCGAGTGATTCAAAATTAGAATCCTGAGCGTTAGCGAGGGAATCAAAAGGACACGAGGTGAAAAATCTTTGCACTCGAGTGCAACACGTAACTTTTCATTCCACCTCAGCGAGGAAATGACTAAATGCAATAAAAAAATGTTTACAATCACAAGATAGGTACACTTTTATTTTAGTTTAGGTATGAATTACTACATTATGACAGGTAAGTATTACAGAATAATCTTTAAATTATAATAAAATAATACTAAAGTATAATTAAGAAAATTTTAAAGTTACGTTGCAACAGTTATTTAAATTGAGTGTAATATTTTTGTTTGGTGCTGTAATATTGGTGTTAGTCACTTGTGTGCTGTTTTTCGGTAAACTGTCTGTCATACTTAATAGTTGTACCGATTCATCGGATTCCCTTGGCGTGGATGTTGGAGAGAGAGGGAGATGGTTAGGTGTTTCATAACGGCTTATTTTTGATGTAGAAGGGCCAGTCCAAGTTTCCGATTGAGGCTCTTTCAATGTAATGGCTCCTACGATGCCTTCACATATTTTAGACTTATTTTGGATGGAATCCTCTATGTATTCTACAACTGCATTGGTCTTCCAGCCTCCATGGCGCTTAAGGGACAGGAGATCAGCTCCGGAATCAGCCAAAAGTGTGGCTGAAGTTCGTCGGAAACAATGACCCGTGTACAACAGGGGTTCTGGAAGTTCAAGAAATGTTGCTATTTCTCGTGGGATACTGCCAATTTTATTAGTACCCATAGGCTGTCTAACACACTTTCCATTGCGATACTGTAGAAAAAAACGATTGATTGGAGTGTTAGGCGGCCGTAAGGCTTGATATTTCTCAACAATCGTTACGTATTCCTTGCGAATGACAAAGTTGCGGTCTCTTTTTGTCTTTGTATTAGGTAAATTAATTAATAGTAAGTCATCTGAATGTTTCTCAATGTTTTTGACATTAAGTTGTGTTAGTTCATTAGTTCGACATGCTCCGTTTATTCCAATAATAAGAACAACCTGCAATGTAAAGAGTATTGTAGTAGATAAATGAATAAAATTTATATGAACGCATAATTATGCCTATCAACATTTACTAAGTATACTATTTAATTGAGATTAATATATGTACTTAAGTAGATACTGAATGTGCAGCTGACTTACTTTTGCCGCCAAATATACGGAATCGGGTGCTTCGTTAAGAAACTTTTCAATATCAGATACTGTGAAAAACTTCGATTTTTTTGGATGATGACCAGATGAGGCTCTTTTTAAAAATGCTACTAATTTAGGATAGGTATCGATATGTATGTCTTTTTTCATCTTTATTGTTGCTTTTAGCATCGAATACGTACTCCATAGAGTGCTTGCTTTCTTGTTCTCGGATAATTCTATAAAATATGCCAGCAAAACGTTTTCTGAGAAAGTTTTGGCTCCTTTTGCTAGTCGCCACGTGTTGAACATATCGTACTGTTTTAAATACTTCTCGCGTGATTGTTGAGGTAGAAAGCTCATTTGCGCATTATTAACAGTTTCAGTCAATTCTGTTGGCGTCAAACAAACTTCCTCGTCCGCGTACAAAGAAAATTGAAAAAAGAACACCAAGAAGGTTCCGAGTCTGAGTTTTTAACAAATTAAAAAAAAAGTTGTATGATATATTCGGCACCATAGAGGTAACAGTAAATAGGTTTAATGTTTTTTTTTTTAATTTACAAACTTAGTGCACACGATGTTCTAAATTCAATTTACTTTATCCTCTAGAGAATAAAAACGGCTTTTCCAGTCAGATATTGAAGATTAAAAATACTCTTTCCGAGATGGTGGGATGAAAATAAAATTTATCATTTAAATTTGTAAAGAAAACCCCGTCCGACCTCTAAGGATAACAAAGGTTAGGTAAACACATCATCATCATCATCCCAGCGTTAATCCCAGTCGCATCCGAAGCCTTTTCAGCTTTGGAGTCTGGGGTCCGCTTTACCAGTCCAACTGCTGTTATGGCTAAACTTCGACATTTACCGTGAAGCGACTGCCGTCTGACCTCCACAACCCGAAGGCGACATCGAAGCATTGCAGTTAGACCAATTGTTGGATTTTTGAGGGCTCCAACAACCCGTAACGACTGCCACTAGATGTTCGTATGGCAACCGGGACCAAGGGCCTAACGTGCTTTCCGAGGCACGACCAGACCAGTGCAATTCATATTCATGCATACAAATACTTGCACTGCGCACCACCCGGAATAACGGATTTTGACGCGGTTTTTTTCACTCTATCTAGAGTGATTCTTAAGGAAGGTTTGTATGTATAATAAATGCATAATATAGTAGAGAAACACTGAGAAATCTAAAAAGCGCGATAAAACCGAACTCCACGCGGGCGAAGCCGCGGGCGGAAAGCTAGTAAGTAATAATCGAATAAAAGTCGGCACAGCTACAGCACATCAAGCTACTACAATCTGTCAAGTTTTCTTTATTAGATCTCCAACTTTATGGCTAAAACATTTAGGCACAAAGTTGATTAGGATATATTTGACAGTTTCGGGTAGCGTGACCTGTTGTCGTCCATACCGTTTTTGCTTTTTAATTAACGACATCACAACGACCAGTTATGATTTTTTTGTGGTTTATTACGTCAAGCGTTTTTGCTAATAAATATTTCAAGTTATAAATAAAAGAATACATATTATAACTTTATTTTCGACTTACTACACAATTCGGGTCATGTCTACGTTCAAATGTTTCTTTGTGCAAACGTAGCTTTTTACAAGATCATAATTACCAGAAACATATTAATTTACTAGCTTTCCGCCCGCGGCTACGCCCGCGTGGAGTTCGGTTATATCGCGCTTTTTAGATTTTCCTCGGGAACGTCAAATTTTTCCGGGATAAAAGGTAGCCTTAGTTCTTTCTCAGGGTCTAAAGATTGTCTGTGCCAAATTTCATCAAAATCGGTTGAGAGGTTTAAGCGGGAAAGCGTAACTGACAGACAGAGTTACTTTCGCATTTATAATATTAGTATGGATACTGACAATGGATACATCTAAATTGCTCTTTTGCATAGCATGTTTATCAATATTCAATATATGGGAATTATGATTAGTTAACAGATTACCTACTGTGACTTTGTTCTCGGTGGTAGGCAACAACATCAGCCGCCGGCATAAGTTACCACCCACCAGACAAAGTCTTGCCGCCAAGCGATTCGTCGTGTTCCGGCATGATGTCTGGTGAAGCCGTACGGAGGACGGGTCTGAGCAGTTGTGTTGCGATGTGTACCGGGTACGATGTGCCTAATGTTGTTGTGTCGGGAGTTTAGTCGTGGAAGGTCTCCAGATCATCCTCTGGCGCAGCATCGTTGGTCATGTTGTTGGGTTAAACATTGCATCACCTCGCTCAACTGCCGTCTTCCTTCCTATTCACTTAGTTTTTTTTAAGTGAATAGGCTTAATAAGCTAGTGCGTTTTACCATCAACGATTGCATCACTGCTTACCATCAGGCGGGATTGCAGTCAAGCACTAGTTTATAACTAATAATAATAAAAAAAAAGAAACACCTAGTATTAAAAGTAGGTCTATATCCTTACCCATATCATAGTACATCTTTTTGCTAAATTTTATCTAAATCCGTTCAACCGTTTTTGCGTGGACGTGTTACAAACAGTCTGACTTTCGCATTTATAACATTAGTAGGTAAGAATTGTTTAAAAAATCATCTAACATCAAAAATAGGTTTCCTAATTATATTTAAGTACTGCAAATAAGATAATATTGCGAAAATTTCCTGCTCTACTTTCAAGTATAATAAACAGTCATTTAAAATTACTAAAAATTGAAAATAGTCGAGTAGTCATCTACTGGCTACTCAATTCCAAAAATAGTGCAACTGATTTCAGTAATCGGAATAAAAATCGCAAATGATTATTCGAGTACTCGCTTATTCGGTACATCACTAGCACTGACCGACTTGCTTCACCGCTGCTATTTGGGGCATATCCACGTTGAGTTGTTACACAATTTTACCAAGAAGTGTGATGATTTTGATTACTTTGTTTTTTGTTACGATTACGAATTGTTGCGGATAATACGGGTCTGATTAGCCTGATCTCAACGATGTTAGGATTAACTTTCAGTCTAACTCAGCTAAATAGCATATAGCGGATATCCGCTAATGGGAAAAATTAGGACGGAGGAAGTGAAAGTGCCTAACTAGATCATTCCCGTAACTTTCATATTATATAATCTGAGATTTCTATTCGACCTATTTTAGGGTCTATTCCCTACTACAACTAATTAGGTAGTAAACTCACCTTTATTTTCTTAGATATGTTAAAATATATATGTATACCTATGTTTAAAAATAATATGAGGTATCTATACTAATACATAAAGCTGAAGAGTTTGTTTGTTTGTTTGTTTGAACGCGCTAATCTCAGGAACTACTGGACCGATTTGAATAATTATTTCTTTTGAAACTCACTATCGAAACACACCAGTGTTTTAGAGGGTTTATTCATAAACGATAATTAAATTTAATTGACGTGCAAACGTCTAAAATATATCGTTAAAGAATCGCTAATTACTAGTTAACTTTATACATCGTTTATGAATAAGGGGGTTAATGTCATGTTCATGGCTTCACTGATTTAGGTTGTGGATCATCTTAAAGTCAATTAAAGCACAAGGAATTTGAGATCTGCTTCCGCATCATATCCGTAGAAATATCCGTAGTTACAGTCAGACAGAGGTCTGCCTATCTGTTAAACAATCTACGACTGCGGACGGATGAACGAACAATTCTAGTGGTGCTTCTATATACAAACATATTCCGCTGTTTTCTTTGTGGATAATGCTTTTAGAGCATTTTTTTTCTACAATTTTATTCCGTGATACTACGTGCCTCTATCATTTGGTTTTTCCGATATTTAATTGATAAAAAAAATACGATATTTCAAAATCGCGAAAAATAACCCATTTTTACCGTGATGTTCAGATGACTATTAGACAAACACGATAAGTTTTTGACAGAAAAGAAAATAATAGAAGCATACTAAACTTTTCCTCTAAATTTTGATAAATGATTGAGATCTGTCGTGTTTTGAAAAAGAAAACAGCGGAATACGAATCGTCTTTTGGTTAACGTTGTTGTAGGTAAAATCAGACTGAGCCGCAACTGTCCTTTTCGCACTTTACTGGGAGAGGTTGGAAGCAGCGCGACGGCAATAGTTTCTTCAAATACCCATTTTCCAAATTCCTCGGCTCTAGAGTCCCTCCTTAATAGTGTCTCGTTGGCACGGTCTCTTTGGGTAGGTATAGAATCCAAAAACACTAGCAAGATTTTAGGATAACTCAAAAATGAATCTACATAGTCATTTCACTGAAGAACGTCAATAAAGGAAATATTACACATTTAAAAAAAATTAAAACATCGTTAATTTTTTTTGATTTCAATCATTTTAATTATGTTGACTTATATTTGTGACATTTATTTTTTTAAAGATTTCGACATTCAATTTATTTGTTGATTAAGTATAATAATTAATTATGCATGATTTTTTTTTAAGAAATATTTTTTTTTATCTTGATCTAGATGAACACAATATTTTGTAGGTATTCTGGCATAACACAGTACTTACGTTATTCTAAATAATAACCTATTTACCTGTGTTAACAAAAAATGTTGTTTTTTATTTTGATTTATATGCTATGGGTGATATTGACTTGCAACCTACTTGTGGAAAAATCAGTATCAAATCAAAATCAAAAGTCATTTATTCAAATTAGGCTGAGAATCAGCACTTTTTGAACGTCAATATTACATAAGACAGTCCCCAAAAGGCCCACCTATCGACACTTCCTAGTGCTTTCGCTGGGAAGAAGAAGTGGCGAAACAAACTCCCCAGCAGCACAACTGTACTGTTCATTTAAATCACATGACTTTATACAATACAATATATTGCGGTACGGCGGACAGAGCTCCGGTGGGATCTCATGGCAACATGGAGAGTGCGATTGTCGTAAGCCAATGCTGGGCACGCCACAATAGCGGCGGTAAGTCCCCTCTTTGAGGAGTGGCTAGAGAGGCGCCACGGCGCCCTCACCTTCCGCCTGGCGCAGATCCTCACCGGACACGGTTGTTTCGGGAGTTTCCTGTTCCGTATAAGGCGGGAGGAAACGCCAGGGTGTTACCATTGTGTGGATCGCCCTGAGGACACGGTGGAGCATACGGTGGAGGTCTGCTCGGCTTGGGTAGAGCACCGCCGTGTCCTCGTAGCGGCGATCGGCGGCGATCTCTCGCGTCCGACCCTGGTGTAGGCCATGGTCCGGAGCGAGAGTGCATGGCAGGCCGTCACCTCCTTCTGCGAAGCAGTAATGCTGGCAAAGGAGGAGGCGGAGCGCGTGAGGCAACGGGAATCCCAGCGCCCTCACGCCACTAGCCGCCGCAGGAGACGCCCTGGTCGGGAGATGACACCAAACTCCCAGCCACCGTAGGCGCGGGCCTGCGGGCGGTGAGCAATGGGCAGCTCGCCGCCCGGTAAGGACCAGGCCCGAGTCGACGGCGCGTCGTGTTTCACGCGCCTCAAAGAGATGTCAGCACATCGTGACGGGGTCCACGAAGACCGATGCCTCCTGGGTCAGGGTTGCGGGTTGGTTAAACAAGAAACCGTGGCCCTGGCCGTCCCACAGGCAAGTGAAGAAACACGGGTGGGTTTTAGTCAATAAAAGTCTGACACGCCAAGTCATTTGATGATTTCCCATCCTAACAAAAAAAAAGACGGTCAAAAACCTCGCAGCCAGAAGTGAGCATATACAAAAATAAAACTACACGAACTCGGTATAGTTATTTCAAGTTCTCTTAACCACAAGCTTGTTATTTGCGAAACAGTATATTTGGGGTTTTTCCACGTCAAATTGCTACATTTTGCATTACAGATTCGTAAAGGAAATCATTATTAACGTGTTCATAAAATTATATCTTTGTGTCCATCTTTTTTGGTAAATAAATTTAATCAGTCTTGCAATGTTAAACTTAGCATTATTTAATTTGCCAAAATACGATGGTATGCATTTTAAAATCTCGGAAATATTACTCTGGTAAGGTTCATTTACACGCTGTTAAGTGATTATTGTGCAGGTGTCAAGTAATTAGTAAAATCAACGTTGATTTTACTAATCACTTCACACTTGCACAGTAATCACTTAACAGCGCGACCCTTTACACGTGTAAACGGTCGCGGTGCTAAGTGATTAGTGTTTAGTGCGATGGTATACACGTTGATTTTACTAATCACTTGACATTTGCACACTTGCTAACAGAACAATTCCGTGTTTGCTACCTATCAACGTGTAATGAGCCTTTAGGTAAGGAAACAGAAAAAACGGTTTAATCCGCACAAACAAAACTTATATTACAAGTAAGTAGATAATAATAATAATAAAAAACATAATATACATCTAATGGCAGTCGTTACGGGTTGTTGGAGCCCTCAAAAGTCCAGCAATTGGCCTAATTGCAATGCTTCGATATCGCCTTCGGGTTGTGGAGGTCAGACGGCAGTCGCTTCACGGAAAATATCGAAGTTTAGCCAAAATCAGCAGTTAGCCTGGTAAAGCGGACCCCAGATTCCAAAGCTGAAAAAGCTTCGGATGCGACTGGGATTAACGCTGAGATGAAGATGATGATGATAATATATACCTAGGTAATAGATAGGTATAGTCAAAAGCCTCGTACCCAAAACACGATGTCAGAGTCAGGGTCAAAGACAACACATATCATCATCATCAACCTTTTTATCGACCCACTACTGGGCACAAGTTTCCTCTCATACAGAGAAGGATTGAGCGTAATCACCATCACCACGCTTGCTCAATGCGGGTAGCGATTGCAGACATAAAGTACAGGTTTCCTCAAGATGTTTTTCTCCACCTTGCAATCAGTCATTGGTGTCCAAGACATACTTAGAAAGTACATAATACATATAACTTAGAAAAGTTCCATTGATACTTGCCTGACCTGGAATCGAACCCGCACACTCAAACTTGAGAGGCTGGTATTTTAACCACTAGGCCACCACAACACATAGGCCCGTAAAGGCCGTAGACTCATAGGCACAACACACGTTATTTGACAATTAACAAGTCTATCTACAACGATGGAGGCTCTTTCGTGCATAGTCCGAAACTTCGGAATGGAACCTACTCCAAAATAATCAAATTTTACGAACGGGAACACTATATATACATATATAACTATATCTCAGTGGTAGACCATAATATCGGCTGCCGCCAGAAGTTACCACCCACCAAAAGTCCTGCCGCCAAGCAATTTGTCGTGTTCCGGCATGATGTCTGGTAAAGCCGTACGGCAGACGGGTCTGAGCAGTTGTATTGCAATGTGTGCCGCGTACGATGCGCCAAATATTGTTGTGTCGGAAGTTTGGTCGTGGAGGGTCTCCAGATCAATCTCCCTCTTGCGCAACATCGTTGCTCGTGTTGTTCGGTTTAACATTGCATCACCTCGCTCAACTGCCGTCTTCCTTTCTGTTCACTCAGTTTGAGTGAATATGCTCTTAATAAGCTAGCACGCTTTACCATCAACGATAGTATCACTGCTTACCATCAAGCAAGACGTTCATAGGTGATAATATGTAGTATGATATTGGATTTGACCTCCTTTAGGAAAAATTTAAATGAACAAAATAAAGTATTTAAACCAAGTTCCATTACTCACCCAGAAAATACCAAGAATTTAGTAATACTTCATGTCATAAGTAATAATTAAGTTACGACATAATCGTACACTTTAGAGCTATGTAACCGGCCAATGTTCGGCATACATTGGGGCCAAGGTTTGGGCCAACGGAACTCGTTTCAAGATATTATATTATATTGTTTTCGTATCATTATGTCATTCGTTATGCGAAATGTTGAAGTAAACAATTGTATTGTCTGGCTATATTTGTAATAAACGTATAAAAACAAATGATGGAGATAAATATTATACTATTTTTTGCGTATTGCGGAATGTTGGTTTTTTTTAGTAAGTAATAACATTAACACTAAAGACTTTGTTCATAATTAAATACGCGGTCAAATTAAATTAGCTAGCAAAACTACAGACGACATGCATCAATATTTGTAATCGATACCCATCTTGTCGCGCCGCGTAACACACTATTGTGTTATGCAATTAGGGTTCTGTTTAGGACTATTTTGAAGCATATTGCTAATCCATCGCTCCTGTATGTTTGAGAAATGTGTCTGCTCAAAAATGTAAGGAACGCAATGAATATCGTTGAGCTGTCAAAATGAAACCCCATACTACGATAGTAAGTTACGCATTACCTTGATGGACAACATTTTTTTTATATATATGATCAACAACCGCTGATAGTATTGTTAAAATCAAATCAAATTATTTATTTTCCAGAATGCAGGTATACAAATAAGGTTGTGAGAAATTAAAGTTAAGCCATACATTCTGTCAAAGGTAGGTGATGCAAAATCTAAATGATTTCTTTTTTTTTTAATAATTATAAACTATACACTAAGTATGTAACAAAAACCCTGTTGTTCCTCTCAGAGACATATATGTTTACTTATAAGCACATCATTAATGAAATTATATTTTTTTAAAGTAATAATTGTCTAGTCGAGGGGTCAAAATAAAATAACTATTAAAATCGACACATTCCAAAAAATGTTTAGGATATCTGATTTTATAAGTTAAAGAGATTGGCGGGAACGTTCTACTGATGTCTAGTTTCTTCGTGCAGAATTGCAGAGGTAACAAATCAGTTAAAGGTTACAACATTAATAATTAAATATTTATTTTTATTATAATTTTTGTTGAAAATTTTTTATGAATGATGTATTTTATTACATCCCTATACCGATTCTTAAAACGTAGGTAGAAGGAACAACAGGGTTTTTGTTACATATTGTATAGTGCCTAACCACAACTGTAAGTAGTGATGCAATCATTAATGGTAATGCGCGCTAGTTTATTAAGCCTAGTCACTTAAAAAACTTAGTGAATAGGAAGGAAGACGGCAGTTGAGCGAGGTGATGCAATATTAAACACAACAACACGACCAACGATACTGTGCCAGAGGGAGATTGATGTGGAGACTCTCCAGCACCAAAACCCGACACAACATTTGGTGCATCGTATCCAACACACATCGCAACACAACTGCTCAGACCCGTCCTCCTTACGGTTTCACCAGACATCATGTCGGAACACGACAAATCGCTTAACGGAAAGACTTTGGATTTCAATATAAAGCTACAGTAACAAGAACATTTATCAGATAATAAAAATAACAATCAAATGCAAACAAAATTGATTCAGTCACAATAACTTCAAAATGCAATGAATGTCAAAATACAATTAATAAAAGGTCAAATATAATTAAATGTCACGTTACAATCTCAATACGCATAAAATACAAGAATCATAAAACATCGTTCAAGAAATCAGTCATAGAATAATAACACGTTTGTTATTTTGCTATGCTAGGTGTTTCTCTACGTGTTCGAATCAGGAATGAGGAGATTCGTAGAAGAACCATAGTCCCGGAATAGGCCAGCGGATTAGCTCTCTGAAGTGGCAGTGGGCGGGGCACATAGCTCGAAGAGCCGATGGCCGATGGGGCAGAAAGGCTCTTGAATGGCGACCACGTACCGGCAAGCGCAGTTTCGGACGCCCACCGACTAGGTGGTCGGATAATCTGACCAAAATCGCAGGGAAACGCTGGATGCAGGCCGCGCCCTACCGTTCTTTTTGGAAATCCTTGGGTAAGGCCTATGTCCAGCAGTGGACTTCATGTTTCTGAGATGATGAAGAAGCACCAAACTCAAATTCTGTTTCTTTATGAAAAGGACGGAAGATAAAATGTCAGTTTAGATCTGTCAAATTAGTTCGCACCTGACGTAAATTGACGTATTTTGTTTATAATCCGCATCTAAACTATATATGGAGTAGCTTAATTTGACAGAATTAAACTAATATGTCAATCTTCTGTCCTTTTCTTTATAAAATAGAAAGAAAAAGATGCACTGAACGTAAATTTAATTTAGTTTATGAACAAGGGATTCTGGGCCAATATACAACGTGTAACATAAAGGGTATATACATAACAAAGGCATGGCATCTTTACATGATATCAAACGATATCGGAAGGGTTTTTTAATCCTGTCTCTTTATGTTAGGAAGTTATGAGGAAAAACACCGCCTGTGATAGGCTACTATCTATATACTAGTTGCACAGAGATATTGAAGACATTTGTCGGATTTTGGCAAGTAACGTGACGGGTAACGAGTAGTTATTAACGTATGTAGTGTGCTGCCACGTCTGTTATGATTGATTTTAAGAAACACACGAAACCGAAAATTTGGTGCCAATTTTTTGAGTATTTTATTTTGAGTTGAAACCCTTCCGATATCGTTTGATATCGTCTAAAGATGCCATGCCCTTGGTATGTATATACCCTTTATGTTACACGTTGTATATTGGCCCAGAATCCCTTGTTC
The DNA here is from genome assembly GCA_017933935.1 of Sesamia nonagrioides. NCBI lineage: Eukaryota > Metazoa > Arthropoda > Insecta > Lepidoptera > Noctuidae > Sesamia > Sesamia nonagrioides. Next base: position 1,148,136 of record JADWQK010001647.1, read on the forward strand.
ATAAACTAAATTAAATTTACGTTCAGTGCATCTTTTTCTTTCTATTTTATAAAGAAAAGGACAGAAGATTGACATATTAGTTTAATTCTGTCAAATTAAGCTACTCCATATATAGTTTAGATGCGGATTATAAACAAAATACGAACAACCGAACTCCACGCGGGCGAAGACGCGGGCGGAAAGCACACAATCTTTAGACCCTGAGAAAGGACATAGATGGATTGATGGATGGATCATGGATTTTTCCTTTTATCCCGGATAAATTTGATGTTCCCGAGGGAAATCTAAAAAGCGCGATATAACCGAAATTTACGCGGGCGAAGCCGCGGGCGGAAAGCTAGTAAATTCATAATAATAAACTGTCATGTACCTGTGGCAATCGTATAGGTAGTAATAAGATAATAAAATGGCAGTCTTAAGAAATGGATATAAATATCGGATATATATCCGATTTTGGATATATATCGGATATATGTATATCATAAATATCCGATATTTTGATATTTATTATAAATATCGGATATTTTCGAACCCTGTTTTTTACTGATATTAAGTAATTTGTGATAGTGAAAAAACCATGAAAGACGGAAAATTGAAGTGTGTATGTGTGTCTTAAGGGATGTTTGGTCAGTCAAATTTGTCTAACTGATGAAATATAACTTTGTAGTAGTTACCTCTATAACATATGTAAAAGTCAGACATGTGAAAATAAGTAAAGTTCATTTATTTTTTATGGAGCTTTAAAGCGTCTGACAAAAGTATTGGTCAATGAAAAGTGTCTGACACTTTATGATACTAGTTTAGTATAATATTCTACATAATATGTATAAATATGAGCCATCAGAATTTAAGTAAAATAACTCTAATTTTTAGTTACCTTTCTCACCTGGTACCTGCCCAGGTGTCACTCGGCAAGTTCCACAAACACACAGGTATTCTAAGTACATGAGGCACTACTACGAACCTAAGGTTTCATCCATGTGAAAATAAGTTACGTCTGATTGCTCTGGGATCTTGGACTATTTTGTTACACGTTGTATATGGAGTAGCTTAATTTGACAGAATTAAACTAATATGTTATCTTCTGTCCTTTTCTTAATAAAATAGAAAGAAAAAGATGCATTGAACGTAAATTTAATTTAGTTTATGAACAAGGGATTCTGGGCCAATATATATTCCACCAACGTTTGTTGAACTTCTGCATATTTCTCTTGACATTGGCCACAATTAGTTGAATCGATACTTAGAAAACTGAATTAAGGCCACTGACCATTCGCAGATCTGTCAAGGATTGGTTATAACGAAATTTAGTATTAATGTTAGTTAATTTAATTTTACTGTCTATTTGGTTTAAGCAAGTTATTGTTTGCTTCTTGCCTAATAATTGATTAAAATAGTTGTAATATCTCTTAATACATTTAATGATTCATTTAGACTTACATGGCCAAGTGGTATCGGCTGCAACTTAGAAGTTATAGGTCGTAGATTCGAACCCCATCAGGCACTTTACCTTGTGCTAAATATTTTAATCATCACTGCTCTCAAAATGGTAAAGTAAACATCGTGAGGTAACCGGCATGTCCTAGAAGCAAAAACTTTGAAGACATGTGACATTTACCAACTCGCACTGGGCCCGCGTGGTAGAATACGGCCCACTCCTCTCAGCGAAAGGAGGCCTGTGTCTCAAGAGTGGAAATATTACAGGCTCATGTTATGTTAAACTTTTAGCAAATTTTTATGGTAAATTTTTCCAACGCCTAATATCTATTACTAGCGGCCGCCAGCAACTTTGTTCGCGTAAAGTTAGTTATGCTCCGCTCCTATTGGTCGCAGCGTGATGTTATATAGCCTAAAGCCTTCCTGGATTAATGGGCTATCCAAAACAAAAAGAATTTTTCAAATCGGACCCGTAGTTCCTGAGATTAGCGCGTTCAAACAAACAAACTCTTCAGCTTTATATATTAGTAAAGATTCGTAATTTTCTAGGTATTATATTGAAATTTTGATATATATTTTATGCGAAACCTGTCAAACGTCAATTTTATTCTTCGAGAATTATTTAGCGATAGAAAATTCATTCATAAAACGCTAACCGGCTAAGGACTGATTTTTCCAACAACAGATATTTTTATTGTAGAAATAATTTTAAATATACAGTTCTTCTATAGAAATATACTATCAGACGTCAATTCTATTGTTCAAATAAAAGTTATTTGTCGGAAGAAAAATAATTTCTTAAAATAGTAACATTTACAAGTATATAAAAAGGAGGAGAAATATAGTTCTACTTTTTCGCATCGCTATCAAGGGAAAAGGACAAGATACCTCTTTACAATGATAGATTTAACCTAATACAATGATCAATTAAACCAAATACATTCGAGATTTCAAAAGAATGATTCATTCGGCCGAGTACGACTACATAAAAATTCTGCCGAATACCGAATATAAAACGAATATTCGGCGCATCTCTAGTCTTAAGTCATATCCCTTTCCCTCAGCCCCTTTTTTGTGTTTTTCTTTCTTTTTGCGTCACGTTTACCGGAACTAAATATATGTATATTTGAACTACCTTCTTTCTTTTAAGTGCCCAAAGTTTGCCCATTATTTTCTATGAAACGTATGATTTAGAAACGAAGCTTGAGAGCTAGCTATTTTTTTAACTTTAAATATGTGTTTTGCCTTTTGTTATTTATTTTTTAAACGTGTATTTTTTACACTTCTTCTGTAAAGTACTTACATTATCTTCTGTGTGCTTCAGAAACAGTCCTGAGCTCCTTTACCTAAAACATAAAAAAAAAACATATTAGAATTAGAAATTAAGTACCTTTTTTCAGAAGGTGGAAAAATCTTAAAAAAAAACAAAGGTCCCTAATTCACTATGAACAATTAATTATTTAGTGATCATAGTGAATTGGAATCTGCACCCTAATCGGGTAACACACTATGACGATCAATAGGAATAATTTTAAAGCATATTGCTATATTATAAATGCGAAAGTAACTATGTCTGTCTGTCTGTCTGTTACGCTTTCCCGCTTAAACCTCTCAACCGATTTTGATGAAATTTGGCACAGACAATTTTTAGACCCTGAGAAAGAACATAGGCTACCTTTTATCCCGGAAAAAATTGATGTTCCCGAGGGAAATCCCATTGCTACTGATAGTGTTTTACGCATTTACCCTACTGGACTTACATATAGCCTTAAATATAAAATACTAGCCTTCCGCGCGCGCCTTCGCCCGCGTGTAGTTCGGTTATATCGCGCTTTTTAGATTTCCCTCGGGAGCCTCAAATTTTTCCGGGATAAAAGGTAGCCTATGTTCTTTCTCACGGTCTAAAGATTGTCTATGACAAATTTCATCAAAATCGGTTGAGAGGTTTAGCGGGAAAGCGTAACAGACAGACAGACAGACAGACAGAGTTACTTTCGCATTTATAATATTAGTATGGATTCCTATATTATACAATATGTAAAGAAAACCCTGTCCGACCCATAAGGATAATAAAGGTTAGGTAAACACTTGACCAAATATAATATAAAATTTTACATAATCATCATAGTAACAATACTAATGAATTTTGAAATAACCCTTTTTTTCCCGGGAATTAATTCCAAATTTCCCCGAAATTTAGTAATTTAAAAAAAAGTGACAACACCGGTATTATTATAAGCGAATAGTGACGCGACCACGTCACAGGTGCCGCGTGCCCTGCCCCCCGCCACCCGCGGAAGGGGTTGCGTACCGCACATGTATTAAGTTACCTCTTTTTGCGAAATAATATTTATTTTTTTAGGGGGATTTTTTTTAAGTTTAGCCTGTCTTTGTGGGCATTAGTAGAATCAGTTATTGATACCTAACAATAACTTCACGGATCGGACAGGGTTTTCTTTACATATTGTATAATTCCTTCTAACCACGTTAAGCAAATAAAATTATTGGCCGTGACCGCCATTAGTCCTCCAACCGAATCCATTCAAATTTCGAATACCCAAATACAAGATGGCCGACAACGGAAATATCACTCTGTTTTCCCATTGTTCTTAACGGAAACTGACAAAATGGATTGTAATTAAAGATATAACGGTAGCCGTCTACCTGTAACTTCAGGTTAGTAAATTTTCAACACAAAAGGAAGTTTACCCCTTAAAACTAATTATTTATTATGTTGTTTGAATGGTTTGCAAACCCATAGAATTTATGGGAGGCGATATTGAAGTTTGCTTAGAGGTTGGTTCTATGCGTATTGAGGTAAATCATACGTATACAATGTGTAAAGAAAACCCTGTCCGATCCGTGAAGGTATTGTTAGGTATCGATAACTGATTCTACTAATGCCCACAAAGACAGCTAAACTTAAAAAAAAATCCCCCTAAAAAAAATAATATTATTTCGCAAAAAGAGGTAACTTAATACATGTGTGGTAAGCAACCCTTTCCGAGGGCGGCGGGGGGCAGGGCACGCGGCACCCGTGACGTGGTCGCGTCGCTATTCGCTCATAATAACACCGGTGTTGTCCCTTTTTTAAAAATTACCAAATTTCGGGGAAATTGGAATTAATTCCCGGGAAAAAAGGATTATTTCAAAATTCATTAGTATTGTTACTATGATGATTATGTAAAATTTTATATTATATGTGGTCAAGTGTTTACCTAACCTTTATTATCCTTATGGGTCGGACAGGGTTTTCTTTACATATTGTATATTTTTTTAATAATCATAAACTAGTGCTTGGCTGCAGCAGTGTAAGCAGTGATGCAATCGTTGATGATAAAGCGCGAACTTTTTGAATAGGAAGGGAGACAGTAGTTGTGCGAGGTGATGCAATATTAAACCCAAGACCAACACGACCAAACGATGCTGCGCTAGAGGGAGATTGATCAGGAGACCCTCCACGACCAAACTCCCGACACAACAACATTTTGTGCATCGTACCCGGCACACATGGCAACACAACTGCTCAGACCCATCCTCCGTACGGCTTCACCAGACATAATGCCGGAACATGACGAATCGCTTGGCGGCTGGACTTTGGTGGGTGGTAACTTCTGCCGGCAGCCGATATTATGGCCTACCACCGAGAAAAATGACCACACAGTGATACTGGGTAACAACCCAGGATATTAAAGAATAATAATGCTAAGTTTCATTGTAATCGAACCGGTAGTTTTTACGTGATGTTTAAATAAACAGACAGATTGACAGAAAAACATTTTTAAATCGCATTTTTGGGTTCGGTGTCTGTCTTATAACACTACCACTTTTTTATATTTTCCATGTAAGTACAGAATATATACTACTACAGATTTGTTATAAGTATAGAAGATACATAATATTATAAGATTGGTTTTCCTTATTTAATCGATCTAAATTACCTTTGCCATGTATGACAGGATGGCAAAACCCTTTTAAGAAAATATTACCAACTTACGTTATAGCGAACAAATGCAAGGTCAGTTTATTTAAATACTTACTTGCCTAGATAGAATTTGCTACACAAATATTTGTATGTATTAGCGCCGACTCGTGCAAATAAAATGACTCATAACACACTTGTGTGTGGCAGTGAGGCGAGGCCTGTGCTTAAGCGACACAAGCAGGAGCTGCATGTCACGGAGATGAATATGCTGCGATGGATGTGTGAAAGAGCGCATCAGGAACTACCGCATCCGTGGCGGTCTTCATGCCCGTGACATAGCAGACAAACTGCAAGAGAGTCGCCTACGCTGGTACGGCCACGTCTTACGCAAACCGGCATGTTACGTGGGTAACAAATGGCTTACCATGGCGCCACCGCAGGGCCGGAATAAGCGAGATAGACCAAAGAAGTGCTGACTTGACGTTGTAAGAGATGACTTGCGTGCCAACAATCTTACACCACAGGATGCTAAAGAACGCGCGAAATGGAGCAGAATGTGCAGGGCTGTAACGGGAAAGCCGCGGATGAAACCGGGATAAACGCTGAGATGATGATGATGATAGGAAATATCTTGGGGAAACCAACATGATGTAGAAACAAACACAGTAGGGCCTCGTTAATCCGGAGAGGCAAAAACAAGACCCTTATCGGATTATCGAGGCATCCGGATTATAGTATGCCATATTTAATGTTAATAAAACACATGTTTAACCTTAGTTTCTTTATATCGCGTACAGTTGACCTGACTATGCCAAACTTCAAAACTACAAAACAAAAACGAGCAATGACACTGATAAGGTAGCTGTCACCTTTATCTAACATTTCTATAATCCGCAATTTGTCTTTTAATGTCAATGTCGTATGTTTACGTGGCGGCACCATGATGTTAACAGGCGCGCTAAATTGACACTATACGTATTACACCAAAAGCGATAAACAAAACACTGACGGACGGCACATTAGTTCATGCATGACACTATGACAGCCCGCACCAACACTCGCCGGCCTCGCCCGCGAATCCCATTGCACCGGATTACAGCGATCACCGAACAAACGAGAGTCCGGATTACCGAGGTCCTACTGCATTTTATAAATTCCTATATACAACTATCTTAATATCAATTGCTAATATAATAGCGTAACACATTATTACTGTCAATTTGAATCATTTTGAAGCTTATAGCTAATCCATTGCTCCATTCATTCAAAAAATTCATCTATTCAACAACGTAAATAACGCAATGGATTTTGTTGAACTGTCAAAATGAAACCCATTGCTACTGTGTGTTACGCAATTATCTCTTGTTCTACAAAACTATAACCGAGAAACGTAAGGCAAAACCCGAAGGTTAGAAACAACAATACTTTCATATTTACACGTTCATTATACACATAAGTAAGGATTGTGACTCAGCAAACTGATGGCTGACGTAAATCGTGATAAACCTAACCAACGGTTCAAAGAATCTGTTTTGTAATACCGTTTTGATGTTAAGCGGATTTTAAGTAATTTTGCGTAAAGCCGTTGGTCCGGGCTGTCGTTTCGTCTTTGACAGTTATTACGGGTAGTTTGGAGTCTTAAGTCTGACACCGGTCTTATCAGGAGGTATCGTGTTATGCTGTAACTTGATTGTGGAGGTTCCAATAAGTAGTATCTCTATGTATACTGGATGTTTACCCTAATATCGTGTTCCGGCATGATGTGTGGTGAAGCCGTACGTAGGACGGGTTTGAACAGTAGTGTTGCGATGTGTGCCGGGTACGAAGCGCCAAATGTTGTTGTGTCCGGAGTTTGGTCGTGGAGGGTATCCAGATCAATCTCCCTCTGGCGCAGCATCATTAGTCGTGTTATTGAGTTTAACATTGCATCACTTCGCTCAACTACCGTCTTCCTTCCTATTCACTCAGGTTTTTTTTTTTTTTGAGGGACCTGCCTTAATAAGCTATTGCGCTTTACCATCAACGATTGCATCTCTGCTTACCATCAGGCGTGATTGCGGGCAAGCACTAGTTTATAAGTATTAAAAAAAATAGTCGAATAAAGTTAGGCAAATGATGTTACATAACTATAGATGAATTTAAAAGAATTATGGTTTTAGGGTAAAACCAGTGTCCTGGTTGGGTGACAACATAGAACTCCCGGCTACCGTAGGCGCAGGCATGCGGGCGGCGAGCAGGGGACAGCTCACCGCCCGGTAAGGACCAGGCCCGAGTCGACGGCGCGTTGTGTTTCACGCGCGCCTCAAAGAGATGTCAGCACATCGTGACGGGGTCCACGAAGACCGATACCTACCAGAGATTGTTCGAAAGGGATACCGTGACCCTGGCGCACAGGCAAGGAAGGAACACGGGTGAGTTTCAGTCAGTAAAAGTCTGACACGCTCTTCCGCCCCACCCAGAGCGGGAGAGATCATTTCATGATTTCCCGTGCTCAAAAAGGGTAAAACCAGTTTAATGTCATGTTAAATAAGAAAGAAAAATTTAAGTAAAATAGGTATGTCTTTTTGAAAATCATTATCTTAGTTTTAATGTTTTTTGGCACTTATTATCACTATTATTTAAACTCAAGAGTCACCTCCAACATAAAGAGCATTGACTTTTAAAGTGTCAATAGAATTGAATGTCAGATATTTTTGTATAATACTTTAGTTTGGCTGTCAGCGAATGATGTATGTAGGTACAGACGACAGCACATCTAGCTACTACAATCAGTCAAATTTTCTTATTAGATTTTCAACTTTATCTCTAAAGCGTTAAGGCTCAAAGTTGATCGGGACTATCTGACAATTTGGGGCAGCCTGACCTGCTGTCGTCCGTACATATGTCTTACATCTACAGATCGGGTCCAAGAGTGTGGTTTTAAAAGTAAGATACATATTTAAAATACACATATTAGACAGTCCATTAATTAATCCAACGACCACTAAACATAAGGAAAAAAAATAGCAAGCTTAATTTAAAAAATATTATTAATCCTTGCTTCCTTACTAATAGTATAAATGGGTTTGAGTTTGTTTGTTTGTTTATTCCGCTTTCACGCCGTAACTACTGAACCGATTGCTTTGAAATTTTGTAGACGTAAAATTAGACATTCGGATTAAATAATAGGGTAGGTACGTTTATCTCGGAAAAATTTGATTTTCCCTAGGGAATCCTAAAAAGCGCGATATAACCGAATTCCACGCGGGCGAAGTCGCGGTTGGAAAGCTAGTATAATATAATTTTTTTCGTGGCGCGCGTTCCGACACATCATCTCGAGAAGTTCCTCAAAGAAGAGTTCAGGTCGAGTGGTATTATGTACCGCCGGTTTCGTGACCTGCTATGTGAGACCAGTCAGCGAAATGCGACGACGACATTCCGCATACATATGAATCATCATCATCATTTCAGCAGAAAGACGTCCACTGTTGGATAGAGGCCTCCACCAAGGATCTCCACGACGTCCGGTCCTGCGCTGCCCACATCCTTCGTGTACATTAGGTACAGTTGATTATGTTATATTTTTTCTTGCGTCCCATATTCTTTGTCATCTGTTAGTATATGTTTGTACTAGCGGCCGCCAGCGACTTCATTCGCGTGAAGTTAGTTATGCTCCGCTTCTATTGGTCGCAGCGTGATGTTATATACTCTAAAGCCTTCCTGGATTAATGGGCTATCCAACGCAAAAAGAAAGTTTTCAAATCGGACTAGCAGTTCCCGAGATTAGAGCGAACAAACAAACAAAATACAAACAAACTCTTCAACTTTATATGTATATTAGTACTAGCTGCCACAAGCGACTTCGTACGCGTGGAGTTAGTTATGCTCCGCTCCCATTGGTCTACTACTAGCGGCCGCCAGCGACTTCATTCGCGTGAAGTTAGTTATGCTCCGCTTCTATTGGTCGCAGCGTGATGTTATACAGCCTAAAGCCTTCCTGGATTAATGGACTATCCAACGCAAAAAGAATTTTTCAAATCGGACCAGTAGTTCCCGAGATTAGCGCGGACAAACAAACGAACAAACTCTTCGGCTTTATATATTAGTATAGATAGATTAGTTGTAACACGACCGTGTAGTCAGGAGGCCTGGAGACCTGTAACACAGGTAGTCTAGTACAGGCTCCAATTTCCACTACATAATTAGTAGGTATATCTATAAGTACATAATTATGTGTTAAACTTATGTTTCATTGTGTGGTGGAAAAAAATAAACGTTATTGTAAGTGTTCATAGTACTTTTAGTTTTTAATGTGAATATATTTTTGCATAGGTATATGGGCCTTGATGCCTGAAAAAGAGAGAAAAAAAAAACAATAAAAAATAGCTGAACCTGTATTGTATATAGCCACAATAGCCGTCAACTATCACTTTTCAATACATAGTATAAAACAAAGTCGCTTTCGCTGTATGTCCGTATGTATGCTTAGATCTTTAAAACTACGCAACGGATTTTGACGCGCTTTTTTTTAATAGATAGAGTGATTCTTAAGGAAGGTTTAGACTACCTTTTATCCCGGAAAAAATTGATATTCCCGAGGGAAATCCAAAAAGCGCGATATAACCGAACTCTACGCGGGCGAAGCCGCGGGCGGAAAGCTAGTTTAAAATAAAAAAACCGGCCAAATGCGAGTCGGACTCGCACGCCGAGGGTTCCGCCGTACAAACGTAGCGGTTTACAATTTATGACGTACTAGCTTTCCGCCAGCGGATCGCCCGCGTGGAGTTCGGTTATATCGCGCTGTTTAAATTCCCCTCGGGAACATCAAATTTTTCCGGGATAAAAGGTAGCCTATGTTCTTTCTCAGGGTCTAAAGATTGTCTGTGCCAAACTTCATCAAAATCGGTTGAGAGGTTTAGGCGGGAAAGCGTAACAGACAGACAGAGTTACTTTCGCATTTAAAATACTAGCATTGATTTAGAATTTTTCACAGTTTACAGGCAATTAGATTTAAGAAGTGTTTGATATGAATTTCAACTTTAATATCTCTACGCGTTCATGTGAAAAAGGGTAGGTAGTAAGTTTATAATTATTAAAAACATATTTTATGTCATGTAAGCAAAAATAATATTTTAATATTTTATGTAACTTCAAATTTATCATTTTCACAATTTTTCCTTTATCTGTCTGTACTATAATATAACGTTGCTTCGTGCCGAATTTCAAGATTGAGTTCACGGGAAGTATGTACCTTGTAGGTTTTGATTCCCTAGCGTGTGACGGAAATTCGTCTAAGGTGTCGGTATAAATATATCTTTTGATCGCTTTAACTTAGAAGTTTGATTTTTTCACTGCTTAAAGGGACAATAGACCTAGGTATTTGATATAAATTTCAATTTGATACTTTTATTAGTTCGTGAGAAATAAGGTAGTAAGTTTCATTTTATTAAAATATGTTTATTATATTATATAATTAAAAAAATGTGATTTTCGCAATTTTTCCTATATTTGCATTATATGACAATCCTTCATGCTAAACGTCAAGATTCTGAGTTTACGGGAAGTATCCTGTAGATTTTGATTCCTTTGCGAGTGTCGAAAATTTGTTGAAAATATCGACATATCGGCTGTATCTTTTGATTGGCTTGGCTTAGAAGTTTGATATTTTCACAGCTTAAAGGGACAATAGACCTAGGTATTTGGTATAAATTTCAATTTGATAAATTTATTCGTTCGTGAGAAATAAGGTAGTAAGTTCCATTTTATTAAAATATGTTTATTATATTATATAACTAAAAATATGTGATTCTCGCAATTTTTCCTATATTTGCATTATATGACAATCCTTCATGCCAAATTTCAAGATTCTGAGTTTACGGGAAGTATCCTGTAGGTTTTGATTCCTTTGCGAGTGTCGAAAATTTGTTGAAAATATCGACATTTCGGCTGTATCTTTTGACTGGCTTGGCTTAGAAGTTTGATATTTTCACAGCTGAAAAGGACAATAGACCTAGGTATTTGGTATAAATTTCAATTTGATAACTTTATTCGTTCGTGAGAAATAAGGTAGTAAGTTCCATTTTATTAAAATATGTGTATTATATTATATAACTAAAAAAATGTGATTTTCGCAATTTTTCCTATATTTGCATTATATGACAATGCTTCATGCCAATTTTCAAGATTTTGAGTTTACGGGAAGTATCCTGTAGGTTTTGATGCCTTTGCGAGTGTCGAAAATTTGTTGAAAATATCGACATAATCGGCTGTATCTTTTGATTGGCTTGGCTTAGAAGTTTGATATTTTCACAGCTTAAAGGGACAATAGACCCGAGTATTTTATGTGAATTTCAGCTTGATACGTCCACGCGTTCTTGAGATAAAGGATCTTGACAGACAGACAGACAGACAGACAGAAGAGAGCGATTTGACAACAAAGTGATCCTTATGGCGGTCTCGGAAGTTTTTTCCTTTTGAGGGTACGGAACCCTAAAAGCTCACGCAAAGATACTGGCCGGATAATATTTTTTTTTTTTTTTTTTGTGAGGAAATAAATGTTGTGCCTTAAACTTTTAGCGCCGTTCACCTTTTTAAGTACCCTGTATCTGTCCAGACTATAAAAAGCTCAGCCGGTTTATAATGCAGTGAATGTAAAATATGGCTCGTTTGCTATTTTTATAAATTTGCTATTCCGACACGATTCTATCGTACTAAAAGTTCGTAATTGGATTGTATCCTAAAAAATAATTTAATGTCCATCAGATAGATTTATAAAAAATATTGAACACGTATTTTTATTTTTTTGCAATAAGCAGTGATGCAATCATTGATAGTAAAGGGCGCTAGTTTATAAAGAACCATATTCACTAAAAAAAACCTGATGAATCGCTTGGCGGCAAGACTTTGTCTGGTGACTTCTGCCGGCAGCTGATGTTATGGCCTACCACCGAAAGAAGACTAGTTTACTAGGACTAAAATAATATTATCTTCCGTCCCTTTCTTAAAGAAACTGAAAGAGAAAGATTTACCGAACTTAAATTTAAAGTAAGTTTAAGTTTATTAACTAGGTAAGCGGCGCCAGTAACGCTTGAAAATTGCCATAACTTTATCCAATCAAGATATAGAAAGTTTTACTAAGTACCAACCTTATGAACCGAGAAAACCCTGGGACAAACTTTTCACAATATTCGAACAACTCGACTCCAATCCTTTCGATAGTTTCAACTGCATTAAAAGTTCAGACTTTAGAACTGGAATTATACATTCATTTCATTCAATATTTATGTCGTCACTGTCCCATTCAGCGAGTTTTTACCCCTGAAGGTGAATGAACATTAAGGATTTTTTGTTTGTACCGTTAGACAAAAAGTATAAAAAGACTCGACAAAGCGAAGCTGCAAGTCACTGGAATGGAAAAAACTAAATTTATAGCTAACCAGGTACAATTAGTACCTTTAAATGCTAAGGTGAGATCTTTATACGTCTGCTAGCGTATATATGTACTTATGTAAAGAAAATCCTGTCCGATCCGAGAAGGTATTGTTAGGTATCGATAACTGATTCTACTAACGCCTACAAAGCCGGGCTAAACATGAAAAAAAACCCTAAAAAAATAAATATTATTTCGCAAAAGAAGGTAACTTACATGGCAATACATGCGCGGGCGACGGGAAGCAGAGCACGCGGTTAAACAAAATGCCGCCTATATTGTACATTCATTCATACAAGATACTTAGGTACCAATAATACCGTCGTAAATGGTGTTGTCAATTTTTTTAACAATACTAAATGGAAAAAAAAAGATTATTTCAAAATGCATTAGTATTGCTATTATGATGATTATGTAAAGTTTCAAATTTTATTTGGCCCTGTGATTATTATACTTATCGGTTGGACGAGGTTTTCTTAACACGACAACGCGACGTAGAAAAATGTGTCCATCACCAAACTTCGATATACAGAATACAACAAACATATGAACCCTGCCAACAAGTGCGTCGTGTGAGTATAAAGGCCTAAAACTGTAATAATGGTTGATTTAAATAGTGATGATTGGCAGAATCCTACTAAGGTTATGTAGGTATGTATACAGTATGTTAACTAACAGAGGGCGTTCCCGTTAACCCGAAATAGTATAGCATACATACATGCTAAAAAAAATATTTCCATTCGAAAACAAAATGTTTTAAAAAATTTTCCAATAAGAAAATATTCAATAAAAAATTTAAATTGACATGTAAAAGCACACTGTACACGCGAACATGAAAGGGCAGCAACGTCGCAATTTATTTATACATGACGACTACTATTTGATTTAAAACAGGTTTCAAATTTATTCCAATTAAATTTTTTTTATTCGGATTTTTTATGCTTATTTCTATGCTGATGTTTTTATTTTAATCTAGTAATGATATATATATATTAAGAGTTTAAGGGAACGCCCTCTGTTAACATGCTGTATGTATAATCCAGTTAAGGATTATGGTTTAGTTTCGATCACATTTCTTATCACGCTAAGTTTTAACATTGATAATTAAAGAGTAAGATAATTTAAGTAAAATGAATGTTTGAGTGATACATTCCGTCGAATATAATAATTCAAACTAAATTAATTATAAGTAAATCTAATCGTTTTAGACGTAAAGTTTGACAAATGACACAGAATAAGTTAACTTTGTTTCAACTTTTTCATTTGACAACGGATTTAAATTTCAATTACCGATCCAGTTATGGTTAAACCATCAATCTGTCAAAGGTTTTTTTTTGTTGTGTCATGTTTACCGCATAAATGGTTTTTTCTTTCTTTATTTCATATACCGGTTTTTTTTTTTTGTAGTGTGGCACTAGTTATGACTTTGTGCCAATTTCAGAAATAAAATAAAAATCTTCAAAAGTTCTTCTTTCTTTCTCTTATGAAATGGCTTTTTTTTTTTTTTTGCACGGTGGGTTGGCCAATGTCACGTAATGAATTATTCATGTCGAAAAAAAGACGGCCGCGCAGACCGAACATGGAGGAAGTTTGGTATAAAGCCATGATTTGGCCACTATGCCACAATATTTCACTGTTCTTTTATGAATTATTCACTTAATGCATTTTACTACATAAATCACGCGTTTTTATTTAGTAAACGACACTATAAGTAATTTAAAAAGTCCAATGAAAAATTGGCGTTGCACTCATCTTAGCTTCCCATAAAACCTTCCCTGTTAAAAGGTTACCCTTGACCTGAAACATAACAAAGTTATGGTTTGGTTACGCGATTGCCTATATTATGTTAACTTAACAGAGGGCGTTCCCATTAACCCGAAATAGTACAGCATACATACGAGTACATGATAAAAAATACTAATAATTATGCATGACTACTATTTTGATTTAAAACAGGAGGTTTCAAATTTATTTCCAATTAAATTTTTTTATTCAGTTGCATGCTTCATTTTCTATGCTGATATTTTATTTTTAATCTATTAATGATATAATTATATTAACGAGTTTAAGGGGCATATATTGCTGTGCCTCTCTCTTTCAAAAAAAAATTAGAACTTTTTTTATATTCGCCTGATAAGTATAGAAAAAAATATTTAAAACAGAAGTTAATATGAATGATAAAAATAGGTACCAATAGTATCATTCAGTCGAAAGATTGTTAAATAAATGCATGCCGTTGCCCCATCAATATTCTAGGAGTTATTAATAAACTTGAATTATAGATTGGAATTGAGTCTAGTTTATTTTATTCTTGAGCAATAAATAAATCATTACTTTAAGCATAATTTGAATAAAGTTGATTTTTCAGTTCATGTATGTTATATGGAAAATTACATTCATTAATAGATATACCTATTTTTGAAGAAAAATATTCGATTTCGTTATAATGTACCTACATATTTAAAGCTGATAAAATTCCATCTAAAATTAATTAAACATAATCAAACGTCACCTTAGATTTTTAAATAGAAGCACATTTTAATTTATTCACTCTGCTACTTGTTTTTTACTTACTGGTTTTTTTTGTTTGTCATTTTTCGACAGTAAATTAAACATCGGAATATCTAAAGGTTAATCATAGAATGACAAATGGAAGTAATTTAAAATATAATTATTAAAAAAGTGAAGAATGTTTAAACATAATTTAATGTTTTTATTACAAAACACTATGTGACATAAACAAACAGATGGAACTCTTCAAATGCCTACATATATACTTACTAATGCCGCCCATATCTCACATTCTCAGAAATGTACAGAATTAGTAAATTACTATCCTCACCAGCTCTTCTGTCAGTTAAATGTCATAATTGAGATGATTATAGTGAATAAGGGGTTTGTGGGGCCATCAAGAGATAAGTGTCACGCTCATTTTCATTGGACTTTTAAAATTATTTATAGTGTCGTTTACTAAAATAAAAACATTGATTTATGTAGTAAAAGTGCATTCAATTGATAATTTAAAAGGCAGGTGAAATATTGTATAATGTCTTTTCAGCATATATCGTCAAACGCGTAAAACAGGAGTTAGTTTAGGTTAAAGTTATGTTGGGATAAGTTAGGATAAATTAGGATAAGTTAGGATAGATATTTATAGAAGAAAAAAAAATTACTGAAGACTTGGCTGTATATGGCGTACTATGCCTTTGCCTTTTCCATGAACGGAAGAAATGAACAAAAAAAAAAATATTAATAATTAATAACAACAGTGTATGAATAAACGAGACTCGTCAGTATGCACAAGTCTCAAAGTGTTAATTACCACACGCTTTTTAGCAGACTTCTAAAATGGAATGTCTGAATAGGAAAGAATAAGAGGATCTGTGCTTATTCGGTGACATTCGAATCCTAATATCAAACAAAGACTGCAAACCTTTCAAAAGCGTATTTTCTTCCACAAAATTTCCCAGTAATACTAATGTATTTTCTGCATCGCCCCTCACGCTAGAGGTATAATAGACCAATATGGTGCTTTACAGAGGCAAGTTCAGCACTTTTAAAGTAATCATTTGACTTTAATGCTGTAGAAGAGAGAGAATAGACTTATAAGGTCATTTCTCTTTAAACCCTATTAAAACAGAAGATAAGATACCTCTTGGTAAAAATGGTTCCAGACTTTCCGTGACCCACCCAAGGAACTGGATTTACCTCGACCAGAGGCTAAGCATTGTCATACGACGTGTCTTTTAATACATTACTGGTCGACAACGATGCCGAGGTATATTTTGATGCAATATTTATTTTTTAATACTTAGTTAGAACCAGCGGCCGCACGAGACTTCGTCGTTTTTATCTGCTCCGCTCCTATACTACAGCTCGCAGCCAATGTTATTTAGCCTAAAGCCTTCCTAGACTAATGGGCTATCAACGCAAAACATATTTTCAAATGGGATATGAGCTGTGAGATTAGCGCGTTCAAACAAGGCAATGCTCTTCTTTATATTATAATTAGATAGCAGTATTATTATATTATTTTATTTCAATGTTATTCTATAAATACCCAATATGTTTTTTTTTATGATAAACCAATCATTTTAATAGTGGCATAACCAATCTTTTAGACTATCAAATTCTACTACTTCCTTAAAATAATTGCTTTTTATACCTATATCAAAACAGAATATGTTCTTCAAGTATGTAGATAAGCTTATTATGTTTGTCTACTGTTTTAGTTATTAATTAATAAAGAATATTTATTAATGATGGGGTCATCTTATGAAGGAAAACGCGGAGCATCAGTCAGCTGGTCGATAAATCATAATGCAGTGAGCAGTTCGACAGCAAACTGTGCCCAACTCTTTTTTTTGGTTCTAAATTGGGAAATCATTAATGACCTCTCCCGCTTTGGGCGGAGCGAAAGGGCGCTTCAAGTTTACTATTACAATACAAATACAGTAAAGACGGCCTTTCCCGTTTCGCCCAGTAGAAGTCATTTTGTAGAAAAAAAAAAAGGTGTACGTACCTGATAGATAATATTAATAATACAAAACTGGAAATTTTTGCATGGATGTAAGTTTCTTACTCTAATACACGCCTAAACTACTGGGCGGACTTGAATGAAGTTCAGAACACAGACGGTTTATAATCAGAACTATCGTATGGATTTTCGTTTTATCCAGTTTATTCGTTTTAGTTTTTATCCGGATGTTCTTGCGAGATTGATAACCGATTCACCACCAGAGCGCAATAGTACGACCCTAAGTCAAGCTACCCAAGAAACATCAAAATATTCCCACTTAACTCTCAGCCTTAATGCTTTGGGGATAAAATTGAAAATCTAATAAAAAATTTGACAGATTGTAGTAGCTGATGTGATCGTCTGTACATAATAAAGCCCTTAAATATAAATACCACGTCAATAAAGGAAACGGAAACCGGTTCGACACCGTATTTGACGCGATATTATCCTAATAAAACGGATTAAAGAATAAAAACATTCTGCTATTTTAAGAAAAAAATTCGCGGGTAAGTAATAATTCACATTGTACGTTATCCGTGTCATTTGTAGATGACACTAATGTTATTTTTATCAATGTTTTTAGGAACCTCAAAATTATTGAAAAACAACACTAAGCGGTCACTTTACTTTTTTGTACTGTAGTGGTTACTTTACATTCTGGTTGGAATGTCCACAAAGCAAACTTCAAAGACATGTGCCAGCTCGGTAGATGGCCACCGCCATCTCTCGGTAGAAGGTCGGACCCAGTGCGGTTCGGTATCCGCACTGGGTCTGCGTGGTATTCCACTCCTACTTGCTGATCGAATGTCTGTTTTTTTATATCCATACTAATATTATAAATGCGAAAAGTAACTCTATGTGTCTGTCGGTCTGTCTGTCTGTCATTACGCTTTCCCTTAAACCTCTCAACCGATTTTGATGAAATTTAGCACAGACAATCTTTGGAGCCGAAGAACATAGGCTACCTTTTTATCCCGGAAAAATATGATGTTCCCGGGGAAATCTAAAAAAGCATGATATAACCAGCGAGACTCCACGCGGGCGAAGCCGCGGGCGGAAACTAGTAAATTATAAAACAGCGCTCGACCACCAATCCCGCCACGACATTAGCAGTGACGCTATTGTTGATGGTAAAACGCTAGTCCTAGTAAAGAGCCCTATTCCTCTAACTTTAAAGACACTCGTGTTATCGGACAGAAACACCGCCGCCGGCAATTAATCAGTCCTTCGATGTATGCGGTATAAAAAGGAGGCAAAACTCTTCGTCCGGATCGTAGTGGTGTTAACCACTTAAGGAACGAAACTCGCCGTAGGACAGATCGATCCGATGATGACACGGAGATGGAAATTATATCATGCAATTCCCTCGCACACTCTCCAACATGCCTACTAATACTTTGTTAATAGTGTGCTTAGGTAACTCTTTTGCCTACCCAACCCTGAACCCCATGCGGAGCGAGCTGACGCGAAAGTAATGAAAACAATAATATCGATCTTTGTCTAGCTTTGCCCACAGATACCAAGGGAATACAATTATGTTAAATAACAGAGGGCGTTCCCTTAAACTCGTTAATTTATATCATTAATAGATTAAAATAAAATATCAGCATAGAAAAATAAGCATAAAAAATCGAATTAAAAAAATTCTAATTGGAAATAAATTTGAAACCTCATGTTTTAAATCAAAATAGTAGTCGTCATGTATAAATAAATTGCGACGTTGCCGTCTTTCATGTTCGCGTGTACAGTATGTTTCTTTACATGTCAATTTAAAATTTTTATTGAATATTTTCTTGTGGAAAAAATTTAAAACATTTTGTTTGAATGGAAATATTTTTTTTTAACATGTATGTATGCTATACTATTTCGGGTTAACAGGAACGCCTCTGTTAGTTAACATACTGTATATTGTACACACGTGATTAGCTTGGGAACGCCCTCTGTTAGTTAACATACTGTATAATCATGCACGTACTCAGCAATTATATGCAAGTGACACAACAGCATCATTCTCTTGTGTTTATTTGTATATTTTAGTTACAGAGAGCAGGATAGGAGTTTAATTTATGACACAGCTTAAAATCCACACCCTGCTGCCATTCAGAGATGAACCCGTCGGTTGATCTCCCACTTCCCACTCTGGTAAGGGACTTCCAAGGGGCCACAGAAACACATACTGCTGGAAGGTGTTCCTTTAGATGGGGAAGATAGCTGACTTCGCGCTCTGAAAGTGTCGAGTTTTGGGCTCAAAATGGAATAACTGTCGTGCTACTAACAAAATATATTTTTATAATTTTTATAAACTAGTCGTCATCATTATCATCCAGCGTTAATCCCAGTCAGATCCGAAGCCATTTCAGCTTTGGAGTCTGAGGTCCCTTTACCAGTCAACTGCTGATATGGCTAAGCTTCTGACATTTCATAAACTGAAGTATTGATTGCAATCCCGCCTGATGGTAAGCAGTGATGTAATCGTTGATACTAAAGCGTTCCAGTTTATTACATAGAGGCCATTCATAGGAGTATATTCAGGGAATGAGGAAGGAAGGGAAGACGGCAGTTGAGCGAAGGTGATAAAATGTTAAACCCAACACGACGAACGATGCTGCGCAGAGAAATTGATCTGGAGACCCTCCGGCAAACTCCCGACACAGCAACAACTTAACGCATCGTACCCGGCACACGTAAGCAACACAATTGCTCAGACCGTCCTCCGTACGGCTTTAACAGACGTGACACGACGAATCAGCAGCGTAAGACTTTGTCTGGTGGGTGGTCACTTCTGCCGGCAGCCGATGTTATGGTCTAACACCGAGAAAGAAGAGGATTAGCAACTTACATTTTCGCCGCAACACGTCTACTTCTTCTATACTTTTACAACATTATTACACATCATTCAAGAGTCATTCCGTTTGTAGTCATCATCATCATCATCAGCCTCTGCTCGTCGACTTCTGGACATAGGCCTCCCTTCATGGCACGCCAACAAGCTCAATTCTGAGCAGTTCTCGTCAGCCACTACCAGCCACCTTTTTGATGTCGTCGCTCTATCTCGCCAGGGGCGTCCTGATACATTTGCCGAGACGTGGTCTCCACTCGAGGACTCACGTTCACGCAAACGGTTTGTCGGTCCTGCGGCATATGTGACCAGCCCATTTCCACTTCCAGCTTACTAATCCTCTCAAGCTATGTCAGTGACTCTGGTCCTCTGTCGGATCACCTCATTTCACAGTGCGGTCCCTTCAGAGGAACGCTTAACATAGCCCGCTCCATAGCTCGCTGAGCGACTTTAAAACCGTTTGTAGTCGCCAAATGGCTAATTCAAAATCCAGAAGCCGCAAGGTCGTAAGAAACCGGGTGACAAACGTTCTGTCACTCTCACAAAAGCGTAACTTAACGCAAGTCCTGACAAACTTGATTAAGAAGTAAACTCTTGGCCCTTTATAGAAAACAAGGACTTTGTTTAAGATCAGGTTTAAACCACCTAAACAGTTTTGAATTATGAACCTAAACATATAGAAATGCAGTTCTTTAAATAAAAATGACTTGAAAGCAATTTATTTCTTTCTTTATTTTTTGGCTTTGCACGGTTTATTTTAGCCAATGTCACGTAATTATGAATTATTCATATCGAAAAGACGACCGCGTGATCCAGGTAAATGAGGGAGGCTTGTGACAAAATCATGATGTAGCCACTACATCATCATCTCAAGTCCCAATCGCATCCAGCTTTTTCAGCTTTGGAGTTCAGGGTCCCCGCTTTTACCAGTCCAACTGCTGATTTTGGCCGAACCGATATTTTCCGTGAAGCTACTGCCGTCTCACCTCCACAGCCAAGGGCGTATCAATTGCAGTGAGACTAATTTTTTGACTTTTGAGGGCTCCAACAACCCGTAACGATTGCTATTGATGTTCGTATGGCAACCGGGACCAACGGCTTAACGTGATTTCAAAGGCACGACTAGACCAGTGCAAATATTCATATTTCATGCATACAAATATTTGAACACTGCGCGGGGAATAGAACCCGCGCCTCTTTGCTGCAATGTGCCTTCATACCGCTACGCCACGGAGGCTGTCGGATTATAATTGATAATGTATGACTCAATTAGAGTGCTTAGGTATCGAATCTGCTTATTATTTACAGCAAAAAAGGTCATTGCTACCATGAGCCATACCTAAATAGCTCAAAATCAAAGGAATTGACTGTTCGTTTGAATTTTTCCCTCAAACCCTAGCTAATGACGATGATGCGTCAAAAATCTTCATTTCGACCTCCAGTTACCCTTAACCCTTTGCCTTTTGATCACAACCGCAAAGGATCCAATATCACTCTAATTAGATCGTTCGCGATCAAAGGAAAGAGAGAGTATCGTCAGCAATTATGATTTTACTTTGAACGCTACACGTTATAAGGAATCGCTTCCGGATTTGCGATTTAAGTTGATTATGTATCTTGTAATTTGGGGCGATTGAAAGGGGTGTGTTGAATCAGCACACATACAGCTATCAATAGGCAGTTCCTTGTGATATGCAAATTCTCATAAAATTAACATTGCTACCAACTTGTTGGAATAATATTTAATGGGTAACTATTTCTTTGGGATTGATTGTACTATTGCAAAATATCCTTAACTCATAGCTAACCCACATTGAGCAAGCGCGGTGATTACGCTCAATCCTTCTCTGTATGAGAAGACACGTGCCCAGCGGTGAGACGATAAAAGGTTGATGATGATGATTCAATTTTTTATTGTAAATAATAATTACTAGCTCTTGGTACATTAAAACCTGCTGACACCATCTTAGTTGCGTGGTTATGGGTTATTAGCGAGTGACGCTCCCAGCTACCATAACTGCTGACCAGAACTAGATATACTTTTAGGCTGACAGGAAGAATTTTACAAATTTTAAACAACTTATTGTAATCATCTTTACAAACATTTTTATCTTTTTTACATCCAAAAATATGTCTGTTATGTCAGTCAATGTAAGTGATACAGGCATTAGGCACGATATTGATTATATGGACCCTGTTGAACAGCAAGTTTTAAATAAGTAGAGAGAGGAAGAGCGCTTCATGTTTCCATTTTATTTATTTGTATTTAATTAGTTTTATATAAGCATGTCCCTAGAGCCATACTTCAAGACATATGACATCCTACCAACCACATTGATCCCGCATTGGTAGATTACGGCCCACTCTCTCGCTCAAAGGAGGCCTGTGTCCCAGGAGTATTAACATTATACTTAGGTTGATTATAATTTCCATGAACAGCCAAAAGCTGGTTATCAAGCATAGCTTCAAACTTTAAGCTTTTTTTCTCATTGAGGCAACAACACATCCAGCCGCTGGCATAAGTAACCACCCACCAGACAAAGTCTTGCCGCCAAGCAATTCGTCGTGTTCCGGCATGATATCTGGTGAAGCCGTACGGAGGACAGGTGTGAGCAGTGTGTTACGATGTGTGCGAGGCACGATGTGCCCCTAATGTTGTTGTGTCAGGAGTTTGGTCGTGAAGGGGCTCCAGATTATCCTCTGGCTTGCGCAGCATCTTTGGTCGTGTTGTTGGGTTAAACATTGCATCACTCGCTCAACTGCCGTCTTCCTTCCTATTCACTAAGTTTTTGAGTGAATAGGCTTAATAAACTAGTGCGCTTTATATTCAACGATTGCATCACTGCTTACCCATCAGGCGAGATTGCAGTCAAGCACTGAGTATATAACTAATAAAAAAATAAGCTTCATAAAACTATGAATTATTTTTAATATATCTGACGTTTATCCATCTGATATGTAAAAAACTTTAAGACAACTTTATTCACAACTAAAATATTTATCAACAAAACATTTGACGCAATAAACCACAAAAAGTCATAACTGGTCGTTGTGTTGTTGTTAATTAAAAACCTAAAGGTACAGACGACAGCAGGTCAAGCTTTCCGGAATTGTCAAATATTACCAATCAACTTTAAGCATAATGGTTTAACGATAAAGTTGAAAATCGAATGTGAAATTTGACCAGATTGTGAAGTAAGCTTGATGTGTCGTCGTCTCTAATTTCTTTTAAACTTCAGTCGTTATGCAAAAAATATGTCTGTTATGTCAGTCAATGAAGTGATACAGGCATTAGGCACGATATTGATTATACAGTATGTTAACTAACAGAGGGCGTTCCGTTAACCCGAAATAGTATAGCATACATACTAAAAAATATTTCCATTCGAAAACAAAATGTTTTAAAATTTTCCAAGCGAAATATTCAATAAAATTTTAAATTGACATGTAAAGAAACACACACTGTACACGCGAACACAGAAGAAGACGGCAACGTCGCAATTTATTTATACATGACGACTACTGTTTTTGGTTTAAAATAGGAGGTTTCAAATTTATTTCAATTAAGAATTTTGTTTTTATTCAGTTTTTATGCTTATTTTCTATGCTGATATTTTTATTTTAATCTATTAATGATATATATTAATGAGTTTAAGGGAACGCCCTGTTATTTAACATACTGTATATTATAATCTTCTCTCTTCTTCTTCTTCAACCTATAGATGTCACTGCTGGACAAAGGCCTCCTCAAGCACGTTTCGGTCTTGTGCTGCCCGTATCCATCAACTTCCACGACCTTCACCAGGTCATCGGTCCACCTTGTTGGGCGCCTCCCTACGCTGCGTCTTTAAGTACGTGGCCGCCACTTCAGAACCTTACTGCCCCATCGGCCATCGGTTCTACGAGCAATGTGCCCTGCCAGTGCCCACTGTCATAAGTTTAGCGACTCGCGAGCTATGTCGGTGACTTTGGATCACAATAGAGAAATTCCGACATAGCTCTTGCCCTTTGTGTGACTCTGAGCATATGAGGCCATTACCATATTATAATATGTTGATATAATTATACAGGATTCACTGATATACAACAATATTTTTTTTATGCAGAGCACAGATATAGTTTATTTCAGAATAAAGCAACTGAATCGATTCCAAACATTTTTGAACCACGTTATATTTTTTTAAATAGATTTAGAAATTGTTGCAGTGTGTTTGCAAGGCGCGAAACGTAGCTTACGGTAGATCATCGCCCGTGCAACAGCTGACGCTAGAGATCCATTACCCGCTCGCCCGCTCGACCGGAGCGTGGACCATATTTTTGTTGGAACAGCCAAGTAGGATAACAAGCTCATAACTGTGGTTTTTTCATTGTATGTTTATGAAATTTTGTACATAGATTCTTTACTTAAAAAATACTACGGACACGTGTTCGTTTTTCCTTTGAACAATAAATAATCTATACTAATATATAAAGCTGAAGAGTTTGTTTGTTTGTTTGTGCGCTAATCTCCAGGAACTACTGGTCCAATTTGAAAAATTCTTTTGCGTTGGATAGCCTATTAATCCAGGAAGGCTTTGGCTATAACATCCCATATGAACAATAGGAGCAGGCAGTAATAAAAAAATGTTGCAGAAACAGGAGCTAACTTCGTACATATTTTCCAATATAGGAGCTGAGCATGACTAATTCCCACGCGAGCAGAAGTCGCTGGCGGCCGCTAGTGTTATATATCTTTATATATAATTCTGCTGTACGTGTGTATGTCATTGAACTCCTCTAAACGGCTTGACCGATTTTAATGAATTTTTCTGTATGCGTTTGAGTGGCGACCTGGATCGTTTAGATTCACAAATCAACCCGGCAGATGGCGCTAATCGCTTGAAGAAGCATGGGATCTCGAAACAGCCCTAACGATTTCGCTGAAAATTAATATGTGTGGGTTTTCGGGGGACGAAAAATCGATCTAGCTCAGTCTTATGTCTGGGAAGCGCATATTTTTCGAGTTTTCTCTTTTCCGCAATATCTTTATATATATAATTCTGCTGTACGTGTGTATGAACTCCTCCTAAACGGCTTGACCGATTTAAATGAATTTTTTCTGTATGCGTTTGAGTGGCGCCTGGATCGTTTAGATTCACAAATCAGCCCGGCAGATGGCGCTATTGCTTGAAAAAGCATGTGATCTCGGAAACGGCCCTAACGATTTCGCTGAAAATTTGATATGTGGGGTTTTCGGGGACGAGAAATCGATCTAGCTCAGTCTTATGTCTGCGGAAGCGCATGTTTTCGAGTTTTCTCTTTCGCAATATTTCACGCATAATATGGGCGCTAATTTCGCGCTTGACATTGCGCTATAGTGGTATGGTTCTACTGCGATGGCTGGTGTTCCTCGGTTCAAACCCAGGCAGACTCAAGTTTTTTTGTTTTTAGACAAGTTTATAGTTTTTTTTTTAGTTTTTGTCACTTAAAAAGAAAATTGTACATAAGAACTGAAAGGAAAAAATAAAAGAAATATTTTAAATTTAACTAAATTGTACTTAAGAACTAAAGAAAAAATATTTAATTTTTTTATTTAACTTAAAGAGACTGAAACAAGAGCTCTAGGGTAGAGAGGTGTGATATCTTTGTTACAAAATGTAGATGACAATGCTTTCCGTGGGTATATTCCTTAATCTGCTGTACGTGTGTACGCCACTGAAGCGCTGGTCCGATTTGAATGATTTTTATGCGTTTAGGTGACGCCCTGGATTGTTTAGATTCACAAATCAGTCCGGCAGATGGCGCTGCAGTCGGTGTCTATTTGAATGATTTTGCGTAAACGGCTGACTGGATTTAAATGGAATTTGACTTTTGGTCACAAATCAGCCCGGCAGATGGCGCTGCAGTCGGTGTCTAGTTATTTATCTGCCGAAACGATTCAGAATGCTTTTTTTTACATTCGTACAGGTGGGATCGTACCTAGCTGCACCTATAACGCACCTAAACGCTGGACTGATTTGAATGATTTTTTTTTGTTTGCGTTTGGGTGACGCCCTGGATGGTTTAGATTCACAAATCAGCCCGGCAGATGGCGCTGCAGTCGGTGTCTAGGTTATTTATCCTAAACGGCTGAACTGATTTTGAATAAATATTTGTTTATACATTCAAGTGGGGGTCTGGAAAATTTACATTTACAAATCAGCCCAGATGGCGCTAGTCGGAATCTAGGTTTATTTATACCTACTGCAACTAAACGGCTGGACTGATTTGAATGATTTTTTTTGTTTGCGTTTGGGTGACGCCCGGGATGGTTTAGATTCACAAATCAGCCCGGCAGATGGCACTGCAGTCGGTATCTATGTTATTTATCCCTTACGGCTGGATCGATTTGAATGAATTTTTTTATGCATTTAAGTGGGGCCTGGAAAATTTACATTCACAAAAACAATTCGGCAGATGGCGCTGTAGTCGGTATTTAGGTTATTTATGTATTTTTTTTTTTTTTTGATACAATTTATTTTTTTTTATAGACTATATTAATCACTCTGGCAACATATAGTAATTAATCAAACATCACAGGCGAACCCGGCTTGCTGATGATGTCTTGACTTGGCTCGCCGAACTTGACCGTGGCGGGATACATTCAAATCGTTTAGTTCTTCGGCAGTTAAATTAAGCTCTGAAAATGTTATTCCCTCAGAAGATGATGGTGACATTGTTGAGATGTATTTCCGTTTTAACAAGTAGTTGCTTCACTCGATTTTTTGTTCCTTCCCTACTAATTTGTATTATCGGCTCAAATTGTGACCGCATTTGATGCAAAACTTGAAGGTTTCAGCGGTTATTGTAAAACATTCGTCGCATCTTAACAAGTTTTTTGTGCAAATATTGATTATAACGAATTGTTTTCGAAAATTGATGTTATTTCAAAATGAAGAATAATAATAATATTTGATCTTTCCTTTCATACTTTAATACCCTAATCGCTTGAAATATCATATGCAGGACAACGTCTGCCGGGTCCGCTAGTTTCACGTATAATATGGGCGCTAATTCGCGCGGCTTGACATAGCGGCTGTGGCGTAGTCGATAGTGGTATGGTCTACTCGTGATGGCTGGTGTTCCTCGGTTCAAACCCGGCAATCACAAGTTTTTTTTTGTTTTTAGACAAGTTTATAGTTTTTTTTTTTTAGTTACTAAAAAGAAAATTGTACATAAGAACTAAAGGGAAAAAAATAAAAAATATTTTATTTTTATTTAACTAAAATTGTACTTATGAACTAAAAGAGAAAAAATAAATAGAAATAAATAAATATTTTTTTTTTTATTTAACTTAAAGAGACTGAAACAAGAGCTCTAGGGGTAGAGAGAGGTATGATATCTTTGTTACAAATGTGAGATGATGACAATGCTTTCCATGGGTATATTCCTAAATCTGCTGTACGTATGTACGTCACTGAATTCCTCCTAAAGGCTGGTCCGATTTGAATGAAGTCTATGTATATAAATGAAAGTCGTGTTAGTTACTCTATTTATAACTCAAGAACCGCTTAACCAGTATGGCTCAAAATTGGTAGGGAGGTAGATAAGAACTGGGAGAAGGACATATCACATAGGATACTTTTTATCCCGTTCCGTTGTTCCGTCGTTAAGACATGTATAACAAAACGCAACTGACATGGAATAACAAAACAACTCAGTCAAAATATAAGTTAGCGGTTCATTTGTTAAAATGGTACAAACACACTGCTGCACTACTCAGCATATTAAAAAGTCTTACCGGTTGAATGTTGATGCATTCATTTAAAGCAAGGAATATAAATACTCTCTGCCGGTTTATTTTTTTAATAAAAGCCCCAAAGCAAACTTCAACTTCAAAATTTCTAATATTGTATTGCTGTGCCATTTACCACTATACTATAAAACAAAGTTACTTTCTCTTTCCCTATGTCCCTTTGTATGATTAAATCTTTAAAACTACGAAACAGATTTTGATGAGGTTTCTTTTAATAGATAGAGTAATTAAAAGAAACGTTTATATGTATAATAACATCCATTAAATTGTGAGAAACACTATCCCTCGCCCACATGTGGGAGTGACGAGAGGAGGCATAACTCTTGCCGCGAAAAATCGCAGTACAGCGGACAGAGCTCCGGCGGATCTCATGGCGACATGGAAAGTGTGATTGTCGCAATCCAGCACTGAGCACGCCACAATAGCGGCGGTAAGTCCTCTCTTTGAGGAGTAGCTAGAGAGGCGCCACGGCGTCCTCACCTTCCGACTGACGTAGGTCCTCACCGGACACGGCTGTTTCGGGAGGTTCCTGTTCCGTATAAGGCGGGAGGAAACGCCAGGGTGACCACTGTGTGCATCGCCCTGAGGACACGGTGGAGCAAATGGTGGAGGTCTGCCCGGCTTGGGTAGAGCACAGCCGTGTCCTCGTGGCGGCGATCTCGACCCTGGTCCGGGCCATAGTCCGGAGCAAGAGTGCATGGCAAGCTTTCACCTCCTTCTGTGAAGCAGTGATACTGGCAGAGGAGGCAGGCGCGCGAGGGCGGATATCACGGGTGGGGTTTGTCAATAAAGTCTGACACGCCCTTCCTCACACGCTCCGCCCAGAGCGGGAGAGGTCATTGGTGATTTCCGCACAAAACAAAAAAAAAAAGAACTGAAGAAAGAGCAAGAAATTGCACTTGAAGAGCGCAGCTATAGTATGGCTCGACTTCATTTCTTCTCCTGGAAGCAAAGGGAGGCAGCCCGTGAAATGGCTCGGTTGGCAATGCGAAATCGTCGAGCAAACCTCAGAGATCAAGCGCTAGATAATTTACGAAACACAAGAAGAAATTCATCAAATATTGATTTGAATCGGGCAGCGTTTCAATACGCATATAATATAGCGCAATGGCGTTCGCATTAGGCCAATGGATGTTGTTTGCGAGTATTGTAGCACATTAAAGATTTCCGGAGAACCGCCAGGATTGTGCTCCCAAATAAAAAATCATTGAATAATAATAATTTATTTAAAATTATCCTAATTTAAAAAGTAATCATGTGATATTGCCTTTAAGGCGGAACGAAGTTCGCCGGGTCAGCTAGTATTAGTATAGATTTTAAGTTAAACAATTTTATTCTCATTGTAAGTAAATTCGTAGAGGAATATATCAGGTGTTGATTATAATTATGATCTAATTGATTCTGATGCCATACATTCTAGTATGTTAAAAATTATAATTTATTACACAGCATACTTTAAATCAAGGTTAATCGAAAATTATATGTGTACTAGCTGACCCGGCGAACTTCGTTCCGCCTTAAAGGCAATATCACATGATTACTTTTTAAATTAGGATAATTTTAAATAAATTATTATTATTCAATGATTTTTTATTTGGGAGCACAATCCTGGCGGTTCTCCGGAAATCTTTAATGTGCTACAATACTCGCAAACAACATCCATTGGCCTAATGCGAACGCCATTGCGCTATATTATATGCGTATTGAAACGCTGCCCGATTCAAATCAGTATTTGATGAATTTCTTCTTGTGCTTCGTAAATTATCTAGCGCTTGATCTCTGAGGTTTGCTCGACGATTTCTCATTGCCAATACAGCCATTGCACGGGCTGCCTCCCTTTGCTCTGGTGAGTGAGAAGCACGAAGTCGAGCCATACTAAGGCTGCGCTCTTCAAGTGCAATTTCTTGCTCTTCTTCAGTTCTTTTTTTTTTTTGTTTTGTATGGGAAATCACCAAATGACCTCTCCCGCTCTGGGCGGAGCGGAAGGGCGTGTCAGACTTTTATTGACTGAAACCCACCTGTGTTCCTTCACTTGCCTATGCAACGGCCAGTGCCATGGTTTCTTTTTTAACCAACCAGCAACCCTGTGGACCAGTCCTCATGGACCCCGTCAAGGTGTGCTGACATCTCTTTGAGGCGCATGCGAAACACAACGCGTCGTCAATCCGAGCCAAGTTCTTACCAGGAGGCTAGCTGCCTATCGCTCGCCGCCGTTATCCGGTCCGGTATCGCCGGTGGTAGGGAGTCCGATGTTGTCTCCCGACCAGGGCGCTTCCTGCAGCGGTTTGAGGTGTGAGGGTAGTGGGATATCCGCTCCCTCGCGCGCTCTGCCTCCTCTTTGCCAGTATCACTGCTTCACAGAAGGAGGTGAAAGCTTGCCATGCACTCTTGCTCCGGACTATGGCCCGGACCGGGGTCGGATCGCCGCCACGAGGACACGACTGTGCTCTACCTAAACCGAGCAGACCTCCACCATTTGCTCCACCGTGTCCTCAGGGCGATGCACACAGTGGTCACCCTGGCGTTTCTTCCCGCCTTATACGGAACAGGAACCTCCCGAAACAGCCATATCCGGTGAGGACCTACGTCAGTCGGAAGGTGAGGACGCCGTGGCGCCTCTCTAGCTACTCCTCAAAGAGAGGACTTACCGCCGCTATTGTGGCCTGCTCAGTGCTGGGTGGCGACAATCACACTTTACATGTCGCCATGAGATCCCGCCGGAGCTCTGTCCGCTGTACTGCGATTTTTCGCGGCAACGGAGTTATGCCTCCTCTCGTCACTTCCACATGTGGGCGAGGGATAGTGTTTCTCTACAATTTAATGGATGTTATTATACATATAAACGTTTCTTTTTAATTACTCTATCTATTAAAAGAAACCTCATCAAAATCTGTTTCGCAGTTTTAAAGATTTAATCATACAAAGGGGCATAGGGAAAGAGAAAGTAACTTTGTTTTATAGTATGTAGTGAAGTGGTAAATGGCACAGCAATACAATATTAGAAATTTTGAAGTTGAAGTTTGCTTTGGGGCTTTTATTAAAAAAATTAAACCGGCAGAGAGTATTTATATTCCTTGCTTTAAATGAATGCATCAACATTAAACCGGTAAGACTTTTTTTAATATGCTGAGTAGTGCAGCAGTGTGTTTGTACCATTTTTAACAAATGAACCGCTAACTTATATTTTGACTGAGTTGTTTTGTTATTCCATGTCAGTTGCGTTTTGTTATACCATTTCTTATGACGACGGAACAACGGGAACGGGATAAAAAGTATCCTATGTGATATGTCCTTCTCCCAGTTCTTATCTACCTCCCTAACAATTTTGAGCCATACTGGTTAAGCGGTTCTTGAGTTATAAATAGAGTAACTAACACGACTTTCATTTATATACATAGACTTCATTCAAATCGGACCAGCCCTTTAGGAGGAATTCAGTGACGTACACACGTACAGCAGATTTAGGAATATACCCATGGAAATCATTGTCATCATTCATCACATTTGTAACAAAGATATCATACCTCTCTCTACCCCTAGAGCTCTTGTTTCAGTCTCTTTAAGTTAAATAAAAAAAAATATATTTATTTATTTCTATTTATTTTTTTCTCTTTTAGTTCATGTAGTACAATTTTAGTTAAATAAGAAAAATTAAAATATTTTCTTTTATTTTTTTTTCCCTTTTAGTTCTTATGTACAATTTTCTTTTTAAGTAACTACAAAAATTAAAAAAAAAACTATAAACTTGTCTAAAAACAAAAACGAAACTTGTGATTGCTCGGGTTTGAACCGAGGAACACCAGCCATCGCGAGTAGACCATACCACTATCGACTACGCCACAGCCGCTATGTCGAACCGCGCGAAATTAGCGCCCATATTATACGTGAAATATTGCGAAAGAGAAAACTCGAAAACATGCGCTTCCCCAGACATAAGACTGAGCTAGATCGATTTCTCGTCCCCTAAAACCCACACATATTAAATTTCAGCGAAATCGTTAGGGCCGTTTCCGAGATCACATGCTTCATCAAGCGATCAGCGCCATCTGCCGGGCTGATTTGTGAATCTAAACCATCCAGGTCGCCACTTAAACGCATACAGAAAAATTAATTAAAATCGGTCAAGCCGTTTAGGAGGAGTTCAATGACATACACACGTACAGCAGAATTATATATGTAAAGATATAAAGCTAAAGAGTTTGTTTGTTTGAACGCACTAATCTCAGAAACTACTGGTCCGATTTGAAAAATTGTTTTTGCGTTGGATAGCCCATTAATCCAGGAAGGCTTTAGGCTATATAACATCACGCTGGGACTAATAGGAGCGGAGTATAACTAACTCCACGCGAACGAAGTCGCTAGGGGCCTCTAGTATTAGATATGTGTCGCAAGTGTCGCCACAGACTTTTTTTTATTTTTTATAAATTATAAACTAGCGCTTGACCGCAATCCCGCCTGATGGTAAGCAGTGACGCAATCGTTGATGGTAAAGCGCACTAGTTTATTAAGAGCCTATTCACTCTAGCCTTGGAGACACTCAAATTGTAGTCCTACGGAAACACCGCCGCTGGCAAATTGTTCCAGTCCCGCGATGTACGCGGTATTAAAGGAGGAGGCGAAACGCTTCGTCTGGATCGTAGTGGTGTTAACAACGTAAGGTTGGAAACTAGACTGCGGCTAATCTGCCAAACGGAATGCACCCTAATGTTAGGTACCATGGATAATAATCATCACCACAGTTCTCATTAACGATTTTCCATAATAAGGACTTTTAACTCCCATTGGGCAAGATTAATTAACATTGTGATGATTGCTCAGTACAATTATTAAAGGACGAACTATAAATATTGCTTGGAATTGTATATTTTTCCTGTTACAGTCGGTAATTCTGAAGGTTTGCACCTGACTGGGTTGTGGCTAAGACGGTACTTAAATAAGAGTGCAGACGAAAACACATCAAGCTTCTACAATCTGTTAGATTTCTTTATTTGATTTTCAACTTTATATCTAAACTACCGGCCGCGCGCGACTTTGTCCGCGTTTTTTTTATATGCTCCGCTCTTACTAATCGCAGCGTGATATTTTATAGCCTAAGCCTTCCCGGATTAATGGACTATTCAATGCAAAAATGATTTTTAAAATAGAGCCCGTTGTTCCCGAGATTAGCGCGTTCAAACAAACAAACAAACTCTTCAGCTTTTTATATTAGTATAGATTAATATCTATATATTCCCAATCAACCTTCATCAATCATGCCGGAATACTACGAATCGCATGGCAGCAAGACTTTGTCTGGTGGGTGGTAACTTTTGCCGGCAGCCGATGTTATGGCCTACCACCGACCATACCGTGTTTCGCAATCACCCTGCGGATTTCTAGATGACCTTAATATTAATGGGTGTAGTTACTAGGCTTGCAGATAAGGAAAAGAGTACCTAATTCTTGTAAATACAGATAAATGTACCAATCACGATCAAAAAAGTGGTGGCCTAGTGGTTAAAACACCAGCTCAAGTATGAGTGTGCGGGTTCGATTCCAGGTCAGGCAAGTATCAATGTAACTTTTGTAAGTTATATGTACTTTCTAAGTATATCTTGGACACCAATGACTGATTAAAAGGTGAAGGAAAACATCTTGAGGAAACCTGGACTTAAGTCTGAAATCGCCAACCCGCATTGAGTTAGCGTGGTGATTACGTCGAACGTTCTCTGTATGAGAGGAGACCTGTACCCAGCAGTGGGACGATAAAAAGATTGATGATGATGATTCCGATCAAAACAATGAAGTTGGCTATACCGTGTGATATATCGCGCCCTGAGCTCTGAGGAAATTGAACGGAACATGCAAATAAAAATAGCTACCGAGAATGCTCGCTGTTGATGTTCGCACTGACCTTTCATAAGCAAGTACGCTAGACTCCATATTATTGTACTTATACAACGTGCAACAAAAAGGGTATATACATACCAAAGGTATGGCATCTTTAGATGATATCAAACGATATCGGAAGGGTTTCAACTCAAAATAAAATACTCAAAAAATTGGTACCAAATTTTCGGTTTCGTCTGTTTCTTAAAATCAAATCATAACAAACGTGGCAGCACACTACATACGTTAATAACTACTCGTTACCCGTCACGTTACTTGCCAAAATCCGACAAATGTCTTCAATATCTCTATGCGACTATTATGATAGTAGCCTATCACAGGTGGTGTTTTTCCTCATAACTTCCTAACATAAAGAGATAGGATTAAAAAACCCTTCCAATATCGTTTGATATCATGTAAAGATGCCATGCCTTTCTTATGTATATACCCTTTATGTTACACGTTGTATATGCGAAAGTATGTAAATAAGGATGTATCTATTTATTTATTTAGCCTATCGAACATGAAATGTACAGAAGCGGACTTAATGCCTTAGGCATTCCCTACCAATTAATAACAGGTGGTGAAGAGATAAGATGGTAGGTGCTTTAGTGGAAAACAAAATGGAATGAAAAAGACTACTACTACTGTACGGACTTAGATTTTTTATATATATATATATATGACGATATAATATTAATAGTTGCTCATTTGATGTATGTAGTAGTCGGATAAAAGCTGTGACGTTATTTTCTAATGGCGGCACTTGAACTGAGTCGTTTTAAAAAGTGAGGATTGTCAAACGGTCACTTCGCTTGGAGACGTGGATCAGGGCACTTCTCCGGGAAGAAACTGTCGGTTTGCCTTTTTAAATTGTTATTGCCAAGATTGGAGGGTACATTTACACTTCGTGCTTTAATTCAACACTTCACCTACGAAATGGAGCCCTTACCACCACAATAAGATGGCGCCGTCGCTGACGTCATCATATATAATTATAAACTAGTACTTGACCGCAATCCCATATAATGGTAAGCAGTGATGCAATCATTGATGGTAAAGGACGCTAGTTTATTAAGAGCCTATCCTAAGCCTAGCCTAGAGCCTATTCTAATCCCTAAACCCAGCAGTGTTCCTTCATTCGCCTGTGCGCCAGGGTCCACGATATCTCTCCCGAAGAATCCACTGCCCTGGCAAACAACAGCTGTATCCTAAGTTTGCAATTTAACTCCCGAACATAAGTATATTAATTTTGATAAATTTTCTTCGACACCCACACTTGAAGTTCAGTTATCACTACAATTCAATTTACCATAAAGTTGATATTTCTTTAAGCAGAAATAACATTAATTTGGGAACGGATTTGAATATGGAATATTATTTCAACAATAATATTATATTCTCCTCCTACACATTCTACGTAGAAACCTACAGCTAAAAGCTACAGACGAGGTTTAATTAGCAGTCATGGCCCAGTGGTGACCGTTAACTACTGACCAGTTAAGGTCGCTGGTTAGAACCAAGGCAGCGTTTTATGTAAGACAAGATACGAGCCGTGGTTTTACCCGCGTAAGTTTCGATCCTGTCTGACGGTTGCCTGACGGGTGCCAAATTTTATGCCAAATTCGATCAGAAGTTTTAGCGTGAAAGCAGAGCAAACAAACTAACTTTCAAATTTATAATATTTAATTATTATTCGCCCGCGTGGAATTCGTTTATATCGCGCTTTTAGATTTCCCTGGGGAATATCAAAATAAAAGGTAGCCTATGTCCTTTCTCAGGGTCTAAAGATTGTCTGTGCCAAATATCATCAAAATCGGTTGAGAGATTTAAGCGGGAAAGCGTAACAGACTATAAATAATATTATAAACCTTCCTCTTGAATCATTCCATCTATTTAAAAAAAAACTCATCAAAATCTGTTGCGTAGTTTTAAAGATCAGTTTTAAAGATATGTATGCACATAGGGATCTAAGGACAGAGAAAGCGACTTTATTTTATACTACAAATATATGTTAGGTATAAAAAACTCGAAATATTCAAATTTTCTTATGAAAAAAGAATTATTAAAATCGGTCCAGTACTTTTTGAGTTTATTCGTTACATACAAAAATACAAATGTTTCCTTTTTAAAAATATTTTAGTGTCAAATAATATCAAGTTCGGTCCAAACGATCCCAACTAGTCGCAATCATTTGACAAAAATGTGTTCGCCGATTAGGCTGCGTGCGTTCTATAAAAAACCGGCCAAGTGCATGTCGGACTCACGCACAAAGGGCTCCGTACAATTAATTAATGAAATTAAAGGATTTAAGTTATTTGTATGAAAGATTCGGTCTTCTATAGGTTGCATTCTGGTGAGTGTGCAAGGGAATTGCATGATTTAATTCCCCCATCACCGTTCCACCATCGGACGACCCGTCGTACGGCGAGTTTCCACCCTTACGTTGTTGATACCACTGCGACCCGGACGAAGCGTTTCGCTTCCTCTTTTATACCGCGTACATCGAGGGACTGGAACAATTTGCCAGCGACGGTGTTTCCGTCACATTACAATTTGAGTGTCTTCAAGGCTAGAGTGAATAGGTTCTTAATAAACTAGCGCGCTTTACCATCAATGATCGCATCACTGCTTACCATCAGGCGGGATTGCGGTCAAGCGCTTGTTTATAACTTAAAAAAAAAAAAAAAATTACGCGGTAATAGGCGGTTTACGATTTACGAGTATTAGAAAAAAACTACTTACTAGATCTCGTTCAAACAATTTTCGTTGGTAGTTATTATTTATTTATTTTTTCATCAAAATCTTAATGCGGTTTACAGAATACATCTACCTACCAAGTTTCAATAGTTTCGGAAAAAAATGGCATGGTGGCAAATGCATGGTGACATACGGACGGGCAGACGGACAGACTGACATGACGAATCTATAAGAGTGCCGGTTTTTGTCATTTGGCTACGGAACCCTAAAAATACAACATATACCTAAAACTACGTTATTTCCAAGTCCGAACTCAAAAACACACTAATTAAAAATAACCTCATGTGCTTAAATATTAGGTATCTTTCAGAATGCTATACAAAAGACAGGCCTTTGAATTATGTGTTCACTAGACCATCCAAATGAACGCTAATTAAAATTCTGGTTTTGATTATGGCACCAAAATTAGTCAGTAATTTACCTTGAAGTATGCATTGGCATCGTAGGTACGTGTGTATTGCCATGTAGGCGATTATTAACAGTAGGGTAATTGCGTAATACACCACCAGTAGCATTGGGTTTCATTTTGACAGTTCGACAGCGTTCATTACGTGATTTACCGCGTTGAACAGACACATTTTTCGAATACATAGAGCAATGGATTAGCAATATGCTTCAAAATTAATTAGTCCGTCAGTCAGATTTCCAAAAAATACTAGAAACTTATTTTTTTCTTTTTTCATATAAACAAAAAATGAAGACGACACAGCGCATTGGAAAACTCGTGTGACGTCACTGCACGCTACACTTTTTAGAGACCAGTGACGTCACCAGCCTCCACTCCTGATCATTGATGCCTTTTATATTTGTCAATTTTTACTGATTTTATAAAACAAAATATACGTATCCAATATTTTTCTATAATTTGAATGACGGACTTAATAGAATCATTTTTTTTCACCCAGGAAACATCCTTAAATTGATGCCTTTTATATTTGTCAATTTTTACTGATTTTATAAAAGAAAATATACGTATCCAATATTTTTCTATAATTTGAATGACGGACTTAATAGAATCAATTTTTTTTCACCCAGGAAACATCCCTATTGATAGTAACACACTATGTGTTACGCGATTAGGGTGCAGGCCATCCTCTCTTTTCTATTGAATTCAAGGACATGTTGACCATGGGATCCAATCATTCCTACATGGATAAAGAAGTATGTTCTGTCCATTATTGGCCCAAGCAACAATTCTAGAATGGGCAGTTTAATTCAATTGAATACTCTTTCCTTGTCGATATTTTGACTTTCAAAAGTGCTTAGTCATTATTGTTTCCATATTTAAAAATGATTAGACTGTGACTTTCAAATGAACCAGTATTGAACCTGTCTGTACAACTTTTAATAGCAGCCACCTACTACTAAATTATATGAATAACATTTAATTCTTTGTTATCAATTTTTTTTCTGTTTTAGTTTTTTTATTACGAAAAGGCCCCGGAACGCTAAGCTTTGCTAAGGTTGGTTTTTATAATTTTAAAAAAGACTAGCAGCTGCCAGCGACTTCGTTCGCAATCGCGTGGAATTAATTATGCTCCGCTCCTATTGGTCGCAGCGTGGTGTTATATATCCAAAAGCCTTCCTGGATTAATGGGCTATCCAACGCAAAAAGAATTTTTCAAATCGGACCAGTAGTTTCTGAGATTTGCGCGAACAAACAGACAAACATGCATACAAACAAACTCTTCAACTTTATATATTAGTATAGATAGAAGCTAAGATTTAAAGAGGAGAGAGAAAGAATCAGAGTGCTGTTCTTTAATAAATGTGACTTCGGTTTAGATTTTAATCTAATATTTTACTCAGTAATTAAGATTTCAAAAAAAAGTGCTAATGGACTTTTGTTGCATACTGTCCTTCGAAAGTATTTTTTTTTTTTTATTTTTATACTGCTACCTCCAGCATAATCGGAGCCTGTACTAAGCTTCACTTTCATTCAAGTTCTCGCGCTTATGCCTCTCGTACTTTCATGCCTCATACATAATTTTTCTATCATTCCTCCTCATTCGCGTATACAATATGTAAAGAAAACCCTGTCCGATCCGTAAAGGTATTGTTAGGAATCGATAATTGATTCTATTAATGCCGACAAAGCCGGATAAAAGTTTAAAAAAAAATCCTTCTAAAAAAATAAATATTATTTTGCAAAAAGAGACGAAAGTGACGGGGGCAGGGCACGCGACGCGTGGTCGAATCGCATAAGCGTACCGTCAAAATGGTGTTGTCACTTTTTTTAAAATTACCAAATTTTCGGGGAAGTTGGAATTAATTCGCGGGAAAAAAAGATTATTTTAAAATTCATTAGTATTGTTGCTATGATG
The DNA here is from genome assembly GCA_017933935.1 of Sesamia nonagrioides. Taxonomy (NCBI): domain Eukaryota; kingdom Metazoa; phylum Arthropoda; class Insecta; order Lepidoptera; family Noctuidae; genus Sesamia; species Sesamia nonagrioides. The sequence goes on from JADWQK010001647.1 coordinate 1,186,990, forward strand.
ATTACGTACAATTTTTTATTATATTTGGGCATGTGTTTACCTAACCTTTATTATCCTTATGGGTCGGACAGGGTTTTCTTTTTTTTTTTCTTTACTGGGTTGGATTGCCACCTATGATATCTACCTACTTAGTTATTTACTTTTATTTATAAGTTTTAGGGTGTACACAGTAAATGGGACAACAGTTTTTAATAAAGTTTTTTTTTTACCTACCGACTTATTCTATCTCTACAACTATTTTACACATTTTATACTTCATTTTTTTTTCAATTTACTTACTATTTCTTATTTTCTGCTCAAATTTACAGACACGAAAGAATATATTATTTTCGAAAGTATTTTGACCGCCAAGAAGCGTTGTTGTTTTAAGTACTAGAATAATAATAGTAAAAAATACAACAAAAACATTTCCGCCGTTTGTCTCATAAAAACATAAGTAATTACCTTTTAAAACCCCATTCATACAAAAAACAAAACTAAAGCTAAACCTGATCCCAGGAATTTTGCAAAACTGGGTGAGAATGACGCACTTGCTACAAGACCCTACAAGGTCCTGGACCTAAACAGGTTTGAACATACTTGTACAGTGAATGTTGTAAATACTAGGTATACTAGAGAATTCATATCAATTGGAAGCCTTGAGAATGAAGAAATTCAAAGGTTACATGCGACATACTCGTAAATATTTCTAGAGTTGCCGACTCGTCCCCCAATAAAAAAACACTTTATACGACTCGCTTATAGAATAAAAGAATATTATTCAAAAGTTTGGATAAGAACAATCTCCAAAGCCATAGTGCCTGGAACACAGGCGAAGAGTAGCCAGCCTTCCGGTATTGTATAGGACGCATTTATTTACTATTACTATTTTACTTATTATAAACCAGCGCTTGACCGCAATCCTGCCTGATGGTAAGCAGTGACGCAATCGTTGATGGTAAAGCGCACTAGTTTATTAAGAGCCTATTCACTCTAGCCTTGAAGACACTCAAATTGTAGTCCGACGGAAACACCGCCGCTGGCAAATTGTTCCAGTCCCTCGATGTACGCGGTAAAAAGGAGGAGGCGAAACGCTTCGTCCGGATCGTAGTGGTGTTAACAACGTAAGGGTGGAAACCAGCCGTACGACGGGTCGTCCGCTGGTGGAACGGAGATGGGGGAATTAAATCATGCAATTCCCTCGCACACTCCCCGAAATGCATCCTATAGAACACCGAAAGGCTGGCTACTCTACGCCTGTGCTCTAGGCTTTGGAGACCAACTCGAGTTAGATCAGGGTCACCAATCAGCCTATTTGCACGTCTCTCCACTGAATCCAAAGTGGCCAGGTGACACTTGGCAGCACCAGCCCAAATGTAGCTGCAGTACTCCACACACGAACGGACCTGTGCTTTGTATAACATTAGAAGCTGCCCAGGTATGAAGTACTGCCCGACCTTTGCGATAACGCCAAGTTTCCTGGCAGCCACCTTGGCCTTGGACTCAATGAACCGCCCACAGTTAAGGTTCGAGGAAATCTTAACTCCCAAAAGCTGAAGGCAGTCGGAACACTCCAAGGGCACATTCCGAAAAGTAGGGGCCAAGGTGAACGGGCTCCTTTTGGCGGTGAAAAGACACGCCTGTGTTTTGGCGGCATTGAATGCTACAAGATTGGCATTGCCCCATTCGGAGACTGCCTGCAGTGCAACACTCGTTCGCTCAACCATGGCCTCTCTTTCATTTTGGACATGTGTGCGGTAATTGCATGATATAATTTCTCCATCTCTGTTCCATCTTCGGACGACTCGTCGTACGGCGGGTATCCACCCTTACGTTGCTGACACCGCTATGATCCGCTATGATTTTTTGATAGGTATGGCATCTCGTTGTTGACCATTAGAGGCCGTGACTACTTAACCGGACTTTCCTGTGAATGAACTAAAGTCTCCAGTCAGGGCACTTAAAAACTAAGCTAAAGCTAAGGAGCGACTACGCACTAAGGGCACCCCCTGTGGGGTACGAACTTCGGCTTAAGGCGTCGCTAGAGAAGACAGCAAGGGACGGTTTGATCGAATAGGGTCCCGACGAAGCGTTTCGCCTTGACTTTTATACCGCTTATTTCGAGGGAATGGAACAATTTACTTGCTGCCGTCTTCCCAACAGATTACAATTTAAGTGTCTTCAAGTATAGGGTGAATAGGCTCTTAAAAAACTAGTGCGCCTTAGGCCGCTGCCTCGAATCTTGCGGGCAGCGGGGCGGCGGCGGCAGCGGCGCGGGAGCCGAGCGGGCATCGAAGACCCGTTCTCGAAACTAGCGGGCAGATCACGCGTCACTATAGCCGCGTAGTGTTGTGTTCATGATTGTGTCGACGAGATATTTGTTTTTATTCGCGAAAGAAATGTCTGAACAATGGCGGCAACATCTTTTTGATTCAAATTTATACCTAACACTCGATCACCGCTCGCTGCCCGCGTGATTCGAGCGCAAGAAGTACACCGCTCGCTGCCCGCCGTCGCCCCGCTGCCGCGCCGCTGTTTTCGAGGATCGGTCCGTTTGATTTTACGCATAAGATCCTGCCGCTCACGCGCCGCCGCCACCGCCGCCCCGCTGCCCGCAAGATTCGAGGCAGCGGCCTTACTGTTAGTGATAGAATCACTGCTTACATAATACTAAAATATATAAGTAATAAATTCTCATAGTATAGAAGAAAGGCAATGAATGCTCTTTTAATCGACGCGACGTTAGAATATAAAAACAACGAATGTGGCGGGAGTGAGTTCCACAATCTGTTAATTGATAATGATTAAAAATAGTTCTAATGTATGTGATGAAGTTGGGAAGTTACACTATTAAATGAGTAGGTAGACATTAAACGAGGTCATTAGTTTCAATAGTCATCAAATCTTTACTAATATTATAAATGTAAAAGTGTGTTTGTTTGTTCCGCTTTCACGCCGTAACTACTGAACCGATTGCTTTGAAATTTTGCAAACGTAAAGTTAGAAGTCCGGATTAAATAATAGGGTACATTTCATCCTGAAAAAATTTGATATCCCCGACGGAAATCTAAAAAGCGCGATATAACCGAAATCCACGCGGGCGAAGCCGCGGGCGGAAAGCTAGTAAACTGATAAATAAGAAACTAGTTTTAGTAATTTTTCCGTACTGAGAAGGTTTTTTGAACACCAAAAACCACTTACCAATTAGGATCGAAAGACTTCAGTTTATGAGTTGATTCGCACAAATTTACTCTTCCAGAACAGGCAAGTCAACATTTTTTTTAAACGTTATAAACTAGTGCTTGACTACAATCCCGCCTGATGGTAAGCAGTAACACAATGGTTGATGATAAAGCGCTCTAGTTTATTAAGAGCCTATTCACTCAAAAAAACTTATTGAATAGGAAAGAAGACGGCAGTTGAGCGAGGTGATGCAATGTTACACCCAACAACACGACCAACGATGTTGCGCCAGAGGGAGATTGTTCTGGAGGCCCTCCACGACCAAACTCTCTACACAACAACATTTGGCGCATCGTACCCGGCACACCGGCACACATCGCAGCACAACCGCTCAGACCCGTGTGCACCTCGCTGGAATGCAAACCCTCTCCCACATCCACGCGCGACGTAAGCGCTTAGTAGCGATAGTATCTTTGTTACAATTGTCTAAATACAGTTTAAATCCCCTGTTATTATTACTGTTTCTGTGGAGTTTTTACTTTGTTCATTATTTTTTTGTTTTTTTACATTTTCGATGCGTTAGTGAAACCTGTTAGTTGCACCAACATTATATTTCAGTCCATATGTATCAATTAAATTGCAAAACGTCATGAGTAAAATACCTAGTATTATGACGCTTTATGTATGCTAGGAGTTTCTCTGCGTGATCGAATCAGAAATAAGGAGATCCGCAGAAGAACCAAAGTCACCGACATAGCTCTGCGAGTCGCTAAACTTAAGTGGCAGTGGGCAGGGCACATTGCTCGTAGAACCGATGGCCGATGGGGCAGCAAGGTTCTGGAGTGGCAGCCACGTACTGGAAGACGCAGCGTAGGGAGACCCCCAACAAGGTGGACCGATGACCTGGTGAAGGTCGCGGGAAGCCGATGGATGCGGGCAGCACAAGACCGGTCATCGTGGAAAGCCTTGGGGGAGGCCTTTGTCCAGCAGTGGACATCTATAGGCTGAGGAAGAAGAAGATGTAAACATAAAATTAACATAATTCTCATTTGCAAACGGTACCGTCCGAATGACGACACAGAGAGAGGTGCACACTTGCACAGTTAACGCGAGTACTACGTCAGATCTCGGCTGTCATATGCGTTTCTTTGTCAGTCATTAAAAGTCGTCAGTAGCCCGAAGGTCTGGCAATCAGTTTTACCAAAGAGTATCGTACTACCCAATAACTGGCTAGAGGAGGCCAGATAGCCAGTGGCTCCATGTAAAATACTTTAAGGAGACTTCAACATAGTAGGGCAAAGGCAAGGAAGATGAGCATGTGTGATGAGGAAATTTTGGGAGTTTTGCAAAGAGTAAATCTTTGCAAAACTCCCAAAATTTCCTGATAAAAAAAAAGAACAGACCGTCGACGCTGAGTCACAGCTACTGTCATGCGTCATATTGCAACTATGTATTTTACTGGAAATTAGAGATAGTTATTTTTCTTTGCATTATAATTATTCAGTCTTGCCTCAACTACCAGCTCATATTATGTAAGTATGTTTTGAATATTTTTTTAACAAAGGTTCTGATCGCCGAAACTTTTTTCTTTTGGGATGGGAAATTAGATATCTCATTAGATCGGTTGACGCAGTGACTGAAAAATCGACTGCTGCGGTACGTGCCGTAGGTGCGATTCCCGCATCGAAACAAATATTTGTATGGGCTACAGGTAGGTATTCCGTGTCCGGCTGTTTGTGTTTACGAGTTTAAATGTTAGTAAACGCACCCACGATACAGGAGAAACAACTAGAGCAGGGCAAAAAAAATCTTCCTGTTCGGAGCGGAACAGAAAGGTGTGTCAGACTTTTACTGACTTATGGTCAGTAAAAGTCTGTCACTTTCGTTTAACCCATCCGTGTTCCATTACTTGCCTGTGAGCCAGGGACCACGGAATCTCTTTCGTACAACCCGCAGTCTGACAACTCAACCTCAAATACACTAGGCTGAATGGCATTTAGTGCCCTTGCTTCACCCAACATTACCAAGACTCCTACTTATTTAAAAGTAAAGAGAGCATGAATATAACGAGAAGTTTTCTTAACAGATGACCATGATCGAGCGGACGTGTAGAAACAGTGACGTCACGTCAGTAATATGCCAACAACTCGTAAGTAAATAGTAATTTACATGAAGGCCGATGAGATTTGTGGATAAGATGATATACAGTGACGGTTGTGGTTAAGGTGAGAGGAGGAGGTAGGAAGTAAAACAGCAATGGATTTCATAAGGAGAACTGCAACCTAATTGCGTAACATACTATTACTATCAATTGGGATCATTAGCATCATCATCATCATCAAGCATATTGCTAATTCATTGCTCCATATGTTTGAAAAATGTATCTGCTCAATAAAGTAAATTACGCAATGAATGTTGTTAAACTGTCAAAATGTAACCTAATACTCATAATAGTGTATTAGTTACGCAACTGCCTTACATGGTGTGTGTTCCCTTCAACATTTAACCCGCAGCCTTTAAAGCAAGACTGCAGACGAATTTTCTGGGCGTTCTAGTTCAGTAGTAACAGCAGAGCCTTCGTTTTTTGTCTGGTGTGGTTGGTACCAATAACTTTGTATGGCTCAGCTTCTAGACGACACGATTGACGCAGCTGCGCTGCGTGTCACGGGTTTGATTCCCGCACGTGATAAATATTTGTAGGGCCATACAAATGTTTTTCCAGTGCGGGAATCGAACCCGCCTGGGTCTGGCTGTTTGTGTAGGTACGTGTCTTTATGTTGTTTGTTCAATTTGCCAGTGCATTACACTGAGCAGGCAAAGGTATCTCAGACCATGATAGCCTCGTCTTGAATTATATATTGTCTTCTTTTGTAACTTATCCTAAATTTATCTTAACTAATCTAACTCCTATCCTATCTCCTTTCGTTTCCCGCGTCAGACCGACAAGGAGGAAGTTTGGGTAAGGTCATGATGTGGCCACTATGCTACAATATTTCACTGTTCTTTATAAATTATTCACTGAATGCAGTTTTTACTATATAAATCACGCGCTTTTATTTAGTAAACAACACTATAAATAATTTTAAAAGTCCAATGAAAAATGAGCGTGACACTCATCTTGACATTCCCGCCAAACTTGGACAGGAACACGTGTCTTTAGATGTTTGTAAACGCATCCTCGACAAAGAAGTAATTCGTAGTGTGGGGCAATGTTTTTAATGGCTTTTTAAAGGACTCCGGTTAAAAAAAGAACACAAGAAAATCAGAAACCGAATGCAGCTACTGGAAATAGCACCATTTTATTGTCAAACAATTACAGAGCATGATGATGCATTATCAACGTTATTTCAACGTGGATTGAGTTGATTTTGGACTGGAAAAAGTTATAAAAATGTTTTAAGTTTTAACGTAAATTTCACTTTATTACGTAGAAATAAAAATTATTTTTCTTTAAACTTATAGGTATGTGTTTAGTTTTTCGGCAAATAAGTTGCGATTGGTTTATATTGGTATATTATGAAATATTGGTACTGCGATGTTCCCCAATGACGCATTAGTACCAAGAACTAAGAAAAACAGTTTGTTTAGTCCAACGTCACAATGATCAAGCAAGTTTAGTACTTCGGTAAGCATTATGAAACAATCATTATTTCAATCGAGGTTAGTTTGAATCATATTCTGTAATTTTCCAAATGAACATTTTACGTGTCTTGTAAATGGTGCTGTGTTCATTTAATGGTCAGTTTCTCAAATGACGAAAATCACAAAAAAAAAATTCAAGCAGCAGTGTATTTAGGTCGTAGGGTCGGTAGGCTCGATGATGTAGCTTAAATTAGTTAAGTTTAGTTTATTCACAAACTAAACTGAACTAATTTAAGTTCAGTGCATCTTTTTCTTTCTGTTTCATTAAGAATAGGACAGAAGATAAATATTAGTTTAGTTTAGTCTGCGTCGGACGAAAATCGACGTATTTTTAGTCACCATGTTTTTAATCGCGTCTATACTGTCTATGGAGTATCTTAATTTGACAGGACTATGGAATCTAAAATTTTATCTTCTATCCTTTTCAAAATTTTTAAGATTTTTGGTTTCTAAGATAAAGGTAGTTAGCGTTCGGGAAGTTACGCTGTATCTTCTAGTCGTCAAAGATATCTCAGCTAAAGTCTTAGACCAGTGTGTTTTGCACGTGATGACGTCATCATCATCATCTTAAGCGTCTACTCGTCCACTGCTGGACACACTGGCTTCTTCCATGACACGCCAACATGCTCGATCCTGAGCATTTCTCCGCCAGCCAGTACCAGCCACCTTTTTGATGTCGTCGCTCCATCTCGCCCAAGGGCGTCCTACGCTACGTTTGCCGGTGATGACATACGGAACTGAAATGTGGTCGCTCACAATGGGCCTCATACGAAGGCTCAAAGTCACCGAAAGGTTAAAGGTTAAAGGTTCTCTGCGCGATCGAAATAGAAATGAGGAGGTCCGCAGAAGAACCAAAGTCACCAATATAGCTCTTCAAAGCGCTAAAAATAAGTAGCAGTGGACGAGGCACATTGATCGTAAAATCGATGGCCGATGGGGCAGTCAGTTTCTAGAGTGACAGTCACGTACCGGAAGACGCAGCGTAGGGACCCTAACAAAGTCGACCGATGACCTGGTCAAAGCCGATGGATGTGGGAAGCACAAGACCGGTCATTGTGGAAAGCCTTGGGCGAGACCTTTGTCCAGCAATAGACCTCTATAGGCTGAAGAAGATGCAGGTTTTCCCTAGTTTAGGAGGCAGGATTTATTGTTTTTTGTCATATAGACCACTAGCTTTTCGTCCGCGGCTTCGCCCGCGTGGTTTATCGCGCTAATTCGGTTATATCGCGCTTTTTAGATTCCCCTCGGGGATATCAATTTTTTTTTCAATAAAAAGTAGCCGATGTCCTTTCTCAGGGTCCAAATTTCATCAAAATCGGTTGAGAGGTTTAAGCGGGAAAGCGTGACAGACAGCCAGACAGACAGAGTTACTTTCGCATTTATAATATTAGTATGGATTACTTTTTTCTCTCTCCTTGTTTATTTTGTTAGTTTTTGAAGTCTTAGCGCTCGTTCAGACACGGCGGGAACCGCGCGATTAAAGAATCGCATGGAAATCGCGCGGGTCTTATTTATATGAGTTAGTTAGTAATCGTTCAGACATAACCGCGCGGTTAATCAAGCCGCGCGGTTACCGCAACCCAACTGCCAGAAAATAGAATCGCGCTGCTCCCGCGCGTTTCTATTACTATGAAGTCTTTACTTCGCGTTCAGTTGCGTTGCGGATACCGCGCGGTGAGCACGTCACTGTTCGTGAGTTCGCCATGGATCGTTTCGACACTGAACTATTTATTGATGAGGTGGAGAAGAGACCTGCAATATGGGACATTCAGTGTGATGATTACTCATATAAAATTATCAAGAACCGAGCTTGGCAAGAGTTGGTGGAGATATTTGGAAATTGCGAAGACACGGTGGAAAAAAAGAATATTTTAAGTAAGTAGGTTTATTCACCAAAAAATAATTGACAGAATTATGTTATAATTATTGTTATGAAGCGTATATTATACTCTCCGTATACTTTAGGTACTTAAATAAATATAAACAAACTTCGGCTGCTTTATGCAGACATTTCGAGCATTTTTCAAATGATGGTCACACGGTATTACCATATTTTGTTTGTTTACATTTAGTTATGTACCTAAACATACGTACGGTACGTTAAGTACGGTATGTTAGTTGCAGCTATATCTTTGTGTTTTGCCATGGAACACGCCCATCGTTCACAAAGTAATGAGCGAATTTATCTCTGATATTCAAAGATGACGGTGTCCCTCTTCCCGCATGCAAGGTATTGAGATTAGTCATGGGTGCATTATATAAAGTATCTTTAAATTTTAGACCATCTCTAGTCCGCATATAGTTATGTAGAACACAAGAAGCTTTTATTATATCTTCGGCAAAATCTATGTTTACATTTATAGGCCTATGAAAGATGCGCCATTTGTTAGCCAAAATACCAAAAGTGCACTCAATATTACGTCGGGCTCTCGATAACCTATAGTTAAAAATCCTTTTTTCATATGGTAAACATTTGCCTGAATATGGGCGCATTAAATTTTCTGCTAAGCCGAAGGCTTCATCTCCAACTATAACATAAGGCATTGGTGTTAGGTCTACATTAGATATTGGTTTAGGTGTTGGGATGTTTAATGATTTCTGTCAGGCGTTTATAAAAAACCGAATTTTTAAATATAGCAGAATCACTGCTTTTGCCATAAGCCCCAATATCAACATAAGTAAAGCAATAGTTGGCGTCGCAAAGTGCTAAGAGCACTATGGAAAAGTAATGTTTATAGTTATGATACAAAGAACCCGAATCAACAGGCTTTATAACTCGGATATGCTTGCCGTCTATAGCACCAATGCAATTTGGAAAATTTGCATATCTCTCAAAGTCTCGTGCTATTGTCTTCCAGATATCTTCAGTCGCTTCGGGCATGACTATGTTTACCAACTTATTCCACAATGATTTACATACTTCGCGGACAATTCCAGTAATCGTCGATTTTCCTAGGCGATAATTGTAGCTTAGTTCTCCAAATGAACAACCCGTACCAAGATATCTGAAACAAGAATATTATTAATAATGTTATTATTTTTAGGTACACAACTCCAAAAAAAATGGAAAAACATACGAGATTGCTACAATAAAGAATACAAAAAAGAAAAAACAACTCCTTCTGGTTCAGGTGCTCGTAAAGGAGCCCGATATATGTATTTTTCAAGATTTTCTTTCCTGCAGAATAGTGTAAGTAATAAAGACACTACAACTAATATTGAAGAACAGAATGAAAGGCAAAGTGAGGAGACAAGTGAACTAAACGCCAATGCAACCGAAGCCACTGAAATACGTCCCCCTAAACGTAAGAAAACACAAGTGCCAGAAGAAAAAATAGCTGTTTTAATAGAAAAAAGTATCGAGTCACGAAAACATTTTCAGAATGAACTTCAAGAAAATAGTATTACCAAGCAAGATGACGACAAACTCTTTTGTTTGTCGTTATACAGTATGTTAACTAACAGAGGGCGTTCCCGTTAACCCGAAATAGTACAGCATACGTACATGCTAAAAAAAATATTTCCATTCGAAAACAAAATGTTTTAAAATTTTTTCCAATATGAAAATATTCAATAAAAAATTTAAATTGACATGTAAAAGAAACACAATGTACACGCGAACATGAAAGACGGCAACGTCGCAATTTATTTATACATGACGACTACTATTTTGATTTAACACAGGAGGTTTCAAATTTATTTCCAATTAGAATTTTTTTTTATTCGGATTTTTTTATGCTTATTTTTCTATGCTGATATTTTTATTTTAATCTATTAATGATATATATTAACGAGTTTAAGGGAACGCCCTCTGTTATTTAACATACTGTATAAAGAACTCAGAAAAGTACCAGAAAATAGGCGTTTAGCAACCAAAATTGAATTACTTCAAGTGATACAAAAAGGACAAAGCTTACCACCCCCTGTTCGCTACAATACTCAGCAGATCACACCTACGTATTGGCAAGGACAACAGTATACAAGCCCGCAAGGATATTTTACTACATCTGGATCACCTCCTCCTGTTCCGGCACCGTCACCGTCACCATCGCAATTTAGTTCTGGCTCTCAGTCCTCTACAGTTATAGAAAATATTTATGCTGATTTTGAAGAAAAATAAATAAATCTTACCTTAAAGTTATTACGAGTTTCTCTTCCGGTGACACGCTTGGCCTCAAATGCGTTTCAGAGCATGAAATATCTTGCCTGATCAGTTCAATTAGTTCATCAAAAGATTTTATTGACATTCTCAAATAGTCATAAAATTTGTTATCATACATTCTTAATTTGGGATATAATGTTACGAACTGACCATGTACTAGTCGGTCACGTAATATTGGATGCACCCAATACCGCCTTTTTCTTTTCTTTTTTTTAAGGAGCAACCACAGTAAACACACTTCTTCGTCGACCTCCATTTTGAAACAACCCGCACGAAATCGCATACTAACCGCGCGTGTCTGAATAGCTTCACAATTTTGCGGTTTGAAACCGCGCGATTCGTAAACGCACGATTCCCGCATGTCTGAACGAGCTCTTAGCATGTACCTAGTAGGTATGCAAACTTTGTCTATGTGCGTTTTGGTTCAATAAACGTAATAATATTAATACTTTTAACGCTAAATGTATTTAAAATATCATTCCATTTCTGTCATCTTCAAATGGTTGTCAGAATCACGTGTTTAGAACTCGTTTAGCTACTTTTTTTGGAGTTTTAAAAAGCTTAAAGTCATTTTCAGTTTTTTGGTAATTTATTTTTGTGAATAAGTTCGAAAACAGACTGTTTTTTTGAAAGGTGATCGGCTTGTATTTAAATTTCGTAAACTAAAGCTTGTAACGGCCCAGATTTACAAAAAGCGGTTAAAATTAAAAAGCCATTCCTGCTGCAGTAAAAATTGGTAACAAATGCAACCAAGGCAGGTCCACGGTTTTTAACTTGCGTTAAAACATGATAGATACCGTACGGACAGCAGGTCAAACTACCCAAAACCTATAATTTATAAAAATAAAATGAATAAGGGCGTTTATGTGACACTGGTTTTTATTGAGATGAATTGGGGATTCGATTTTGATCATTTTTCTTCTGACCATAAGCCTACTCAAAACAATGGAAGAGTAAAATAAAACAATCATTCCTTTGTATCCCGACTTCCAGTTTCAATCAAACAAAAAGCTTGCCCTGAATGTTATCACCATTACCTTAACCCAACCCTTACAAACCTGGTTCTAAACCCGTATGCCAGAACTAACGATAAGGTCATGCACACAGTATTGTGTGATACAGCGTCATTTGAATGACAGCGAAGATATGTTTGTGCGAATAGTTGTGAAACTGTTTGTTCGGTAGTGTTAATATTAGTGTGGACTTTGTAGGTTTAGTCAAGGTGACACCCTCCGTGGCGTAGCGGTAGCGGACGCGGCCGCTGGGCAAGGTGGCGCGGGTTCGATCCCCGCACAGTGCAAGTATTTGTATGCATGAATATGAATATTAGCACTGGTCTGGTCGTGCCCCGGAATGCACGTTAAGCCGTTGGTCCCGGTTGCCATACGAACTTCTAGTGGCAGTCATTACGGGTTGTTGGAGCCCTCAAAATTCCAACAATTGGTCTAACTGCAATGCTTCGATGTCGCCTTCGGGTTGTGGAGGTCAGACGGCAGTCGCTTCACGAAAAGTGTCGAAGTTTAGCCATATCAGCGGTTGGACTGGTAAAGCGGACCCCAGACTCCAAAGCTGAAGGCTTCGGATGCGACTGGGATTAACGCTGGGATGATAATGATGATGGCTTTGTAGGTTTAGTCAAGGTAATGAATGTGTGTTGCCAGTGATGACTTACGGAACTGAAACGTGGTCGCTCACAATGGACCTCATACGAAGGCTCAGAGTCACATAAAAGGCGATGGAAAGACCTATGCTAGGAGTTTATCTGCGCGACCGAATCAGAAATGAGGAAATCCGCAGAAGAACCAAAGTCACCGATTAGCTCTTCGAGTCGCTAAAATTAAGTGGCAGTGGGCAGGGCACATTGCTCGTAGAACCGATGGCCGATGGGGCAGTAAGGTTCTGGAGTGGCGGCCACGTACCGGAAGACGCAGCGTAGAGAGGCTCCCAGCAAGGTGGACCAGTGGTGGCCAGCGACTTCGTTCGCGTGAAGTTGGTTATGTTCCGCTCCTATTGGTCGCAGCGTGATGTTATATATATAGCCTGAAGCCTTCCTGGATTAACGGGCTATTCAAGGCAAAAAGAATTTTTCAAATCGGTTCAGTAGTTCCTGAGATTCGCGCGTTCAAACAAACAAACAAATAAACTCTTCAGATTTATATATTAGTATACATGTATGTACACACAATAAAATACATAAGGATAAAACAAAATTAGGATCTGAGTACAAAGGTGCTGCTTATTGCTTATGAAAATTCTTCCAACAGACCTGTGAAAGGAGAAGTAAAACAGAAATGTAGACAATAGTGTGTAAGAACAAGGAGGAAATAAAATATGTATATGATAAGTATAAAAGTATTAATCCATACTAATATTATAAATGCGAGAGACAGACAGACAGTTAGTCTGTCTGTCTGTCTGTTACGCTTTCCTGCTTAAAGCTCTCAACCGATTTTGTTGAAATCTGGCACAGACAATCTTTAGACCCTGAGAAAGGACATAGACTACCTTTTATTGAAAAAAAAAAATGATATTCCCGAGGGAAGTCTAAAAAGTGCGATATAACCGAATTCCACGCGAGCGCAGCCGCGGGCGGAAAGCTAGTATTAAATATACCTAAACATATGATCCAAAAATCATTACATAAGTACACTTAAATGAATCCTACATAATATTACAATACAGGGTGTATCTGACATAGTGACATCGTAACGCAAACTTCGCGGATAGGCTACACCGCCTGCCACTAATAAAATTTTGATAGTCATTTATGTCGTTAATGAACGTTTACAGAATTCACGGTCGTTAAAAAAAAAGTGTCGGCTCGGCATTTGAACGTTGCAAGCGTGCCGCCGTGCGGGTTTGTAGGTATGACGTTGATCCCTGATGTAAACTCTATAAAATCAGCTGATAAGACAGTTTTTCGAGTTTTGTTTTCATTGCGCTTTTTTGTGTAATTAGCGAATTAATTAATTTTTACTTAAAAATCTTATTGGGTTATAAAAGTATAGCAATTATGAACGGTCTAAAGTGAAAAAACTTCATATATTTTCTTTTAAATCATGAAAAAGCCGACGAAAAATTAAACCACTGGGGGGTTCAGAATCATGTACTGGATCCATGGTACTCGTTTGTGCGTCGATGTCAGATACACCCTTTATATAAATATGTATACCTAAAGCATTATTATTTGTTTTTGCGAAACCCGAAACACGTGTCCTGTATTTTTAAGTAAATAATCTATGTACAAAATTTCAAAAAGATATCATGAAAAACCACAAACTTATGAGCTTGCTTGGTTGTTCCAATAAAAATATTGCAACAGCTGACGCAAGTACTGTGATCTACCTTAACCTGCGTGGCGCGCTCGGTAACCACACTGCAACAATTTCTAAATGTATTTGGGAAAACTTATAACATAGTGTAAAAATGATTGGAATGGATTTAGTTGCTTATTATGAACAAACTATATATATTCAGGTTTCGTATGAAAAAATAACCTTGTATATTATAATAAACAAATTCTCACAGCCGTCTAGACACCGACCGCGACAAGCTTAGCTTAACCTGATCGACCTACCGCTGCTATTATTTAGCCGAAATAATGGTAAACAACATAACCCATACTAACATTATAAATGCGAAAGTATCTCTGTCTGTCTGTCTGTCCGGCTTTCACGCCAAAACTACTGAACCGATTGTAATGAAATTTGATACACAGTCTAGAGCCTGAGAAAGGACATAGGCTATATAACATCCCGCTATGACCAATAGGAGAAGAGCAGTAACAAAAAATGTTGCGAAAACGGGAGCAAACGCGGGCGTACATGTTCCTCTCATTATTTTAACACGCGCTTATTTTATATCAACTGAGCTTTTTTTTTTTTTTCGAAATGGACATACTCACGGAATCGAGAACCACATCGCGCTGTAAACTGAAGTTCACGCGGACGGAGTCGCGGGCAACAGCTAGTTTAATATACACAAATTCTATGAAAACAGTTTTCTTAAATCTATTTGTGTCGTTCGAGACCGAACAATAACTTGTTTACTTCAAGACTTTGTAGTGCTTATAAACGTAGCGGGGTTTCATAAATATTTGATTTGACATTTGAGTGACACCAAATACACCTTGATATGACATAGGTAGGAACTGTATACGTATAGCTTCTGCCTAAAGGTATACGTAGCACACTTAAATGACACCTAACGCCGCGCTAAACTGAGGCGACTGCTCGCCGTCCACGCGGTGACAGCTAGCAGACGGCTCTCGCTTTTCGCGATAGACACAGTTCCGGACTCACAACGCTTGACCTAGCAATTATTGCTATTGCACTTGAGGATGAAGAGAGAAGCGCAAGAAATAACAGATCAAGATTTTGGGCATAGAATAAAGAGGGGAAGTAGGTTATCTGCGACCCAATCCGCGATTTAATTGCCTACTGTCTTAGGGTTGACGACTGTCCGCGCTTCGTCGGTTACGGTTGTCGCCCAAACCACTAACAAATATTTATAGACTAAGAGCTTATGTTTAAATTATTTGCTTAGTATTTAGTTTACATATACTAGTCAGTTTTTTTTTTGTAATTTTTATTTTTAGTTTTGTACACATAAAGAACCATATTTATTTTTATTTTTAATTAATACAAATATAAATAATACAAACATAACATCTATTGAATCACACATTTAATACAAAATTACAAATTAGCTACAGAAAAATACCTACTTTCTTCGGTTTCGACTATTACGAAACGCGTTGTTATTAAACTTTAATGTGTAATATATCCGTATCCTTGTAAATAACTTTTAGAAATATAATTTGAAAATATAAGTCTTTTATTTGTTCATAAATAGACATACCAACTTTGCAGTTTATGTGATCATTTTTTAAAAGCTAATGTGCCGAAAAGCCGTGACGCGCGAACCTCGTTCCGTGCTAGCCGCGACTAGCGCAGTCATAGGCACTCTAATATTGTGTTTAGGTGTGCGTGCGGCGACGCATAGATACTATGGCGCAAACATACAAGCCGCGCGCGGTCCGTTTGTATGAAGATAACGTACTTCCCTCTCTTTATTCTATGTTTTGGGTGCATAAAATGTTAAAAGCAATTAACTGAGCGGCGACAGCGCGGCGACTGCTAGCATTGAACGTACGGACAGCGAGGCGTCAACTACAGAGCAGTCTAATGGCGGTAAGTTCGCTGTCAGCGAGCTGTCTGCTAATATATCGCACACCTAGATCTAAAGTAAGACAACTCAAAAATTGAGAATTTTGAGTTATCATTGTATTCGTATGCTCGACAATCCTTCGCGTCTATCTAACTTTACAGGTTCAATGATTTATGTTTTATGATGCTAATGTAAAATATATGTAAAAAGCAATATTTAAAGCTCATATTTAAATAATATTACTTTTGCCAGGTGGGAGCAGAGTCATGTAAGTGGGCTATGTATCATGGCCACAGAACAGACTTACTTCTCTATTCCGTGGTCATGGCTATACCATAGGACTGTTCGCTTTTGTTACCCCAACCCACCCCGTCGCATCGCATCGCCTGATCACACTACGCTTTGGTTCATTGCTACTGTTTTTTTTAATATTACAAACTAGTGTCGACCGCGATTCCGCCTGATGGTAAGCAGTGATGCAATAGTTGATGGCAAAGTGGACTAGTTTATTAAAAGCCTATTCACTCTAGCCTTGAAGACACTTATTGAATTAAACGGGTCGACCGCCGCAGGTAAATTGCAGGTAGTGTTCCAGTCCCGCGATGTACTCTGTATAAAACACGAGGCAAATCACTTCGTCTGGAGCGGTGTCAATAACGTAAGAGTGGATACCCGCCGTACGACGGGTCGTCCGACAATGAAACGGTGATGGAGGGATTACACTGTTTCATTTCTTTCCTTCTTATTGTTTCCTCAGCTCCTAAGTGTCGCGACACATCTGCGGAGCGCACGGCGCTGAAAGTTCGGCTAAATACGCTCGCAGTGTATTTCAAGTAGGTACTCTATGACACATCAGCCGAAATTACGCCGTGTTCGGCGTAGGGCCTAACCTTCTTACGGCTAAAACGCATTTAATGTATTTTGCATAGCAAGCGACAGATCACGCGATGCGTTGCATGACCGAAAGGTCGGCGGGCGTAGCTGAACGTTCGGCGTGTGTTGTGCATCGCGAGCGTGGCGGTAGCGAAGAGCGGCAACGTCTTCTAAGCCCTCTATAATAGCTAATATTCTAATTAAATCCATCCTACGCCACGTAGCGCGCTGAACAAAACGCCGCGTTTTGACCGTTTGGTTTGTCATAACAACTGAATATTGCGACTGACACTTCAATCGCTGAGGTTTCGGCGCCGTACGTTCCGCAGATGTGTCGCAACCCTAAGATTCCTTACGTCCTATTCTGATATTTAAAGAACCTATAAATTTCCATAAGAATTGAGCAGAAAAACTAACATTTTAACTCTTACAAAGACATATTGATATGTATATGTACAGATATTTGGTATGGAGTCAATCAAGGTAGATGTCTTATAAGGTGACCTCTTAAAGCTGGTTTTAGGAAGACACTCATTATTCCAAGGTCTGGAAAGAACAACACAAAGTTGAAGTTAAACTTCTGACAAACAACAGTTTTCCAGATAAAATGTCACAAGATTTCCCGTGACATTCTGAGTGACGTGTTCTTGAACTAAGTTATAAAATGTAATTACTAAACGTAAAGTTGGAACTGTGTTTTCTATTTTAAGGAAGTATTGTTTATGTACTAATAATATAATATACAATTTTTGTTATTTTAAGCAGCGTGTATCAAATAATAATGAACATTCAACACTTTTGTATACAATGAAGATTTTTGTTTATACATTATAATTATAAACAACTAGCTTTCCGCCCGCGGCTTCGCCCGCGTGGAGTTCGGTTATATCGCGCTTTTTAGATTTCCCTCGGGAACATCCAATTTTTCCGGGATAAAAGGTAGTCTATGTTCTTTCTCGGGGTCTAATGATTGTCTGTGCCAAATTTTATCAAAATCGGTTGAGAGGTTTAAGCGGGAAAGCGTAACAGACAGACAGACAGACAGACAGAGTTACTTTCGCATTTATAATATTAGTATGGATTAAGTGCTTGACCGCAATCCCGCCTGATGGTAAGCAGTGATGCAATCGTTGATGCTAAAGCGCGCTAGTTTATTAAGAGCCTATTCACTCTAGCCTTGGAGACACTTAAATTGTAGTCCGACGGAAACACCGCCGCTGGCAAATTATTCCAGTTCCTTGATGTACGCGGTATAAAAGACTCGTAGTGATGTCAACATGGCGGCAGGTCACGGGAACAATCTGCGACTCCCGCATTCCCCTTAAACTGAAGGGGAAAATATATAAAACCATGATCCGACCTGCTGTCTTGTATGGATCAGAATGTTGGGCTACGAAAGGGATGAATGAAAGGCAATCGCATGCAGCCGAGATGAGAATGCTAAGAGGGATGTGTGGTGTTACACGAATGGATAGAATAAGAAATGAGTACATAAGAGGAAGTCTGAAAATGGCACCGGTAGCTGAAAAGTTGTGTGGAAATCAGTTGTCATGGAACGGGCATGTGTTACGGAGAAATGAGGAGAATGTCGTGAGGAGAGTTTTGATTATGAATGTTGATGGCTTTAAGAGTAGGGGAAGACCAAGGAAACGATGGATGGAATGTGTGAAGGATGATATGGCTAAGAAGGGGGTGACTGCCGAGATGGCTTCTGATAGGGATGTATGGAAGAAAAAGACATGTTGCGCCGACCCCAAATAAATTGGGACAAGGGCAGGAGAATGATGAGTGATGTCAACAACATAAGGGTGAAAACTCGCTGTACGATCGTCCGATGATGAAACGGAGATGGGGGAATCAAATCATGCAGTTCCCTCGCACACTTTCCAAAATGCACCCTACAGAACACCGACAGGTTGGCGACTCTACGCCTGTGCTGAGCCGTTACGAGCCAAATCTGGGCCACCAATTAGCCTCTTCACACGCCTCTCCACTGATTCAAAAGTAGTCAAGTGGCATTTTGCAGCACCAGCCCGAATGTGGCTGCAGTACTCCACACACCGACGGACCTGTGCTTTGTATAAAATTAGAAGCTGTAGAATTTTGTAACTGAAGATACAGCTGTGCTGCTGGGCAGTTTGTTCCGCCACTTCTTATTCCCAGGGAATGCTCTAGGAAGTGGTGAAGGGCGGGCGTTTTAGGGGCTGTCATCATCATCATCATCCCAGCGTTAATCCCAGCGTTAATCCCAGTCGCATCCGAAGCCTTCAGCTTTGGAGTCTGGGGTCTGCTTTACCAGTCCAACTGCTGATATGGCTAAACTTCGACATTTTCCGTGAAGCGACTGCCGTCTGACCTCCACAACCCGAAGGCGACATCGAAGCATTGCAGTTAGACCAATTGTTGAATTTTTGAGGGCTCCAACAACCCGTAACGACTGCCATTAGATGTTCGTAAGGCAACCGGGACCAACGGCTTAACGTGTTTTCCGAGGCACGACCAGACCAGTGCAAATATTCATATTCATGCATACAAATACTTGCACTGTGCCGGGATCGAACCCGCGCCACCTTGCGCAGCGGCCGCGTCCGCTACCGCTACGCCACGGAGGCTGTCAAGGGGCTGTATTTTGTAAATATTATTTTATCATATTTTTTTACCTTCGAAAAGTGCTGATTTTCAGATTTGAATAAATTACTTTTAATTTTATTAGAGATTCATTTGATTCTTGGCTCATTGATACACAACAGTATTGTATACGTTTACTTTCCAACCTTCATTATTCTAGATTTTTAATTGGCATCATCACCCTGCTGGGCATCGGCCTCTCCTAAGGATCTCCGCGACGATCGGTCCTGCGCCTACCTCATCCAGCGGTTTGCCGCGACCTTCACAAGGTCGTCGGTCCACCTTGTCGGGGGCCTACCCAGGCTGCGTTTTCCGGTGCGTGGTCGCCACTCGAGAACCCGGCGGCCCCATCAGGCATCGGTCATACGGACACTGTACCAGCTCCACTGCTATAATTGATATACCTAATCAGATTTTAATGATACCTTCAGCTGGATGCCCTCTGTGACTGAGAGAGGGCCGTAATTCAGAACTGACTGGACTCAGTGCAAGTTGCTAGATACCATTTTTCTTCAAATTAACATTTGGTTCTACAAGTTCATCTTCTCACGTTATTTTCCTTCACCGCTTTAAGAGCGATGGCAATTAAATAAAATACATAAAGTGCGTGCTCAGTTGAAACCCGTGACCTACGTCATGAACTTAGGGAGGTATAAGAAACGGGGTGTAATTATAGACTGATAATTATGTACCTACTTTGTTTCTGTGTTTTCATACATTAACTCATGATGTGTACGGAGATTATAATTGTACTGAGTCATTGACTTTTCATTACCATTCACCCGTACATACCCTCAACCATTCAACGAACTGAACTGGTGACCCCGACGTGATCTGAATATATTACCTTCTGATATTTTAAGTCAGTCCGTTACCACCAGACCCTAGGCCGCTGCCTCGAATCTTGCGGGCAGCGGGGCGGCGGCGGCGGCGGCGAGTGAGCGGCAGGATCTTCTGTTTCTCGAAAACAGCGGCGCGGGGCGGTGGCGGGTAGCGAGCGGTGTACTTCTCGCGCTCGAATCTTGCGGGCAGCGGGCGGGCAGTGAGCGGTGATCGAGCGTTAGGAATAAATTTGAATCAAAAAGATGTTGCCACCATTGTTCAGACATTTCTTTTACGAATAAAAACAAATATCTCGTCGACACAATCGTGAACACAATACTACGGGGCTATAGTGACGCGCGATCTACCCGCTAGTTTCGAGAACGAGTCTTCGATGCCCGCTCGGCTCCCGCGCCGCCGCCGCCGCCGCCCCGCTGCCCGCAAGATTCGAGGCAGCGGCCTTACTGCTCTTGTGATGTGATTCATTAATAATTATGCTATTGTCCGCAGAAGAACGAGAGTGACCGACATAGCCCGAAGAATTGCAACACTTAAGTTGCAGCGGTTCGGGCACATTAGGACCGAAGCTCGATGGGGCCTGACGATTTCTCGAGTGGCGACCACGCACCGGAAGACGCAGCGTGGGTAGAGGCCCCCGACAAGGTGTACCGATGGCCTGGTGAAGGTTGTGGGAAACCGCTGGATGCGGGAGGCGCAAGACTAACCTATGTCCAGCAGTAGACGTCTTTTGACTGAATTGATGATGAATCAGCAATCGATTCATTGCATTATGCATTCAATCATTTGTTTCCCTTCTTTTGTACAACTACTGTTAGTTGTAATCATTGACATTTTTCTCATGTTTATATTAAAATTTTTTAGTTTTATTTTTGGCTGAACCTTATCTTTTAAGATACTGCACTATTGTAAAGTGAGTATTGTAAAGTAATAGACTGCACGGTTAGCGCAGTGGTTAAGCTATTGATTGCTGCGCCGCGTATCGCGGGTTCGATTCCCGCACGGAACAAATATTTGTCAGACCTACTAGTAGTTGTTTTGGGTCTGGCTGTTTGTGTATATGAGTTTATATGTTTGTAAACGCACTCACGATACAGGAGATATTCCTGGAGTGGGGCAACGTCTTAAAAAAAATTGTAAATATTCATGTATAAAGTGCAAAATGCTATGTAAGTAATTTTGTGAAATAAATACTTATTATTAATCACGTACTATTATTATTAAACACGTATATATCTAAATATCTTATTAATAACACGTCCGATTACAATTAGGTTGATGAGTTGAGTCGTTAATGGCTTAGTTTAGTTGTGGGTTTAGTTTAGTTTTATGATTTTCCTGTACGAGCCACAATAAAAACTTTTTTTTTCTACAAAAACATTTTTTTTTTTAATAATTATAAACTAGCGCTGGACTGCAATCCCGCCTGATGGTAAGCAGTGATGCAATCGTTGATGGTAAAGCGCGCTAGTTTATTCACTTAAAAAACCTTAGTAAATAGGAAGGAAGGCGGCAGTTGAGCGAGGTGGTGCAATGTTAAATCCAATAACACGACCAACGATGCTGCGCCAGAGGGAGATTGATGTGGAGACCCTCCACGACCAAACTCCCGGCACAACAACATTTGACGCATCGTACCCGGCACACATCGCAGCACGGAATAGAGAAGTTCATCTGTCATCATCGCAACACAACTGCTCAGACCCGTCCTCCGTACGTGCGCATGCATGTGTGAGACTAAAGAATATTCTCTTCTAATTTATTCAGAAATATGATAAGTACCCACAAAGATTTATGTTTCAATTCTCCGTAGCGTGTCCAGCATTATCAGATTAAAATCATAAACAACTTAAAATGGCACCCAAAAGCTGACGTTAATTAAATTAATTGTTTTTTTTTTTTTGCTTGTCTGGCATTTATATTTTTTTGTGTGGTCTGGCAAAAAATACTGGTTTACTTAGTTCTCTGTCACATATATAATACGGGCAGCTGTCATGATGATAAATGCCATTGTTGCCCAAACGGCATATCATGAGGGTTATATTAGCATACCACTGCTACTTAATATACTGGTTAGGTGAGGTTAAAGGTGTTCCAAACAAACATCAGGACCCGAGGTGGCGGCGCGAAGTGATCCAAGCGCGCCACTCTTAGACGTCACTGGGGGAGTCAAACACCTCATTTCCCCCTGGCCCGAGGAGGTCCACAGTGGCGGGCCGGCACCAATCGGGAGTAACGGAAGCAGTGTTCATTCTCGCGATCCCCGGCGTAAGTGTGACTTGGAACACCGGGGTGGTTATTAGTCAGTAAGAATCTGACCCCGCCGACCATCCCAGGGTGGTGAACATTCGTGGTTTCGGGTTACTGATTAACCGTATCTATTATTAATTAAAGATCCAAAAGTGACAGAAAGGACTAATGAATGAACGTGTTTTCCAAGCCAATATGTCTCATTATGTAAAAATGTTCATCCATCCAAGGAACAACCGAGGCAAGGGTAGCTTAACCTGGTCGATTTACCTATGTGGCTGTATAAACAACCCTCCCATATGTATATGTATAGGGGCACATAGGTACATGGTATTTCTGACCGCACGGTTGGGGCTGTGGTGCCCGCACGAAACATGTGAGTTTATATGTTTCTAAATGCACCTGCAATACAGGAAAAAGGCCTAGTAAAAGGCTACGTTTAAAAAAAAATCAGGACTTCTTCCTGCCTGTTTTAGGAAATACAGGTATAGAGGTATGAGGAACAGGGTGTAATAAAGATCACGCATCCTACATAAGAAGACGTGGTGGCCTAGTGGTTAAAAAATGAGCCTCTCAAATATGAGTGCGTGGGTTCGATTTCAGGTCAGGCAAGTACCAATGTAACTTTTCTTAGGTTATAATTATGTTCTTTCAACCCGCATTGAGCAAGCGTGGTAATTACGCTCAATTCCTCTCTGTATGAGAGGAGACCTGTGCCCAGCAGTGGGACGATAAAAAAGTCGATGATGATGATAATTATCCTACATAAAAAAGGAAGCATACTCCGACAAGACAAACGTCATGCTGGTTGTGCGGTTAACTCTGCTTGCGAGATGTAGAATTTGTGTGACGTCATTATGACGCGTTATTCGCATGTAGACATTACCTAAATGATACCATTTCAAATTACACTATTTGCCTTACTTAGAAGGCACGTATTTGCGTCGTGCATTCGTGATAGGTCTCCTCCAATTGCATTGTAAGTTCGTTTCGACACCACAGTATGAGTCAGAAACTAAAACAATAACAATCTTAGTTGGCACATCTTTGGATTTATTACCGCGTTTAAATGGCTTACTACCGCACTCAGAGTCCATACTTACTCGATCTATCAACTTAGCCCGTTTATTGTATTCACTGGTAAACATTAGCCTCTCCCAGTCTGCTTCACAATATCCTATTCTCCGCCTTCTGCATCCAGTCTGTATCAGATATCTTATTTAGCTCATCGGTCCATCTAGTTGGAGAGTATCCTATAACTTCGCTTGCCGATGCGAGGTATCCACTCCAGCACTCTAATTACGTAACACACTAATACTATCAGTTGGCATACTATACATCAGCCGCCGGCGTAAGTTACCACCCACCAGACAAAGTCATGCCGCCAAGCGATTCATTGGGTGAAGCCGTACGGAGGACGGGTCTGAGCAGTTGTGTTGCGATGTACGTGCCGGGTACGATGCGCGAAATGTTGTTGTGTCGGGAGTTTGGTTGTGGAGGGCCTCCAGATCAATATCCCTCTGGCGCAGCATCGTTGGTCGTGTTGTTGGGTTTAACATTGCATCACCGTGCTCAACTGCCGTCTTCCTTCCTATTTACTCAGTTCTTTTGAGTGAGTAGGCTTAATAAACTAGCGCGCTTTACCATCAACGATTGCATCACTGCTTACCATCAGGCGGGATTGCAGTCAAGCGCTAGTTTGTAATTTATATAAAACTATCAGTTGGCAGCATTTTGAAGCTTATTGCTAGTCCATTGGTCCATAAGTTCGATAAATATCTCAGCTCACTGTGTACTCGACAATGGACGGAATGAATGTTGTTGAACTGCCAAAATGAAACCCATTGCTACTGATAATGTGTTACGTAATTACCCTACAGGTCTCATCTGAGCGATCTCGCGCGTCTGGCCGTGGTCCAGGCCTTGGTCCGAAGCGATAGTATAAGGTAAACCGTTACCTCCTTCTGCGAGACTGCGAAGCAGTGATGCTGGCAAAAGAGGAGGCGGAGCGCGTAAGCACGGTAGGTGCGGGCTTGGCAGCTCACAGCCCGGTATGTACCAGGCCCGGATCGACGTTTATTCACACCTTAAAGAGATGTCAGCTCATCTTGACAGGGTCCACGAAGGCCGATGCCTCCTGGATCAGGGTTACGTGTTGGCACAGGCAAGTGAATTATAACACGGGTGGGTTTAAGTCAGTAAAAGGCTAAGCGGTGGCAGTAATTTGATGATTTCCTATCCAAACCAAAAAAAAGGTCTCATCCGTTCCAGCGATCACCAATAACTACAACTACAAGTATGGCCAGCCCAGCAAGCAAGAAGTTTGCTTAATCTGCAAGCTAAATGGGTATCTCCAGCCAATTGATACCTACTGTAAAAATCTGACAGTGAAAATTTAGATGTCAATCCGTAGCATAAATTGGACTGACAGCTCATTCCTCGTTCCCTTCACCTAAGACCTAAGTTATCACGATGACATGGTTACAGAATTAAACTCTGTACTTTTGCAGATAATTTCATTCCTGGTATTATTCCTTCAAAGAATTTTATACCATCTATTGTGTTAACCAGTCTGCCATGCGTGGGGATTATGGCAAAACTCCCCAATGTAATGAAAAACCTTGGGGGAGGTCTTTGTCCAGTAGTGGACCTCTATAGTCTATAGGCTGAAGAAGAAGATTACGTTATCTTCGAACATGTCAATAGAATTGAAATGTTCTCAATACATTGTCTGTTTGGCTTAAGCGTTCCAATAAAGACACTGGTCTTTTCTTTTTCATGTTGATTTTCATGTGTCGTCACTCGTCTCTGAGTGTGGCAATTGGAGTTACAACGTGGTTATTCTTTAAATCGATTTCTGTATAGTTTTAGTTTATTTGAAGTACATTTATATTAGATTTACTGTGGGTAACAAAAAAGAATCGGCAGTGTAATAGCGTAACACGCAATGGGTTTCATTTTGAGTTCAACAACATTCATTGCGTTAAACTTCGAATTGATTCCAATTAATAGTTTATAGTACATTACGATATTAGTGCGTAATGATGGTTATAACATGCGAGGCGGAATTTCAGCCCGAGCCGAAGGCGAGGGTGTAATTGAGCCGAGCATGTTATAACCAATACGCACGTATGTCGTACGACGTTTTTTAACACACTTGCGAGGAAACAGAAAAAAAAGTATTTTATATTTTGTTCATGTTAAATAAACTCAATCTGTGAATGCACACTGTTGCTTTCCCGCCATTAATATTATTATTTGCCATTTCAAATATGGAACAGCGCGCAGCGCGAGTCGTGTGGCGGCGATCAGTTCCATAATTACTTGAAATGGAAAATAATGCTGTTATGGAATTTGTATGGACTATAACTTAACTATTTGCTTTGATAACACACGCGTTTGTTATGGCCTGCTTTACATATTTAAAACCGGTGGAATTACATTAGCTTTACGAGCAAGGGTGTTAAAAAATGTGTTACTCAATTAGGGTGCTGATTAGATTTCAAGTTTGGTAACCGTACATCCGTGTTTTCTGTTCCCGAATCTGTTCCAAGTTTAAAGACTCCATTTGAAAATCGAATGAATATCAAATTAAAAGAGTTTAAAAAATCTTAAACCAATAAAATGTTCTAGTTTTAAAAGAATATTGTTCTGAGTAAAGACTGTAGAAGATGACAACTGCAGACTATGTTTTTATTTAGATTATCACATCATTGACCTTGTATTCATCATCATCATTTTCTTGCGCTTACTCCAATTTATTTGGGTTCGGCTCAACATGTCTTTTTCTTTCAAACTCCCTATAACAGTCGTCATTTCCGTAGTCACTCCCTTATTAACCGTACCATCATTCAAACAGTCCATCCATTATTTATTTTGCTCTTGCCCAATTCTCCTATCCATGTATAATTACTTAACTTAACACATATACATAAAAACTTAAGCATAACTAGACGAAAATTACACAATTGTTCATCTTTTTCTACATCTAACCGGTTATCTCATAATCAAACTTAGTTACGACTAAATTTATTTTTAATTTATGTCGTAATCCTTGTCGCTTAGTGACTAGATTGCGTCCTAGAGATCAGGTATTCGAATCTTTTCCTAATGTGCAACGTTATTGCGTTAAAATCTTTCGAAAAAACTCGTAATGATTTTCTAATGATTTCCAATGACAGGTCTAAGCGATGATCTTAATTTTTTTCTTGTCTCTGGAATCATGCTGGCAAAAATAATTGCATGTTTTTTTTCGTCTTACATCACAATAATCTTGGAAACGACCACAACCATCATTATCGTATTTGTGTCTTCAATATCAGGCAATTTGTATAAAGGACGGATTTTTCCATTAGCAATAACTACAGACGATAAAAAAAAATGAAGAATTGAAGGTAGACGAAAATGATAATTCAAAACCTTATTTTTTCTTATTCCTAATTAAATTCTCACACTAATATGGTAAAAAAAAGAACAATAAAAACTCACGGTTATACGTACAAGCTTCGAGGGTCACAAAAACTATAACTAAATAAAATTAAAATAACAGCACAACACAACACAAACACAGAAAAATCTTAATTCGTAAATTAATAAAATCCGCGCTCTTATTGCAAAGCCTCCACGTCCGAGCGCTTCGAACGTTGGTGTAACACTGAACTTGAAATAAGAATCGTGCAACTCCCGCGCAGGTTGGCGCCTTGATTACCTTCGAGCAGTGTCTTTCAAAAGCCTACCTTTTAACCTAGAACATAAAGTATATAATCGCTTATGTAACAGATCGTAATCATCAGATGCTAGTTTTGTAATTTATTTATTTTGCGGATTTTCCACTAAAGCCAACAAGCTTGGTCAATATACTGAATGCTCTTTGTTTTACCTTCGTCATAGTATTTAATCCAACCGGACTTTGACCATCGGCATCATAAAGTTTCCTTAATTATTAATTAAGGATAATCTAGCTAGAATTATAATAATTGGCCTATGACTATTCACTGAAGGCCTTTGGTCTCTAGTAAGAATAGAAATCATTAACTGCATAGCTTTTTTCCAACTAGGTCATAGTCAGATTCCAATCTAACCAGATACATCTGATTTTCCCAACCCAATCACTCATCATCATCATCTCAGCGTTTATCCCGGTTGCATCCGCGGCTTTCCCGTTGGAGCCCGGGGTCCGCTTTCCTGCAGATTCTCCTCCATTTCGCGCGATCCTTAGCATCCTGTGGTGTCCCAACCCAATCACTGAGTAATAGGTACCATACACCTTGCTAAGATTGACTGTAAGTTTTTTTGGGTAGAAGGTCGAAATTATTAAAATAACAATTCTGATCAGCAGATGTAGCATATTGCTAATCCATTGCTCCGTGTGCTTGAAAAGTGTGTCTACTCAACAACATAAAAAACGCAATGAATGTTGTTGAACTGTCAAAATGAAACCCATTGAAAGAAAGAAAGAAAATACATTTATTTAGCACAGACTAAAAGACTCACAATACATCAGATAATGACAAACATTAAAAAGTAAAAAAAAATGATCATCAACCTTTTTATCGTCCCACTGGTCTCTTCTCATAAAGAGAAGGATTGAGCGTAATCACCACGCTTGCTCAATGCGGGTTGGCGATTTCAGGTTTCCCCAAGATGTTTTCCTTCACATTTTAATCAGTCATTGGTATCCAAGATATACTTAGAAAGTACATATATAACTTAGAAAAGTTACGTTAGTACTTACCTGACCTGAAATCGAACCCACACACTCATACTTGAGAGGCTGGTGTTTTAACCACTAGGCCACCACGACTAGTAGTAAAATAATAATAACAATAATAAAATAAAGTACATTGTAATAAAAAATAAATTAATGTAGAAAAGTAGCAAGAATGTATGCCTCCCGGCTGCGCCAAAGAGGCCCTTTTCAGCAAAAATGCCAAACAACTAGACGTGCCTGACGCTGGTTTTCAACTGAACCTGATGTGGAGATGACGGATGTAAAACAGTTGTATACAGCAACGAGAATAATGTATGCAAAAAAAAAAGTATAAATAATAATAAAAAATTGCTACAGATAGTGTATTTCGCAATTACCCTGCTGTATGGAAAGTAACCATTGCGCAATCCAACTACAAAGTCTATCAACGGCCATGGCATCTCACCTCAATAAACCAAATTGGAAAATCTAGACCACTCAATCCTTTTAAAGTCATTTCTATTCCTTCAGTCCTCTATAGGTTAGCTGCCCACCTAATCCAACTCAGTTGTCCATTCTTGCACACTGGTTAACCTTTAGCACATGCTGTTGGAAACTTTTGGACATCCCCCAAGGTCTATCCTGAGGCAAGCGTGTCAAGGTATTAGTGACTTATTGTAAATATATATAATTTTTTTAATATTTATTTATTTAAATTTACTTTATTGTACACCAAAAACATACATTACATAAACCATACATTCAATACTACAAAACATACAATGGGCGGCATTATCTCTTATGCAATCTTTTCCAGGCAACCATAGAATGGACACAGATTTTTCTGGACATAAAAAGGGACTGCCGTTGGTGCAGATAATTATTGTAAGAATGTTTACAAATGTACATACACAAGAGTAGTAATATTCCTATACAATTGGGTTGTATCCTAAAAACTAATTTAATGTCCATCAGATAGATTTATAAAAAATATTGAACACGTATTTTTTATTTTTTCTTTCATTCAAATAAGTACTTAGGAAGATATATTGATTTGAAATGTCGCATGACGTCACGCCGTGGTACAAAATATACCACGTCATAACGTAATTAGCCCCCACTCCGTAACTTTAATACGCTATATCTCAGTAGTTTTTGGTAATTTCGACAAAATAAAAAATAGGGGTCTTATCTAGGTACCTATTTAGTTTAGTTTTGTATAACACAAGTACCTTAATGAAACTTATAAGTTATGGAAGAGCGGAGTCCCCTAACACAGGCTTTTCTGCTTAAAAGGAGGCTCCAATCACAAGATTGTAATGTTACTTGTTGTTGAAATAATAAATTATTATTATTATTTATTTTTTAATTATCCATAAGACAGACTAATTATTTTTTTGATTTTTATACCTTGTATACATCCCTAATATCATGGGCGTACCCAGCTTCTAGCCTGACTTGCCCCCCAGTCAGGCCTAGGGGGTAGCAAGTCAGGCCTAGGGGCAAGTAAAATTTTTGGAGTGATCGCACGTGGTTTTTTACACCGTACATTTTGTCCGTGTCTACTGCGTGCTTTATTTAAAAGTTAGAGATAAGTCCTCATTTATACTATATACTTTGTTTAGTAATTAGTAATGACTGATGGTGAAGGAAAACATCTTGAGAAAACCTGGACTTTAAGTCTAAAATCACCAA
This sequence comes from Sesamia nonagrioides, assembly GCA_017933935.1. NCBI lineage: Eukaryota > Metazoa > Arthropoda > Insecta > Lepidoptera > Noctuidae > Sesamia > Sesamia nonagrioides. The sequence goes on from JADWQK010001647.1 coordinate 1,217,100, forward strand.
CCCGCATTAAGCAAGCGTGGTGGTTACGCTCAATCCTTCTCTGTATGGGAGGAGACCTGTGCCCCGCAGTGGGACGATAAAAAAGGTTGATGATAATTATGATGATGCATGTTCTGCGAGATTTTCAGGAGGGGCAGCTAGCTTTTCTTAAATGATATATAAAAAATCTGTAAAACTGTAGATTTTTTGTTCTGGATGGGAAATCGTCAAATAACCTCTCCCGCTCTGGGCGGAGCGCAAGAGCGTGTCAGACTTTTACTGTCCTAAGCCCACTAGCGTTCCTTCACTTGCCTGTGCACCAGGGCCACTGTTTCTTGTTTCTGTTATACCCAACCCGCAACCCCGACCCGGGAGGCATCGGTCTTCGTGGACCCCTCACGATGTGCTGACATATCTTTGCGGCGCGCGTGAAACACAACGCGCCGTCGACCCGGGCCAGGTAGTACAGCCAATCTGTCGTAAAGTACTTTGGAGCGCAGCGCCCTCTACAATTCTGTTAAGAAAAATATTCAAAAATACATACAAATCGAGAAAAATGCGTTTCTAAAAATTTTTTTGAGTCTTTTTGAGTTTTTCAAAAAACCGCTAAGAGTTCAAGCTTCAGGGTAGCTTCGTGACGTCATTTTACAATAAAAAAACCATCACTCAATCTTTTGGCAATTTTTTCATTATTGAAACGACAGATTGACTGTATTAAGGGTCCTAACCGGTCCGTACCTCGCAACGCCCAAACATGCTAATAAAGTATATGTTACATGTTGCATGTTACATTGTCCTTGACATGAGTTTTGTATATTGACACTAGTTTGTATTACATATTAACATTAATATGGACAGTCGTGGTGGCGTAGTGGTTAAGTGTTTTAACCACTAAGCCACTTCTCACCTCTCTTAAGAATGAGTGTTGAGCGAACGAGTGTTGCACTGCAGGCAGTCTCCGAATGGGGCAATGCCAATCTTGTAGCATTCAATGCCGCCAAAACACAGGCGTGTCTTTTCACCGCCAAAAGGAGCCCGTTCCTACTTTTCGGAATGTGTCCTTGGAGTGTTCCGACCGCCTTCAGCTTTTGGGAGTTGAGATTTCCTCGGACCTTAACTTTGGGCGGTTCATTGAGTCCAAGGCTAAGGTGGCTGCCAGGAAACTTGGCGTTATCGCAAAGGTCCGGCAGTACTTCACACCTGGGCAGCTTCTAATGTTATACAAAGCACAGGTCCGTTCGTGTGTGGAGTACTGCAGCCACATTTGGGCTGGTGCTGCCAAGTGTCACCTGGCCACTTTGGATTCAGTGGAGAGACGTGCAAAGAGGCTGATTGGTGACCCTGATCTAACTCAAGTTGGTCTCCAAAGCCTAGAGCACAGGCGTAGAGTAGCCAGCCTTTCGGTGTTCTATAGGATGCATTTCGGGGAGTGTGCGAGTGGTGAATTAATTCCCCCATCTCCGTTCCACCAGCGGACGACCCGTCGTACGGCTGGTTTCCACCCTTACGTTGTTAACACCACTACGATCCGGACGAAGCGTTTCGCCTCCTCCTTTATACCGCGTACATCGAGGGACTGGAACAATTTGCCAGCGGCGGTGTTTCCGTCGGACTACAATTTGAGTGTCTTCAAGGCTAGAGTGAATAGGCTCTTAATAAACTAGTGCGCTTTACCATCAACGATTGCGTCACTGCTTACCATCAGGCAGGATTGCGGTCAAGCGCTGGTTTATAATTTATAAAAAAAAAAAAAAAAAAGTGTGCGGTTTCGATTCCAGGTCAGGCAAGTACCAATGTAACTTTTCTAAGTTATATGTACTTTCTAAGTATATCTTGGACACCAATGACTGATTACAAGGTGAAGGAAAACATCTTGAGGAAACTTGGACTTGGTTTCAAATCGTCAACCCGCATTGAGCAAGCGTGGTGATTACGCTCAATCCATATCTGTATGAGAGGAGGCCTGTGCCCAGCAGCGGGATGATAAAAAAAAGGTTGATGATTATGATGGTTAATATTGAATTTTGACACCAGTATTGTACCTGTGTTGCTTTTCATGTGGTTTAATGTTCTAATAAATGATTTATTCCATTATGCCTTATGAAGGTCACTGAAATCGACTGGCAGGATGCGTGAAGCACAGGGCTGATCCCAAAAAGAATTTTTCAAATCGGACCAGTAATTCCTGAAACCTATTAGCGCGTTCAAACAAACAAACTCTTCAGCTTTACACAGAGTGGTGCTGACAATACGACAATAAATTAAACATCGTGTACCTCAACACATTCTCAGTCTACCCATAAAAAAATTATATAAATGTATCCATTAGTTTAGTCACAGGAAATTATTTTACATTTTTCACATTTTCTACATGATGTACATGTTGATAAGGAAGCGCTTGAAGGTTGATGACCGCCGCATCCAGCGGTGCTAAACTTTAATAACAATGGCGCGAAAAAGCAAGTCGATACAGGAACGCGCTGTCGCCCGCTGATCGGAGGTCATTGAATCAATATTTTAAAGGATGTTCTATTCCGTTTTCAATTTTATACGATTTAGTTTGTTTGAAATTTTAATTTTTTTTTATTGTTGATGCTAGGTTTTTTTCTATGGTTCAGGATTATTCCTATGAACCAGCATGGTCTGCGTTTTCATTTATTGTCGTATTGTCAGCACCACTCTGTATATTAGTATAATTAGCGGATTCAATAACATCGGCTGCCGGCAGAAGTAACCACCCACCAGACAAAGTCTTGCCGCCAAGCGATTCGTCGTATTCCGGCATGATGTCTGGTGAATCCGTACCAAGGACGGCTCTGAGAACTTGTGTTGCAAAGTGTGCCAGGTACGATGCGCCAAATGTTGTTGTGTCGGCAGTTTCGTCGTGGGTCTCCAGGTCAATCTCCCTCTGGCGCAGCATCGTTGGTCGCGTTGTTGGGTTTAACATTGCATCAACTCGCTCAACTACCGTCTTCCTTCCTGTTCACTCAGTTTCTTGATTGAATAGGCTCTTCATAAATTAGCGCGCTTTACCATCAACGATTGCATCACTGCTTACCATCAGGCGGGATTGCGGTCATGCACTAGTTTATAATGTATTTATATGAAAAAAACATGTAAGAAAACACTGTAGGGCAGGGTCGAGGTCGACTAGTATCTAAGAATAGAGTGATACGTATTATAGTAAGATATTATAAACTCGATGTGGATGACTAGGTATCTCTAGGGAAGCTTAAAGGTGATTCCAATAATGGCGGTACTTACGGCTGATACCTACTAACCTTATGTACGGCCGAGTGAAGGATACCTTTTTAATATTGGTTTTGTTTTACCTCTGTCGTGCATAATAACCCATCCTCCCTCCTTCTCAAGTCGTTCTCCTCATTACTCAGGGTCGTGATGTTCCTGTGGAATTATCCTCTTCTTTACAATAGTTCGCCATCTGTTACGATCCCTGGCCGCGAGTATAACATTATGCAGGCCGTTGTCCAGAGATGAACGAATTTGGTCAGTCCACCATTGTTGGACTTGTCTCCATCCTTTCTGGCAATATGGCCAAAATACTCCAAAATTCTTCGAAGGTAGACCGAGGAGAGTCGTATTGTGACACCCAGCTCTCGAAGGATTGATGCATTTGTGCGGAATGCTGTCCAAGGAATTTGAAGCATCTTCCTCCAGCACCACATCTCGAAAGCGTCAATGCGGTCTCGATCGGCTTTCTTGATTGTCCATACTAATATTATAAATGCGAAAGTAACTCTGTCTGTCTGTCTGTTACGCTTTCCCGCTTAAACCTCTCTACCGATTTTGATGAAATTTGGCACAGAGAATCTTTATACCCTGAGAAAGGACATAGGCTACCTTTTATTCGTCACACTACAATGTGAGTGTCTTCAAGGCTAGAGTGAATAGGCTCTTAATAAACTAGCGCGCTTTACCATCAACGATCGCGTACTATCAAGCGGGATTGCAGCCAAGCACTGGTTTATAATTATTAAAAAAAATAGATATTATATTAAGATAATATTGGTCCCGGTTCTTCATTTGCACTTATCACTTTCAAATCAGCATAAAATGAGCATAAAAACTCGATTATGTTTGCGGAAATAAGATTGGTTTGTTCGAATGCAACCTTGCGACAGTGAAACGAGCACGTATTGTAGTTATATATTATGATTTTTAGATACATCACGTTACATATGTGTTCTACTTACTTCACGTTTAGCGCAGTGGGACTGTTACGCTGCGTATCGCGGGTGTACTGAAGTGACGTAGGCAAAATAAAAGAGAACTGTCCAAGTCAAACATTCGTGTAATAATGATATAATTTAGTGTGTGCAGTAAAAAATACAAATGAAATCGTTTATTTAAACACTATTTCTAAATTTTAACGTCGATTAAAAGAGCATTACCTTTCCTCTATATTGTGAGAATTTGTTTATTATCTATAAATATTTATATATTTTAGTATTATGTATTTATTTAAGTACACTTATATAATTATTTTTGATTTACATGTTTAGATATATTTAATATTATTACTTTAATACTTATCATATTCATATTTTATTTCCTCCTTGTTCTTACACACTATTGTCTACATTTCTGTTTTACTTCTCCTTTCGCAGGTCTGCTGGAAGAAGTTTCTTAAGAAATAAGCAGCACCTTGTACTTAGATCTTAATTTTGTCGTGTCTTTATGTATTTTATTGGGTGTACATAAATAATAAAATAAATAAATAAATATGCAAGTAGAATCACTGATCACTTTTACACGTCATATTTTTTTTAATCTAGCTGGAGCCGGCATTTCCTAACTGACTACCTCTGAGAAGAAAAACCGAAACAAACTCAGGGATTTTCGTCTTTTTTCAAGTCCAGACATTAAAAATGAAAATGTTTACAATAACAATATGTGTTTGCTTTGTAAAGTTTTAAGTTTAGGTGAGCTGCACACTACACAGGTTCCATTCCCGTACGGAACAAATATTTCTATGACTATGACCTACAAGTACTTGTTCCGAGTCTGGCTGTTTATACAATATGTAAAGAAAACCCTGTCCGACCCATAAGGATAATAAAGGTTAGGTAAACACTTGACCAAATCTTTATATATATAATTCTGCTGTACGTGTGTATGTCATTGAACTCCTCCTAAACGGCTTGACCGATTTTAATGAATTTTTCTATATGCGTTTGAGTGGCGACCTGGATCGTTTAGATTCACAAATCAACCCGGCAGATGGCGCTAATCGCTTGAAGAAGCATGTGATCTCGGAAACGGCCCTGACGATTTCGCTGAAAATTAATATGTGGTGGTTTTCGGGGACGAAAAATCGATCTAGCTCAGTCTTATGTCTGGGAAAGCGTATATTTTCGAGTTTTCTCTTTCGCAATATTTCACGCATAATATGGGGGCTAATTTCGCGCGGCTTGACATAGCGGCTGTAGCGTAGTCGATATTGGTATGGTCTACTCGCGATGGCTGGTGTTCCTAGGTTCAAATCCGGTCAATCACAAGTTTATTTTTTTGTTTTTAGACAAGTTTATAGTTTTTTTTTAATTTTCTTAGTTACTTAAAAATATAATTGTACATAAGAACTAAAAGGCGAAAAAATGAAAAAGATATTTTTTTTCTGTAACTAAATTTGCACTTATGAACTAAAAGAGAAAAAAATAAATAGAAATAAATAATTATTTAAGATTTTTTATTTTACTTAAAGAGACAGAAACAAGAGCTCTAGGGGTAGATGACAATGCTTTCCATGGGTTTTTTCTTTCCATCCTAAATCTGCTGTACCTACGTGTGTACGTCACTGAATTCCTCCTAGGCTGGTCCGATTTGAATGAAGTCTATGTATATAAATGAAAATCGAGTTAGTTACTATATTTATAACTAAAGAACCGCTTAACCAGTATGGCTCAAAATTGGTAGGGAGGTAGATAAGAACTGGGAGAAGGACATATCACATAGGATACTTTTTATCCCGTTCCCGCGGTTCCTGTCGTTCCCGTGTGACGTGACATAAGACATGGTTTATCAAAACGCAACTGACATGGAATAACAAAACAACTCAGTCAAAATATAAGTTAGCGGTTCATTTGTTAAAAATGGTACAAACACACTCCTACACTACTCAGCATATTAAAAAAAAGTCTTACCGGTTGAATGTTGATGCATTTATTTAAAGCAAGGAATATAAATGCTCTCTGCCGGTTTAATTTTTTTAATAAAAGCCCCAAAGCAAACTTCAACTTCAAAATTTCTAATATTGTATTGCTGTGCCATTTACCACTTCACTACATACTATAAAACAAAGTTACTTTCTCTTTCCCTATGTTCCTTTGTATGATTAAATCTTTAAAACTGCGAAACAGATTTTGATGAGGTTTCTTTTAATAGATAGAGTAATTAAAAAGAAACGTTTATATGTATAATAACATCCATTAAATTGTGGAGAAACACTATCCCTCGCCCACATGTGGGAGTGATGAGAGGAGGCATAACTCTATTGCCGCGAAAAATCGCAGTACAGCGGACAGAGCTCCGGCGGGGTCTCATGTCAAAGTCAAAGTGTGATTGTCGCAATTCAGCACTGAGCACGCCGCAATAGCGGCGGTAAGTCCTCTCTTTGAGGAGTAGCTAGAGAGGCGCCACGGCGTCCTCACCTTCCGACTGACGTAGGTCCTCACCGGACACGGCTGTTTCGGGAGGTTTCTGTTCCGTATAAGGCGGGAGGAAACGCCAGGGTGACCACTGTGTGCATCGCCCTGAGGACACGGTGAAGCATAAGGTGGAGGTCTGCCCGGCTTGGATAGAGCACAGCCGTGTTCTCGTGGCGGCGATCGGCGGCGATCTCTCGCGTCCGACCCTGGTCCGGGCCATAGTCCGGAGCAAGAGTACATGGCAAGCTTTCACCTCTTTCTGTGAAGCAGTGATGCTGGCAAAGGAGGAGGCGGAGCGGGTGAGGGAGCGGAAATCCCACTACACTCACGGCTCAAACCGCCGTAGGAAGCGCCCTGGTCGGGAGGCAACATCGGACTCCCAATCGCCGTAGGCGCGGGCTTGCGGGCGGCGAGGGATAGGCAGCTCGCCTCCTTGTAAGAACCAGGCCCGGGTTGACGACCCATTGTGTTTCACACGTGCCTCAAAGAGATGTCAGCACATCTTGACGGTGTCCACGAGGACTGGTCCACAGGGTTACGGGTTGATTAAAAAAGAAACCATGTCACTGGCCGTTGCACAGGCAAGTGAAGGAACACGGGTGGGTTTTAGTCAATAAAAGTCTGACACGCCCTTCCGCTCCGCCCAGAGCGGGAGAGGTCATTTGATGATTTCCCATCCACAACAAAAAAAAAACTGAAGAAGAGCAAGAAATTGCACTTGAAGGCGCAGCCTTAGTATGGCTCGACTTCGTGCTTCTCACTCACCAGAGCAAAGGGAGGCAGCCCGTGAAATGGCTCGGTTGGCAATGCGAAATCGTCGAGCAAACCTCAGAGATCAAGCGCTAGATAATTTACGAAACACAAGAAGAAATTCATCAAATACTGATTTGAATCGGGCAGCGTTTCAATACGCATATAATATAGCGCAATGGCGTTCGCATTGGGCCAATGGATGTTGTTTGCGAGTATTATAGCACATTAAAGATTTCCGGAGAATCGCCAGGATTGTGCTCCCAAATAAAGAATCATTGAATAATAATATTCATTTATTTAAAATTATCCTAATTTAAAAAGTAGTCATGTGATATTGCCTTTAAGGCGGAACGAAGTTCGCCGGGTCAGCTAGTATAATATAAAATTTTACATAATCATCATAGTAACAATACTATTGAATTTTGAAATTATCTTATTTCCCGGGAATTAATTCAAATTTCCCCGAAATTTGGTAATTTTTAAAAAAGTGACAACACCGGTATTATTACGAGCGAATCGCGACGCGACCACGTGCCGCGTGCCCTGCCCCCCGCCCCCCGCGGTAGGGTTGCTTACCGCACATATATTAAGTTAGCTCTTTTTGCGAAATAATATTTATTTTTTTAGGGGGATTTTTTTTTTAAGTCTGGCCCGGCTTTGTACCCATTGGTAGAATCAGTTATCGATACCTAACAATTACAGACAGGGTTTTCTTTACATATTGTATGTTTGTAAACGCACCCATGATACAGGAGAAATATCTAGTGAGGAATAACGTAGGGGGACCAGCTTTTTTTTATTTGGATGGGGAATCATCAAATGACCTCTCCCGATCTGTACTGAGCGGAAGGGCGTGTCAGACTTTTACTGACTAAAACCCACCAGTGTACAGAGTAACAAACTTACATCCATGCAAAACTTCGAGTTTTGTATTATAGGTATGTATACCTTTTTTTCTACAAATGACCTCTCCACTCTGGGCGGTGAGGCGTGTCAGACTTTTACTAACTAAAATCCACCCATGTTCCTTCACTTGCCTGTGCGCCAGGGACACGGATTCTTGTTTAACCAACCGGCAACCCTGACCCAGTAGGCATCGGTCTTCGTGAACCCTGTCACGATGTGAAGATGGCCATCTGTACAGTACCAAGACCTCTCCGTGCCTCGGAAAGCACGTTAAGCCGTTGGTCCGGGCTTTTTTTTTGGACAAAACCCGCCACACATTTCCCACCCACTGCAACTGCTGAAAGCTAGAAATAACAGTGGAGACCGCCAGAAAAACGCCGAGCAATGAAGCTCGACGAGTCCCGGAGAAACGATTCAACTGTCTTAGGTCCCGCAACGAAATTAATCAGAAAAGAATAGCGGAGGAGTAAAGTTGGTCCGGGCTGTCATTTGTAGATTTTTGACAGTCGCTACGGGTCGTCAGAAGTCTGAAAGGTTATATCGGGGATATCGTATTACCCAGAACCTAACTGGGTTGTGGAGATCAGATAGGCAGTCGCTCCATGTAAAGTACTGGTCATCATCATCAACATCTCAGCGTTAATCCCAGTCGCATCCAAAGCTTTTTCAGCTTTGGAGTCTGGGGTCCGCTTTACCAGTCTAACTACTGATTTTGGCTAAACTTCGATATTTTCCGTGAAGCGACTGCCGTCTGACCTCCACAACCCAAAAGCGATATCAAAGCATTGCAATTAGACAAATTGTTGGACTTTTGAGGTATGGCATGAGGCATGTAAAGTACTGGTATTCAGCTGAATTCGGTTAGACTGCATGCTGACCCCAATATAGTTGAGAAAAGGCTCGGGAGATGATGATTTCATCTAAGATTTTATTAATCTGCCTCTCTCTAAAAAGCCTAGAACACAGCGACGAATAGCCAGCCTGTCGGTGTTCTATAGGATGCATTTTGGAGAGTGTGCGAGGGAATTGCATGATTTAATTCCCCCATCTCCGTTCCACCATCAGACGACCCGTCGTGCGGCGAGTTTCCACCCTCACGTTGTTGACACCACTACGATCCGGACGAAGCGTTTCGCCTCGTCTTTTATACCGCGTACATCATCGACTACAATTTAAGTGTCTTCAAGGTTAGATTGAACAGGCTCTTGATAAACTAGCTCGCTTTACCATCAACGATTGCATCACTGCTCACCCTCAGGCGGGATTGCGGTCAAGCACTAGATTATAATTTATAAATAAAAAGGATTCATGTTACCATGTCAATATTCTGTCCTTCAGTTGTTAACGTTTCGTCTCAAAGGACCGTTTAGATAAAAATCTATACAGTCCCCACGGTACCTCCATACTCCGGCCAAGATTATGATTCGATTCTAAAAGATATTGGCTCCGAGTCCCTTGTTCATCAACTAAATTATATTTAAATACAGTGAACCCACCCACCAGACGAAGTCTTGCCACCAAGCGATTCGTTGTGTTCCGGCATGATCTCTGGTGAAGACGTACGGAGGACGGGTCTGAGCAGTTGTGTTGCGGTGTGTGCCGGGTACGATGCGTCAAATGTTGTTATGTCGAGAGTTTGGTCGTGGAGAGTCTCCAGATCAATCTCCCTCTAGCGCAGCATCGTTTGGTCGTGTTGGTCTTGGGTTTAACATTGCATCACCTCGCTCAACTGCCGTCATCCTTCCTATTCCTAAGTGTTTTAAGTGAATAGGCTTAATAAACTAGTGCGCTTTACTATCAACGATTGCATCACTGCTTACCATCAGGCGGGATTGCTGTCAAGCACTAATTTATAATTATTAAAAAAAAAGAACTTTTTCCAGTCCAAAATCAACTCAATCCACGTTGAAATAACGTTGATAATGCATCATCATGCTCTTTAATTGTTTGACCATAAAATGCTGCTATTTCCAGTAGCTGCATTTGGTTTCTGTTTTACTTGTGTTTTTTTTTAACCGGAGCCCTTTAAAAAGCCATTAAAAAACGTTGCCAAACACTACGAATTTTGTCTTTGTCGTGGATGCGTGGATCGTCAAATGTTGTTGTGCCGGAAGTTTGACCGTGGAGGGTCTCCACATCCATCTCCCTCTGGCGCAGCGTTGTCGACGCCCAACTGCCGTCTTCCTTCCTATTCACTAAGGTTTTTTAAGTGAATGGGCTTAATAAACTAGCGCGCTTTACCATCAACGATTGCATCACTGCTTACCATCAGGCGGGATTGCAGTCAAGCGCTAGTTTATAATTATTTTAAAAAAAGAATTCTTTCTATTTCTTTAACAAATAGACAGAAGATAGAATTGTAGATTAGCGAATTAGTCCGCTTAAAACGTAAATTGACGAATTTTTGACAGCCATGTTTACAATCGCGTCAAAACTGTGTTTATAGGAACTTAATTTAACGGGATTAAACTATTGTGTTATCTTCTATCCTTTTCTTAATAAAAAAGATCCTTTATACTTAAAATCAGTATAGTTTGTGAACATTACAATCGGCGCCGCTGTCACATCTGAGTTCGTTGTATATTCTTAGAGTAGTCGTATTGAAAAATCAGAACTCATCTTGTTTTGAAAACATTATTTATTGTATCGGGTAAATCTGTTTGTACACACGACTTCTTGTCAAGCAATATTATACATATCTAGTATAAAACTGATTTGTCATTGTACGAAAATCCTATACAATGCGAGGTCAATTTAATCCATACTAATATTATAAATGCGAAAGTATCTCTGTCTGTCTGTCCGGGTTTCACGCCAAAATTACTGAACCGATTGTAATGAAATTTGGTACACAGATAGTCTAAAGCCTGAGAAAGGGCATAGGCTATATAACATCCCGCTACCGCTATGACCAATAGGAGCAGAGCAGTAACAAAAAATGTTTCGAAAACAGGAGCTAACGCGGACGTTCTTCATATTGCTCCCATTATTTTAACAGGCGCTTATTTTATATCAACTGAGCTCTTTTTAATTTACGGGAACCACCGCGCTGTACACTGAAGTCCACGCGGGCGGAGTCGCAGGCAACAGCTAGTCTTATATATAAAATTATCGTGTCACAGTTTGCGTTCCCATACTCCTCCGAAACTGCTTCACCGATTCTCATGAAATTTTGTGAGCGTATTGAGTAGGTCTGAGAATCGGCCAACATCTATTTTTCATCCCCCTAAATGTTAGGGGTAGTCCACCCTAATTCTTTTTTATTTTTTAGACAAAATTTTTATTTTCTATTTTTTTATGATACAACATACAAAAATACATACAATCCTAAATTTTCACCCTTCTACGATCAACCCTTATTTTTTTAATAGCCATTTTAGTAATTTTATTATTTTTCGTCTCCGGTCGAAAACTAATCAATCGTCATTTAATTAGTTTTATTCCCGAGGGAAATCTAAAAAACGCGATATAACCGAATTCCACGCGGGCGAAGCCGTGGGCGGAAAGCTAGTAAGTATAGAATAAAAGTGAATAGTCTGTACCATGTCTTTACCCTGATAACGTCTAATAGAGAAGTATGGAGGAAAAAGCACATGTTAATGTCCAAATAAATTGGGATGAGGACAGGAGAATGACTCTTTATTATGTACGTGTATGTGTGCGTGTGTGTGTCTTTTGTCTTTAATTTTGTGGTGTACAATAAAGTATGGTTAAAGCATGCAATCATTCTTACATTAAGCACATTCAAATTTCCCGATTCCTTCCCATGTACTTTCTAATTCCATATATCTGGCTTAAAAGGTCTAGAGACTAAGCCAGAAAAACTTACAAAAAAACAACAGCCAACTTGTCTCTGCTTCAACACTTCACATAAAGAGCAAGTAACCTCTAGGACTTCATCACTATCAAAAAAGCTACATCATGGCGCGCCGGCCGCTATAAACATAAAATTCTAGAAATCCATAATTACCCCTTGAATCCGTCAACAAAAGTGAAAAGTGAACATTTTTGTGGAGGCACCAATCACTATCCGGAGAGTGCATCGCTGTGTATTGCAGTAAGTCCCTCCTATTACATTTTACCTCTGATCGGGCTGGTGTGTAAGTTTCCCTCGGAAACGCAGTTCAACTATCGAAGGAAATACCAACAACATTATCAAACAAGTATATAATAATAATAAAATAATAAAAACTTTATTGTTCAGATAAATGTTACAATATTTAATTAGCACATATATACCTATTAATAAACAGGTGCAACTGGAAATCCCCCTTCCCCCGCCCTCCGGCTCTCCTGGAAATCTCGCCGAATAAACACAATTAAAAATAAAAACAAGTTATGTATAGATAAAAAAGTAACAAAAAATCAGAAAGTCCCTTACGAGGCCAAAATTCTGCTATCTCAGCATACCAGAATGCTTCGACATTAAAAAGTAAATGTTGCAGCGCTGGTATTCTGATAGTGCCTGGTGGGATGTCATGGGCAATCAGACCCACACACATATACTTATATGTATAGATTCGGTGAAGAGGCGTATGATTTAGTTTTACGGTCTCCAAAGCCTGGAGCACAGGCGAAGAGTGGCTAGCCTGTTGGTATTCTATAAGATGCATTTTAGAGAGTGTGCGAGGGAATTGCATGACTTAATACAATCATCTCCGTTCCATCATTGGACGACTCGTCGTACGGCGAGTATCTACCCTTACGATTACAACGATTGCATCACGGCTTACCATCATCATCATCTTAGCGTTAGTCCCAGTAGCATCCGATGCTTTTCAGCTTTGGAATCTGGGGTCCGCTTTACCAGTTCAACTGCTTATTTTTCCGTGAAACGACTGCCGTCTGACCTCCACAACCCGAAGGCGATATCAAAGCATTGCAGTTACACCAATTATTATTGGACTTTTGAGGGCTCGCAACAACCCTTAACGACTGCCATTAGACATTCGTATGGCAACCGGGCCCAACGGTTTAACTTGCTTTCCGAGGCACGACCAGACCAGTGCGCAGCGGCCGCGTTCACTACGGCTACGCCCCGGAGGCTGTCAATCATCACTGCTTACCATCAGGCGGGATTGCAGTCAAGCACCAGTTTATAATTTAAAAAACAAAATGTAGATATCCGTAAAATATTATCAAATATGTAGTCATGGTAGCCTTGTGGTTAAAACATCAGCCTCTCAAGTATGAGTGCGCGGGTTCAATTCCAGGTCAGACAAGTACCAATGTAACTTTTCTAAAGTTATATGTACTTTCTAAGTATATCTTGGACACCATCGACAAAAGGGGAAGGAAAACATCTTGAGGAAACCTGGACTTTTAAGTCTGAAATCGCCAACCCGCATTGATCAAGCGTGGTGATTACGCTCAATCCTTCTCTGTATGAGAGGAGACCTGTGCCCAGAAGTGGGACGATAAAAAGGTTGATAATGATGATTATCAAATAAAATAAATAGCTCATATTTACTCCTTGCGAGACGTAGGTACCCTTAATTGTCTATAAGTGTCATAAGTACTCAATATATTTTTATACTCTGTTTCACTCAGTGACATTGCTATGACAAGTGAAAAGACATATGTGCCTGCGCATCGACTTATAATAATGGACATGCCTTAGAGATGAGAATTGTGGCACTCCGAAAGAAAGAGACGAAATGAAGTTTCGTCTATCTTTAGCTCTCTCAAAATCATTAATCATCTATGAGGAAAGAGATAGTGCTAGGCCGAAAGCATAGGCCATCTCTCTCACTCTTTTCAAACCAAAAATTACTGCAGATTATACGCGTACGGCATGTCCAATTAGTATGTCTGTGGACTATATATGAATAAATAGATAAATACATACACAAGTAGTGGACATCATACAAGCACTGACTCCACGTAAACAACTGGTATCCACCTGTATCCGGTTAGACTGGAGACTGACACAACTGGAGTCGGGCTGAGCAGGTGAATCACGAGCACCTATTAAATCCAATGTGATGATTCTTTTATTTTATATAACGGTAACCAGTAAAGTCCCGCACTGTTGTCAAGCGGCTTCGGTGTTGATTTTACATAAAAAAAAAATATGACTAATTTTGGAAATCTATACTTAATATACAACGTGTAACATAATGGGTATATACATAACAAACGCATGGCATCTTTACATGATATCAAACGATATTTGGAGGGTTTTTTAATCCTATCTCTTTATGTTAGGAAGATATAAGGAAAAACACCGCCTGTGATAGGCTACTGTCATACTAGTCGCACAGAGATATTGAAGACATTTATCGGATTTTGGCAAGTAACGTGACGGGTAATGAGTAGTTATTAACGTATGTAGTGTGCTGCCACGTTTGTTATGATTTTATTTTAAGAAACACACGAAACCGAAAATTTGGTACCAATTTTTGAGTATTTTATTTTGAGTTGAAACCCTTCCGATATCGTTTGATATCATCTAAAGATGCCACGCCCTTGGTATGTATATACCCTTTTTGTTACACGTTGTATAAAGCTGAAGAGTTTGTTTGTTTGAACGCGCTAATCTCAGGAGCTATTGGTCCGATTTGAACAATTCTTTTTGCGTTGGATAGACCGTTAATCCAATAAGGCTTTAAGCTATAACATCACGCTGCGACCAATAGGAGCGGAGCATAACAAAAATATGTATGCTGTGTATTTTGGGGTTAAAATAGAATGTTCAAATACCTAAGTCCACGCGAACGAAGCCGCGGGCGGCCGCTAGTTTTGGAACTAAAACTCAAGGATCGGTGTAATTTATTGTAAACAAAACTCATGCATCTCTTTTAATACATTCGATCCAGCCGTCCCTTGCTGTCCTCTCTAGCGACGCCCTAAGCCGAGGTTAGTACCCCACAGGGGGTGCCCTTAGTGCGTAGTCGCCTAATTTTAATTTAGTTTTAAGTGCCCCTGGCTGGAGGCTTTAATTTTAATTAAGGCATCCACAGGAAAGTCCGATTAAGTAGTTATGGTCTCCTAGTAGCCACCT